>OY728123.1:1388946563-1390146563 GCA_963277665.1 Viscum album
CTACCCATGAAAGTCATAGTGTATGACTTTTTCATATCACAAGGAATGGTGTTTGATATAATTACACTATATTTGATCACATGGAAAACTAAATGACAAAAATTTTCATTTGAATGAATCTTTCATGATTAACTACAATTAAAATATGTTACATCAAATGTAACGTAAGAGAGAAGTATTCATACAAGAATTATATGAAACAGTAGTGGAATTTACTCATGAATTATAATGAATGAGTAAATTAAAGATTACCCAAGGAGTATCCTAGAGGTATATCTATATGTTCCTACTACTATGCGATGATTTAAGAAATATTTCTCCAGCCCCGAATAAAAATCACATACACTATATCTCTCTTTTGTATTCCTCCTCTACACTATGAGGATAAAGAATACTATGGTGAGTAGTTGAGTACCAATTATATAATGAGTGATTCATATTCATCCCATGTATACAACATATAAAGATGAATCTTTTGACTATTCCTTGGTGTTCTTCATCAAGCATAGAAAATGGAAGCACTAACAGCTTGAAGTTTCATCAGTGTAAGGAACACACATGGTTATCTCCAGTTCTTAATTTTTCATATATTAATGGTTTTATTTATTCTATCATGTTTAAATATTTTTTTGGGATTCTTTATCACTTTAATTGATTTAATAAGTATTATTAGTTCCCTTCAAAACCCAACAATGGCATATGATCCTACTATGTGTTTAGATTCATGAAACCGTACAAAAAATGATATTTTTCGATATTATATTTGCATGTAATATTGTATTAATAAAATATTAATCAGTAAAATACATTGGATATGCACTATTATTAACATAAAACACTTAAAAATTGTAGTTTATGACTGAATCATACCTTGTTTCACTTAAAATTTGTTGTTTACGACTATTAAATTATTAAATGAAATGGGAATTGAGAATTTAGTGGTTAATTATAGGTATATGGATAAATATAAGGATATAATTGTTGGTGTATAAGGTATTCATATTGAATAAATATGTGGGTGTTTAAATAAGAATAATATTCATCATGGGAATGTACTGGTTTTATGATAAAGATAATGGTTGGTTTGGTTATAATTTTTTTTGGATCCATTGGTTGTATAACACTACATTTTTTTAATGATTTTTGTATACCAATATGGGATTAACTATGTGATAATATTTTAATATTTTATTGATTAATTTATTTGGGTGTAGTCAATGGTTTAGTCAAAAATTAACATTTAATTAGTTTTACCTTTTAAGTCATAAAGGTTCGGCCAGTGTAATGTAAATTATAAAATTATAGTATTTGGGACTTATTAGAAGTGAAAATTCTGTTTTTTTCATGGATTTTAATATTAAATGGGATTATTTTTTGGATTGGTTAAATGTTCAGGTCGTCATTTGAGAATAAAATCAATCATTTTTTTCTAAAAGTGTCACTCTCAAGGTTAAAACCAACAATACAACTCTAATAATTAACCCCAAATTGATATGAAGGTAAAAAAACTTTTTATAAGGAAGTATTAAGTGTAATAAAATTTTAAATGGTGTTTTGGGAAAATATTATTGTGATTGGATATCATGTGAAGTGATTTTGGTATGTAGTTTTAACAAATGCTCTAGGTTTTAGGGGATGAATGGTGTAAAAATTATTTGAGTGAGAATTGTGGTGAATGTATTTTTTATGTTCATTTTATGATTTAGTTTTGAAAACAAATATGGGATGACTTATTCATTTAAATATTAAAGGTTTATTAAAGTATTAATGTCATGGTTTTATATTTTTCTTTGATTTACTTATACAGGCTGATATAGAATCACTTTTTAGGTTAATATTTAAGGTGTTGGTTACATGTATCCTTTTTGTAGGAGTTAGGGGATTATTTTATGGGAATATTAGTTTAAGTGTGTGATTATTTGGATTGAGATAAATATAGTTTGATAGAACCATTGTGTGGTGGGAATGTTTTAAAATTTAAAATAAATATTTCAAAGAACAAGGTTTCAGTTTCATACCATTATACAACTTTACTAATAACAATATAATTTTGATAGTGGGGAGAACCATAAGGTGTCATAAAGTGTTTATGTTTTTTACAGATATTATATTAAAATTATACATAAGTCTATACCATTGTTGATTTATAGTGAATGGACCTTAACCCTCAATGGCGGAGAGCATGTATACGGTGGTTATTCAGTAGAAATATAAATTTTTAGTTCAAAATTATTTTTATCTTTTTTAGGTTGAAATGAAAGATAGTAGGGAGTGTTATTGTGCCCAAATTTTCATTGATTATTAAACATATTTAATTAGATATAACTTTTAAAGAATGAAAATATTTAAAGGATATATATTTTTAAGGCCCCAATTTTTAGTTTAAAGAGAAAGATATGGGTTTGGTTTGGTTAAACCATTATGAGAGGATATTAGTTATTGTAATGAGTATCATCATGGGTAAGGATGGGATTAAACCATCCATAGACTATATTTAAAGATTAGAAAGGTCTTATAGAGCCTATGAATAAGATCTAGCGAATTGGGAGGTTCTCAATGATGTTTTCAGTAAAGTTAAGATAAAATAGAGATTAAATGGAAAATGAATGGTCTAGATACATGATCTTAGATACCATATAAGGTGTTCATGCATCATGGGTTTTATGGTAGTAGAAATAAATTTTCTCCTGTGCTTTTAAAGTGACTGACTAGTTGGTCCATAAATCTTTTATAAAGTTCCTAAAAAATGGTGTTTTTGTTCAAGTGCTCCTATATCTATCTCATTTCAAACCTAACATGGGAGATTCCCTTTTGGAAATTTCTAAAGGTTTTAGGGTACTTTATTCCTCTATAATCTTTGTAGATCCATTATAGGTGAATTACCTCTATTTCTCCCCCTTTTCTTTTTCTTATTGGTTTACTATCATCTTACTATCCAGATGTTGTGTTTTGAGCATGGTAGATTCATTTATGTATGAATAATATATATAGATTTATAATTCATTTTTAAGATAGATATAGGAATCCTTGATATGGATTCTTTATTATGTTATAATGGGTATGGATCATAGTTTAATGTTAGGTGAGTATTTCTTTGGTTTTTTTATTATTTAGGTGGATTTCCTGAAAATATAACCTATAAAAATTTATGGTTTTTTCTAGAATTTTATTAGATATGATATATAATGATCATAAAATTGGAGATATGACCTAAATACATTCAGTGTATTATTCTAATGGCCATGTCATATTTTTTGACTAGGAAATTGCATGGCTTGTAAACATGTAACAATTTGGCTAATTATAGGGTATGATTGGATATATCATAGTGAATAGTTATGTGCCACAACCCATGAAAGTAATAGGGTATGAATTTATCATATCATAAGGAATGGTGTTTGATATAATTCCACTATCTTTGATCACATGAAAAACTAAATAACTACCATTTTCATTTGAATGAATCTTTCATGATTAAATATTATTAAAATATGTTACATCAAATGTAACGTAAGAGAGAAGCATTCATACAAGAATTATATGAAATGGTAGTGGAATTTACTCAAGAATTATAATGCATCAGTAAATGAAATATTACGAAAGGATAATCCAAGAGGGATATTTAAAGGGGCCTACTTCCATGCAATGATTTAAGAAAAATTTCTCCAACCCTAAATAAAACTCACATACATTGTATCTCTCTTTTGTATTCCTCCTCTACACTATGAGGAGATAGAATACTATTGTGAGAAGTTGATTCCCACTTATAAAACGATTGATTCATATTCATCCCATGGATACACCATAAAAAGATGAATATTTTTATTATTCCTTGGTGTTTTTCATCATGAATATAAAATGAAAACACTAACAGCTTGAAGTTTCATCAGTGTAAGAAACACACCCGGTAATCTCCGATTATTAATTTTTGGTATATCAATGGTTTCATTTATTCTAGCATTGTAATATCTTATTTTGGGCTTCTATACCACTTTCATTACTTTAATAAGTATTATTAGATCCCTTCAAAACCCAACAGTGGCATCTGATATTACTGTGTGTTTAGATTCATGAAACCATACAAGAAAATGAGTTTTTTCCATATCTTATTAGAATGTCATATAATATTCATAAAATATAAATCAGTAAAAATACCTTCAATATGTAATATTAATAACATAAAACACTAAAAAAATTAGTTTACGACTGAATCATACCTTGTTCCATAAAAATAGAGCATCATATCACTATTGTGATATTTATGCAAATTATAAACAATTTAATGATATATATGGGACTAACTCTATATATCAATCCTAGGATACGATAGCGTATCAGTAATTAAATATTATTGATAGTGCTAAAATATTTATTTTCTGTTAGGATATCTATCATATCCTATGACTAAGACTGAATTGTTAAATACAGTTCAATAAATAATTTTTTCTTTGAATTAAATAATGAATTGAATTGAATTATTTATAAATTATTTAAGAATTATGATACATGGTATTTTAGGGATATTTTTTAATTTATAAATTATTTATAAATTAATTAATTAAAATGTGTTTATAATTAATTAATAAATTTTTATGAAACATTTATTTCTAAATATTCCCCAAAATTAAGTTTCAATATTAAACAAACCTTTTACAAAATTATATTTCATTCCTCATAACTTAGAAATAAAGCTTCTATTTAGAAATCATAAGGGTTATTTATAAAGTGTTTATAAATTACCAAAATAAGTTAAAAAATGTAGTGTTTATATTTATAGGATTATGAATTATTCATTAATACTTAATTTTAACTGTTTAAATTAAAAGACTTAACTGAAATATTCTTTAAACCATATCAAAATATTTGTTATTATTGATATGATTATTGTTTAAATAATTTTAGTTACATGATATTCAGATTATATTAATATTTTACGTAATATAAATTGGATTATAAAATGTCTATAATTCATAAAATATCATATATTTAAATAAAATTATATATAATAGATATTAAAAAATGTTTAAATTATGAAATGAATATAAAGTATTTATATTCAATATTATCAAATGTCCATAATTAATAAGTAATTTATAAATTTCTTACAATTAACTTTATTTATGAATTGTTCATAAATATTTATCGCATGTTTAACAATTTAAACTATCTCCTTCTTTATTATTCATAGATATAAATTATTTATATTGTGAATATATGTATGAATTATTTTAATTATTAAATTGCTTCAAGAAAATATAATACGTGATTTTAATGAGTTACATAATAGGTATGATAATATATTTATTTTCCATCTACCTTGAATTAATTTTGTAATTAAAGTTACTAGGTTGAATTTAACTGTTGAATATAGTCGATACCTATTCGATATTTGAGTTATGATTAATTAATGTTCTCTTGAGTAAAATATCTTAGGGTACAAGAAATTTGGTTCAGACTTCCAACTTTCCTAGAGGGTTATTCCTTATTCTATAGTGGTTGCTATTGGACATCTTTGGCTATATGATTATGAATATAGAGATTTTTAATTTTATATAATTGTAGAAATTTATATGAAAATTTCATATAAATTATTCATAAGATTCACTTAAATATGCGTAAATATGTTTTGAATCTATTTTTGGGTGAGTAACAAAAGTTTTTGAGCTGTGTGAAGAGTTATAGATCAATTTAGTTTAAACATATTGGTTTGGTGGAAGGAATATGATTCCAGATTAAATAACTTGAATCATGCATACTAAAGGTAATAACATGAGATAATATTTTGAGATTAAATGTACTAAGTGTGATATTATTTCGAAATTAGTACTTATCCATACCATGATCATTTAGTATGGGTGACCCTAATAGTTAAGTACCCAAGAATTATCTTGTGTAAGTCAAGAAAGTAATGATAAGACCCTAATGGTTAGGTACCTTATTATTGGAATTTTCTTTAGGTTGCACTTATTTGGGAAACCCCAATAGTTAGGATACTAAAGGAATAATGTTGGATTTATCCACCCGATAGATTGGATAAATAGTTGTCTACTCGAATATCTAAGATTCATATATGATATGATTAATATAGAAACCTAAGATTAATAAAAAAATACATCATTTAAGATAAAAATTCAACACATATCTCAATAAAACATTACTAATAACCATAGATGTTTAACGTATTTGGAGAATAGATACATAAAAACATTATTGAAGTATAATATTCAATATATTTTAAGTTATTAATTTATATGAAACCATTCTTGACCAATCGTATATAATACTCTTATTCATATCATGGGTAAAATTGAAACATAATAGGGGGTGAGCTTAGATGGTTAGTAAGGCTAAACATGAGTGATATCAATCGATAATAAGTAAGAATAATATAATCATAAGGTTATGAGATCATAATCAAGGGATATAATCTTGAAATTGGAATTTCATACCCAATTATTCAAGGATCATACATCATAATTCATGTCATAATAATTTGTCATATCCCAATGAATTAGTCATAATATAATCAAGGTTCATGATCCATGAAAGAATAACCGAATCCTAAGAACATATCAAAGAATATATGGCATGATCATAAGGATATATTATCACTTATTTAGTTAAAAATCACTAATAATACCATCATCATAGAGTGTAAAAAGTCCCATAATGTATTGGGTTCACTCCCTAACATATTTCCATTCTTGGAATGATTTTACTCTATATCCCCATCTATATTATCTCATGAGATATAATTCATTACCCAATGCATTATAGGGTCATATAATTTCAATACCACACCTCGCATAATGAAAACCATACATATGAGTGCCATAATATCATAAAACAATAATCATTTAATCATATCATAACCTATAGAAAAGAAATGGGTATCATAAATATTTCATCACATATTAATTAACCCATGTAAAGAAATGAGTTTCAGGAAAACATCCTCATAACATAATCATAAAAAACAATACATAGAAATAAGGTCTATGGTATCATAAGATTATATCCCAAGTTAATTATAACAATCCTTAAAGTAATTTTACATAGATGAATTTTTTTACATGAACTATAAAACATTTTCATGAAACAAAAGTAAAATTCCTTTTATTTGGTATCTTTAATACTAAAAATTTCATGAATAATAGGAAAAGTATTTTTTTAAAATTAGTGACACTTTTAAAGGAATATATATAAGTAAGAAAGTAAATTATATAATGAAAATATTATTATGTTGTATAGGTTAAAAACATCCTTTTCACACTTCTATAAAAAGTAAAAAGTGACATGTTTATAAAATAATGAAAAGATTCCTTTTTAAACCATTTTAAATAAAGTAAAATATTGATTTAAAAAATCATATAGAAAATATTTAAGGTTAAATAAGGCATTTCATAAATAAATTTGTAAAAAATGGACATAGAATAAAAATAATCTTTACCAAAAATATGTAATAAGGTTGTATTTTATTAAAAACATTCTTTTAATCTTTCAAAGTACCAAAGAGAGGAAAATAAAAAAGAAAAAATGAAAAACCTATAAATAACCAAATGATAATAAAATAAACGGGGATTAATAGAGATAGATAATATTATTTCCTCAATATAAATTTAAGCATAAACAATCTTGGTAAAAGAGAGATTGTAAAATAAACCCTTACAACATTGGTAAATTTTGAATCATAGCCCCTTGGATAAAATAAATTGAATTAAAACATTAAACAAAATTTATTAATGATTATTAATGATATATAATGTAAAATGGAAATTATATACTTCTCGTAAACAATAATAACTGCATAACCTAAAACATGTCTCAATGAAGCAATATTGAGACAAAGAACCGTTACCAAAGGTCCTGAATTACATAATATGCGCTCTTAGCCTCTTGTATAATAAATTTATATTTATTAAAAATATATAAAATACTAATATTAATACTTATCATACTATATATGATTTACTTATAATTTCATATCACCCATTTATTCACAATTCTTCATTAACATCATTGTTCCAGGTGTTAACTATTTCATTTTTCATGCTTGTTTCAGTTCAGCAGTTATGGTCCTTGAAATTTGATCATGATTCCATAATAAATATAATTTGAATGATTATATTTATATATATATATATCATATTATTACATAATATCACCATTATATATCATTCCTTAATCAATAAAGCCATAAACTGTATAAAATAACTCATATAGGTGGTAAAACTAACCTAAACAAGAGCATGTTGTAAAGACTAAATGAGTAAGAACATGCTATTTTATTATCATAATATAAAATATATAGAATATTATCAATATAATAATCATAATATAAATCCATTATATATAATTTTATTACCATCCATGAAAGAAATATATAAAAATGAAATATATCATTTATGGAGATGGTAGTCCGTACGAACACATGAATGATACTTTCATTTTCTAATGAGAAAGAGGAAAATAAAAAAATACTATATTATCATTATAGAATAAAACATAAATCATAAAAATCATATATATTCAGTGAATCCATCATTATAACCGTCCATGTAAGGTGGTGATGGAAAATGAATGACATTACTATATGGAGGTGGTAGTTCATACGTACGAATGAGTGAAGTTTTCATTTTCTATAAGATGAAAATAAGACAGAAAATAGATATTAAATTAATATAATAAAATTTTATTAAATAAATTATAAAAATCTAGTTATGTTTTTGTGGATAAAAAACATTTTTAAGAGTTATAAGAATAAATAAATTTGAAAGTACTCAGTTAAGAGTTATAAATATTTTTTGAGAAATGTCATTTGCATTACACATTAAACCATCTAAATATGGTATTTTGGGAAGAAAATAATCCTTAAGAAGTGGGGAGGGAATATATTAAGGTATTTGGATAGTTATTTACTGATCTAAGAGGCCCAATTTGTGTGAATAATAGATGATAGGAGGTTCCCTTTTATAAATGTGGTGGGTGGAAATCTTGTAAATACTTAAAGTTTTAAAATAATATAAATTTATTTTCAGGTGAAAGTAGAACCAAATGGTCAAATATTTGAATATAAGATAATTTAAGGTTGAAATATATTTATGTAATTTTATTTTTAAAAGTTTAATTGATATTTTAATCCTTATCATTGCTCATTTAACCCCATTGTCAACCCGTTTTAACCTTAACCGATGTAACAAATTTTTACCATTATCACTATTCATTATTACTAAAAATAAAAGTGATCTCATTAAAAAAATGAGTAAATGATTATTATAAATTTGGAATCTATTTTATCAAATAGAATTTCTATAATTATTATAAATTAATTTTAAAATAATCACACAAACTGAAATGAAAATAGTTTTTGTTTGAAAAATAAATTTTCAGCATAAAAGTGAGTTTATTCACATTACTTTCCTAATAAAAACCATTAGATGAGTTTAAAAATATTATATTGAATATATTATATACAATTTTTTTATTATTATTACATATTAATGTTTAATTTAATTTATAAGAATAAAAAACATAATGCACACATAATTTTTTTTAAGAAAACACATTTTTTACCTTAAAACGTGTTTATCTTCATTTATAACCCATTTAAAATCAATGAAATATTTTTTGAACATGTATAAACAAATATTTTTAATAATTTTATTAGTCTATATAAAATAAATTAACTTTTAATTAAAAAATATATAACAAAAAAATGTTTAAAAATAAAACATTTCAAAACAGTTTTCTAGGATCAATGATATTTCCTTGAATGAATTAGAATTTATTTTAAACAACTATATTTTGTTTAAATAACCTATAATTCGTTTCATTTTATAAATTATAGTTATTATTCACATAATTTTAGTGTTTCATACTTCACAATATATCAAACATGTCAAATTCATTTTAGAGGAAAATATATACTAAAATCATAAGGTGTTACATTCTACCCTCTTTATAATAATTTATCCCTTGAAATTCCATCACTCTGATACAAAAATGAAGATAACTATATATAATTACATCCTTAGGTTCCCATATTTCCTCCTCAATTTTTTTATTCCTCTAGATAACCATAACCATGTGTGTAGTATTATTCTATAGTACTCTATCTCTATGATCCAAGATCTACATTGGTTGTTATTTATAGGGAAGATCACAATTCTGTGGTATGACCAATGAGTTTAATAAATGTGAAGAATCAAGTATGTATTTCGTCAAAAATAGATACATATATCATATCATGAACTTGATAAAGGTTCAGAGGAAGTTCCCAGTGTAGAGATAATATCCCGACATGATTAAGAATCTTATAGAGTCTGATATATACAGGGTTTAACTTCAACCTCTTTCCAAATCTCATAAAATTATTCCAGTGATATATATATTGGAACACCTTATCTCTAACTTTAAATTTCAAATCCTGATAATGGTTACCATCCTAAATCTTCTGTTGACTCTAAGATTCCCTAATATTCTGTTGAATGTCTATATCCTTTTTTGTCATTTCCTCAGATATCTTATATTCCAAAATATTTTCTTCTCCAACTTCATCCTATCATGTTGGAATTATAATTTTCATTAAATAAAGGGATTCATAAGGAAAAATTTAAATACTCAAGTGAAAGATATTTTTGTAAGAAAAATCTACTAGAGTAAGGTGTTGATCCCAAATAACTTTGAAATCCATATAATAGTGTCTTAAAATATACTCTAGAGTTTGAATGTTCCTTTTAGACTGACCCTATTTTTGAGGATGATATGAAATTCTAAAACATAGATATGTATCTAGTTCTTACTGAATACTTCTCTATAACATTAAGTTAAACCTCAGATCTTGGTCAAATATGATCAATTGTGGTAATATATACAACCTTACCAATTCATTAATTAATATCATAGTGAGATGATAAAGAGATAAATCTTCTATGATAACAATTAAAAATACTTATTTCATAAGGTGATCAACTACAACCCAAATAACATTTTATACTTTATATTTTTTTGGGGAATACAATGATGAAATCCACACAAATGTTTTCCCATTTTTATTATGGTTTGAGAAATGGTTTCACCATATCATTATACTTATATCTATGAAACTTAACTTACTAGAATAAAAAACACTGAGATATATACTATTCAATATATCTTTTCATGTTATCCCACTATAAATTATATTTAAGATCTCTATACATCATTGTGCATCTTGGATGAATTATGAATGATGAACTATGAGATTAATTCAATATATAGTTCTTCAATTTTGGTATTAATAGGACACATACCTTATTTTTAAACCTCACCATTCCATCATAATAAAGGTTGAACTTCAGAACATTCTATACATTATTTAAAAACTTTCATATCCACCTTCTATGTCTCTTGGATCTTCACAGGAATAGATGGTTAAATACTCTTATGATTAAGATAGTATTTACATCCTCCCATAAATATACCATGGACCATCCTATAAATAAATATCATATTTCTTTTAATTATCATCATGGATATGATCTCACAATCATTTCAACTCAAAACATATACCACCTTGTTTTCCTTCTGAGGGTGGTAATATATTGAGTAGTCATAATCTTTAGTCAACTCTAAACTTTTTCTATGGTAGATATTCAAATCACTAAATGTGTATATATACTTTAATATTTTATTATTTAAATATATATCACACCTCTCACCATAAATATTGCTTCCAAATTATCAAGGAAAAAATTACCACCGCTAAATCCAAATCATGAGTTGGGTAATTTTTCTCATGAACCTTAAATTGATGAGTAGAATAAGACATCCCCATGTTATTATTCATGAGAGAACATCCCAATCCATTGTTAAATATATCACTATATATTACAAACCCTTTGCTACCATAGGTTAATATAATAATAGTTTCACTAACCATCTTTTTCTTTAGTTTATTAACATTATATTCTCATTCATTTGTCCACTAAAACTTGACTCCATTCCAAGTAAACTTAGTGAGTGGATTTGATAGTCATGATAAATTCCTAAAAAAGAATCATTAATCTATATCCCATTAAATAAAAATATGTATCTTAGTTATTATTATTGGTATATCAATTTGTCTAATATCTTTTGACTTAAAAGGATCCCCTAATATTCCCTCGCTTATGATTACATGACCCAATAATGATAATTTCAATATCAATAATTCACATTTACTTAATTTAGCATATGAATTATCCTTCCCCAAGGTCTCTAACACAACCCTCTAATAACATTAATTCTCTTAATAACACTTGGAATAGATAATAATGTCATTTATAAAGACTACCAGAAATTGATCAATGTAATCTATAAATAATATATTCCTAAGATCTATGAAGATTGTGGGGGAATTGGTAAGTATAAATAGAATCACTATAAATTAATAGTGCCCAAAACTCATACAAAATGTTTTATTAGGTATGTACTCCTTTTTAACCATCAATTAGTGATATGTAGAATGAAGGCCTATCTTTGAGAAGTATTTATCCAATCATAGTTGATCAAACATATTATCAATTTGGGGTTGTGGATAATAATTCTTGATCAAAATATTTTCGAGTTCTTGATAATAAATATAAATATGCATTGATCTATCCTTATTATTAACAAAAAGAACCAGTGCACACCACAGAGACTCACTTGGGTGTATAGATCCTTTATCCAGATTCTTATTGAGTTACTTCTTAAATCCCTAAAACTCAATTGAGGTTATTATATATGGATTATTTGAAATAGGCATATCACTAGGTATGAGTTCTATTGAAAAAATAACTTCATGATTCATGTAAATACTAGGGAACTTCTCAAAATATTTGTATACATATTCCCAAAAAATAGGAATATCATCAAGGTTGAGTTCCTCCCAATAAATTAAGATATATACCCCTCAGGAAAATGTAATATGACGCAGATAATGTAAGTAGTTTACATTGGAATCTCTTATTCACCCTACCACTAATAGATGATCATAGGTTGATATGTAATATGAATCGATACTTCCCTTCCTCATAAATTGATAAGGTATCTATATAAGTAAAGAAAATCCATGCCCAAAATCATATTAAATTCATCCAGAGGAAGAAAAACATGTTTATTAGAAATCACATTACCAAAAAATTCTAATAGAGAGGATATATATACTTAATATGTGATCATCGTACCATTAAAGGTATTTAATAAAAATTTATCATCTAATCATCAAGGACACATATTAACATTTCTAGAGACTCTTCATGATATACCAGAATTCATATGACTAGGATGAAATAAGATATTTAAATATTAGAGTATACCTATCACCACGTCAACTTTATAGTTCTATCATTTATCCCTTACTAAAACAAAAAAACATAGTGTAAGAAATAATAATCATACTGAGCAATCACATAATCATAAAAATAATTCATAGGATTTGTAAATCATGACAATTTCTTTTCAATATATGACACCATAGGTTTAACCTAGGTTATCCATATCCATTATCAAATTATATATACTTATATTAAATTCCAATTTAAATATTCATAAAGAGTATGTTAATTAATAAAAACATATCCCCCAAGAGTGTATAACCAGGTGTGCAGTTATCCCCACTTTTCGTTTACCAAGAAAAGATCAAGTTAATATCAAACTGGGATTTTTCATGATTGTTACCCCTAGGAGAATCTATGTCAGATCTTGAATACATTTGTTAGTATCCATATTAGGATTTCATTTCAAAGAAATTTCACACTCTTTTCTTTACTATATCTTAGGATATTCTCCTACACTTAGTCTTATCCTTAGGATTCTCACTGAAGTTTTCTAATCCTAGTCTCTAAAAATAACTAAACTGTAATAACCCAGGTAATGTTAGAAAAAATAATTTTTATGTCTTATAAATATTAAATTGTTAGATATTTTATAGTTATATTCATTATAATATTATTAAGTATTTTTTTAGTTATAATGGTAAAAATCATTATTTCTAACCAAATTGGATTTTCCCGAATTATATGATTTTATTTAAAATATTTATTTCAAAATTATAGAATTTTAATTTGAAAAAATGAAATTACTTTTTATTTCAGCATTTTAAAATTTTCTTTGGATTAGTTTTTGATGATTTTCTGAAAAATTTATTTTCATTGAATAATTAAAAATATTGTTTTTTAATTGAAAAAGATATTTTATTCTAGTGTATTTATAAATTAAAATTCTATTCTGGATTAGTTTTAAAATTTAAATTTGTTCCTTTTTATTTATAATTATCTAATTATGGGATTTAGGTGAATTTTATACTTGAACTTTGAATAAAAACATTTTATATTTAAAAAGACATTATTCTGAAAAACTATTATCTGTTTGGTTTTTCTGGATTAATTTTAAATTAAATTCTTCCACTAATGTGTTTTGAATTTTGAAAAATGGATTCCATGTTTGAAATCATTAGGTCCAAATTTATTAAATAACTCATTTTTTTAATATCAAGAGTAACCTTAGTAATTTTTGGTACCACTATAAATGGTAAATTGGGCAATTAAAGTTAAAAATAAAATATTATGGATGAAAAGATGAGCCTAAAACTTCCCTTAATTTTATTTTATGTTCCCATTTCATCCATAATCATCAATTATTAAGTTATATAGACATTTGGTTCCATTAGGATGTGATTATAACCTTTATCATATTTTATTTAAAGAAAAGAAAAAAATGTCACGCATTTTTTAATAACTATACTCTTTTTAACATAAAGATAAACAAAGGATATGTTCAGTTATAAATATTATTTATAAATATAAATTATTTATATTCATCATGTTAATTTTTTTAAATTTTAGTGAAAATATAATTATCTTAAATGTTAACATAATGGTGGAGCAGTAATTATTCAATTAATGAAAAAAGAAAATAAATTATATTAGAAATATTAAAAGTAACATAATTTGAATGAATTAGTGTGATGTAAGAATTTTTTAGATAAATAAACATGTTATAGGATATATTATTTATTATATTCTAATTCTTTGGTTTTATTGATGTTATAAAATATCAAAGTAAATGAATAGTTCTAAAATTAACATTATTGATATTTTAAGAAAATATTATATTATTAAATGATATAAAATTAATTAAAAAATTATATTTGACCAAATTAATAGTATAGTGTTAATTAAACTAATCATTTCCCATTTATGGGTTGTTTTTATTTTATAGAAACAGTATTAACCCTTAAAGTGTAGAAAAGTTTAATATTGTAGTAATTGTTAAAAGGGTTAACAAATGGTTAAATGAAATTATAAGGGTAAAAAATAGTCAAGACCAGTACAATTTTTATTTTATTAGATTATTTTGATCCATAATCATCATATCTTAAAAATAAATCCTCTTGTATCCATTTTAATTGAAAATTAATTTAAATTAATTTAATATTTTATGAAATTCCAAGAGTGTCCCTCCCCTCTCTTATAAAAGGGATAATATTCTTACCATTACTTCAGATCCCATTTGTCTTATCATATACATACCAAAACACCTTCCTAAAATTCTTAACCATGGTGTAAAGGTCTCATTTTTTTATAATTCCAACCTTAGTGATCTTAAGGTGTTAAGAAATGAAGATTTTCCAAAGAATATGTATAGTTTTTAAGCACATGTTTTTATTTTAGTTATTTTCCACATAACTAAAATATTGTTAAACATTATAAAATCATAACTCCACTATATCCAATATAATTATACGTTATTATGTTAATTTCATGAGCTATATTCATCTCCTCTTCCATCAAATGGGAAATGAAACCATCGTTCGTGTGTATGGTGGACTACCGGCTCGCGAAATGATGTAATTTTTTTCCAACACCATCTCTAATGGATTGTTATAATGATTTAATTAATGTATATACATGATATTAATATAATATTTATCATTTAAATAAAAGATAAAATATCATTTACTTTTCTATACAATAAAAAATGATAATGTCGTTCGTACGTCCATGCGGACTACCACCTCCACGAAGCGATGTGATTCATTTTTCATCACCACATCACATGGATGATATATATAAGTATAAATAAATGAATAATAAGATATTTATGACATTATTATCATTTTTAAGTATAAAATGATATTTACCTTCTTTCTATAATGATCATTGATAAATGGAAATGTTAATCATGCGTACATATGACCCAATTTTCCATGATTGTAATGTACTTTATTTTTCATAACCATATTTCATAATTGGTTTTAAAAGTGTAATTAATGTATAAAAATTATAATTATTTTGTGATTATTATTTTGTAGATTATATAATAATGAGTTCTTTAACCATTTTTGACTTAACAAATCCATTTTGGACTTATGAAACAAATATCATCAAAACATCCGATGTGAATTTAATTAATTAAATAATTAAATATAACATGGTAAGAGATAAAATAAAAGGAATAATAAACTTGAAAAAGGTTCTTAATTAATTTAATATCTATCTTAAGTTTATTATTCAGGAATATAAAAAATGTACATGACAATTCAGACTCAAGGTAAGAGACTTTTTTTTAAAAAAAATCCTCTTTTAAATATCCCTTAAAACTTACTTTTTATTATATATCCATATTTTTAAAATTATTTTATAGTTTTATTTATATGGATATATTTGAATTATAAATTAGAATATTTTTTTACTTTCTTTCAAATGTTATCAAAAGGAATATTTTATGGAATGTTATAACATCTATTACAAAAATATAAAAAGAAATATTCTATTTTAATGTATACGATGAAAAATAATTTTACCACTACCATAACCATTATTTTATTTTTAAATTAATTTAAAAGATTTTGTGACGTCCCGAACCATGATTCCACTTGATAGGTGCCCCGAGCCCAGTGGGCCAGTTGGCGTCAAGCACATCTCCCCAAATTCCAGAGGCTTCCGACTAACAGTGAGGGCCTAGGTTGTCTCTATGGGGAGACTATTTCCTCATTACTAAAGTGTATCACAATGGATGGATGTAAACATAGGTAAATAGCTAAAGTAGTATAAGTAAACAGATGGAATAGTGGAAAATAGAGATAATAGTAATAATAACTGAAACAACTGGAATAACATTCAATAATAGATGATGATATGTCATGTACTAGAAAACTGGAAAACATAGATACAAGACAACATGAATAAAATGATATACAATAGTGTAAAGGAAATAAAATACTATCCCAAGAATACCAATATCTGACTTGGTCATATCCTATCAAGCTATATCATAAACAATAATCAATCAAGTGTTTGAAGCTGTATGCTTCCCTTTTTCAACACCTTCAACCATGTAATCTGCCCCGGGTACCAAACGATGTCCAGAGAGGGTGTGAGATAAATCTTAGTGGGCCACCACCAATAGTGTCTATAACATCCAGCCCGTGTAATGGAAACGTAACAGTGTGCAATAATTTATATATAATGTAAAGTAGTACAATGTAACTAAATACCCAAGTACCTGCTTTAGTCCTCAACTAGTGTCTGAACAGGTAAACAATTCATTATTTCATTATTACCTGTTTATAAATAAGTCACATGTTAGTAATAGTGAAGGTTCCAAGATGTAACAAGGTAACCAGTAATGATCTTTAATAGTGAAGTCCCAAGGTAACAACCAAGGTGGAATAGACCTCAAGGGTCGCTAACTCAGTAATAAATGTAGTCTGGCATGGGTAAGAGTATAATACAAGGATCATGTTCCAAGGAATTCCACAATATAGTGCCTACCGAATCTAAGGTGATAATCCAAAGTAAATGTGGCTAAGCAGAGACAGGGCCCTATGGGCTGTAACCATGGAACCTACTTATCAACGATGGATCCAAGGAGTGTGTCCAAGGCATCCTGTGATAATATGAAGGGATCTTATAGTGGCATACTGGGCATTCAATAATAGTAAAGGATCGTGATTTCTGTGGGTTTCAACCTAAGAAACCTATATCCTTGAATCAGAATGGGGTTCCCAAGTGCTCATGTAATTCTTCAATCAGAATCCAAGTTGAGCTCGAGTCATGCCATTCCTGTTTTAGTATAAGTAATGTAATATTTCATTCGGTTAAATCTTTTCCTTTCATTAGTGTGTTAAGGTCAAGTTGCATGCAACCATTTTATCAAGTCATTTGGTTCAAGCCTTACCTTTCATTAGTGTGGCGAGGACAAGTAGCATGAAACCATTTAATCCATATAAGGCATATTCCACATTCAAGGTTCATTCTGATACCTTAAATTAATATGGTAAGGGGTTCAACAGATATGAAACCTTCTATTAATTTACATTTAAGGCCATTTTATATACATAGTATACTTGAAAATTTACATTTCACATTTAATAATCAATTAAAGCACTTACCTTAGGCGAGTCAAGTGGAAAACAAACATGGTAATTTCCATTATGCAATTCATAATATAAACCAAGCCATTTAATATAGAAATTCTTACCCTTAGGTAGGTCAATCCAAGGTACCCCCAAACAGTGGCTCAAACATGTTAAAACACTAAAAAACAATTATGGCATAACCTTCGACATGGATAGAATGGATTTGTGGTTATAACCACAAAAAATAAATCAAATATTTGGAAATATCATTACCATATAGTTATAATGAGTATAAGAATGGAATATAAATTCTATAAACATAACCTAATGAAATTGATGGGCCCCACACGACAAATCCAAAATCAGTGAACTTTAGGGATCAGTTATAGACCACCCACCTTAGGCTTGTACGGATCTACTCCTTTGGTATTGGCCCTTTATTTGGATTGTATTGGAGTAGATCTAAGAAAAATAGAAAAATACTAATACCCTAATAACTTGGTTGAGAGCAATAGATAAGGATAACTACTCAAGAGGACTTGCATACTTACCGTTGCACATCCAACATAACGAACGAAAGATCAATCAGATCCCAGAAAAAGGAGATCTATGACTACCTATCTTTGATATTCAGAAATCTCTAAATTGAGATAGAAATAGGTTAATCATTAATAAGCTCATATTAGGGAAGATAGAGGGAGGTTAATGGATCACTAAGGGAAATTTTATAAATTTACCCAGAAAAATGGTCTGTACACGGTTTTTCTGCATGGTTTGAAAAATCGTGCGCAAATAAAGTGAGGTTTTCTAGTTAGAAGGGAAAATTTCATGGTTAGGATGCGTGGTTGTGCAAAAACCAGGTGAAGTAGTTCTATCTAGAAATTTTAATCTTTACAGTTAGCCAAACTGTACACCAACTGTGTGACCTGTCCAGATTTCCCAAAAAATGGGTTCTCGGATCCGAACTTGCCCCAGAAACCCCTGAGACCCTTATTAACTCAAAATTAATCCATATTAAGTCCAAAGTAAATATTTATATCGAAATATAAAGGATCCAAACTTGAGTGAAAAATTGGGTTCTTATAATCTTTCCCCTATAAAAGAACTCATCCCTAAGCTTACCTTCCATGGGTGTAAAAACACAGTCTGAGAACAAATATGGACACTGAGCACATATGTTATCTTACCTCCTCCTAGTCACATCCTGTACTTGAATGTGCTTCCATGACACCCATACTAGAGTGACAGACCGGCCTTAGAGAGCCTTCATGCTCCTGTCCATGATGTGTACTGGATACTCATCATAGGTAGAATCAACATCTAACTCCACTTCCTCAGGATCAAAAGTATGAGACAAATCAATATGATACTATCAAAGATGTGAAACATGAATGAATTCATGCATGGCATGGTACATCTGAGGTAGTAGCAACCGATAGGATACTATCATAACTCTCTCAAGAATCTCAAAAGAAACTACATAACAAGGTGATAACTTTCCTTACTTTCTCAACCGTTTATGCCCTATCCTAGGGGATACCCAAAGGAAAACATGATCCCCAAACTCGACCTCAATAAGTCATCCATTATGATCAAAATAATATTTCTTTCTGGACTAAGAAGAATTCATACACTTTCTGATCATCTGAACTTTCTCTAAAATATCCTGAATGAGATGATGAACTAGTAGGGTTGCCTCACCCATCTCTATCCAATAGAAGAGTGAAGGGAATGTCCTACCATATAAGGACTCAAAAGGATCCATCTGAATTTCCACCTAAAAGCTTTTATTATAGGAGAACTTGATGAGAGGGATATGCTTCTCTCAAGAAATTTCAAAATCATGGACACATGCTCGGAGCATATCCTCTAGAAATTGTATTGTTCATTCTAATAGTCCATTGGTATGAGGGTGAATATATGTGCTTAGAAGCACCTGTGTTCCCATAGTGTTATGAAATCTCTTCTAGAATTGTGACGTAAAACAAGAGTCCCAATCTGAAATGATAGTATATGGAACCCCGTGTAGTCGCATGATCTCACAGACATACAGTATTTTCATCTCATCAACTAAGAAGGTCTCTCAAATTGGAATTAAGTGGGACGATTTTATTGGTCAGTCAATGAATACCCAAATAGTATCACTACCCCCCAATGACCTAGGTAATATGACTAAAAAATCCATTGAATCATCTTCCAATTTCCATTTTGGGACTAGAAGTGGATGTAACAAGCCTGTAGGTCTCTAGTGCTCCACCTTCACCTACTAATAGGTGGAACACCCAGTGATAAAGCCTTCTATTTGATGTTTAATTTCAAGCCACCAATACTGGCATCGTATATCTTGATACATCTTGGAGATGCCTGGATGAACTGCCTAATGTGAAGCATGATACTCTTTCATCAACTCCTCTATCATATTTTCAAGAACCCATATACATCCTTGTAGATGCAGGATGTCATCTATTTCCATAGACCAATATATAATTGGGTTATCTCTTGATATTTTCTCATGGAGTACCAATCCTTTGGGATCTGGAAACTATATAACCTTCACCTTCTCAAAGAGGGAAGAGTTAACTATCAAATATGAGAGGTAAGACTACTCGTGACTATCATGAAACTCTAGATGTAGCTTAGAAAAGAGACCCATTCACTTCTATTCATCACTGGATTCCCGTGCGGCCTGTTCTTGATTTTTTTAACTCAGTGCATCTACAACCACATTACCCTTCTCTAGCTTATAGGGAAGCTAAAAATAAAAGGATTATAAATATTCAACCCATATCCACTATTTGATGTTCAATTCATGCTGATAAAATATATATCTGAGACACTTGTGGTCAGTCTACATGAAAAAGTGCTCACCCATCAGATAATATCTCTAGCAACATAAGGAACAAAAAACTGCTACTAGCTAATGGTCGTGCGTCGGGTAATTTCTCTCATGAGGCCTCAATTGCTGAGATACATCAAAATGACTTTTTCCTTCTTCATCATCACTACTATTAGGCTGATTCCTGATGCGTCACAGAAGATTATATAACCTATACCCGTCTCTAGAAGAGTCAGAATAGGTGCCGATACCAACCCCCATTTTAACTCCTTTAAGGATTTTTCACATGATTATGACCATAAGAACTTGACACCATTCTTTGTAAGAACTGTAATGGGTGAAGAAATGTGAGAAAGGTATTTTATGAAAAGCTTGTAATATCCATCCATCCCTAAGAATCTCCTTATATCAAACACATTCTTGTGCTTCTCCTAGGAAACTACAACACTAAATATTTTTGGGTCAAAAGATACACCTAATATCGATATTATATGATCTAAGTAGTGGAATTTTTTTATCTATAAGTGTAACTTAGCAAGCTTGGCGTAAAGTTAATGCCCTCTTAGTGTAATCAGAACAATCTCAGTATGGTTGTAATGGTCTCTACGACTGTGAGAATACACCAATATGTCATCCAAAAAGACCACAAAAAAGAATCCAAATAGGGGTGGAAAACTCTATTTATCAGAGCCATGAAAACATCAGGTACATTCGTAAGATTGAAGGAAATAACAAGGTAATCATACAGACCATAATTGATACAAAAAACTGTACAAGGTATGTATGATGGCCAAAAAAACACCTGATGATAACCCAATATCAAGTCGATCTTAGAGAAGACCTTTTGTCCTTAGAGCCGGTCAAAGAGATCATATTTTCAAGGAAGTGGAAATTGGTTCTTGATCATAATCTAGTTCAACTGTCTATAATCCATGCATATATGTAAGGTTGCTTCCATCTTTTGGAAAAATCACGGGTGAACCCCAAGAGGATTTACTGGGACGTACAAAACCTTTGGCCTCTAAATAGTTTAACTGTAGCTTGAGCTCTTGAAGCATTTTTTGTGCCATCCTATACAGAGTAATGGACACTGGAGACACTCTTGGAACATGCTCAATAGTAAACTCTACCTATCTCTTAGGAGGTAACCCATAAAATGTTTTGGTAAATACATCCCTGAAATGATCCACTATTGGAGGTAAATAACCTTGTCATAAGCCCTAATGCTTTATGAATAGATTTTCAATCTAGGAAGTCACTGCACATAGCCCATGATGCTCTGGTCCCATTCAACCAGCGTGGACATCCCACTCACCCTTATGTAGATAACTGCTTCCCTATGGTGATGTAAAAGATACCCTATGGTGGTAGTAGTCTAAAAAATCATGATAGTGAGCTAACCAATCCATCCAAAGAATGAAACCAAAGCCTATCATCTCAAGAACAAAGAGGTTTCATAACAAAGGGTAACTGCCTACCTCAAGGGGACAATCCCTACACTGGTGTATACCCTACATTCATATCCCTCATGGTGTATCCATGGTCATTACAACATAGTGATACTATATCTCTAGTTCAAGGACCTCCATGAAAGATGCATAGATAAAAGAGTTTGAATCACCTGTATCAAATAAGCCAGGCACTATAGTATAGGCTACTTGAATAGTACCTCGTACTGTAGATGATCCTGTAGCCTGATCCTCAGTTATTGGTTGTAGTGCATGCAACTGACCTGATCCATGACCCTATGCAATATATGGACTACCATGATCAAAACTACTCTGCTGGAACTGCTAGAGATTATGGTTTTGTTTACCACATCCCCGACCTCCTCCTTGGCCAGACCTACCAATGTTATCCCAATTCCCCGCCTGACGCGGAATAAAAGAACTCTCTCTTGAAGGTGGTGATGGTGTAGATCCTTTTAAACTCAAATCTGGTGGAAATTTCCAACAGAAATACTGGGGATTTCCCATTTTGACACAAGCCCGTCATTCCATTGGGTCACTATCATATTATGGCTTCTTATTCCCCCATCATCTAAACTGATGAGACACTAAGGAGCTATCGAAACATGCACTCTAGTTGTCATTTCTCTAATGAGAAACTTAGAGAGAATGCTTCCTTCTACTAGAAGAACTATTTGCCTGATGCGACACTGGTCCTCTATGCCCAATATTATTGTCGTCCCTTAGGTTGTGCTCGGTGATAAGAGCCTGATTGATTATTGATGAAAAAGTAGGTAGGATAAAGACATCAACCTGTGTATGGATGGTGTACTGGATCCCATCCTCAAAGAATCTATCATGTGAAATTTCATCATTGGCTAGAAGCGGTGCAAAGCCATGTAATTACATGAAACACACTTAATACTCCATAACTGACATAGAACCCTGCTCGAGAAGCATGAACTCTATGGATTTGTTAGATATTAGCATTTGATGAATGAATTGATCATAGATGTTAGTCTGGAAATCAACCCATAACATGCCCTGATGACAGATGGCCTGGGTAATCACATCCCACCAACGCTTGGATGAATCCCAAAACATATAAGTAGAGAGCCTGACCCTTCACTCTTGAGGTATATCTAGATGATCAAATATAGATAGGATAGCTTCTAGCTAAGACTCCGTAGCCTGTGGACCTCCATCCCTTGAAAAGGTAGGAGGATGTTGATGTTGGAACTCACGAGTCAGATCATCCATCGCAGGTTCAAGCTATGGAGCACCATGAATGGGATACATTAGATTTAAAAAACTATCACTAACTTGAGAATCAGTTCCCAAATTAGGTACAACAGGCGGTTCCTCAAGTGCCACTCCTGGAGGTAAGACTAGAGGCTCAAGGCCCACCATTTCTAGAGTATGTTCATCACCACCCTCCTTGGCATACAATACATGGACATCGTGGCAGCATTGGTGTACGAATGCCAATCACATTCCTCAGAACAATCTTATGCAGAAAGATAGAATCATAAGTAGAATCTGAATGTAAGAAAACTCACTACCCAAGGTATACTACCCCAACTACCCTCTTAGATGGCAATGAATCAGTAAGTTCTCAAGTATAAGTTTCATTTCATTTTTTCATCTAATTTTCATGTTCACTCCTTTACCTTTCATAAACATGATACGACAGGATAAGGATGTGCAACCAATTTATTTTAGATTTCTCAATTCACTTTATAATAGATATCCATTTCTGATAAATCATTTCCCATACACCTATCACTAGAAACAACACCCATTTATTTATATCATAATGGATCATCTTGGTAAATTACTCATCCTAAACCATGAGGGACTATACACATCATTAATTGAGATAAGAAATCAGTCAATCGTATCCAAGTGTAATACATGTAAATGAAACTATCACAACGTTACTCAATAATCACAAGCATACCAAGAAATGAAAATTAGTGAAACACAACAATATATAATGGCAATATACATGACATGTTAATTCTAGGTGCCTATAATGATGCATGTAATAATACTCCTTTCTCTCATATCATTAGGACAAGGATGAAAGAAAATCCTTAAATAGAGTAATAATAAACAAAACCACACAACATGTGCATCACCCAATAGTGAAAGAATATCAACTGTAATAGGAAAAATAAAAAACAATTATATTTTAGGAAACTTGGTTTTTACCCAAAAAACAGGTTCAAGATGCCCAAGAACAACTTATGACCAAATCACAAGCATTCCTAATCTCCAATCTATTGTCTCTAAATAGTAAAGTAAGAAAAGAAAACTCATCTAATACCACTTTCAGACTTCCTAAACCCAGATTCCACTTGATAGGTTCCATGAGACTAGTGGAACACATGGACTCAAGCACATCTCCCCAAATTCTAGAGGCTTCTGACTAGTAGCGAGGGCCTAGGGTGTGTTTGTGGGGAGACTATTCCATCATTACCAAAGTGTATCACAATAGATGGATGTAAAAATTGGTAAATAGCAGAAGAAATATAAGTAAACTAAAGGCATAATAGAAGATAGAGTCAATAGTAATAATAACTAAAACAACTGGAATAACATTCAACAATAGATGATGATATGCCATGTAGTAGAAAATTTGAAAACATGGATACAATAGAGTAGTCATTACATGTTTCACAACAGTGTAAAAGAAATAAAATACTACCCAAGCATCCTGAGCTTTGGCTCAATCATTTTCTATCAAGGTCCATCATAAACAGCATGAAATCAAGTGTTTGAATTTGTATGCTTCTCTTTGTCAGCACCTACAACCATTTAATCTGCCTCGGGTACCAAACAGTGCTCTAAGAGGGTGTGAGATAAATATTAGTGGGCCACCACCAATGGTGTCTATAACATCTGGCCAGTGTAATGGAAATGTAACAGTGTGTAAGAATTTATATATAAATTAAAGTAGTACAATGTAACTAAATACCCAAGTACCTGCTTTAGCCCTCAGTTGGTGTCTGAAATTTTCAACAATTAATTCTTTCATTATTACCTATTTTTAAATAAGTCAGCTATTAACAATAGAGAAGGTTCCAAGATATAACAAGGAAACCTGTAATGATCTTTAATAGTGAAGTCCCAAGGTAATAACCAAGCCGACACCAACCTTAGGGGTCACCAAATCAGTAATAACTATAGCCTGGCATGGGTAAGATTTCAATCCAATCAGCATATTCCAAGGCATTCCACAATAATGTGCCTACCAAATCTAATGTGATCGTCCAAGGTAAAATGGGATTAAGTAGAGACAGGGCCCTATGGGTTGTAACCATGGAACCTATTTGTCAATGTTGGATCCAAGGAGTGTATCCATGGCATCATTTGATAATATTAAGGGATTATATAGTGTTATATCAGGTATCCAAGAACATACATGGATCAAGGTTTAGGTGGGTTTTAACCTAATCAAGTCATATCCTTGAATCGAAAAGGGGTTCTAGAGTGCTCATGGTGTTCTCTGATCAGAATACCAAGTGATTTCAAGTTAAGCCATTCCTATTTAAGTATGAAGTCATGTAATATTTCATTTAGTTCAGGAATTTACTTTCATTAGCGCGATAAGTTCATGTATCATGAAACCTTTTTATCAAGTCATTTGGTTCAATACTTGCCTTTCATTAGTGTGACAAGGAGAATTAGAATACAACCATATAATCCATTTAAGGTATATTCCATATTCAAGGTTCATTTTTATACCTTCCATTAATATGGTAAGGGGTTCTACAGATATGCAACCTATAATTCACTTACATTTAAGGCCAAGTCATATACTTAGTATACTTTCCAATTTACATTTCAAATTTAATAATTAATTAAAGCACTTACCATAAGCAAGTCAAGTGGTATGCATACATGGTACTTTACATTATTCAATTCAAAATATAAACCAATCCATTTAGTATAGAAACACTTACCCTTGGTAGGTCAAGCCAAGGCACACCCGAACGATGGCTCAAACATGTCAATACACTAAACAACAATTATGGAATAATCTTCAACATAGAAGGGATGGAGTTATGGTCATAACCACCAACAATGAATCACATATTTTGAAAGATCATAACCATATAGTTCTAATGAGTATAATCATGGCATATAAATTCTATAAACGAAACCCGAGGAAATTGGTGGGCCCCACCTAACAAATCCAAAATCAATGAACTTTAGGGATGAGTTATAGACCACCCACATTAGGCTTGAATGACTATCCTCTTCTGGAATTGGCCTTTTATTTGTCTTGGATTGGATTATATCTAAGAAAAAGAGAAAAACACTCATACAACGATAACTCAGTCAAGAGAAAGAGAGAAGGAGAACGACTCAAGAGGACTTGAGTACTTACCATTGTGCATCCAACTTGATGAACAAAAGATATATCTAATCTTGGATGAAGAATATCCTTTAGTCCCTAGATTTGATCTTAAAAAATCCCTAAATTTTGAGAGAAATAGGTTAATCCCACATAATCTTGAATTATGGAATATAGAGGGAGGTTAATAGATCATTAAGGGAAAATTTGAAAATTTACCTAGAAAAATGGAATGTGCACAGTTTGTTTGCATGGTTTGAAAAACCATATGAAAACCATGAAAGGTTTTATAGGTAGAAGGGAATATTACATGGTTAGGAACCCTGAATATGCACAAACTGTGTGAAGTGGTTCTGTCCAAAATTTTCAATCTGCACGGTTATCCAAACTGTGTTCCAACTGTGCACCAACTTTGCGACCTGTCTAGTTTTCCAAAAATGATGAGTTTCGGGCTCCAAACTTTTCCAAAATACCCTAGGGACCTTAATAATTCAAAATGAATCCATATTATATCCAATGTAAAGATTTATACTGAAATTTAAAGGATCCATACATGAGTGAAAAATAATTTTTTTAAAGATTTCATGTTTTCTTTAAATAAAACCCTCTTTACCTATGTTCTAGTAATTTTTAATAAGGGTTTTAAAATGGAATAGATATATCAATATATAAAAATGTTTTATTATAGGTGAAAGGATTATTTTCAAAATTGAAATATTTTATGTGAAATGATTTTTCTATGGTTTTTGGCAATTTTTTATGATTATGGGTAAGTTTTTTATAATCTTATGGTGTTAAGAAAAGATGATTTTCCAAAGGCTAGGTATAGTATTTAACTATATGTTTTGGTTTTATTTATCCTTAAAACTAATTGAAATATTATTCCACCATGATAAAATAAAAACATCAGTATAATCTATATAATGAGATCATATTATGTTAATTTAATGACCTATATCCATCTTCTCCTCTATTAAATGGGAAATAAAACCATCTTTTGTGTGTATGGAGGACTACCGCCTTGATAATTTATGTAATTTGTTTCCCATCACCATATTTCATGGATATTTATAATGATGGAATTGATGTGTGTATATATATATGATATAGATGACATATTTATCATTATGAAAATTTAATATATCATTTAATTTTATATTCATAGAAAAATGATAATGTCATTAGTGCATATGTATGGAGTACCTATACCAAAAAGCGATGTGATTCTTTTTTCATCAACATATAACATAGATGATATATATACATCTAATTAAATAAATAATATTATATTTGTGATATTTTAATCATTCTGCAATGATAAAATGATAATTACCTTATTTCCATGATGATCATTAGAAAATGGAAACGTTACTCATTCGTATGTATGACCTACCATCTCCATGATTGAAACCTAGTTTATTTTTCTTAACCATATTTCATGATTTGTTTTAAAAGTATAATTTATGTATGAAAATTATAATTATTTCAAGATTATTACTTTGGATATGATGTAATAATGATATCTTTGACCATAGTTGACTTACCGAATCCATTTTGGCCTTATGAAACTAATATCATCAAAACATTTAACATGAATTTAATAAATTAAATAATTAAATATAACATGGTAATAGATAAAATAAAATGAACAATAAAATTGAATAAATTTCTTAAGAATGTAAATAATTAATCTAATTTTATTATTCAGTAAGATAAATAACGTATCTGATGATTCAGACTCAAGGTAAGAGAGTTTCATTTTAAAAATCAACTTTTAATGTTTCCATTAAAACTCTCTCTTTTTTATATATCCATGGTTTTAAAAATATTTTATGGATGCATTTTTGTGGATATATTGGAATTATAAAGGGTACTTTATGTTTTTTTCTTTCTTTCAATGGTTTCAAAAGGAATATTATATAGAATGTTTTAAATTTTTCCCAAAAAGACAAAAAAGAATATTCTATTTTAATATATACAATGAAAATTAATTTTATCTCCACCATATCTATTTTTTATTTTTTGGATTCAATTACAAGATTTCATGTTTTAGTTAAGAAAAAACCCATTTTCTTATGTTCTAGTTATTTTTTAAAATGTTTTTAAAATTAAATTTATATATCATTATCTGAAAATGTTTTATTATAGGTGAAAGGAATATATTGAAAATTATAATCTTTTATGTGTTATGATTATGTTATGATTATTGTAAATTGTTTAGGATGATGGGTGGTTCCATTATAAACCAAGTTTAATTTATCATGTTATATGTATAAAATTCATTGGGTATAGAGATAGAGTTAATTGATTAGGTTTCTACTAATAAATTATGGGAATATAATGTGATGATTATTCCAATTGTAATCACGATTGTTATTGTATGTGTAATAATTATAGAAATTATATGTTTAATTGTGAAAGTTATTAAATTTTTAAGAGTGGCATAAAAATGATTCCAAAATATTTCAACATTACTATCTATTGTTTCTATTTGTTTTATGGAAATCTCATGATTTCACATGGTAAAGGAATGTATATGATAATTTGTAAGGTTTCAAAGTATAACTTTGTGAAAAAAATTTATGAGTTTTACATGATTTAAAAGAATCATTATGAGTTTTATTTTTTTCTTTAAGATTTATTATTAAAATTTCTATTAAATTATTTATGAAATTATTTGGGTAGATATGGTTATTTATTTGGTAATAAAATGTTTATTTTGAGTCCAAATTTTATTTATTAAAAATATTTTTTTGTAAGTATTAATAGACTAATAGTTTATTTTGTTCTTTTTATGTCCCTTACAGAACTTTTTCTATTCATCCCATGTTTTAAAATGTTTTTCATAGGGCTTAAAGATGGGTGAGGGAAAATAAGTGGTCAATTTTAAAGTCATGAAGATTTTTTAAGAAAGGAAATTATATTTTTCTTTAAATTTTTTATATTTTGAAAAATAGATACTGATTATCAGTTTCCTCTCTATAATATATGGGATTATTATATAAGATTCATGTTCTAAATCTCTAAAACTATAAGCCTAAACTATCTTTGGGAATGAAATAAAATGAAATCTAGTCTAAAGATACTATATTAAGTAATGTTTAAGGCCATTCCATTATAGTTCTTAATAGAGAAGTTTTAGATAAATTTAGATGTTAGGATAATTTTAATATAATAACTTTAAAAAAATTTACTTTATAGTTAAGTTGAAATGATAAATAATTTTAAGAATACCATATTTCTTCATCTAAATTATGTCTGCTTAGAATGGTTTTCCAAAGAGGGAATAAGGAAGCTGAAGTAGGAAGGTACTAAGGGGATGATATCCTTCTAAATTAGAAACCTAGAATGGTTAAAATTGGAATAGAATAGTTTGTTTCTATGAAAGATTAGTTGATTAATACAATAAAATACTATGGTATCCATGCCAATGATTATAAATATTGACCAAAAAGGAACATGTCAATACTAGAACATTCTATGAGGAAACACCCTCCTACATTAAATGGATCGTATGACCTAGGGATAAATGACAGATAGATTAAGGCCCTAGAAAAGATAATTAATGTCATTGGATGTTCAGATCATCAAAATGTAATTATTTCTATTTACTATTTTGAAGGTTAAGTTAATAAATGTTGGAAAATTGTTAATAATTCAAAAGAAAGTGAATATATTTATATTTTAGAATGATATAATTTTAATAATATATTAATTTAGAAATATTTTACTATAGTTGTTCAACTTAGGATAAAAAAGAAATTATTGGAATTGAGAAAAAAGGAATAATATTCAATGGACTCATACAAAGAATAATTCACCCAATTAGAAAGTTACACACTAAATTTTATCTATGATCTTGATAGTAAGATTAATTGGTTTTAATTAGGATTTAATGAAAGATACTATAGAGAATTTGAATATAATGAATCCAAAAGTTGTGATAATATTATGTGATGTGTAGAGAAGGTGTAAATGGAGTTTTCTGATGATCATGTGTACTTTAAAAAAAATAGAAAAAGTGTTCCAGGTGGTAGAGAAAAGGGATGAATGGATCAAATAAATCTGATTATAAGAAAATTAAGTTTTCAATTTGTGATAGTTGTGGTAAAAACCATGATGGGGATGGCTTATGAAGTCTGTTAAGTGCTTTTGAAGTGGTAATATGGGTCATATGGATTATAATTGCAATAAAAAATATCATGGTAGTGGTAAGACCAATTTTGATAAATAGTTATTATTTTTATAAATACAATAAGAAGGGTCATTATGCACATGAGTTTCTGAATAAAAACATGAATTATGGGAATAAACAAGTATCTAAGAATAAAGTAATCATAAAATCTTTTACAACCACTTCAACAGAATTTGTGCCACCGAACAAAGTGGCATCAGGTATAGTTATTGTTTATTCAAATTATCCTAATGTTTTATTTAATTCAGGGTTTACAAATTATTTTATTTTTGATAAATCTTTTGGTAAATTAGAAATTATACCTCAATAAATAAATATAGAACTTATGGTAAAAAACATGGGAAAAGTATTAATGGAAAACGAAATTATAAGAATCTTAATATCATTTTCTGTGGAAATAATTTTTAGGAAAACCTTGTTGTCTTACCTCAAATAGAGTTTTATGTTAGTCTAGGCATGTATTATATTTCTATTTATCTTGCTAAGATAGATTGTAGATCTAAAGAAGTTATTTTTCATAATGAATTTTAGTTTAAATATAATAATGAACCCATACATTTGATAACATTTCAATAATATTAAAAACCTTTGAATTATAAAAGAAATAATTATCTTTCACATATTTTTTAGAATAAGGGAACTGTAAAAATTATTAATGTGTCAATAGTACAATAATACATGAATGTTTTTTGACAAGTTTCCTAGTGTTATATGTGATCGATAAATTGAATTTATTATTGAATTAGTTCATGATTCTAAGAAAATTTCAAAATCCCTTTATTGAATGGCTCGCGTAGAACTTATAAAATTAAAATAGCAGTTAAAGGAGTTTCTTGCTAAAGGTTCCATTAATCTTTGCACTTCACTATAGGGTGCTCTTGTATTACTTGTTAAAATTAAATATGGATTCATGATTCTTTTCAAGCTTTTTAGGACCCTTGAACTTTCTCTTAGGAGAGTCTCCTACAACAAACAACCCCTTTTGAGGGAGCCTGCCTTTACTTGATTATCGTGTAACAAAAGGACTAGGTAAATTAGAGTAATCCTTCCGTATCTGTGGCTTCCGCTCATGCTGGATAAACCCATCAACATCCATAATAGTATTCTTACCTTTCTTTGAAGAGAACCGAAGTTAATCCTCTGCCAATTCCATTTCCTTAGACATAGAGGACCAAGTTTCAGAAGCAGAGTCTTCATCCAATCCATCAAACCGATTCCCAATTTCAATGGTGACAATGCTTTTTAAAGAACAAGGCTTTATCATTGGATTCATTCCATCCCCTGGGTAAAATCATGCACATGAGGACCTTGAGTATATGTAAATGGGATACCCTCAGATGGATGATGGGATTGAGCAGCTACACCATCAGAATGCGCAGCTTCTGCATAAGAGGGGGGTCTGCTACCATCAGTCTCTAACCACTGCTTAAACATGTTGCTATCCTTCCTACCGCTCCCCAATGCTATTGGTGAAGGCTGCATATTCTGAAACAACATCCCTTCACTCTCTCATGAACCAAGTGGGGTTTCCCCCCTAATTTCCTCCCTACCAGATCACGATGCAGTCTGTCAAAAACATCTACAATTAATGGGTTCAAGGTCGGAAGGCAATCCTTTCTGCAAGCTTCAACACACCTCGGCTGAGCCGGAACCTCCGAGGGAGTGGAATGAGGAACCTCAACACAACGATTACTCGAGTCATCCACCTGGACCTGAACCTTCGGGACATCATATGTGGACTCACCAGGGCCTGATTCTGGGACCACGACCATCATTCTATCAGACCCTCGGTGACACAGTGTCGGTAGTGTTGGATCTGAATCTACAGATTATACACAAGAGGGGGGTGAATTGTGTCTTTTGCAAATTTTCGATAACTCTTCTCTTAAACGATTTATGTCCTTTATACTTTATCAGATTTGATCATGCATCGAAAAAAGTAAAATTAAGAAGACAAAGATGTATAGTGGTTTGGGGAATAGAAGGCCCCTAGTCCACTCCCCCAACGCTCTACTCCACAAGCTTGGTGATTTTCAATATCTGGTCCTCTTTTCCACAGACCGATTCAAAACTGAGTACAGGCAGTTGACACCTTTACAATCCAAGGAAAAAAATCCTTCTAGTTCAAACACGAACCTACATGGCTTAGAATGAGAAGCTGGTTACTCAAGAATAAAAAATAATTTCAAAAAGAAATTTCCAGTTTATCTTCACAATTGCAACAGAACGCAATTGACAACAGATAGATCAAAGTCTCTAGAAATATTGATCTTCAAGATGAAGCAGTTATGAGTTGATCCAGTTGTAGTAGATATAGAGATATAGTTCACAACCTCAATAGTAGTAGATCCACAGTAGATATTCAATGTAGAACAAATGAATCTTCTATCGAGTTCCTTCATCTTGAACAAACAGAGCTTTTACGCTCCTTTTGAATCAGCATATCAATCGTGAATAGTTTCAATCTCTGTTTTCCACTTTTTTCAATAATAGATCGATCATATCCCCTATAGTTGGTGTTTCAGAGAGAGCATATATAATAAAGCATATCTCCTGCACATTTAGATCCATAAAAGTCGACTTCTGATTCACGATATTCAAAAATTTGAATTTTCCAAGAAGTTGTAACTTCCCTTAAGACTCAGCACAAAAATCTCCTTTTAATTCGATCTTAAATCCATTAATAAAATGGATTTGAATCAGTCAAAGTCGTAATTTAAAAACGACTTTAAATCCGGCTTGAAATCCACCCAGAAATAAGCTTACTAATTGCTGCACAAAAATATCGTCTGTCAAAAGTTCCGACGCCAAACGTAAGGTTGATGACGTGGCCTCCAAACATAGGTTTAACAATGTAGGGTTGATAATGTAAGGTTGAATACAAACGTAAGTTTGATCATCCATACTTTTTCTTCAACACTCAAACGTATGGTAAAAGATCCATACTTTTACTTGATCCATAATTTTCCAAGAACATATGGTTGTTTACAAAAGTAAGGTTGATGAACCATACTTTTGAGAAACAATCGTAATGTTTAGAATTTACGTACGGTTGTACTTTCATACTTTTCTGATAACCAAAACGTAGGGTTCCTTCCTAACGTAATGTTCTTCTTCCATACTTTGCTGAAAATGTATGGTTGTTTAACCATACTTTTTTCTTATCTCAAAAAGGTATACACTTTTCATCCTTGTGCTGCGTTTATCCACGTAGGGTATGAACAGTGATTTCAGGACACGCTAAAATAGATTCCGCATTAAGTAATAAATTCTAGTTATTTTAAGAGTAAAATAAATTAATAATCTCTTGCAAAATACTAAGTAAAATCATTAGAAAATAATTAAGGGTATTTGTGAGCATCAAAATTATCATAATGAGACAGAGTATTATTTTCAATAATCTCCCCCTTTAAATAACATTAATATGTATTGTTGAAAACAATACTTCTCTCAACAATCTCCCCCTTTTTGATGATCACAAAACCCATAAAATAATTAATATTATTTAAACAAAATTAACTTTCAAAATTCGTTATAAAGTTTTAAATAAAAACTTCTCCACCAAAAAGATAATTATAAACCCAAATGTCTCATTTAATTTTCTCCCTTAATAAAGTCTCCCCCTAAATAAAATTTATGTTTTGATGTTGTGTTTATACACATTCTCCACCTTTTTTTGATATCAAAAGGAATGAAAAATCATGGATTTTAACACGTTTAATACAGCACTGAACTGTTAGTAAATTCTATTATAAACTGTTTATTAATAATTAAATCTGGAGTACTGGCATATTTAAAAATAAAGTTAGTAAAACAAATAAGGAAAGAAACAAATAAACAATGAAGGAAAATTGTTATTCAAAAAAAATAGTAGTATATACATGACAATGATATACACAAGAATCAAGGTTTGGGTAAGATAGGAAACATGGTCTATATCCTCTAGATTGCAGACTTGATTTCTGTAAACTGTTCCCGATGTCTCTTCATCATCCCATATCCAAGCTTGATAATGAGCTCCCTGTTTTCTTGAGTCATATGAATATCCTCAATTAAATTGACTCTGAAAAACCCATGCATCCTTTCTTCTTTTTCAAAAAATACTAACAGCTTCTCTGATAACTGATCTAACATAATTCTGATTAATGGATCACTAGATGTCAGTTGATCCACTAAGAATTTCTGATTGTCCAGCAACACTGACAAAGGAGCACTATTACATTGAAGATCATGTATCCTGTCATTCATGTTGCTCAACACAGCTGTGAAAGCCTGAAACCTTCTAATTAAATTAGGTGAAGTACCTGATCCACTAAAAACATTATTTGCAACTGATGCAAATTGGTTCTCCATAAACAACTTCAAATCTGACAAATATAAATTCATAACCATTTCAGATTTTAATTTTATAATAGCAGTCAACATATCCTCTTTAAAAATTTCATCTTTTTTCCTTGAAACTATACACTCCTTCAGCTTTTGAAACTTCAAATGTTCTAAGTCTAAGGCATTTCTCAAAGAAGCATTTTCAGATTCCAACTGAGATACTTTTCTGTACAGTTCTTCAACTTCTTCTTTCCTTGAATCAGATGCACCCTGTGCATGATTCACATTCTCATGTTGATGCAGCAATACCAAAGGCAATGATTCAACATCAGATTTTTCTTTTTCTTTGTCCTGAGAAGGTTGGTCCACAGATCTTTCCTTAGAGTTTTCAAACTCCTCCACAGAAAAATCCTCTTGAAGTACCTCTGTTTGAACTTCAGAAGCATGCTCATCACATTCATCTGCATCCTTGTCTTCCTCTGGAATTTCAAGAACAATATTTTCAGAAGTTTTCTGAGGTCTGACCACTTCTTCACCAGGCACTGCCTCAATCACCTGTTTCTGTTGAGGTGCAACTTTAACATCAGCAACAATCTGTTCCTGATTTTCCCTTTGAGTTTCTTCTTGAGCTCTTGATTTCTCTATTGGAGCCGTTATCTCAGTAATGTCTTCTATGGTTTTATCCGCAACAACTTATCTCAAAAAAGAATAAGAAAATAAAGCTTCTGTTGTAGTTTCCAAAGCAGTGGAAGTGACTTCCTCATTTACTGGTCTGTTTCTTCTTGATTGAATTACCTCTTGACTTCTGTCTTCCTCAACATTTTACACTTCAAAGCGAATCCTTCTTGCTACATTTCTGACTCTGGATTCAGCTTGTCCCACCTTGGACATAGCAGGTTGAGCCTGAGCACTCTCTGAGTCTTCCTCAGCTTCTACTAGAAAATTTTTTCCTTTAATTGTGCTCCAGAAATATCCAACTTTCCTCAAAATTCCAGCATTAAACATATTACTGTGATGACAGTTAACTCTAGCATCCACTAATCTCACCATGTCTTTCTTAAATAGTATCTTGGAAATAAATCTACCAAAGGGATATAAATTCATCCTAGACTCGCTCTGACAGTAGTAACTAAGATACCATATCATGTATCTTGGAAAGTTTAACTTAATATCACTTCACATAAGAAACATTATATACATATCAATGTACAAAATCTTCTCCATTTCTACCATCCGTGGAGCTATTCCAGTCTGAATAAATTTTACCAAAATCTCATGATCAGGCTCCAAATCCTTAACAAATATTTTCTTTATTGTCTTGGTACTGAAAAGAAAAGACATAATGTCTTCGGATTTATGCATAGAATCTCCTATATTCTTCAAGTCAAAATGAAAAACTCCCTCATGAGGGCAGTTGAGAATCTGACTAATCTCTACTGAAGAGATTGAGAAATCCATATCCTCTATTTTAGCTAACATACTGTCCTCTGTATCTCCCAGACTAAACTGTATAGATTTGAATAAGTATCTAAGTTCTACTTCATACAAAAATTCTGTATTTTCACTGTTGAACATCTGTTCAATATTCTGAAACGACAGTGCTTGCTTCAACAACAGATTTGTCTGAAATAAATAGTCAAGATCGATTACCTTTCCCTGTAAGATTTTTCTTCCCTCAGTGTGTTGTCTCTTGGCATTGCTCGGCTTGGACTCACTGACTCTTTTAGTCCTTAGCATTTCCGTGAGAGTCTCTGAAGGTTTGAAGGTTAGGGTTTCAGAAGTTCGAAGGTTAGGGTTTTAGAAGAGGAAGTGTGATTTTTGGATTTCGAAAGGGTTTCGATAGAAGTGAAAGGGTTTAGAAGTCGAAAAGGCTCTGACAGCCTTGATTCCAGTGTAATCACTCATCATTACATATATTTAAAAACAAATAAATTTTTCATACAACTAAAGAAAGAAAAACTTATACTATATTCAACAAAATTTACATAAGTAAATAAAAAAATTTAAAAAATTATTTAAAATTAAATAAACCTAGATCCCCCTTAATAAAATCAAACCTTGTAGTGGGAAGTGGTTTAGTAAAAATATCTGCTAATTGAATTTTAGTATTTATAAACTATAAAAATATATCTTTTTGAATAACATGATCTCTTAAAAAGTGATGCCTTATATCAATGTGCTTAGTTCTAGAATGACTAATAGGATTTTTTGAAATATTAATTGCACTCGTATTATCACATAAAATAGGTGCATTATTAAAATTCAATCCAAATTCCATAAGAGTGTTTTTTATCCACAACACTTGTGCACAACAACTTCCAGCAGAAACATATTCTGCCTCAGCTGTTGACAGGGAAACTGAATGTTGTTTCTTACTAGACCATGATACTAAGGACTTTCCAAAAAAGTGACATGTACCTAATGTACTTTTTCTATCTAATCTAAAACTTCCAAAGTTAGCATCTGAATATGAAATCAAATTAAAATCAGAAGTTTTAGGATAATGAAGAGATTGAAAAACAGTTCCTTTTAAATATCTAAAAATTATTTTAACAGCAGTTAGATGGGATTCTTTAGGATTTCATTGAAATCTAGCACAAAGACATACTGAATACATTATATCTGGCCTGCTAGCAGTATGATATAATAGGATACCAATCATACCTCTATATAACTTGTTGTCAACTGACTTTCCAATTTCATCCAAATCAAGTTTTATATTAGTACACATAGGAGTTGTAAATGTCTTGCTGTTCTGAAGTCCAAATTTCTTAAGTAAATCAGTAATGTATTTTCTTTGATTTAAAACATTTCCAAAATATTTTTGAAATATTTGAAGACCCAAAAAGAAATTTAATTCTCCCATAATACTCATTTCAAATTATTCTTTCATTAATTTTGAAAATTCATGACAAAGATTTTTATTTGTTTATCCAAAGATTACATCATCAAAATAAATTTGAATCAATAAAACATTATTTTTCACAGTTTTCTTGAATCGTGTTGGGTCTACCATTCCAACATTAAAATCATTTTTCAAAAGAAAAGAACTTAATCTTTCATACCAAGCTCTAGGTGATTGTTTAAGGCCATAAGGAGCTTTAGTAAGTTTAAAAACAGAATTAGGTTTTTGAGAGTTTTCAAAACCAGGAGGTTGCTCAACATAAACTTCCTCCATTAAATAACCATTTAAAAAGGTAGATGTAACATCCATCTGAAATAATTTAAAATTCATATAAGATGCATAGGCTAAAAGGATTCTAATTGCTTCTAGCCTTGCTACAGGTGCAAAAGTCTCATCATAATCTATTACCTCTTCTTGATTATATCCTTTAGCTATTAATATTTCTTTATTTCTAGTTATTGTGCCTTGTTTATCCTGTTTATTTCTAAAGAACCATTTGGTTCCTATTATAGGATAATTATTAGGTCTTTCCACTAAATCCCAAACTTCATTTCTTTTAAATTGGTTTAATTCATCTTGCATTGCTATTACCCATATTTCATCATCTAAATCTTCTTCTATAGTCTTGGGTTCTTGTTGAGATAGGAAGGCAGATAATTCACTAGGTTTCCTAAGTTTCCTCTAGTTTGAACACCAGTTTCTAGGTCACCTATTATAGTTTCTAAAGGGTGATTCTTTAGGTTTCTAGACTGTCTAGGAAATATATTTAAAGGTTCTTCAGTATCATGTTCCTCTGAACTGGAATGAATTTATTTTATATCATTTTCAAAATCATTCTTCAAATTCTCAAGTCTCATGTTATCATTAGAGTCAAGTTCATCCATTTGTTCTGTCCTTTTCTCAAAAAGATCAGATTCATCAAATTTCACATGAACTGATTCTTGAATAATCCTTGACTTCTTATTATAAACTCTATAAGCTTTTGAGGTAGCAGAATATCCTAAGAAAATACCTCCATCAGATTTTGGACCGAACTTACCAAGATTATCCTTGGTGTTTAAGATATAAACCTTGCATCCAAAAACTTTAAAGTAATTTACTTTAGGTTTTCTGTTATTCCATAGTTCATAGGGTGTCTTTTTCAAAATAGGTCTAATTAAAAATCTATTAATTATATAACAAGCGGTATTCACAGCTTCTTCCCAGAAATATATAGGTATGCTATATTCATTTAACATAGTTCTAGCCATTTCTTGAATTGTTCTATTTCATCTTTCTACAATCCCATTTTTTTGAGGTGTTCTTGGTGCAAAAAAGGTGTGTTTAATACCCATATTTGAGCAAAAGTAATTAAATTCCAGATTAAAAAATTCTCCACCATGATCACTTCTCAATGAAATTATATTGAAACCTTTTATATTTTGAACAGATTTGCAGAACCTTTCAAATAAATTAAAAGATTCATTTTTAAATTTCAAAAAGAAAATCCATGTAAATATTGAATAGTCATCAACTAAAACATATACATATAATTTACCATCTAAGCTTGATAATCTTGAAGGCCCAAACAAATCCATATGAATAAGTTTTAGAGGGTTAGATGTAGCAACCTTGTTAACAGATTTGAAGGATGATTTGTGTTGCTTGCCAAGTTGACATGCATCACAAAATCTGCCACTTTCAAATTTGAGACGAGGTAAATCAGAAACTAAATGTTTCTTGGATAACTTATGTAAAACATATACATTGCAATGACCAAGTCTTCTATGTCAGATCCAAGATTCACTTTAGCAGTCAAAAATTTTACTTGTTGTTCACACAAGGAATTTAAATCCAAAGTATAGACATTTTCAGTTCTTGGTGCTTTAAATTTAAACAGTTTATCTTTAGAAATAGTACATCAATTTTTAGTAAAATCAACAGTATATCCATCATAAAAAAGTTGAGAGATACTTATCAGATTGTGTTTTAGTCTTTGTACATAAAGTACTTTGTTGATTGAGACTGTTTTTGGATCTCCAACAGTTCCAATGCCAATGATTTTTCCTTTGGAATTATCACAAAATATGACAAGTCCTCCTTCCTTTTGAGTGATTGAAGAAAAATTCAACGAGTTTCCACTAATATGTCTTGAGCAGCCACTATCCATGTACCATATATCTTTTCTTCTCTGGTGACCTGCTACCTGCAAATACATTCAAACAAATTGCTTTGGTACCCATATTTTGTTGCGTCCAGGAGTGTTAGCTAGAAATGATCTAGGTATCCAGATTTGTTTTGTTCGTTTAAAATTAGCTGAATCATATAAGTCTTTTGAAACATAGGATTTATTAATACCACAAATTTGAGGTTGTCTTAAGAAATAGTTTTTAGTTACATGTCCCTTTTCCCCACAAAAATAACAATTAATATTTTTAGAGCTTGGAAAAAAATAATTTTTATATAGCTTTGGTTTTTATACTTTACTGCCAATTCCAAATCTCTCTTTTTTAATGACAGTTTTTCCAAGAATTTCATTTAATGAATTCACTCCTTTTGTAAAAACCAATGCTGCCTTTTTGTAAGATTCTACTTCATCCTGCAGTGATTTTATTCTTGATTCAAAATTAATATAGTTAGTGTTAATCGAATTGTATTTATCAGTTAATTCTTTATGTTGTTTCAAAATTGTGTCTCTTTCATCTGAAATGGAATTATGTATATTTTTTAGTGACTTATGTTTCTTAAATAGTGAGTCATATCTTTATTCAATCATATTGTAGTAGGCTGCAGGTTTTTCATTTGCGTAGCTTGATTCAGAATGTGATTCAGAGGAGTAATATGAGTGTATCTCATGAGTTTCTGCCACGAAACACATGTTTGCTTTTAGATTGACTTCTTCTTTCTCTGATATTGATTTAGAAGAGCTACTAGAGTCTTTAGATACACTCCAAGTTTCTTTCATAGCTTTCTTGTCTTTCTGCTCAAAGTCATTTCTTTTAAAGAATTTCTTCTTCTTTGCATCCTTCAATTGTGGGCAATCTGGTCTGATATGTCCCATATTTTTGCATTCATAACATCTCACTTTTTTATTATCTCCCTTAAAGTATTTTTGGAGCCTCTTTTCTTTCTATAGAATTTTCTAAATTTTCTGGCTAGTTGAGCAAGTTCTTCATCTGAGTTGGAAGAGTTAGAGCTTTCTAATTTAACTTTGACTTCCTTACTTTTCATCTTTCTATTCTTTTGTAGTGAAGTTACCTTCAAGGTAGTATCTTCTCTTTTGAGAAGCACTTTATTGTCATTAGATTAATCTTGCATTTTAGCTTCATATATCATCAGTGTACCAATCAGCTCTCTCATAGTTAGATTTTTGACAGGTGTTGATTGTCTGATTGCAGCAGAAATACCATTCCATCTAGTAGGAAGTACTCTCAGTACTTTTAATGCATGATCAGCCTGCTTGATAGGTTCTCCTAGAGCAGTTATGTTATTGACAATTTCTTTCAATCTCTCATTCATTTGGGTAATGATATCACCTTCAATCATTCTAAAAGTATCAAATTTCAGTTTTCCAGGTGCATATCTCATTTTCCTTACATTATCAGTTCCTTCATATGCCACAACTATTGTCTGCCACATCTCATATGCTGTCAGGCACTGAGATACTCTGTTAAATTTACCTAGTCCTAGACCGCATATAATTGCATTCATAGCCTTCAAGTTCATATCGTACTCTTCCTCTATTGCTGCACTCCATGCATCAGGATTTTCAGGAATTTCATAAGGAGTCGGAATTTTTGAATAGACTCTATATCTGAGGTTTTTCAGATATATGATCATGCGCGATTTCCAGCAACCATAGTTGTCTCCATTAAAATATGGTTCTCTGACCATCAATATCCCTTCTCTTGTATCAGTCATGATGCTCTGTTGTATAATCCTTAAATGCTGCTAGCTTTCTAAGGCTTTATCAAAAGCTTCTCCTCTGATACCAATTGTTGGATCTGAATCTACAGATTATACATAAGAGGGGGGTGAATTGTCTCTTTTGCAAATTTTCGATAACTCTTCTCTTGAACGAGTTCTGTCCTTTATACTTTATCAAATTTGATCGTACAATGGAAAAAGTAAAATTAAGAACACAAAGATGTATAGTGGTTCGGGGAACAGAAGTCCCCTAGTCCACTCCACCAACGCTCTACTCTATGAGCTTGGTGATTTTCACCATCTGGTCCTCTTTTCCACAGACTGATTCACAACTGAGTATAGGCAGTTGAAACCTTTACAATCCAAGGAAAAACAAATCCTTCTGGTTCAAACACGAACCTACACAGCTTAGAATGAGAAGCTGGTTACTCAAGAATAAAAAATAATTTCAGAATGAGATTTCCAGTTGATGTTCACAATTGCAACAGAATGCAATTGACAGTAGATTGATCGAAGTCTCTAGAAATATTGATCTTCAAGACGAAGCAGTTGTAAGTTGATCCAGTTGTATTAGATATAGATATATAGTTTAAAACCTCAGCAGTAGTAGATCCACAATAGATATTCGATGTAGAACAGGTGAAGATTCTATCGAGATCCTTCTTCTTGAACAAACAGATCTTTTATGATCCTTTTGAATCAGCAGATAAATCATGAATAGTTGCAATATCTATTTTCTACTTTTTTCAATAATAGATCGATCACATCCCCTATAGTTGGTGTTTCAGAGAGAGCATATATAATAAAGCATATCTCCTTCACATTTAGATCCATAAAAGTCACCTTCTGATTCGCGTTATTCAAAAATTTGAATTTTCAAAGAAGTCGTAACTTCCCTTAAGACTCGGCATAAAAAGATCCTTTTAATTCGATCTTAAATCCACTAATAAAATGGATTTGAATCAGTCAAAGTCGTAATTTAAAAACGACTTTAAATCTGGCTTGAAATCTGCCCAGAAATCAGCTTACTGATCATTGCACAAAAATGCCGTCTGTCAAAAGTTCCGACGCCAAACGTAAGGTTGATGACGTGGCCTCCAAACGCAGGGTTAAAAACGTAGGGTTGATAACGTAAGGTTGAATTCAAATGTAAGGTTGATCATCCATACTTTTTCTTCAACACTCAAATGTATGGTAAAATATCCATACTTTTACTTGATCCATACTTTTCCAAGAACGTATGGTTGTTTACTAAAGTAAGGTTCATGAACCATACTTTTGAGAAACAAACGTAACATTTAGAATTTACGTACGGTTCTCCTTTCATACTTTTTTTATAACCAAAACGTAGGGTTCCTTCCTAACGTAAGGTTCTTCTTCCATATTTTTCTAAAAATGTATGGTTGTTTAACCATACTTTTTCTTATCTCAAAAAGGTATACACTTTTCATCCTTACGCTACGTTTATCCACGTAGGGTATGAATAGTGATTCCAGAACTTTCTAAAACAGATTCCATGCTATATTCACCTACGTAAGATGTGAACAGTGATTCTAGGATGCGCTAAAATAGATTTCGTGCTAAGTAATAAATTCTCGTTATTTCAAGAGTAAAATAAATTAATAAACTCATGAAAAATACTAAGTAAAATCATAAGAAAATAACTAAGGGTATTTGTGAGCATCAAAATTATCATAAAGAGACAGAGTATTATTTTCAATAATCTCCCCCTTTAAATAACATTAATATTTATTGTTGAAAACAATACTTTTCTCAACAGGCAGATGACCCAACCTCTTACATTGAGAACAGAAATCGACCCACCCTTCAAAATAAATTGGCTGTTTATAACGAAACTCTTCTCCTACTTCAATCCAAACGAAATCAACGTGCTTCCTTGAAACATCGACTTTAGCACAAATTCGAGGAAAAACTGGATGACAAATTTCACTGGGTCTTTCATCAGAGAAAATAAAATGACCAATTAAATTACCTACCATTCGGATTATAGAAGAATTCTGAAACGGAAGGGGAAACTCTGGTAGGCAAACCCAAATCTCCTTAGAAGGAGAGTCATGCTTCATGTGGAAATCATATGACCACCAAAAGAGGAATAAACGGAATCCATTGTAGGCTCGGGGAGATTTGGACAAGGAAGTAATCAAATCAATATCTGAAGAAAAATGTACTATAATATGCCTATTATCTAGGAGCCCAACTATAGCTCAGTTTTGAAGATTCCAAGCATCAAAAACAAACCTGTCAAACTGATCCACCGAAGGAAGCTGGAATTTGAAGTGGGAAATCAGCGTCAGATCTAGAAGTGATGAAGCCTCTGTGAACTCGGAAGACGAAATTGAGAGTTGCAGTATCCATGGAACAAAATCAGGACTTTAGGGCAGAGAGCTATCGAAGGGGAAAGGGGCAAAGACATAGGGTTAGAGAATGGGGAGAAGGAACGCGGGTGAGGCCCCTTGGAAGGCAGAGGGGGTCCCTCCCTTACCGAGAGGGGAGGGACCGGACCGACGACCATCACCGTCTATACCATGCCGAGAGGAATGGTAGTGCGAGTGTGAGAGAACATGTGAAAACCTGGGATAAGATGGATCTTTGCTTCGAGGATCTCATTAAGGACAACCGAGACATGACACTCACCTCCATTGAATAGCAAGTTTTCAAGGTAAAAAACTCAAACTTCTTAAAATTTATTTGGAATAAAGTGATGATTTCATATGAGGATTGATTCTTATGTACCTGGAACTTTGATGGTTTCCCACTTTTCCATAAAAGTGATTTGAAATAAAAAACAATGAGTTATGGATTCATGATTATTTTAATTGAATATAGAGATTTGAATAACATTACTATTAATAACATGTATATTTTTCCTCATATCAATGATTTGTTTGATTAGATCCAGGGAGATCAGTATTTTTGGAAGGTTAACCTAAGGTTTGAGAACTATCAGCTGAAGTTTAAGGAGGACGTCATTCTAAAAATAGATTGATGTAATACACATACATTCTGAGTTTTTGGTAATGAAATTTGGGTTAAAAAATTCCCCAATTGTATTTATGGGTCTTATGAATAGAGTCTTCCATGAATATTTGAATAAGTCTGTGGTTTTTTTTATTGATGATCTATTTATTTATTCAAAAATTCATGAGTATCATTAAAAATATCTAAGGATTGTTCTACAAAAACTACAAGAATATAATTTATTTGAAAAATTTAGAAAATATGAATTTTGGTTACAACATATTTCATTAATATGACCCATCATAAATAAAGATGGTAAATCAGTTAATATTATTAAAAATAAAGTTTTTAATAGATGTCCAAGATTTAAAAAATTTATAGATATTCGTAATTCTTATGGGCTAGTAGGCTATTATCGGTAGTTTGTTATAAAATTTTCATGGTTATCTAGTCCACTAACTAATTTAACTCAAAAATGAGTTAAATTTATATAGAAAAAAGAATGTGATGACTATTTTTAGGAACTAAAAATACGATTGGAAAATGATCTAGCTTTGTCCCTACCCTCTAGAAATAATGAATTTATCATATACAATAATGATTCATTAAAAGGAATTTATTGTTTCTTAATGAAAAATAATAAGGTAATTTCTTATGCTTCATAAAAATTGAAACCACTGGAGTTCATTTATCATAAACATGATCTAGAATTATCTGTTGCAGGTTTTATTTAAAAATTTAGAGATATCATTTATATAAATACAAGTGTGAAATATATACTTATCATAAATATTTTCAGTATATATTCACTCAAAAATTATTGAACACAAGGCAAAGAAAACGGTTGGTATTAACAAAGAATTATGCATAAAAAATTCTTTATAATTCAATAGAAAGTTGAATCAGTTACTTACTGAGTATCCTGCCTCTGATTTTATGCTAGGTACACAATATTTTTTAGGTTTTTATGTTAAGAAAGTATGCACTGTATTCATATCATGTTTTGATTCCTGAGGTAGTTTAGTTGGAAGAGAACCTTTCTTTTGAGGAACAACCTATTTAGATTCTTAACTGTAGAGGGAAAGTATTGTAGAACAAGATGATTCCAAATGTTAAGGTTTTATGAAAAAGCCATATGGTTGAAGAAGAAACATGAGAGTTTGAAAATTCTATGAAGGAAAGGTATTCACACTTGTTTAATAAGTGAAAAAAATTGCGAGGATGCGATTTAGAAAAGGGGGCAATAATGTAACAAACCGGGTAGTGTTAGTATAAATCAATTTCATGTATTAAGAATATTCATTAGTTAGATATTGTAGAGTCATATTAATTATAATAATATTATTTAATTTTTTATTCAAAAGGAAAAATCATTATTTCTAACTAAATTAGATTTTCATAAATTATATGGTTTTATATAAAATATTTATTTTCAAATTATAGAATTTTAATTCTAAAAAATTAACTTCAATTTTTATTTAATCATGTCAAAATTATCTTAGGATAATTTTTTTATAATTTTATGAGAATATTGATTTTCAATGGATAGTGAAAAATACTGATTTTTAATTGAAAACTATATTTTATTTGAAAGTATTTATAAAGTCAAATTATATTTTTGATTATTTTTAAATACTGATTTTTTATTTTTTATTTAAAATTATCAATATATGAATTCTGAAATGAATTTTATACTTTAATTTAATATAATTTTTTTTTATTTTAAAAGGAAATTGTTATGAATTTGTTTTTTCATTTCATTTTTTTGAATAAATTTTAAATTAAATCCCACTAATTCTAGTTTCTTAATTTTAAAAAGTGGGTAAATTTTTATAATTAGAAGTTATAAATTTAGTAAATATTTATATTTTACACCATGCTTCCTTTTGGTTGAATGTGTTTTAACCTCATTTATAGTGGTTTTAACCATGAAATTATCTTACAAAATAACCATACTATTATTCATAATTTCATAGATGATCCTTTAATAACATATTATATCCATCTTGTTAAAAATCTTTCATTATTTTCATTGCTTTGGGTGTTAATTTCCTTCTTCTCTCATTTTTTCATTATCATGAAAGTTCAAATTCCTGTGAATATTATATAGTTAAATCATAGAAAAAATAAAAAACCTGAAATAATTATCATATTTCTACATAAATTATACTTTTAATACCAACCATAAAAAAAGGTTTTGATAAATAAAGTATATTATGGTCATGGAGACGGTAGGTCGTACGTACTCATGAGTAACATTACCATTTTTTAGGCATCATTATGGAAAGGAGGTAAGTAATATTTTAACTTTATAGAATGATCATAATATAATAATATTTATTTAAATATACTTATACATATCATACATGTGGTGTGGTGATGAAAATAGAGTCACATCGCTTCGTGAAGGATGTAGTCCAAACGTACACAAACGATGTTATCATCTTTCACTGATTGAAATGGTAAAAAAATGAAAATGATGCATTATATTTTCATAATTATAAATATTAAATGAATATAATAATTATATTTTGTAAATAAAATATAATCATTAACTTTATCCTTATCAACTTCCATGTAAAGTGATAGTGAAATATGAATCACATTGTTTCGTGAGGTGTAGTCCACTGTACACTTGAGTGATATAATTGTATCACCTATGTATTGGAATGTAAAAGGTTATATATGATATAATTACTGTATAGGTATAAATATTTCATAAATATCTTATATATAATTTATATCCATCCTCATAACAAACCATGAGAGGTTTTAATGAAAAAATGAATGACATCAGTTTGCAAGGTGATAGTCCATCATATTCACAAATGATGATTTTGTAACCCATTTGATGGAAGTGGAGATCATTTTTGATAATTAACATAACATGAAAAAATATCATTATATTTAATATAATTATTTTGTTATATCATTATAGTTTAATAATAATTTAATGACGTGGAGGAAGAAATAAAATAAAAATGATTGTTAGATAATGTTACCTCTTCCACAGGAAACCTCCTTAGATTTGAACCAAAAACTTTAATAGGATGGATTTATTCCCAAAAAAGTATTATAGGATAAGGTTTGGACATTTTTGTAGTTTTTTGGGTAAGTATTTACCTAACCAAAATTCTTTTATAGGGTGAATAAGATAGGATAGGCGGTGGACTTTTATATGTGAGGTGAGTGGCACACTTGTAATTTTTGAAAAGAAAATTATGTACCCTTATTTTTCACATAAAAAGGGTCGAAATAGAGTATTATAGAAAATTATACATGATAAGGTCTAAATATTTCATAAAATAGATTTTATAAAATTTTATTGGTAAATTTAGCTTATATATTTTTTATTTAACCCCTTAGTAAATCCATTTTTACCTTAACCGTGATAATTAATTTTTTACTATTTTTACTATTTATTATAGAAAAAATATTAAGTTGTACATGATATAAATTATAAATTATTATTGATTATAAATATGGAATATGTTTTTCCAAATTTAATTCAAAGATCTGAAAAAAATTTAATTTAAAATTAATATAGTAAATGCGACGAGAAAGAGGGTTTCCAAAGAGAAAATGATTGAAAGTTTACAAAGTTTTTATATCAATATTCAATATGAAAATTATTTTAATGACCTCAATAATTTTAATAGATATATAATTGAACTAATTTTAGTTTAAAAATAGTTTAAAATATAATTTAACATTAAAAATAATTTTGATGAAAAGGCAGTTTCAATTAAAATTCAGTATTTTCACTTTTCATCAAAAAATTAATCATTTCAAGAAAAATATAAAAAATTATCCCTAATATAATTTTGATATGATGATTTAAAAATTGAATTGAATTTTATAAAATATATTTTCAAAATTGGTAAAAAAATAATTATAAATTATATGCGCATAGCGCGACTAAACCTCCTTTTATAAAAATATTTGTTTTTCAGAAAAAAAATTATTTTTTACATTAAAATGATAACTATTTTATTTAAAAGAAATATATAACCATTAAATATATTTTATACATGTTTAAAACATAAAAGTATCAAAAAAATTTTAATACTACTCATACCATATAATTTAACAGCTATATTATAATGATTTTTCTATATTACAATTCATTTAGACTCAGGATTGCATGTTACACAAGCTATCAAAGATATTAAATTTAATGAAATATATTTCATGGGTTTTAAATATCAGTGTTTCATTTCACATAAACTGTCAAATAAAATGTCCTTATTTTTGAATTTTGGGTTGTTATATTCTCCCCACATTAACGCATCCTCGCAATTTAAACTTGATCTCGGTAATCAAGGGTTTGATATTTGAAAATACCATTGATGGAAAACCCACATAATAAAAAGGGTTAATAAAAATCCTATTAATAAGATTGAAATTTAAGTACAAAGTTCACTAAGAATAATCACATAACTAGGTTTCCAAGTCGGAGAACATAGGTAGGAAATGAAATCATGAACATGAGAGAGAATACTGATGCTCAAATACTGATGGAGAGTGATAGAGAACATGGCAAAGAGGAAGTTAATGACACAAATCCAAAACCAAAGAGGGGTGAACAAGTCATTGATATCCTAAAAATGATTAAAATATGATATGATTTTTGTTTCAAAATCCTTTTTCCTAGAGTCGAGTAATTATTTTACTCTTAAAAAATATAAACAAATATACTTACTTGATATATGTTTATTTCATAGGCACAATTTAATGATTTGGTTATTTTATAAGATCTATAAGTGTCAAAGTTTCAGTTTCATACATTTCTAGTGGTATAAAAGTTACATGTTCAATATATATTCCAATATTTTTTTAGATTAAGAAAAATGTATTGGTAAACTTGTTTCTTATCAATTAAATTGAATATTATAGTTTATTTTTAATAATATCAAACCATTTTTATCATCAAAAAATATTAAACATGATATTAATATATTATCCATGTTATATTTATATATTCATATAAGAAATATATAGAAGTAAACATCATTATAAACTTTGGTATTATAAACTTAAAATGGGTGAACAATGTTTTTAAGAGAGTTTAAAATAATAATAAAACTAATAAATATTTGACTTTCATAAAAGCATTAGAGTAAAATTATAATTATTTTCAAAATTAAATACAAGGGTAAATTATGTTATATATGAGTTAACATGACAATTGAAATGAAAAAACATGGTATTTAAAACTCCTACCTTGAATTTTGAGATGCTTACTTTAAAGTGGATCTTAATCCTTCAAAATGGGCTATTTGGTAAGACCAAAGCCATAATAATATGCCTAAGTGGGTTTATAGAGGATGTTTTTTTAGATATTTTAGAAAGAAATATGTTTTGGGAGTGAGGGGTAATGGATAGAGAAGAGGAGTTTATATAGGCTAGGGGGAGGGGCGCCTTTGAATAAAATATTAAATAATTTATTATTTAGCCTCAAGACTATGAATAGTTTTGATTCTAATGACTTTTAATAGTTTCTAATTGAAAATAAATATTTTATTTATAATTGACCACTCTTAAAATTGAATGAGATATTTGAAATATTCTATCTAATGTAAATAATCAAATATTATTTTTAGAATAAAATATAACATAGGCATCCAAAAATTATTTATAGATTTTGAAATTAACTTTATTATTTTTAAATATATTATTTTTCTCCTTAAATAAATTTTAATTAAGTTAAAATTATTTATAAATTTTTAGTCATTTATACATCATAATGATGACATAAAACACACTCTATACATAAAAATTATATTTTCTACCTTTCACATAAAATTAAAATATTTTTTAAAAATACAAAAAATTCACTAAATATAATTTATATATGAGGATTCCAAAAATAAGATCCATTTTTATAAAATATACACATATATATATATATATATGAGATTTAATAATTAAAAAAATTAAAAATGTATTTTAAAATCATTAAGCCAAAATGTAAGAACAAAACTCCATTTTTAAAAATATATATTATTCAAAGGAATATAATTTACATTATTATCCATTGATTAATAAAAATTATTTTAAATTAGTAATAAAACTATTAAAATATGATATTATTTATTTTACTTGATAATTTTATATTTCATATAGTGATCAAAATACTATTACAATGACACTAATACTATTTCAATGGTTATATTACCTATTAAAAATACACATCATTCTATACTCTAATATTATTCATATAATTCTTAAAGTTATTATATCACATTCATTACATTTATTAATGTTTTCTTCGTCCTAAAAATTTATATTTTATCCTTGCTATTATTTTTAGAGTATGATCCCCCAAAGTTGAAGATTATAGTACACTCATATATTTTTATATTTTTTATAACCCTTATTATGGTTGTTGTAGAGAATTTAATTTTCTAGTTTTGTTGTACTATTATGATAGAAATGTTCTTACATTGTAATGAAATGTTTATTTATTATTGTATAATCTTAGGTTATACATACACCTTATAGGGAAGGATATAATCCTGAACTTGTAAGAAATAAAATAAAATAAACCTATATATATATATTAAAGGTTTAAATATAGGGAGTAAGCATAAATTTAGGTAGTATATATCCAATATTCCATACATCTCATTTCACATATAAAAATCACATAATATTATATTCTGAATATAACCACCCTATCATTACATGTCTTACAAGACATACTATAATAATTATATTCCCAATAGCTGTATGTTTAGAGTTTTAGAGGATTATGAGACCCATTACATAACAAAACTCACATGTTTTGAAAAGTGTACATTTTTTCCACATGTATGGGTAATTTGAACAGTAAATTATCTCCATTCAAGAAAAATAACCATAATTATAACTTTAATTTTTTTTGTTATTAATCAACATTAAACCCTATGAAAATAATTTAAAAATAATATGTGATCATATTAATCTTAGTAAGGGGTATAAAAAAATAAAACCCATTAGGCCTTTGAAATACATGAAAAAACAAGAATTTTTTTTGATAATATAATAAAATTTGAACTTGTATAAAAAATATTCTATGTTGAAATAATTATATTATCTTAAATAATTCCATAAAATAATATTGTAAACAAACATAAAGGTAATTTAACATTCATTAAGGTTTCTTATGACATCATATTCATGATCACCCTTAAAATAAACCTTATAATATAAGAAAATATTCAATTACTTCCAATATATTTTCTTCAAAGAATAAATTATTACCCAATGAATCAAGGGGGGATATATATGAATCCCACCCATCATCAATTATAATGTTCAAGTACTATATAATTAATAAAACATAAAATAGCTTACATTTCAACCCATTTACATACACATTAAAGTTAACCAAAGAAAAGAAAATGTTTTTAAAATAATGTGTTAGAAAATTCCATGTTGATAGAGAAATGAAATTGAATCATAAAATATTTTAAATATATATAATTATATGAAAAATAAAATTATTAGAAAACATAAAAGTGAGAGTTGATAGAAAGAATTTAAAACATTTAGTGAAAGGTTTAAAAGAAAAACTCTTTCCTTGAGTCATAGATTGCTTAATAATTCTTCTAAATTCCTAAATAATAAAATTATATGAATTATTTACCTACTTTATAACATTTTCCATGTTTATTTCATTATAATTATTCATTTTATATAATTTATTATTTATTTATTTAATTTTTTTCTTATGTTAGTCATATTAATGTTATATAGTTCATCATTCCATAATAGTTTTGGTAAATGGATATTTTAAAAGATCTGTATCCAATGGTTCAAAAATATTTAAAATTTTTATGGTATTTATTTGATTTCATACAGAATAATAGTATTTCAATAGTTTACTAAATATTTACAAGATGCAAAATCTAATAAGCTTTTTTTATACATTTCAAAATAAAGTTGGTTGTTCAAATTTAATATCATAATTATCATGATTATTTTATCATACAAAAATCATAAACATGACATTATATGAGTTTCAATATTATATTAAATCATAAATTAAAATTTTAATAATATCTACAAAAGGATAAACTGCAAAAGGAAACAATATCATTCAATTAGGTAGCATAAAACCAACCCTGGTGAATGATGTGTTCTAAAAATATTTAAACAAAAATAAACACTATTAAATATTTAATATTTATAAAAAGTAGAGAATAATTATATATTTTTTTTAAAATTAATTCTAATGGTAAACCATTTTATGGAATGTGTAATATAAAAACAGAAAATAAATACACAAAATTTGAAATCCATACTTCAATATAATAATGACTTATGATAAGGGTTTGATGAGATATAATGAGAGGTTTATCATTAAAAATAGATCAAAAAGGTTTTTATAACTTGGTAATAGAATCATTCTAGGAAAATTAGAGAAGGTTTAAATTATTTTTAAGGGAAAAAATTTTAAATAAGAAAATAAATAGTGACTCATGAATCCTTACTATTCTATTCATGTGACCTACATTAAGTTAAGTATAAAACCTTATAAAAATGGTATTTTGTTTAGAGGAAATCCTTATGAACATAGAAATAAAATTCTAGAGAAGCATTTATGTAGAATATCAATAAAAAACTTAACTTTATACATGTTTTCGAAAATATGGAATGAGTCCCATTTTATAAATATGATTTGATGGTAATTTCACAAATAATTAATCTTTAAAGGTTGTAAATTTAATTCTTATTTTGAAAGTTTCTCATAAATAGAAAAGGGAATATATTATAGACCATCAATAAGATAATTTTTTATGTTTTTTTAATTCATAATTCATTTTCATATTAAATACTATTTAATGTCATTTTAAAGATAAATCATGTAATTTGACATTACAAATTTCAATAAAATAATATAATTCGAAATTAAATATCAAAACCATTACATAAATATCATAGTTATCATAAAAAATGATGAAACTCTCTAATTAATCTAATTAATATCATTTTAAATATTTTAAAACCTATATTTTTTATTTTCTCTTATATGCACAATCACTGAATTAACAATGTGTAGCAGTTTTGGATAGTTATCCTATAATACAATTTTAAAAATAAATTATTAGAAAAATATAATTTGTTATCAATTATTTTTATCATTTAAATGAATTCATAAAAATATGTATTCCCATTTATATCATGATTTTTTTTAAATAAGAATTTTGATATTTTCTTACCTTATACATGTACTGGGTGAATTTGGATTATTAAATTGTTATATATTTTTAAAATTCCTAAATATACATCAAAATAATTGAATAATAATCAAATTTATGTCCCAACGTGTATCAAAGAATGATTTCTTCTTAAATATTATCATTAAGATAGTAATTCTTGACTTCTCTAATGCATCATAAACACTACATCAACATCAATAAATATTATATAGTTTTATACAATTTTGTATACCATTTTAAATAAAAATATAATAATAAGAAGTAAAATTCCACTTTAATTAAAACTATTATCTTAAAAGGAATTTGGAGTCATATGTATTACCCAAATTATAACGAAATTGAATTTAAATATTTATTTTTAAAATAAATCCTTTTAAACCTTAGACAACAAATATTAAAGTAAAAATACCATTTATAAGCTTTTATTATACTTTTTTAAAATAATTGAGATTATATACCAAAATTACTATTTACTTCTATATTTATTTTTTTTGTATTTTTTTTAAAAAATAAAGTTATCCTAACTTACACATGAGAATTGAAAATATTTTATTAATTTAACTAAAAAAATATATAATTATAAAATATTGAGTTTTCAAAGAAGAATCCAAATATATTAAAATAAATTATTTTCTTATAAAAAATTATTATGCTTTAAATGAAAAATCACATACACATCAATTTAAATATCCATTTATAAAATATAAAATAATAAAATAATTATTTAAATATTTCAAAATAAGAAATGAAGTTAATGAAATATACTAAACCATTTAATAAACCAGATTTTCTGAGTTGAAATAAACATAAATATTTTTTATTATAAAATATATATTTTACTTGTTATTTTAGGGATAAAAAAATGGCAACCCCAACAAACATATAATGACTACCCCAATTGATATATTCAGTGGTTATATTTTTCATATATATAATCCAAATTCTCTTAAAAGCATTCATTATTTTCTCTTATTTCGTCCTCATAATTCCTTCCATATTTGTACTTGTTTTCCTTATTTATATAGTTATATTTAATGAGGTTATTCTTTTGGGATATTTTAATGATGGATACTTCAACCATGAAATATTTTTACATACTTGTTTTTATTATCCTATTGTGCTTGTATTGATCTTTCAGAGTGTGTTCATACTTAACATGTAATGTTGCACCATTAATAAAATAATGTTCATTTATTCTATTTTATACTCAAATTATATAATATCTAATATTATTATGGGAAACATATAATTTATGAAAAGGGAATACATAGTAATATTTTTTGTTATCACATTTACCCTCTATTAAAAAATTACATATTCATAGTTTTTACTCCCTAAATTGAAGAAAAGAAATAACAATACTTCATAGATCTTCAAAGGCTTTATGTAGACTATTTAATCAGATAACTCCTTCATAAACCCTTAACTATGATTATTGTATTATTCTATAATACTTCATTTCCATAATCACAAATAAAAACCATGTCCTAAGATTCATCAATAATTATCTAATAATGTTTTATATTTTAGTATACAATCAAAATAGTTTTGAAAACAAATCATTTATTTCATATTCCATTAATAGTTTCCTCATCTTTAGTTGTACTTTAAAATGAATTTATTAAACCTTTATTTGTACAATCTTATTGTTCTCCTTCTGAATCCTTCTTCTTAGTACATACACTAACATAATTCCCCTTTAAATTATAATTAAAACATTTCAATATACATTAAGAACCTTTATAAGGCTTTGGTATACTATTTTTATCTTTGTAGACTAGAAAATTATTTATTTATTTATAATATTGAGTCATATATAAAAATTTTATACACCTATTTCACTTAATTGACGCCATAATACACTTAACAATATCATTTGCACCATATTTAAGGAATAAATGATTTTTTTCCTCTTATAATTAGGTTTTAGAATACTACATGCTTTAATTGATTTTTAAAAGCATAGCTTCTAATCTCCAAGATTATGAGTTCTATAGGAGTCAATAAAATCAATCTCCATTATAACACACATGATTTTAGGAAACCTTTTATTTTCTTAAAATATAATTTTATCCTTTATTTTTGTTATGTTTTTTATTTCATTAAAATATTTTATCTTGATTAGGTGGTAAGTAATATAAGATATAAATCTAACTAACAATACATTATTCAATAATAATAAAAAATTATGACAAAATTACATGATACTAATTATTTTATACCATGGATGATTACATTCATTAAAATTCTATAAATTGAAATTGGATAAGAAATAGAAATGACTGATATTTTTATTACTAGGAAATCTCCTACACCATCTTCACCCTTGAGAATTACCATTAGGAAAACTAAACATATACTGAAAAAACATCATGAAGGGAAAAATCAATTTATAAAAATATAAACGAAAACTATAGGAATGAAAAATGATATTTATGAAGTAAGTGTGGAATGAATTTATAGGATTTAAGAAGGATAATATAGCAATTATAAGACACATATTAAAGGGCATATACAACATATTATAATACTAGTAAACATCTTACTAGTTTGGCATTACTACTATGTAGTTAATATATATAATGTTTATTTTTATAATAAACATTCATTATAAATATTTTTTTCAATAAAATAAATTATTTTTTAATTTAATTAAAATATAAAAATTAATTTTTAAAAATACTATTGATCATAAAGAATATTTTTTTTTTGATTTCTTTAAATTCATTTCTTTTGGAGAATTATATAAATAAAATAAAATTAAAAAATGATTAGTAAAAAAATTATAAAAATTTTATAAATAATATATTAACTATACAAAATAATAATTTACTTATTCAAGGATAAATAAAAAAAATTTATTTCAAAACATTTTTTAATATATACTATATGCTTTTATTTAAAAGATAAATTTATCACATTTGGTGTATAAAGTTTAATAAAATTATTTTTTATATTAAAAATGAATAAATAATATTTTATTATTATTAATTTTTTAGTAGTAATTATAATATCATTTAATGTTAAAAGACCTATTTTCAATAATTTATTTATATGTATTGTGTAATAATATTTTAATATATGAAAATGAACATAATTAATGAAGGATATTAATGAAATTTATTTCTTATATATATATATACATAAATAATTTAAAATCCATATAATTATTATTAATACATATTGAATAATATTAAATTCATTTATATATATAAACATATAAATTTCTCAATTTTTTTTATGAATTATGCATTTTTATAGTGAAAAAGTAAATATATCTTGGCATAGAGGTGTTTATATTAAAATTTAGTGTTTATAAGTATAAAAAACTAGTTATCACTAATTTAATTATTATTAACTGATATGAAATAATATTATGAACACTTAATGTTTAAAGATTCATTTTCAATAAAAATATTTTTTTCTTATCTATTTTATGTTTACATTAAGAAGTTTACTTTATCATATTTATAAATTAAATTAAATTACATAGAGGGGAAAAATAATTAGAATTTAAAGACCTCAAACCTAACATCCTATTGTTAGTGGTTAATTTATTACATTGGAACTAGATACAAGGAATCACATTCTGAAGGACCAAATAGTTTAATAGTCTTGAAAAACTAGATACATACTTTAATCTCACATTATATTTGAAAAAAAATAAATACAACATAATATTTTATTTTATTATAACATTATTCACTTTTTAATATTCATTAATATCAATAATAATATACTTATTGACATACTGGGTAAAATAACATAAGAAAGGGGTGAACTCAAATGCTCAATAAGGGTAAGCATACAACGAAAACTAATAGGCATGAATAATATGGAAATAATAACTGATAATAAAATAATTCCATACAAATAATCTCATGAGATATAAAATCATCCATATATATAATAACAAATAAAATAATCACATGGATATCAATAAGAGAATTAAAAATAATGGAATAAAAAATATGGACATCTGAAATATACCATCGAGGCCTTGTTCCAGGACATCTAAAATATATTCAAGGGATTTTCCACAAAATTTATATAAATTGGTAGGAACTCATCCAAAACACAATCTAGTTTGTCTCATGATACCTAATGATTCATTTAGGGTCTATAACAGGCACCACACATCACTTACTAAGTTCAATACATTCCACATACTATAGAGGAGAAAAATAATCCATATAAACATTTATATTGAAAACTATAATATGAAATGTTAATAAGTTCCCCAATTAATAAAAATAATAAAAATACATATAGATTAAAATTAATGGTATCGATATGGTATATCCCCAATCAAAAAAATTATAAACAATCCAAAGAAATAATAAGGATGGTATCATTATAATATAGTCACAGTCAAACTGATCGTAAACCATATGAATAAATAATAATTATTGTTTTATTAAAATATATACCTAGTGTAGTACAATTAAAATAAAGGTTTTTCTCATTCATTAATAGAAATTTCATAAATATATCATTAAAAAAATTATTGAGGAGAACAACCATTCCATGTTGAAAAAAACTTTTTTAAAACTAAAAGTTCCCAAAATACCATGAAAATACTTTTCAATTTCAAAATCACATTCAGAAACCAAAAAATTTATAGAATATTAAGAAAATAAAATTCTTTAAAAATATAATTTTTAAATTATAAAATAAAATTTTAAATATTTAGTGGTATTGATGGATAAATATTTGTTACATGTCGAGTACTTTAAAATAAATATTCCTTTTACATTTTAGGTAAAATCAAAAGAGTAACTCATTTGAAAAAATATAGGAAGACTCATTTTAAAACATTTTATAAAAATTAAAACATGGGTAAAAATTTATTTTAACATACACACAATAATAGAAAAATAATATAATTTTTTTAATAATGAAAATAGAAGAAAAATGGTTTTTGACTGAAGATAGAAATGAAGTCGGTTTTCATTAAAAAAACTTTCGTATACATTGTTTTTAAAGATTGGAAAATGAGAGGAAATCATTTATTACATTGAAATAAAAAATATTTTAATTAATTTCCTTACTTCATTGAAATATAAATCATAATATTTCATCATTGTAAAGTTAATCATGAACAATATCGATAAACAATGAGATTGTAACGTGAACCCTTACCACTATATTAACTTAAAAATCCTAAATTCCAGGAATGAAATCACTTCAAATCAATCAAGTAATACCATTAATATAAATAGATTAATGATATAGTATATCAAATGGTCAGTATATATACCCCACAAAAGAAATAATTAGTGAATATAAAATATGTCCCATGGAATTAAAACTAAGACGAAAAACCCTTACCTATGGTCTGTAATCCTTCATATGTGTTTGAAACTCATTTTTAATAAATACAAATTTTAGAATAATAATAATATATATCATAACATATATTATTTACTTACAGTAATTTGTAACCCTTTATTGACAATTCTTTGTTAAAATCGCTGTTTGGGTTGATAATTGCTTCATTTTTCAATTATGGTTTGGAACTGTATTTTAAATCATTTTAATTTGATCATGGTTAAATAATATAAATAATTTTAAACATGATATAGATATAACATCTAATCATTATATTAGTATTTATAATTTTTCATAAAAAATTAGAGATGGGAATATGATTTACACCGTTCATGGAGACGGTAGGTTGTATGTACACATAAATGTTGTTTCTGTTTTCCCAACAGATAGAACGAAACAAAGGTGAATAATATTTTTCCTTTAAAGAAAAATTATTATATATAAAATATCATATATATTAATTAAATATATTATTATTACTATCCATGTTAAAATAAAATGAAAAAAATTCACATCGTTACATTGTGGCGTTACTCCACACATACACATGAGTGACATTATTGTTTTACAATGTATTGAAAGTTAAGAAGGAATATGTAATGTTATAATTTAATAAGTATATTAATAAAATAAAAATCATATAAATATGTTAAATCCATCATTATATCCATCTGTGAGATGTGGTGATGGAAAATGAATTGCATCTCTTCGTGAGGTGGTAGTCTTCCGTACACAGGATCAATGGTTTTGTTTCCCATTTGATGGGAGTGGTGGTGGATATAGGTTATTCAATTAAAATAAATAAAATCTAATTATATATTATATACTGGTTTCATTATTTTTTCATATATTTAGAATATTTTAAGAAGTTATAAGAAGATGAAAAATGAAAACACATGGTTAAGAACTTTTTCTCTTCTTCGGAAAACATCTTTAGGTTGATACCTGGAGCCATCCTAGATTGGATTTATTATAAAACCAATAAATATAGGATGTGGGGAGGAAATTATGTAATTTATTTGGAATTGTATTTCTAGAAATAAATGGCTTTGTTAGTGTGAATATGGGAGGAGAGGGTGTGTCCTTTTATAGGGGAGAGGACATAGTTGGAATATTTGAAAAAAGTGATACCTATATTTTTCACTTTTCAAAAGCCTCCAAAATAGGTCATTACCGAAACATAGAATATTTAAGGTCTAAATATTACCATTAAATAGGAATTAGATATGTTTTTTGTTATTTTAAAACATTATATTATATTTTTTTTATTTTTTAAAATAAATTTTCTAAAAGTGGTAAAAATTATTTTTAAAGTATGTGTGCAATTTTTTACGAAAACGCCTTTTAAAAAAATACAGTTTTCAGAATACATTTAATTTTCTTTAAAATGATTTTTATTTTATTTATAATAAATATATAACCATTAAATTTATTTTATAAATGTGTATATCATTAAATTTTCAGAATTTATTTAGTCCTATTCATACCTGCCAATTTAATGGCCAAGCTATATTGGTATACTATTTTATAGTTCATTTAGACTTAGGGTTGTGTGTATCATAATATATCAAAGAGATTGAATTTATTTAAATATAAATATATTTTAAAGTCTCATTTTGTTAAAATAATTTAAAAATTAGGTAGTGATTTTAATTACTTTTTTATGAAAAATAACATACTGAGGTAAAAAGTGGGTTACCACGGTAAATGTAAAAATGATGTAAAAAGGATAAAATAGGTGGTAAAGAATTAAAATAATATAAAAATTTATCTCAAAATTATGTTTATGAGGGGATTAATGATCCATATCAAATATTTTTATAGTTTTTATTCAATTTACTTTTAAAATAATTACCTTATATATTAAGTAATGAATGTTTCTAGAAATTCCACTCAAAAACTAAATTATAAAAGAACCCCTCCTATACCCCACCAAAAACACTCTTTGAATTAATTTATCTATTTAATACAACTTAATTATTCCTTTAATAATTTTTTTTCTATCCTCTATCCCTAAGAAAGATTCTTAAATCCTTCATTATGAAGAAACTCATTTTGAGAAGGAGAGAATTCATCAATGTATGTACCTAGGTTTTTACAATCATTTTCAATTATCCTATGTTATAATATATATAATTATATTATCAAATTATGTTATTTTAACATCATTATGATTCTATGAAAATAATTCTACTATTATATAACCCTAAAAATCCCATTTATTTCATTATTATAACATTATCTTGTTTAGGACAGTTCTACCAACTACATGAATGATACCTTACCTATATCATCATTTTCATCCTGAATAATTATCAAGACATTAATAATATTAATATATGATATTAATGAACTATTTATGTCATAAATATGATTTTATAAGTGTGGGAAAAATGAATGGTCCTTAAAAAGTAACTTGTTGTTATTGGAAAATTACATGAAACCTGCTTACAGTTGGGGTGGCTCTTGAGTGGTAAACCCCACAATCCTATATAAAAATACCAATTTTAAAATCTTATCAATACACTGGGGGTATTCATGATGCAGGAGGTGATGCATGCATGATGCATGCCTGATAGCGCAGAGAGGATGATGCAGTCATGATGCTATGATGAGCCTTTAGGCCATGTTCATGGGCCACTCAGGCTTAGTCATATAATCTAATTAATTGGTGTCCCTATACCTAGATATACAGAGGTGCTTTATTCATAATATAAAAGAGGCATCTCTCCCCACATGAAACAGGCTCATCATAGGTTCCATTATTTTGAGACACACCCATACCTTACATCAAAACACATGAGGATAAATAAATAATTAAATAAATATAATTATTATACTATGAATAATTCTTGAATGATGAAATAATTATCGAATACCAGAAATTTATATCTAAATTTTTGAAAAATATATGAAAACAATCAATATTACTGACATCTAATTGTGAAATTATATAATAAATAACTAAGATATGTGTAATGAAGGATAATTATCAAAGAGTATAAAATAGAATATACATGAATAAATTTTTTAAATAATTTATTTATATGGATATTTTTATTATATAGGTGGTCAAAGTGATTTTATGGAAGTATAGAGTAAATGTAAGGGTTTTTTATCTCAATTTACCTTCATTAAGGAATGCATAACATTATACACCAAATTTTCTTCCATAAATTATAATTAATTAACCATTGAATTATTTTTTCATAATTTATGTTTCATTAATGGTATCTAAAAGTATATTACATGATACCACATTCATATTTTGTTCATTAATTTATTATCAAATATCTAAGGGGTTTTGTTAACCCAACTCCTTTTCATTAAGTTATGAACTCCTTTAACACTTTATGTATGATATTAATTTCTCTCCATACACAGTAGTTTTCTTTAAGAGATATCCTCTACATGTATCCATGTTATAGGAAAGTAATTTCTAATCTAATTTTATTATAAATTAGTTCATTTGAAAATAAAAGTTGTTAATAATTTAAGGGTCTTATGATTTCAATTTTCATTCATTGAGGTATGATATATATTCACTTCTTGTATTATTTTGTATGGTTTATATAATTCAAATGTAATTTTTTTTTCTATTCATATAATTTAATGGATTTTAAAATCCATCAATGTATCTCTATTTCAATGGATCTTTATTCGAAATTTATCAAATCTATAAGGGTTTATTTTTAATCTCATTTTGATATTGAGATTGTTTATGAATAAATTTACCCTGGGGGATATTATATTTTATTTTACTCTAAAACCTATTATATTTTTTTATTAAATTATTATTTATAGGTTTGACATATCTTTATAACATTTAACATTCATTTCAATAAAAATTAATCCTAAAGGAGCATTGTAAGTGGAGTTTACCTTATCTTTTATTTTTGGTTAAGAATCATTGTCTTATATGTTAATATTATTTATTTTGTTCTATAAATTTTCTTCTATATAGTTAAATGATTTAATAAATTCAAATTTTATTGGGATTTACTTTATTTAAAAAATAAAGAAAGAAATAACTTTTTAACATTTTCAATATGGGTCATTTTATGTTGTCTTTGACCTTCTTTATGAATGTGTAAAAGGAATCTATTATTAAACGTTTTCTATATAAAAATATTTTACTATCATGTTCTTTGGTTTTATTTACAAAACTTCATTTCTAATTTTTTTTCCAAAGTAATTTATATTTTGATTATTTTTTAAATTATTTTCTTTTATAATAAAATTTTATGAAATGTAAAGGATATCTTTTATTATTTTTCAAATAAATTTTCTAATGATTTTATAAAATTATTTTCCCACTATGTTATCATCCGTTAATGTTTCTTATTATTAACTAGGGATTTTCTCTAATGATAAAATCATATTTATTTATATGGATGGATTATTATAATGTATTATGGAAGATTTCATGAAACCTCTTTCTTTCTCACAATTTAGTTGAGCTAGGATAGAATTATGGATGTTTTATGTTCTTATGAATCACATATATTTATTTTTTCACTTTGTGATAGGTGATCCAAGAATTACATATCTTTATAATGTATTGGTTAAATATTTGCATCTCATGAGATGAAAAATAAATTATAAGTAAACCCAAACCCATAAGGGACTATGTCCACTATGTGATGGGTAGGACCAAAATTATATAGCCTTATAATAAGCTAGGTAAAGTATTATATCTCATGAGATGACATGTTAGATATTAGTGAAAATAACGAATATTCTATGGTACTTTATATACTATGTGATGATGGTCCTAGTTGTGAGACTTAACATAATGCATGATTTTCTTTGATTAGATATATTCTACGTTCTTTCTCCTATGTTATGTTTTCATGGATCGTGATTAATGAATCATGTTCTCACACGTTTATTAATTATGAATTATGTTATTGAAAAATAAATATTTCATGAATCATAATTTATTATATATGTTTTATTAGGTACAATTCTATTTTGTTATGTCCATTCACCTTGTTATGTTCTCATACCCACATGATCATCTTATGATCACTAATGATATTATATTTTTTTCTCTAGTGTTTACCCTTTATGAGAAGTTAAGTGAATCCTTTCTCATGTTTCTATTCCCCAGGTAATGAATAAGAATATCAAGTATGATATTTTAAAAAGTATATCATGTGAGGTGACTTTGTGGGAGATAATGAAAAGTTTGATAATAATATTTCTTATGTATCTAATCTCTAATGAATCTAAACCTATAGGTCTTAGGGTGTTATGTTTTTTGATACATAATAGATTTTCATGAAAAATGATGTAATATTTATATATTTTAAGTCTGGATCATCTCCATTGGTATTAAAGTATATGTGAATAGTTTTTATTTTAGTTTTCGATATTGTGTGTGTGTGTCCTAGGTATCTTAGTTGTATCATATATATGTTTAGTTTTTTAGGAATATGTTTTGATTATCAAGAGGATAAAACCTCAAAAAACTATTTATTAACTAAAATTGATGTAGGATGAACCTAAAATATCATATATTGAAATGATGGTGTTGTAAATTAGGACCTCTTCTGATTAATTTCCCTTATTCTATAATTTATCACTCTCATTATTGTTGAATAATAATCACAATAAACTTTTTTGGTTTTAGTTAATGGATGAAACTAAGAGGAAGCGAGTTAAAAACAAGTTTGTTTGACAATACACTAATTTTACCAATGATCAACTAATTGGGAAGGTAGATGGTGTTGGAAATCTTATATTTATTCTTATGAAACTATTTAATGTTATATCGAACAACCTGAACAATTATGATCTCCAAAACAAAAAATACATGATAAAAATGGATTTCATGGAAGTTTAGGTAATAAATACCATCAATGCAAAAATATTAAACGTCATACATGTCAAAAATATTGGAAGATGTTCCTAAGGGAATATAACTGAGTAACTAGACGTTGTTTTATGTGTGTTAAACATGGGAATTTAGAAAAAATGCTATGTAAAAAAAGGTAGATTCTATTTATTATAACGGAGTAAAATAATGTTTTTTCAATTTTACCACTAAATATTAAATATTTTAAATAAATATAGTTTTATAATTATAAAATTAAATTCCTTAACCCAATAGATAAAAAAGATAATAGATATTAGTAAATATGGGGATAAATGGAAGGTATATGCAATAAAAAATACTTATATACTTCATGGAAATAAATGGTGAAAGGTATACTATCATCCACTCAATATCTACAAATGTCTTATTGGTTCTAACTCTACTAGAAAAAAATATTTTTACATCATTTTCTATATTTTTTATCTTCGGGTTTTAACTGAAATTTATATGAGTGATGATAAAAATAATAATTTCAACATAATTTTTTTAATATTTATATTGAAACTTCATAAATAATTAAATTTATTTAGCCCTTCCATGTAGTTTTTTTGGAAACAAATGACATGGAAAGAGGCTTTTGTCCTTGGTTATTGATAAAAATTGGTGTCCAAGGTTCTAAAAAAGAGAAATTATTTAGCTACTGATGTCGTTTTACCTTGGAACTGATGTAAAAAAGTGATAAAATAAAAATATTTAGTTTTTATGTTATTTTTTCATTGATTATGACATTAAAATTGAAAAAAAAAAGATAATGATACTTCATTTATTGCTACAAAAATTTATATCACATGAGATGTAGAATATCCATGAAGGGAATTTGAATGTAAAAGTAACCAAATTATAAATTTAGAATTTGAATTTTGAAGAAATTAAAATGCATGATAATGAATATATTGATTAATTATTTACAAGGTTTAATAAATTTGTGAGAACCATTATGTGTTTTAGTGAGGCTCTTAAAAATTTATGATAGTCAAAATGATACTTAATTTCATACTACACAAATTTAATACAAAGGTGTCAAAACTATAATAAAATGATCCCAATAAAATTTCATTTTATTATCTAAATTTATTATTTATTTATTATGAAATTATGAATGGAATTACTCTTAATAATATGAGTAAATTTGAAAAGGAAATATTCATTAAATCCGTGAAATATGAGACTAGTTAGAAATAATTCAAATAAGAAGAGAAAAATTCATATACATATAAAGATATTGAGATAATTTTTTACAAGTAAATTTCATTCATAATAAATGTTTTAAAAAATGAAAAGGAATTATTCAAGGAAAAAATACATTGAATTATTTTAAATATAGATATATTATACACTTTTATTCCAATTATCTAAAGTTAAATAAAGAATTTGGTGATGATGAAAATGATTCATTGAAATTTTCATCAAATAAGAAATATTCAGATTTCAAAAAATTGAAAATTTATTTAAAGGGTAAAGGTAATAATTTCTCAAAATTCAAAAATATAAATTTCTTATTTGAGTTGGATGATGAAGAAATTGGTCTAGAAAAATCTAAAGTTGAAATCTTCTGTGAAGCGGAGGAAAAATTACTGGTTAATAAAGTGAATAATTATGGGTTCATTAGTGATGAAAATTATTGTTAAATATAGTGGTGATGGAAAGGAAGAAGAAACTAAGATAATTTTTTTGAATCACGATTTAATGGAGTGTCTTTTAAATATTTTAATATTTTAGAAATAGAGTAATAATTTAAAGAAAGACTCTCAAACTTCACACGATGTTGATTTTACTTGTGCTGAAATGAAAACAATTTTATTAAAGGATAATTAATATTTGTTATGTTACTCACTAGAAAAATAATTTTAAGTTGGGTATGGAAGATAATTATAATGAATAATAAGAGTAACCTTAAAATTTTCAACAAAATCAATTGGATTTTGAATGTCGTGCGAGCAAGTTAATAGTTAATTTTTAGAAATTTATGAAAAAATGAGAGAAAACTCAAAGGGAACTTTTAAGGGTTATATTACATCAAATAATAATAATAATTGTGTTAATATGTAAATAAATCAATAAAAAAGAACAAAATATGATGAATGTGTAGAAGAAATTAATAATTTTATGTTTAAGTGAAATGAAAAAAATATTTCAAAAAAACATGTTATATATATATATATCTGTGTGTGTGTGTGTAAATTTTTAAAATTATAACTTGAATGAAAAATACATTGAAAATGGAAGGTTTAGAAATTCATAAAATAAGTCTGATGAGAAGAGGAATTATTTTTGAATATCTAGTTTTTTTAGTTAATAATAAGTATTTAAAATTGGAGGCCAAACAACTAATAGATAACATTTGACATAATCTAGACATTAAGATGTTTATGGATGAAAATTTTAATTTTTTTGTTATTGATGGTATTTCAATGGATTAGAACATGTTGCTAGAATATATTGTTCTAATGAATATAATTTATTTAATACTATAATATTTTGAATGTATGAGCTAATGGAGAGTTTTCCTCTCAAATAATAAAAGTTCATGAGAAAGTTTAAAATCTTAAATTAACGATGCCAAAAATATTTTCATATGCTTAAATAATTTTTTTTAAAGGTGTGCCCAAAAAGTTCTTGAAGCTCAAAATTTTGTTACCATCATGTTGGATTAATTTAGTATGAATTCTATTACTCATTTTTAAAATATATAGAATAATGGAAATAATAAATAACCTTTTATGGAAGTTACATTGGAATCCTCAAAAAAGAAATGTAACATCCCAGGTAAATAAAGAATAATACATTTTCATATTTATTAATATTTGCGAATTAAATATTAATTTTACTTTAAAGGGGTTGCTATGTTCGATAGTGTGCCCGATACGCAACAACGAGTTTCTTTGAAATCTTACATTGCACACTAGTAATATAATAATATTTTTTTAAATGGTAGTTAACACGTAGAAATTTTATTGGCGGGAATGAATATAAATAACTAAAATATTATTATATATATATTTTAAATGTTTTTACATTTATCTAATAAAAGATAAAGGCTTACAATAAGAAAAGAAATCAATTTTTGGCATAGATACTCTAATATTCACTAAAAGGTAGAACTATCACCTTTTGAGGGAGAAACCTCTTTAAATATAGTTTTGGTTACTCTTATACATTCTATTGGACCAAATAAAACTCTTCTTTAGAATCGGAACATCAAAATTTACTTTGTGTAAATTTTTGGTATTTTTCCGATAATGTTCATTTTTTAATGAATAGTGAAAAATGTTGTATTTTAATTCAAAACCTCTTTTTAATCTAATTTATTTATATGATTATATTATATTTTTAATTTTTTTTAATTTAAAATTAGAATATATTTTTACCATTTAATTCAATTGTGGCCATTGGAATTAATTTCACTTTGAAATTGGACTTAAACTAGTGTCAATCTTTTGATACATATTGTTTCATAAAAACATGCTTTTTGTTTTGACAGCGGGAATTAAATATTAAATTAATTAATGCAACTTATATGTTATGAATTTTTTAAAATAGACATAATTTTTGAATTCGGAATATCAAATATAGCTTAGGGTGAATTTTTGGTATTTTTCTGAAAAACTTCAATTTTTGATGAATAGTGAAACCACTAAGTGGTAGTTAAAGAAACTGATTTTTCATTTAAATGAAACTTTAACACTTTTGTGATTTGATTTTAAAAAATCCGACATAAATTGTTGTCATTAGGATGTAAAATTTGGTTCAATGAGATTAAAATAATTTTTTGGTGAATAGTAACTTTTAAGTTTTATTAATCGCGATTAAAGTTAATTAGTGTAATTTAAGGTAAAAATAATGTTTTAATAATATGAAATGAACTAGAAACATGTCCTACCCTCATTTTATGTGTTATATCCGAACAATAAAATCCATGTGTCAACTTGGGGACCCCATAGAGCCACTTTGGAAGGAACATGACATAAATAACCTTTTATTTAAAGTTAAAATAAAAATGTCACAAATATGAGTTGTTTTAATAAAACAATTTTTAAATGGGGTTATATAGGTCGTATTTTTGACTATAAATATTAATTATAAAGATAGAAGGATTTACTACATGATGATATTTTTTTTATAATTTTTAGACATTAAATAAATTAAATTATTTATGACATCATGATGATGCATCGATTACCTCATTATTTAACGATTTATATAAAATGAAAAGATAATGTAAAATATAAGCCCTAAACATGTCAAAAACCTATTGGATGGGTGGATTTCTAACTATTATCACCTTATCCTTGAAATATATAATTTTGGGACCTTTAAAATCCGAAAATCATTTTATAATAAAGTAACCTTTTATAACTTTCCAAGAGTACCCCTCCTCTCCGCTTATAAAAGGCCCCCACCTCAACCTCCTTACCCACACCCCTCAAGCATTTGGATCGGACAAACGCTGACCATTTTCTCTCTCCACATCCCTCTTTTACTCCTAGAAGCCTCACATTGGGCATAATTCTTCCCAAGGAAGCCTTTGAGCTCAAATCAAAAAGTGCTACCCGTTTTAAAGGTAATGTCTTCCCTAGTGTTCTTTTGTTTTATTTTGCTTCTCCAATCCCCTAAACTCTTTTTATTTATTTATTTTGTAACAAAAACAGTATCTTCAATATACTAGGATGTTGTTATGAGAAGTATTTGAGCTACACTTACACACACCTTCGTCTAATGGTTAAAGAACATACAGTTTCGGTGGTTGGCGAATTTCTGCCTCATGAAACGATGATTGTTCAATATTCTTTTAACACCTTTAATGGTGGACATTAAGATGTAAATATATTTATATATGATATATATTATGTTTATTTTTTCCTTATTCTTCTGTATTTTTCATTTTTGGCATACCTTTATGGTTTCCATTATGGGTAAATACGATAATTTCATTTTAGGAAGTGCGGACTACCGCCCCCTCAAAGCGTTTTGCTTAGTTAATATCATATGTGCTATGTATAAAGGTTAGATTTAATGATATTATATATGATATTATACTGGAATTATAACATACCTTTATATCATTATGATTTCAGTCCATTAAGTAAGAAATAGAAATGAAAGCAGCGTTCATGTGTACGTATGGCTTACCGTCTCCATGAACGGTGCATTTCATTTCTTACCTCTAAATGTTATGTAATATTATAAATGCATGTATATACAGGATATATATGATATATATGATATCTAAATCATGAATATAATTCTGGATATAATGGATATTTTACCCCATGAACAACTTGTAATTATAAAGAGTTTATTTTTGACTCAAGTACCAATGATCGAAAAAACGACCATTATTAACAGAAGTAATTACATAGTGTTCATAATATGGTAATAAGTGATATAAAAGGAATAATGACCTTGAAAAAAGGTTCTTAGTCAAGTAGAAACTAACTCAAGTTTATTATTCAGGAGATTAAAGAGCGATCGAGTCAAGTCGGACCTGAGGTATGGGACTTCGTCTCAATCTCCTTTCATTGAGGCATATTATGTTTTATACACAACATTCTTTTATATGGTGCATAAAACCCTTTTACTTTTACATTTACTCAAAAGGAATCTTTTTATACGAATTGTTTACTAAACGACAAAACGGAATGTTTTTTTTGTTATACGTATGCGGCGACAACGACTTCTCCACCACCGTGTCCATTATTTGAGTTTCAGCTTCCTCTACAAGACATAACTTTTTTTGAATGAAAAATAAATACCATATTTTACCTTTCTTTTATTTTGGTATTGAAAATGGTTTTCATAAATTTTTTATATCAATGTTTTGTATTGATATCTTGTGATTGAAAAGTGGAAATGTAATGTTTCCTTTAAGCATGTTTTATGTGATACGATTATGTTATGGTTCTTGGGAATTGTTATGAAGACGGGGGTTCCGTGATAAAAAAAGGGCGGGTGAGCCCGATATAGCTCTCTAATTCATTGAGTAACGTGAAGGAGTTAAATATTAAGGTTTCTCCGAAGAGATTTAAGGAATATATTGTGATGGGTATTCCAAACGTAACCAAGAGGGTTAGTCCCTTCATAAGAATGTTATGAATGCCTCAAGTTACCTTTATGTCTTATGATTTCTATTATTTATTCATGATTTGATGAGGTATGTTAATGTGATTATGATTTATGAGTAAAGTATGATTTCATTGATTCTTATGTATACATGTACTCATGTTTCCTTTCCATATTTTTATATCCCTTACTGAGCTTTTTATGCTCATCCCAAGTTTTTGAAATGTTTTTCACAGGTCAAGGGAAAGGTACATGATATGATGATAGTGTCAAAGAAGTGTCAAGAAATAATCCATGTTTTATCTTAAATATGTTTCCTTTGATGGGAAAAAATGAATACTATTTTTTTATGTAGCCACCTTGTTTAAATGTGGAATGTAATGCATGATTTATGATCTAATTCTCTAAAAATATAAACCTGAAAACATACTCAATGTGAATTATTCATTTAATTCAATATTAAGTAAGGTTTAAGGCCGGGGCCTTATAGTTGGTATCAAAGGTCAGTTTAGACAACTTTAGGAGTTATAAAATTGTTAAATTATAAGTTAATTTATGGTATGATTGAAATGATATAGCATTTAAATATTACCATGTTGATTTGACAAAGATATGTCTGTGGTAAGAATTATTTTTCATAAAGGAAATATAGAAGATTTTCTGGGAAGGCATACAGAGTTGAATGACTTTCCGAATCAGAAACCAGAGATGGTTAGAATCAGAATTGAGCAGATTACTGCAGTGATGACTCAGTTGAATCAGGTGATAAATGTTGGTTGTGTTTGTTGATTATACTTTGGTGTTTTCTAAAAGTAAAGAGGAGTGTGAAATTCATTTAAGGGTTATTTTGAAAACCTTAAAAGAAAATAAATTGTATGGGAAATTCAGAAAGTGTGAGTTTTGGTTGCAACAAATTTTATTCCTTGGTCACATTGTTTCTAAAGATGGGATAACTATTGATCCTGCAAAAACAAATGTTGTTGAAGAATGGCCAAGACCCACAAATGTAACTGAGATTCGTATATTTCATGGTTTGGAAGGCCATTACCGAAGGTTTGTTAGAAATTTTTCATGGTTATCTAGTCCAATGTCTAAGCTAACTCGGAAGGGTGTTAAGTTTATCTAGACAAAAGAATGTGATGATTGTTTTCAAGAACTGAAAAGAAGATTGGTTAATGCTCCAGTTATGGAACTACCTTCCTGGAATGGGGAGTTTGTTATCTAAAATGATGCTTCATTAAAAGGAATTGGTTTCATCCTAATGCAGAATGATCAGGTAATTGCTTATGCTTCACGACAGTTGAAAACTCATGAGGTAAATTACCCTACACATGATTTGGAATTAGCAGCTGTTGTTTTTGCTTTAAAAATTTGGAGGCATCATTTTTATGGAGTAAAGTGTGAAATATATACCGATCAAAAAAGTTTAAAGTATATATTCACTCAGAAATAATTGAACATGAGACAGAGGAGATGGCTATAATTAATCAAGGATTATGATTGTATAATTCATTACCATACAGGAAAAGAAAATAAAGTGGCTGATGCTTTGAGTCGAAAAAGTAATGCTTCATTAACAATGTTGCATTTGGAACATGATCCTTTGGTTAAGTATTTGATGAACTTTGGCATAGAAGTTGTTGGTGCAGGATGTCCTTCTGTTTTGTTTCAGGTATCAGTGAAATCTTCTCTATCAGAAAGAATTAAGAAAGCACAGAAGCAAGACAACGAGTTGCAGAAAAAGGTAGAGCTGGTTCAGAAGGGTAAGTTTCCAGAATTCAACATTGATAATGATTGTGTTTTGATATTTGGGAAGATATTGTGTGTGCCTTGTGATTCACAGTTGAAGAGAGAGTTGTTATGTGAAGATCATAGTTCTCCATTTTCAGTTCATCCAAGAATTACTAAGATGTATAGAGATCTTCGAGAGTATTACTCGTGGGATGGAATGAAAAGGGATATTTCTGATTTTACTATGAAGTGTTTGACATGTCAACAGGTTAAAGCAGAGCGGAAGTTACAGAAAGGGATGTTTCAGCCTTTACCAGTACCAGAGTGGAAATGGGAGAATATATCCATGTACATCATTGTGGGATTGCCGAAGACACCTTGAGGTAATAATGCAATCTGGGTTATTGTTGATCGCTTGACTAAATCTGCTCATTTCCTTGCTATACGAGATACTTTTTCCCTAGATCAACTATCCTATTTGTATCTTAAAGAGATAGTCAGGTTACATGGAGTTCCTCTCTCCATTATATCTGACCGTGATCCCAGGTTCACTTCTAACTTTTCGAAAGGCCTTTAGGAGTCGTTGGGTACTGAATTAAATTTTAGTATAGCTTTTCATCCGCAATCAGATGTGAAGTCGGAATGAAAAATTCAGACTTTGGAGGATATGCTACATGCTTGTTCGATGGATTATCAGGGAAGTTGGGACCAAAATCTTTCTTTGGTTGAGTTTTCATATAATAACAGTTTTCATTCCAGTATACAGATGGATCCGTTTGAAGCATTATATGGAAAACGGTGTCGAACTCCATCTTTTTGGGATGAAGTAGGTGAAATGAAGCTGATGGGACCAGAATTGGTAGAAGAGATGGCAGAAAAAGTTCAGTTGATTCAGAAACACATGAGAATAGCTCAGAGCAGACAGAAAAGTTATATGGATAACCGGAGGAAGGATATATCTTTCTAGGTAGGTGATCATGTCTTTCTCAAAGTTTCGCCATGGAAAAGTGTGATGCGATTTGGTAAGAAAGGAAAGCTGAGCCCAAGGTTCATTGGACCATATGAAATTCTGGAAAAAGTTGGATTAGTTGCTTACCGAGTGGGTTTACCTTCGAGTTTATCTCAGGTACACAATTTTTTTCATGTTTCAATGTTGAGAACGTATATGACAGATCCATCTCATGTTTTGAGCCCAGAGGTAGTTCAGTTGGAAGAGAATATCTCTTATGAAGAACAACCAGTCCAGATTCTTGACCGTAGAGAGAAAGTGTTGTGAAATAAGGTAATTAACTAGGTAAAGGTTTTGTGGGAAAACCATATGGTTGAAGAGGCAACATGAGAATCTGAAAATACTATGAGGGATAAATACCCCCACTTATTTTGATAAGTTAATAAAATTGGGAGGACGCAATTCCCAAAAGGGGGGAAGGATGTAACATCCCAGGTAAATAAAGAATAATACATTTTTATATTTATTAATATTTTCTAATTAAATATTAATTTTACTTTAAAGGGGTTTCTATGTTCGATAGAATGCCCGATACGCAACAACGAGTTTCTTTGAAATCTTACGATGCCCAATAGTAATATAATAATATTTTTTTAAATGGTAGTTAAAACGTAGCCATTATATTGGCAAGAATGAATAGAAATAACTAAAATATGATTATATATGTTTTTAAATGTTTTTACATTTATCCAATAAAAGATAAAGTCTTAAAGTAAGAAAAGAATTCAATTTTTGTCATAGATACTCTAATTTTCACTAAAAGGTCGAACTATCACCTTTTGATGGCAAGCCCTCTTTAAATATAGTTTTGGTCACTCTTATACATTCTATTGGACCAAATAAAACTCTTCTTTAGAATCGGGACATAAAAATTTACTTTGTGTAAATGTTTGGTATTTTTCCGATAAAGTTCATTTTTTAATGAATACTGAAAAATGTTGTATTTTAATTCAAAACCTCTTTTTAATCGAATTTATTTATATGATTATATTATATTTTGAATTGGTTTTAAAGTACAATTAGAATATATTTTTACTATTTAATCCAATTGTGGTCATTGGAATTAATTTCACTTTGAAATTGGACTTAAACTAGTGTCAATCTTTTGATACATATTGTTTCATAAAAATACGCTTTTTGTTTTGACAGTAGAAATTAATTATTAAATTAATTAATGCAACTTATATGTTATGAATTTTTTAAAATAGACATAATTTTTGAATTTGGAATATCAAATATAGCTTAGGGCGAATTTTTGGTATTTTTCTGAAAAACTTCAATTTTTGATGAATAGTGAAACCACTAAGTGGTAGTTAAAGAAACCGATTTTTCGTTTAAATGAACCTTTACCACTTAAATGATTTGATTTTCAAAAATCCGACATACATGGTTGTCATTATAAAGTAAAATGTGGTTCAATGAGATTAAAATAATTTTTTAGTGAATAGTAACTTTTAGTTTTTATTAATCGCGATTAATGGTAATTAGTGTAATATAAGGTAAAAATAATGTTTTAATAATATGAAATGACCTAGACACATGTCCTACCCTCATTGGATCTGTGATGACCGACCAATACAATCCATGAGTCAACTTGGGGAGCTCATGGAACCACTTTGGTAGGAAAATGACATAAATAAATTTGTACTTAAAGTTAAAATAAAAATGTCACAAACAAGAGTTGTTTTACTAAAAAAAACATTAAATTAGGTTATACAAGTCATATTATTGACTATAAGTATTAATTAGAAATATAAAAATATTTACTACATCATGATATTTTTTTATAATTTTTAGACATTAAATAAATTAATTATTTATGACACCATGATGATGCATCGATTACCTCATTATTTAACGATTTAAATAAAATGAAATGATAATGTAAAATATAAGACCTAAACATGTCAAAAACCTATTTTATGGGTGTATTTAGAACTATTATCACATTATCCTCAAAATATATAATTTTCGGACCTTTAAAATCTGAAAAGCATTTTATAATAAAGTAACCTTTTATAACTTTCCAAGAGTGCCCCTCCTCTCCTCTTATAAAAGGCCCCCACCTCTACCTCCTTACCCACACCCCTCAAGCCTTTGGATCAGCCAAACCCTACACATTTTGTCTCTTCATATCCCTCTCTTACTCTTAGAATCCTCACTTTGGGCAGAAGTCTTCACGAGGAAGCCTTTGAGCTCAAATCAAAAAGAGTTATCCGTTTTAAAGGTAATGTCTTCCCTAGTGTTATTTTGTTTTATTTTGCTTCTCCAACCCCCTAAACTATTTTTATTTATTTCTTTTGTAACAAAAAAAAGTATCTCAAATATACTAGGATGTTTTTATGAGAAGGATTCGAGCTACACTTATACACACCTCCGTCTAATGGTTAAAGAACATACTGTTTCTGTGGTTGGTGAATTTCTGCCTCACGAAACGATGATTGTTCAATATTCTTTTAACACCTTTAATGGTGTCCATTAAGATGTCACTCTATTTATATATGATATATATTATGTTTATGTTTTCTTTATGCTTCTGTATTTTTCATTTGTGGCATACCTTTATGGTTTCCATTATGGGTAAACACGATAATTTTATTTTAGGAAGTGCGGACTACTGCCCCCTCAAAGTGATTTGATTTTTTTATTCCATATGTGGTATGTATAAAGGACAAATTTAATGATATTATATATGATATTATACTGGAATTATAATATACCTTTATATCATTATGATTTCACTCCATTAACTAAGAAATAGAATTGAAAGTAGCGTTCATGCGTACGTACGACTTACTGTCTCCATGAACGGTGCATTTCATTTATTACCTCTAAATGTTATGTAATATTATAAATGCATGTATATACTGGATATATATGATATATATTATATCTACATCATGAATATAATTCTGGATATAATGGATATTTTACCCCATGAACAACTTTTAATTATAAAGAGTTTATTTTTGACTCAAGTACCAATGATCGACAAAACGACCATTATTAACATAAATAATTACATAGTGTTCATAACATTGTAATAAGTGATATAAAAGGAATAATGAACTTGAAAAAAGGTTATTAAGCAAGTAGAAATTAACTCAAGTTTATTATTCAGGATATTAAAGAGAGATCGAGTCAAGTCGGACCCGAGGATTGGGACTTCGTCTCAATCTCCTTTCATTGAGGCATATTATGTTTTATACAAAACTTTCTTTTATACAGTGTATAAACCCCTTCAAATTTTAAGTTTACTAAAAAGGAATATTTTTATACGAAGCGTTTACTAAATGAAAAAAGGGAATGTTTTTTTTCGTACGTATGCGGCGACAACAACTTCTCCACCGCCGTGTCCATTATTTGAGTTTCGGCTTCCTCTACAAGCCATAACTTTTTTGGAATGAAAAATAAATACCATGTTTTACCTTTCTTTTATTTTGGTATTGAAAATTGTTTTAATAATGTTTTTATATCAATGTGTTTTATTGATATCTTGTGATTGACGAGTGGAAATGTTATGTTTCCTTTAATCATGTTTTATGTGATACGATTATATTATGGTTCTTGGGCATTGTTATGAAGACGGGTGGTTCTGTGATAAACTAAGGGTGGGTGAGCCCGATATAGCTCTCCAATGCATTGGGTAACGCGAAGGATTTAAAAATTAAGGTTTCTCCGAAGAGATTTAGGGAATATACTTTGATGGTTATTCCAAATGTAACCAAGAGGGTTACTCCCTACGTAAGAATGTTATGAATGCATTAATTTACCTTTATCTCTTATGATTTCTATGATTTATTCATGATTTGATGAGGTATGATAATGTTCTTATGATTTATGAGTAAAGTATGATGTCATTTATTCTTATGTATACATGTACTCATGTTTCCTTTCCATATTTTTATATCCCATAGTGAGCCTTTTATGCTAATCCCAAGTTTTTGAAATGTTTTTCACAGGTCAAGGGAAAGGTACATGATATGATGATAGTGTCAAGGATGTGTCAAGAAAGAATCCATGTTTTATCTTAAATATGTTTCCTTTTATGGGAAAAAATGAATACCGTTTTTTATGTAACCACGTTGTTTAAATGTGGAATGTAATGCATGATTTATGATATAATTCTCTAAAACTCTAAACCTGAAAAGATCCTCAATGTAAATTATTCATTTAATTCAATATTAAGTAAGGTTTAATGCCGGGGACTTATAATAAACATCCATGGATTCTATATAGTGGGTATTCATCTCACATGAAAGGTGATGTAGATATTTTTGGAAAATTTTATAATAAAAAGGTAATATTAGTGTAATTATGGAATTATATTTGATTCAAAAGCTTAGGATTTATCTCAATGATGATTTGAAATAATTTTTTAAATTTTAATAATAAAAATTATGTTGATGGGTTAAAGCTTGACATGCTTAGTATTTCTCAACATTGAGATAAAGGGAGTAAAGTAATTTTTTTTAAAGTATGGATTCATTTTTAAGAGATTTATGGATGGTTGTGTTGTTACTAGAGGATAATAAAAAATATATAACTTGATTCAAGAGGGATATAATGAAAATTATTTGTTTTTGGGAATGAAAGAGAAGAATGGGGTATGGAATCAAAGTACCGAACACCTTGGAAAAAATAACATAGAAATAGTTATAAAATTATCCAAATCCATGATGTTCCAATACTAAAGAGGTAAATATATTAGGTTTTTACAATATGCTAAAAGGGGATGTTTTTAACTAGGTATAATGTAGAGAATAAATATCTCATCAGTTGGAAATTATTTATTTAGATATTTATGGTCATATGATGAATAAAATGATGAATATAGGAATTAATTTTATCTATTTTATTTATGATTTTACTCATATTACATGTATAATATTTACATGCAATATATGAAAAGACTTTAAGATGTTAAATTTGTTAATATAAGTATAGAAAAAGAGTGCTTCTTCTCTTTAAAGATATTTAGAATGAATATTGGATATGTCCTCATAAGAAATAATATTATTTTGAAAATCATTGAATTTTATTTCAGATTGGTGAAAAATATACCCTATAAAAACTTTCTCACTGAATTAAAACATATGAGATTAGTGGAGATGGATTTAAATATATTGGTGCAATATAACACATTATGATTATTTTGGAGGAATTTTTTTAGAAGAAACAATTCATATTTAAAAATATCTTTATAATATCAAAATTCAAACATGCCTTTATTTGAAATATAATCTATGAAAAATCCAATATTGAAGTAGTTAAGGGTGTTTGTAAGACCTTATAATATTAAATTGAAATGATAATATATAGAAAAATATAAGAAAAGAGTTGTTGATATAATTTTCCTTAGCTATCCTCCAATGAGATTATTATATAACTGATATAATAGGTAAAGTAGAAAACACATTAATATTTATTACTTTCATATGCTAAAAAACTCATTAAATGAGTGTGTACAAAAAATAACATTCCTAGGAAATAATGCATATGTTGTCGAATTTATTGGATAATATACTAAATTTTTGGAAATGCGGAAGATATAAGGGATTCTCATAAATAAGATGAGGATTCAATTTATTCAAGTGGTGAATAACAATTAAATTCAATTTATATAAGTTTGATAAGGTGAGTATAGGTCCAAAATATCATTAGTGATCATGGAAAGGTGGTTCAAACAAAAAGAAATTTGAGGATAAAAACACAAACAAAATTGTTTTTCAAGTATAACTAAGTAATGTGAGTGAATCATTGAAGAAAAAAAGAAAGGGTTAATGCTATGAATAAGTATTGGATCATATTAAGAAGAACAAAACATTGGAGTTTTTTTCTAATATAATGTACAAGAATATTATTGGAATTATGTGGTTTTTTGGTAACACCTTTATTTAAAAGGTTAAATTTATGATCAATAAAGTAAGTATAATTTACCAAGGCTATTATCAAATTTAAAATATTTTCCTTGAAGTGATATTTACTATAATTTTAAGGAATTTGTCTATAAGAAATTTTTTTCTCTCACTACTCAGAGATGATATAAGATATTCCAAATGTATATCAAGTTATATTTCATCAATGGTAAACTTGAAGAGGATGTTTACATAGTGAAACCCGGAGGATTATTTATTATATATAATGAATGAGTTTTTTATAGGTCAAAGAAGGATATGTATATGTCAAAAAGAGATCAAAGTGCATGGTATTTGAATATTGGATCATGTCTAAAATGACAAATTTCATAAAATTAGGAGAGGAAAACAACCTCTACATTAAGGAAAGTAAATAAGTATCTCTTATTATTATTGTATATATTGAGGATATTATATTTTATGTAAATGAAGACAGTTTTTTAAATGATTTTTCTATCGAAATGAAGAAGCTATTTGAGATAAATATGTTAGGAAGGATGAAGTATTTATTAAGACACGAACTTTATTAAGGTGAGGATTATATATTTCTTTCTCTAGAGAATTATACCCTAGAGTTTCTAATTTTTTTTGAATAAAATATATTAACCCATTTTATACCCTAATTTCAATTGGAACCGTGACTTTAAATGATAAACATGGAGAGAAGGTTAAACAAAATGATTTTAGAAAAATTTGGAGGTTTATATATTTGATATCTTCATGAACAGATGTTATCTATTTGATTAAATCTTGTGGAATGTACTAAAGTTCTATAAAATAATATCATTTCATAGTATCAAAAAAGGATTATAAGGTATATCAAAGTCACTATAGATTAAGGTTTTTATTTTTCTAAATAGTATAATATAGATTGTTTTACAAGTATTGATGAGCAGAATCCCATGTCCTATAGAGTATTCATATTAGGTGGTAGGTGTATGGGTATAATCATGAAGATTAATTTTTTATATTATGTAAAATAGAAGAAATATATATTTTTTACAAATCAATTAAGAAACTAATTAGTGTGGATGCGAACTTAACTTAAAAAAATCAATGTAGAAGTTAATTTTCCATTTCTTATGGGCTATAATAATAAAATTTATATAAATTATTCAAATAACCAGGTTCAAAATTCTTGATTAAACCACAGAAATACCAAATACTAATTACTATAAGAAATATTAAATAAAAAAGTAATAAAGTTAGAGTTTATTCATATAAAGGTATATTCCTTAACAAAACCATTAAAAATGGATCATTTTAAAAGTCATGGTTGATTTTAGGAGTTTAATCTCATTTTTATTGAGGAAAAGTTATGTTGTATTCACGTAAATTTTTTACTATATTTATATTTATATTTTTTAATGTTGGATATAATAATATAAATTCAAGTAATATATATTTACTATATGGGGAGAATATATTTAGAGGTATTTTCAAAAGGTAAAAAGTGAATTCCACATGTATCTTTTAGTGATTATGTTATTGAATATGATAACTATTATAACATTTTTATTAATTGTATATATTGAATTCATTTCCTATAAATAGTAAAATAATGGTTTTAAGAATAGTATTTGAGAAGATAATTGGAAGATGTACATATAAAGGTGAATATAAGTTACTCTTATGGAAAACATTGATATTAATGTTAATTATTATTATATCTTATATAGATTTCTCTCGTATAGGCTTAGAATAATTAAATAATGATTTACTTCTAATGTTGAGAATGATTTATGATCTGTGATTGATAATGACATCCAAAAGGTGAGCCAGTTGTAACTGTGAACATGTTTGTGAGTGAATATATCTTGCATAGTGTTAGTTTTTCAAATGGGAGATTTTTAATTGAAGCTAATGTGAAATTGATGTGATTTATTAATTTCTTGGTGTCTTTTTTGTCAACACATTATTAAAAATATGAATCAAATTAAAAAATTAATTAACTACAATGATTAAATAACGTTAAGATTATTTATAAGCTTAGAAATGCATGAAATAAGATTAGAAGTGAAATATTAAACTTTAATGCTATTTTATTGAGGAAATACATGTTTTTCCATGCGGATTGTCTCACCATGTTGTCAAGCATGTATTCCTAGAAAATAAACTTTTTTGACAATGAAAAAAAGTATTTTATAATATGTGGTTTTCAAAAATGTCCTTGCCTACCAAAAAAAGTGGTCACTATTACATGGCCATGTTGTGGTTTTTATTAAGTGAATAAAAAAAGAATATTATTCTATGTTGTGGTTTATTTTGGTTATCCATAGTATATAGAAAAATGGAATCTATAATTTCACAGAAATAAGGAGAAAATGATAAACTAGTCTTGGTTCTTATATAAAAACTATAATAAAGAGACAAATGGCATGGTCATATATGACTAAATATAATTAGAGGGTAGTTTCAAAATGTTTTAATGAAGTTTTTTCTTCATCATGTCATGGTGATGGCCTCAATATTCTATAGTCAGTGTAAAAACAAAAAATTGTGTTTTTTATTATATGGATTTATAGAAGACAAATGGGATACACCAACTCATTTATCTAAGTTCCAAAATCATATCAAGTAGTTTAATAAGTATATATTGATCTAATGAATTAGATTTAAGTAAGGGAAGTTAGAATACAAAGTTGGTTATTAGAATTTTTAAATTCATGCTTTATTTTTAGAAATACCTTAGTGAATTTTTAGGTAGTTTTTGTTAAAAATTATTTTGGAAGAACTCCAATAGAGCTTACATGGTCCTGGATAGGGATCATGAATGATTTTTAGAATAAGTTTTAATGATATTGTGTGTATTTATATCTGAAATAATTAAGGTATTCCATGAAAAAATTGGCCATATCATGAAATTAGTTTTTTGGGAAATGAAAAATGTTTGGACTTTTATGTATATGTAATATTATTAATTTTTTTGTAATGGTTATTTATTCTTGAAGAAGTAGAATTTTGTAAAGTAATGTAATGGATAAAAGTAAATATGAAAATAATAAAAACCACACTGTGAAACCTATAGTCATTATGAAAAATAATTATTTTTAAAAGTTAGAATCATAAGGAAAACACACACTGTGATAGAAGCCTATATCATGGATTTAGGATATTTGGAGCTAGTTTACTAGGTCATGTTGTGATTACATTGTTGTGCTATGTGGTATTTTTTATTTATGAATATGGAAAAGTTACTTGGTATGTAATATTCCTTAACATGAAGGAAAAGATAATACATGTGATTATTTCTTTTTCTTTATATGAGTAATATATGTATTACACTGTAGGATAAATTGAAATTCCATTGATTGGGATATGGTATATCTCAATGGTTATAAAAATTTTATAGGTGTACATTTCATGGTGGAGCTTTTAGACTGTGGGGACTCAGTATACACTAGTTAGCATTTATAGACTCTAAGAAACCATAACATTATAAGGAGCATCATGTAATTCTATTTGAGTGAAAGGAGAATCCAAAATTTATCATTACAATATGTTTTTTATGTATGATCCATGTAAACTAGAGGGAAAAAGTTACATTCCATGAGGAATCATGCTAGGACCATGTTGGAACCCATGAAATATAAAGATCATGATCTGATTTAAATTTTCATGAAGTGGTGGTTTCGAGTCATAATAATTAAATATTTATATTTCCTATCATTTAGGTGTGAATTATGGGAATTAAATTTGTAATCTTGACTCTGTTTTTAAGAATAAATTTGGAGGAATATTTCCCCACCTAAAAAAGGCAGATCAAATATCCATTAATAAGTAAATATTGTTATTATCAAAATATATGAGAGATATATTACTCTTTAAAAATGTGGAATAAGGATCATAGAATTGAAAGAAGTAGAGAAATCAGATACGTAGAGAGAATAAATAGTGGAATTACAAATTTTTTGAAGTATAGAAGAAGGAAATACAAGAGGTATTCTCACTATATGATCATGTTAATCATAATTAAATGAAATTTGAGTATAATTAATACACCAAATTAGTGTGAAATCACCCTGTGTTCATGAGGATCAAGTTGACAACACTCATGAAGGAAATGACCTATTTGAGTGTTTTAGAATAGTTATTTATTTATTTATATGAGGGTTATAAACATATAGGGTAATTGTGACTACTCTAAGTTGTACTAACAAGTAGTGAACTTAGTATTTTGTGTGCATGTCATATCACTGATGGATTCCCAATAGATTATCCTGGTTTGGGTGAGGTAATTAAAATTTATTATTTCTATCTTTTAATCACTACATTACATTATAACAATTTATAGGGATTGGAGTATTTTTAAAAATTATTGTATACGATCATTGGTGATGTTCGAATGAAAATAGATATAACATGATTCACCTCACCTATAAGGGTATTCATCTTGTTTGGTAACACCATGACAAAAGATATTGGTGAAGTTTTATCTCTCTTAAGAAATGAAATCAGTCATCAGCCATAAAGGGATTCCATTCCTTAATGAAAATAATATACAAATATGGAAAAATAAGATGCAACACTAATTCCGATATTTGGGAATATATATCTAAAAAATTGTAAAACATGGGATTTTCCATCATGGAAAGTGGATAATTATCAAAGAATTAATAAAGATATATTTATTATAGTGTTAAAGGATTCAAAACCATAGGATGTTTTATGTCCAATTCAATACACATAGATGTGATTTCATATAAATCCTCACATTCCATGCGGGAAAAAAATCTCAACATCTATGAATGTAATTCCATGTAATGTGAATCTAAATTTCATGGACTATATAATAAATATTTGGATATGAGGATACACCCAAATAAGTCAATAGATGCATTATTTTATTAAGTGATCATTATTTTTAAGGACATGTATGGACTTAGTGAAACCCTCAATAATATAAAAATCATGAAGAGGATCCTGATAATATTACCACTTACTAGAAGTCAAGGACCTAAGTTATTTCAAACTTGATATTATTCACTACACATTTTTTCATATGAATCAATAAACAATTGACAAAAGTTTTTGGTGAAGAAGGATTATCAGGAGTTGAATTTAAATACAATGAAGAAACTAATAGTGGAATAAGATCTTGAGGATATATAGGCTAATGAGATTATGTATTTACTTTCCTAAAACCATAAAAGTGGTAAAGGGAGATTAAAAAGAATAATTTTTATTTCTTCATTTCATTGAGTTAAATTTTTTAACCTTGCTGAAATATGTTCAAAGATGTTATAAGATAGTTATGGAGATGAAAAACTTTTGAAAAAATTAGTTAAAGATACAAAAGGAAAAATTATTTCATTATAAAAATTATTCAAAAAAAATTTCTTTTTCATTAGGATTTAAAATCAAAAGAAATAGAAGTAGACTTTGTTAAGAACTAAAAATAACTCAATGAGGAATTTCTTTTGGTATTCGTTGAAAAACCATAAGTAGAGGATAGTGGTGATGAAGTCAAGGGAATTGTAAACCTCAAGGCTTTAGATTACCTAGACACATACTGTAGTATCTTTAATTTAAATATATTTCTTTCATATGATTTTATACCAGCTGAGATGAAAATAGAATAACATACATATATTTTATATCATTTAAACACTACATCTCCTAAATTTAAATACAATCTCAGAACCCAAAGTTTTAGTGAGTATGAAGATTAGCTAAATGATATTATTATTTCACAATAAGTTTTCTATATTTCCCAAATTATTCTCCACACTAACTATACTTATAGAAAATTCATATATGATAATCATATTCATTTAATTGCAAATAAAAATATAAGAAGGTGGCATGCTATGATTCTTAAAAAGGGTAAACATAATAGATAATATTAAATGATAATATCTGAGCATAAGGTGAGATGTGGATATAAGAACATTATCAAAAGACTTGGTAATAACATAAGATAACCATAACCAATAAAACATTAATAAAAAAATCATGAGTCATTTTATAAGGATTTCATCATATGAAAATTGTACAAGGTATGTGGAAACATGCATCAATAATATGTGATTATGACATTTCCATGATGTATAACATATGATTATGGAAGGAATATGAGTATAAGGAATAAATCAAGATTAACCAATAAGGAAGTAAGAACATAATGAGATAGTCTAACAACTTTACAATAATATATTTGTCTTTGGATAATAACACATGCACCCTCTTGGGATTGGGCTTATAACCCATGTACCCTTTTGGTCTTGTGATAACAACCCATTTTCCATATTAGGGTTAGACTAATAACTAGTGTACCCATTTTGATCACATGAGGTATAAAGATTTATCCAATGCATTTAAGGTCTATATAAGTCCAGTATCACCCATCGCATAATGAAAAATATTATTTACATGTGCCACATGAACATGGAAACATTCATAATACTATCATTACTTAATTAACCCATGGAAAAAAGGTGTGTTTTATGAAATCATTCATAAGTCATCATCATAATCCATCTAGAAAAATATGGTGGGTAACATTATTAGATGAAATAAATAGTGAAGAATAAGAAAAATCAATAGAAATAGATATAGATTAAAACAAATTTATAATACCATTATAAAATTGGTTTTTTAAAAGAGGAAATATAATTTTGTTTTAATAAATTTTAAATTAAAATAAATATTCAAAAATAGTGAGAATTAATTCCAGTTTAGGAAACCATGAAAAAATTGAGATTAATTTTCTTACATAAATATGATTAATATGGTTGAAAATAATTAGTATGGAAAAATTTAAAAAATGATATTCTTTCACACATTGTAAATACAACCAACGTTGGATAAAAAAAGTCTATATGAAAAACACTAAAATAAGATTTATTTTATAAATAAATTAATATCCATAGAAAAATACCTTAATAAATAGTATATGTTAAGATAAATATATCTACACAACCGAATAATGAATATGGACATAGAGGAGAAATATTCCTGGCTAAAAAGAAGAGATATGGTTGATTTTTATAACAAGAATAACATAGTGTAAATTATGAACCAAAGAAATGTAAAATAGATTGAATATATATGAAAATCATGAATAATAATAGGAGAATAAAATTCATAGGTTTTATATATAAGGGCATATAATTTCCCTAGATTGAATTTCAAATATAAAGAATCTCAATTTTAAAATAAGATTGAAAAGAAAACCCTTAAAACTTTGATAACTTTTAAATAAAAATAATTAAATAGAAAACAAAATATTAGATTTTAAATAACATTATTTTAAATAAAAACATGATGAAATATATCTATGCTTAGTATATAAACCACAAAAAATAATACAGCTGGTGAATAGGGATCGATCTCAATGAAAAGAAAATTATAATGAGAAACCCTTACCTTTAACCCCAACATCAATAAAAAACATCAATCTATTTTATAAAAATAATAATAAACTTAATATATTATTTAAGAACCTTTTTCATATCTATAACCTTTTTTACTCTTAAATTATAATCATTCATTACACATTTATTAGCTATTTTTTATTTTTATTATTGAATGTCATTAATTTTTATTATTTTGTATAAATCATGAAATGGTGATGTCGATACTTATTCTTTGATAAAATGTAAATAATTCCCAAATTATTCAAGGTACTATAATTTAAGTTCCATAATGAGTTATTAATTTTTAAATTGTAATATCCTTAATTTATTTAAAAATAATAAAACCCTATTTATTAATAATATATCGATGTTTTTTTGTGAAAAATGAAAATTTTCAAAAAAAGTAGCCTTTTAAATGATTTATTTTAAAGTGAATTCATAGAAGAGGAAAATCTAAATTAACATTTTGGAATATTCTATAAAACAATTTCAGAGCTAGGCACCGAGTCAGCATGAAATTTAGAGGCCTATACAGCCTCAGCTATGATATAATAAAATTATTAAATTAATATTATCACAAAAAATTAGTTTTTTTGAAATAATGGAATATATCTTGAATGGTGTCTCATATGGTAAATCTAAGACTTCCATTAAATCCGGACCACAGGTTTTACCCTCAGTGCGGTATAATTGTTGTAAACATCGAGTGTTTTGTTAGATTACACATGTGGTTAAATTTATTATATTACACATGCATGTTTTTTTTAAAAATAAATGAATATCTCATGAATGATGCTTCAGATTGAAAATATGAGACTTCTATTAGTTCTGGAATGTGTGTTTTACCCTAGATGCTACATAACATTTGTGCACATTAGGTGTTTAGATAAATAACATGGGAGGGAATTTTATTTTAATGTTTTATTATATTATTTTAATTTTAATTATTATAAATTTCTATTTCATGTTCTCCACACTCAAACATACATTTTTAATCCACTTTTATATTAAAATCCAAGAATTCTATGTGATTTTACTCTATTAATTCAATAAATTCTTTAAATGGGTGCAATAATTAATTTTTATTCAATTTGTATTTAAATCATATATTAAAAAGATATTTTGATTTGGGTTTTTGAATTGATGGACACCAACATATCTTTTTGGTTATGAATAGTTGAACCATTTTATTGTGGTTCTTGGTTGATATGGTGTAGTTTGAGAAAACACAAGAGCCCTCAATTTGTAATATGTAAACCCCCATTGATTCAATTCGGATTTCTCTTCTTCCCAAATGGGGTGCACGATCTCTTTTTCTTGTTGGGTGTTTCAAAATAGATGAGGAAGTGGGTTTGTTTTTTTATTTAATATTTTATTTACTTTCCTTTTATTTATTCTCAATTTCTTAAAAAATAGATGATTTTAAATTAAATCAATTAATCCTAAACTATCAAAGGATAATTTCTAAATATATTATCAATGAATAATTTCATGATATTAAGAGAAGTAAATAATGAATAATAATTTCACCAAATTATCAAATTGAAATTTTATAAAAATTATCAAAATATAGTTATGTGTAATTATCTAAAAATAAATATATGTGATTATCAAAAGATAATTATCATGAATTATTAAAATATAATCACATGAAATTTTCAAATATAATTGTAAAGAATTATTAAATTATTTTTATGTAAAATTATTATAGGATAATTTATAAATAAAACTATTAATATATAATTATAAAAGGATTACCTATAATAAATTATCAATATATAATTATAAAATTATAATTTATAAAAAATTATCAAAAGATAATTATAAATGTATAATCTATAATAAATTATCGACTAATAATTATAAAATGATAAATTATAAGAAATTATCAAAAGATAATTATGAAAGGATATTTTATAATAAATTAATATAATATAATTATAAATGATAATTTATAATAAATTATCAAGGGATAATTATAAAAGGTTTATTTTTAAGAAATTATCAAAATATAATTATTAAAGGATTATTTATAATAAATTATCAAAAGATAATATAAAAGGTTAATTTATAGTTAATTATCAAGAGATAATTATAAAAGGATAATTTATAAGAAATTATCAAAAGATAATTATAAAATGATAATTTATAAAAAATTATCAAGTCATAATTATAAAAGGTTAATTTAAATAAAATTATCAAAAAATAATTATGAAATGATAATCTATAACAAATTATCAAGAGATTTTTATAAAATGATACTTTATAAGATATTATAAAAAGATAAATATTATTGAGGGGAAAATTGCTTACACATGTGTTGTCCTAAAATGATAGTTTTGAATTATCCAAGAGAGAGAAAGTATCATCACATTGAATATTTTATTTCTTCTAGAAATAATATAACTATTTCGTTTCTAGGAACCTTTGATGAACTAAAAGTGTTGATGTGTCAACAATTATGATATTAAGTCCCATGAAGAAGTGTTCTTGACTGTTGAGGTTTCCACTCCAGATTTCAAACCACACAATTTTGTTATGCTTACCGTTGACATCAAAAAATTTCAGGTAGGAAGTTCCTTACCTTGTTGGGCTCTCATTACACATGTTTCTATAGTATGGTTATTGTGCTAGCATACTAATGTTCATGCTTGACTTATGATCTCATGTGGGTGTGTGTATCTCATGATACCAAAAAAATTAATGCAATTAAATTATTGAGATAACAATATTCCATGATGATGTTTGATTCACATGTTGGATATATAATGATGATATATTTATAATAATGAGTGCATTGTTAATTATGATGTTATACCTTGTCATGTTTTCCGTTGTGGGATTGGTATATTAGATACATAATTATTGGCCATCATGTTAGGATTACTCCTTGGGGGGTGCACACATGGAGTGTGAAAATGGTGATTGTGGATCATGATATCCATGTAACCTAGACCCTACTCGATGCCTTGTGTATTTTTGTGTAGATGCTTGATAATCCATTCCTTGTGGATTATGAGTATTACCCGATGCCTTGTGTATTTCAGGTAGGTTATAGATACTCAATGCCTTTTAGAAAATGAGTATTATTTGATGCCTTGTGGATTTCAATTAGGTTTCTTAATCAATTACTCTTGGATTCTGAGTGACTCCCCAACAACCTTGTAGTAGGTTCTAATATCTACCTACATACAATAAATTTTTGAATATCGATCCAAAGTAGGTATGAACGAGGTTTTCTGAAGGCTTGGTTAGCATATTACTACTTAGTTTTGTATTTTATGTTTATTATTGTTACATATTGATTATTTTTATGGAATATAGTGCAATAATTGAGAACTCTATGTTAATTATTCATTGGTGGTTTCCTACCGAGTCACGTACTCACACCCTACATGGGTATTTCAATGCACTTGTAGATCATAATAATGGATATGGTGAATAGAAAGGGCCGTATGGTGGGCCATTGAGTTGAGGAGCATGGAGCTAGTTGTAAACTAGGAAGGACACTGGCAGAATCCCAATTTATTTATTTTTTTACCTACACTTATTTCTCTAGATGGATTACCACCTTAGGAGCGATTTTATTATCCAACATGTATTTCATCTTTTTTATTCTACGTGATTACTATAATTATTTATTGTTATTATTATTTTTTTTTCTATGACCCGATACAAAGGGTATAGTTTCAGAAATATTGAACTTAGACCCTCACTACTAGTTGAAAACCTCTTGGGAGGCGTGCATGAGGTCATATTTCACCTGACTCACACCTAGTAGATCAGGTTGGGATATTACTAAATTTTATCATAGGAATAATATTCACTAAAATTTTTCTTCTATTTTCTTGGTTTTGGACAGGTAGACATGATATAATAATTTTGGAACTCAGGTAGGGGAATAATGATAGTGTCTGGCCAGCACTTTATAGTGGAATTTTGGGATTCTATAAAGTGGGTAAAATTATTTTTTGTTGTTACCATTGATTAAAATCACCTTGAGTGATTCCCATGATGTCGATACATTATTTATGAAATTTTTAGTGTTTTCAAGCATCATGACTAGGCATATAGGTTCACACGATATATATGTATACCCATTATTATGTTGCATTATATTTATTTAATTAAATTCATTGATGTGTTCTAACTATTAAGGATAGTTCTCTTTGTGTGATATATATGTGTTTACATGGTATTGTGATATATATTTATAGTAATTAATTATTTTAACTAATCATTCTATTGTGTTAATATATATATGATAAATGTGACTAATTTACAAGGACATAGACTAGGTTTGTTTTAGGAAGGTTATACCTTTGGTTGAGGGTAGACTCCCAGGAGAAACCTCATGTGATCCCATAGATTGACTAGGGTTTATCCTAACAACTCCATTTTTTCAAATTGTTTTCTTCATGATATAGAAGGTGTCACCTCTATGTACCCTTATGGTACTACTTAGAAAGAATTCCAAAATACTTTCTCATTGGTGGATGGTTCTTCTTTACCATTGGATGTATAAGAGAATGCAGTTAAGCAAGCTCTTGAACCATATTTGTGGTATAATAAGAAGGTCTAATTCAATTAGAAGACTTTTTCTTAGTGCCTTTAGTAGGAATTGGAGTTCATAGCTATGGTAAAATTGGGTCAAGACTAGTCATGATTAATACATAGAGTGTGTTGTGATGAGGGAGAAACTAGTTGGAGGTGGTCTAATACCTAATTAGTCTTTTACCGATGATAATAGGATCAAGGTAAATGAGATTGTGGTGGTCCTTGATTCCATAATAGAGTATATAATGATAGATTACCATACCATCATATAGTAAGTACATCGTGGTGTGACCAATGTGTATCACAACTTTAGGGGACAATTCTAGTGGCTAAGGATAAAGAAGAACATTGCTAATTTTTTCACCCGATGATCTACCTATCCGAGGTTGAATGGTGAACACTAGTGTCTTGGTGGTTTTATTTATCAATTTCCTTTGACCGTGTAGAATTGGGAGGAAATAAAAAACGAATTTTTATAGGGTTACTCTAGACCCAAGAAAACATGAAGTTGTCTAGCTAATTCTCAATCGATTGATAAAAATTTCCAACTTTTACTTATATGAGAGGCTTACTCATTAAACGAGGTGAGAAATCCGTTTATTCATGATATCATATGCTTACATTGAGTCACATGGATCATTTATTTGGATAGATATGCACATTTTATGTCATTTTTTTGGTATGTATTGTAGAAATACCTTGGTACTAATTTGATATTGAGATAAATATACCACCCTCAGATAGATGGATAGTTGGAGTGGACTCTATGCCAATTGGAGGATATTCTTCAAGATTATGGTCGAGTATTCGATTGATCCTGGAATTATCATATATCCTAGTTTGATTCACCTAAATATTTTTACCATTATTTAATTCATATGGCACTTTATGAGGCCCTTTACGGGATACCATATTGATTACCACATTGTTTTTATGAGGCAATTGAGACTATGGATGTGGGCCTCATTTGGTTTAGGAGGAACCCAAAGAGTGAATCTGATTTAGAATATATTGATCGCAAATAAGAGTATGAAAATATCATATTCCAACCATAGGATGAGACCTTCCTATTTCTCTTTGGGAAATCAAGTTTTATCGAGTACGACTTCTCAGTAAGGCCACCACCATCTGAGTTATAAAATAAATATATCACTACAGTTTTTTAGACCTTTTATGATATTCAAAAAGATTAGGATAGTGGTGTTCAATTTGATACTTCCTACAAATAATAAAGTTATTCATGATGTGTTTCTTATGTATCATATCTAGAGGTGAGTACCTGATCTTGTACATGTCATTGACAATGAGGATATTGAGCTGGAGCCTCATTAATCTTATCTGAAGTGTCTGATGCATATTATACAAGAGATAGAAGGTCATGTGAGGGAAGTTGTTAATAGTTATCTATATTTTTTGGTAGCATAGATATATCCTAGGGGATACATAGCATCACAAGTATGCTGTTATAGCTTAGTGGACCAATTTATTTAAGAAATGACACTAGCATTTCTTCTCAAGGATGTGATGTTGTTAGAGGGGGAAATTTTAATATCTTCAATTTTTTAATGATATTAAAACATTATTTTTTAATACTTTATGAGTGTTTTTATAAGAAAAATTATTATTTTTAAATATAAAACACATTATGAATGATTTATTTTTAATTTACTTCACATTTGGGTTGCTCGTGTAGCGATTCACTTTTCATTTCACCCATTATACAAATTTTTTAAACTAATTTTGTATTGTAAATTACAAATATAATAAGAAAATAAAATTTATTAATGATTATATTATTTAATTTTTATCACTATTAAAAGTTAAATTGTACTTGTTTTGATGATTACATTCTAGGGGTGGTTTAGTGGGCTAGAGATGATGTTAAAGGAAAATGGGCCAAACTGTAAGGAATTACAAGGACACATGTCCACTTTTTTTAATATTTAAAGAAATATGTGCATTTAATTAGACTTAAATTTTATTATATGATCTAACAATAAATGGGATACAACTAATATCAAGACAAAAATCCTAATTCATCTATCCGGTTATCCAAACAAACTGATATGTCTAGGAAACTGAATATTGTTGAATTCAAAATTTTGGTTTATTAATTTTAATATATCTATCATTATAGTTGTCCAATGGCCACCAAATTTTACCTGATGATATACAAGATTTAATAAAACAAATCTTCAATTTTTTCCACGTCGAGGAAAGTAATTTTACATGTTCAAAATGGAGACACAATTGGGGTCTCAAAATTTGGTTTCCCAAAACCACATATCATTTTTCATATTCAAGAAAACATTGGGAACCACATTTGAAAGCTTGAACAAGGGGGAAAATTGTTCCATTTTGGAGACCTAAATGATTCATCTCTTTATCCTAAAATTTTAGGATTCCACTATCCTCATTTGGAGGTCAATGATGAAGGTGGAGATCTACCCAAGCCTCATCCTCCTCCCGATGGTGAGATAAACATCGAGTGGTCATTTTGAGAGAGCTAAATGCACTTAAAGATGGAGTTATGACACTTTTTATTCTACCAGGTTTGTGTTATTATTTTTTTGTGAAAAATTTCATTTATGCTTTATCTTAACATTATTATTATTTGAATTCATTGTTTTGGTTTAATGAAATGAAATAGTATTTATATCAATATATATTGGGTTGATATTTCAAGTGGGAATCATGGGTTGTTCCAATTAGAATACAAAAGAAAATTCTTTATCTCACATATAAGTGAGAATTTATTATGTATAGGTATCCATCATTCTATTATTGTGGTTTAAACCAGAACAACATGATTTTATTGTCTATGTTTGGTTCTTGATGCATCATTTTAAAAGGAATTAGGGGATTTGAGATCTTTATTACCCCTAACCAAAGGATCCCATTTAAATCATGTGTAATTTTAAAAAAAAATGAACTAATGAAGATGTGTAGTGAAATTGAAATCAAATCCTTCTCTCATAAATTCTAGAAACCCCACTATTTTAGATGATTTTTTATGGATCCTCCTTCCCATTAATAAATGTGTAGGTTGGTTTCATATTTCCCCACATTCCCACTATACAAAGGTAGGCATATTTCATCACTTTAATCTTCTATGTCTACTCGTTGATAGAAATATAATGAAAGGGTGTCAGTTTATCCTTTCATGTATTCCTACTTAGAGATCATTTCCGAGTCCAAGTATCCTTCATTGATTACATCATGTTAATGGAACTCATTCTTGCTTCCATCTCTTTCTGTAAACCTGTTAATTAAATTACTTCAATAACGATAGGGAATAATACTTTGGTCAGGAGAGTATTCATGTTGGGAATCACTGGTCATGTATAGAAATTTGATACAATGGTAACCTATAAATATTCATCACGGTAGGGAATCTCATATGAGTCATCTTAGGCACAGAACATAAGGCATCCCATGTTTATCACAGGGTAACTGTGCCAAGGGACTAAATATTCCAAGGAGTTTTACCTCAGGAATCCCATTTTTATGAAATGGGGTATATGTTATGGTGCATGTAACAAGTTCTATGTTTTGTGGATACAAATTGGGAGGTATGGTATAAATGGATTGGGGAACAAGTTTAATGACTTATGGAGATGATATTGATTGATCAGAACACACTGTGGAGGTGGATTAATGATGTTTGACCATAGGAGGGAAGATGTAACACCCAGATAATTTACCAAAGGATAAAAACACCCCATGGAGTTATATTATGGGCATGAGTTTAACATATTATAAAGATAGAATTGGTTGACCATAAATCCCTGTGGAGGTGGATTAAATATCTACATCACTTGGAGGGAAGACTTCACACCTGGATAGTTTACCGATGGATCAAAAAACCCCATGGAGGTGGATCTGGGGGCATGAGTTTAATATATTTTAGAGACATAATTGGTTGATTAGAATAACCTGGGGAGGTGGATAAAGGAGGGGCATCCCTAGGATAGAAAATTTCAAACCCGAATAGTTTACCAATGGATCAGAACACCCCATGGATGTGGATCTACGGAAAGATTTTAACATCTTATGGAGGAATAATTGATTGATCAAAATACCCCATGGAGTTGGATTAAAGAGGCACATCTCTAGGATGGAATATTTCACACTTGGATAGTTTACAAATATATCATAACAACCCATGGAGGTGGATATGAGGAATGAGTTTAAACTCTTATGGAGAATAAATTGGTTGATTAGAACACACTATGGAGGTGTACCAAGGAGGAACATCCCTAAGAGGGAAGATGTAACACGAAGATTGTTTACCAATGGATTAGAATGCCCCATGGAGGTGGATCCAGGGCACAAGTTTTATGTCTTGTGGAGGTGGAATTGGCCAATCAGAACTCCCCATGGAGGAGGATCAGGGAGGTTCATCCCAATGAGGGAGGATATAACACCAATATAATTTACCGATGGATCATAACACCCTATAGAGGTGGATATGGGTGGTGCGTCCCTAGGAGGGAGAACCTTTATATTTTATCAATGTTTGGAATGAACCATAGAGAGTCATCCTACATACCATATTAGGATGACAGGGATCTAAACCACTGTAGTTCAATTCCATAGTTTAAGGACATGTGATTGGATTGATCCATGTATCTTAACTTCATGAGGTAATGATACTTGTGTTATGAAAGGATAATCCATGAGGGATGGTGTTGAATCTTCTTGTGTGCTTCTAGGAGCTATGATGATATAGTGTGTAGGGTTCTTAAATGTGTGAGCTACCCATTTCCGATGTTTCGTACCCCAATGGGGAATGAATATGTGGGGATTATACATAAAATCTTCCTAGGAATGAGAGTTTCATCCCCATGTTAGGGGTTTCATCCTATGGAAGGGGAGAAGGAAACATCCCATGATGATTGTACATGGGGAATCCCATGTTCATTTCATGGGGTAAGACAACAATTGTATGTCATGTGATGAGGAAATTTTCAGGTAGTTTAATGTCATATGATTTGGAGATGGCTCTAGTAATTTTTATGTCATATAACTCAGACGTGTGTGGGTGTGTGTCGGGGGGGGGGGGGTCAATCCTCACCCCTTGGGATTACGTGACCATTTCTCATGAACCTTTGGTTGAGGTATAGAATTGGAATTTCCCTGGAGGAGTGTTCAATCATGAGATCCATGTTAGAGTCCCTATTCTTAGAAGAAGTAGGGGTTAGTGTTACTATGCTAAAAATCAACAGGTAGGCTGGAGGATCGGGACTCACTTAAAGTTAAGTGGGTGGACACTGGAATAGGTGGCACTAGTCAAATGAGGACTGAGGTTCAAACAGACCTACCCCATATTTGTGTGGGGTTCTTGGGAACTCAACCTTTACAGGGGGTGAGGTTTATAAGAGGGTAGGCACCGGGAATATTCCTATGATAGTGTTTTCACGAATCTTCGGGCCTCATAGAGAGGTGATTCATGAATCTCAGGTGCTTCATGGAGAATGTTTTTTTTAAGGAATGTTTTTTGCAAAACAGAGTGACCCTACCTCAAAGTGAATTCCTTATTCAAAGGGAAAGTGATTCACGAAGGTTTAATGCTCAAAAAAATACTTATGTGCCTCATAGGGACTTTTTATTCTATCAAGAACTTGGGACTTCTTAAAAGGCATATCCATATTAGTTAGAGGGTTTCAAGAACATAAGATAAAAGTTTTCATGAATCCTAGATACCTTTGGTGATATATATTCATATTTTTTCATGATGTTGAAGGATTTCATAAAAAGAGAGAAATTATAGAAGTGAAAAGGTCACATTCCTTCCATAAAGTGTTGTACTGAAGTGGATATTTATAGGTCATGGGTTTTGTGAAGATCAGAGGTTCTTATGAAGCTGTATAAGATTTGCGAAGGGACGCAACTCTACGAGTCCAACAGTTACATTCATGGAGATTACTATCAACCCTCACAAGGTGCTCTATAACTCTGAGATGACATTTAATGAAGGTTACTATAAGGAATTCATTTACTCATGAAGGATCATCATTGATTGAGAACTTCATGAGCTCCATCCATTTTTAAAAAGGTTGATCTTTATAAAATAGATCCATAGAGGGATTCTTTAATCAATTTTGGATTAGATTCACCACAAACCAGTTGTTACACCAATACATTCATTCATTTCTCCGTTGTCATGGACATTTCAAAGAAATAAAATTCCCTCCCTGAAAATGGGATCTGACAGAGAAAAAGAGGGTCGAATTCTGTAGGAAAATCATCAAAAATGCCAATGAATCCCTTTTATGAATCTCATATCCGATGTCTGATTCATGAAATCAATTTTTAACTAAGTGTAAAATGTACACCTATGAATATCTATGGCCCCATTAGATGGATAACTAAACTTTTTTGAAGATAAAATATTTTTCTATATTTTCACGATGCTCAAACTATTCATGAGAACTCTGCGATTTCAATCCTTATGACTCATGAATATCACATACTCTATGGTCAGTTCTGTGTGAACTTGCTCTGAAAACTTCATATCTACAAACCAAATATCCATGAATGACCTCTGAGAATGACCTACATGAACCATAATAAAAAAACAACCAATTATTTGAACCAAATGAACACTCAAGAAGTCAAAACTACTGTTGCCTATATGGAAGAAATGGTTGGGAATATCATGATTGGAGAAGGTATCCAAAGTGATTCAGACCATGATAAACTAACAGAACTATCTATAGATTCTTAAAGGGAACAAATTCTATACATGAGGATACTTCTCTATAGATTTGTGCTGAGATACGATGTTTTTATCCCCACATTGAGTAGATATGACTTGATCTTCTAGTTTAAAATCACACCATGATAATACAAGTGGTATAATAATACTAGAGGAAACATATGATAGAAAAAAATTTCAATCATAGAAGATACTCTCTGGAACCATGTTAAAAGAATTAATGAAGAAAAGATAGATTATGCGGCATCCACACCACAGTATGAGAAAATCATCAAGGCAGGTTAGGGGGATCTGTTCAATGGATGGAATGACAACTGGGACCGATTCCAGGGTGGAAACATCATGGATGAATGGGACTAGGCCTATTAGGAATGCACCCTGTGCCGTTAGTTTTAGGATGATATTATTCTAGTGTTGATCTATGAGGTATCATGGGCCTCACAATTTTAGGTCAATCACCACTAGAACATTATGCTAGAGCTACTGAGCTGGTGGTCACTAGGGACCAATAAATTCCATCTGCATAATGGGGATGTTGGAATGATCTTGTGGTATCTTCAAAAAACATATAGTATCCCAATATAGGGGGTGACCTATGATGAGTTATTACCCATATAGAACATGTGAGAAGAACATGAGTAGACTCCATATCTTGTGAGGAAATTATTGATGTTGGTGCAGTGAACTAGAGAAGAAATGCCATGGATAAGGGATATATCCTTCAATAAATAGTCCTGGTATTTCCTAAATGATCATGAACTATAGGAGGAGGTATCTAAGGGGGAATATCCATATATAATAAGTTACCTGGGAGGCTACACACATGTCTTGGGGAAAACTAGTGGGCCATGGATCAATCCTACTAGCGGACCCTGGATGCAAGATAATGGAAGCTGTGGGGTTATAACATTATACTTGAGGCTCTATTGGTTAAGATGGTGGGGTTCATTGTTGTTCTTATCTGTGACTAGATTCTCCCCATGAGGGATTATCATATGACGGTGTGAATGAGAACCTTAACTATTGTGGTGATGATGGCAACAAGGAATCATGTCAATTTGTCTATCCTAGTACAGAGAAGCTTTACAAGGTGCTTCCACACATTATTAAAAGTAATAATACTCTCATTGTGATTGGTCCCCTCCATTTTTTGTAAATATGGGTGGCCACATACATGTGGTAAATGAGTATCTTAACCCTATTACCCTTATGACAGGAACTTCCTGCCATTGATCCTAAAAATCACTGGGTGTTGCTCGCTTATGTTGGTTTTTGTGGATGTTCTAGAAAAGTTTATGTTTGAAGAGTTCTTTATATTCCACCAATTCCCCTCCCAACAGGGATGATGACTGATAGTGGTACGAGGACCATCGATCATTAATCATACCTCATGGACTTCTGATGTGGGGTATTAGTGGTGAGGGTTTTCTGTAAGCTAATCATTGATCCATTAAATAGACACTGTTTCACAAGAAAATTTATATTTTTGTAGAAGTTTACACCAAAGGTATACATAGAGGTGTGCCACGAGTGTCGACCATCAGTTTTGAGGAATATCTGGCATGTGATCACATGTGAGGATGGAAAAAGGTAGAACGAAATGCCACTACCTACAGCTTCATATGGTCTTGTCCATGAATATGAATCGATCTAGGAGATATCATAACATAAAGAGACGATGAAGTGTCAGAGCACCTAGTTCACCAAAGGATAGGCCCCAAAACCATGGTGGGGGACTGAGTGGTTGTTGGAGCGTGTTATGAAGGAAGTGTTGATGTAGTGGGTAGGGCAGCTGTAGTTGGGATGAAAATCCCTGACTTAACATAGGTGGAGACTACAAGTAGAGAAGAAACGACATCTAATTCTACTCTCCTTGGAAAGTGGTCATAGGAAGAAGGTGAACCCCCCAGTGAAGTCCCATGGGTGTTGTTTTGACCCGATTCGCATCTTACCATGGTATAAAAAATGGTCTAATGAATAATAGCTACTTACTTGTCATTATAGAGTTTCAAATTGGTTCTGCCATTTCATTTCAAATCGATTCATGTCGTGACCATTTTTGGTGGGTGACATTGTCGCACCGGGACTGGGCAACATGTCCTTGTTATATTACAAAGGTGGTTCCATAGTTGAATAGTCTAGGTGGGAGATTGTAGGGGGTTGAGTATGTGTATAATCAATCTGCATTGGGTATGATGTCCTCGAATGGTCTTCAATGGGTTTATTCATGGATCCAGAAACATCCAACAACCCTGGCATCTATGATTCAAGGACCATCCTTCCAAAGGCAGGTTCTCATTGGATGAATAATAGGACAAGGACACTAAAGGACTCCATTGGTCGATAGGATGGGAGGTCCGGCTCATCACACCCATTTGGGGGTAATTATTGTCTATTCTGGGACTCATTTATAGATTTAAGAAATATTTATATGTTCATGAATCCTAGGTTCTTTCCCAAGTATGTGTATATGGGTTACCCCTGGGTTGTAAGATTAATCATATATATACAGATAGGTCTGGAATTACTATGAAAATGCTGGTTTAAGCCTTATGATGAGGTGCTCTAGAGTTTATCATCATCTAGGGAGGATGAAAGTTTTTTTAATGTCAGGATTGAACCCATGAGATGCGCTTCCAATGTATCATCATGAGAGGAATCACAACCCACGTATTTTAGTGACACTTAACTAGATACATCACCTTTTAAGGTTCTATGATTGGGACCCATCCATACAGTTTAGCAATGTGTGGCAATGAAATCTAGGTGGAAGATTCCTGGTCAATATTTTTTGTGGGACTTACATTGAAGTGGACTAGGATGCTCAGGAATGCTAAGGTCTCCTATGTCGATATAACCCTTCTAGGGATATTTCATGGTGAACACTAGGGTGATTTAGGTGATAGATTTGATCCTCAAGGAGGTTTTCTATGTATTTCAGTTAGTGGGAAATAAAATCTCTCATAGTTTAGTTAAAGTTGGGGCTTACACCATAAAAGAGGCCCATTCATGAGGGGACATGATTGGGGATCACACATTGGAGAGACATGTTTGAGGAGACATGGTTTGGGCTCACACCGTAGAGGAGGCCCTTATTGAAAGTGTCACGAGAGGGATTATTCCGAAAGATGATTCCCTATTGAGTCGAGGGGAAATTCTTATTGCGAGTGATTTTTAAAGAGTATGTCCCTTGAGCTTGGGCCTTCAGACAAACATCTTACATATCCTGATTAGAGTAGGAACCATAGTTCTCATAGTTCATTTGGGTTGGTCTTACATATGAAAGCAACCCACTTGAGCTCAGGAATTTAGACAAGTGTCCTATGTATCCTGGTTAGAGAAGGAATCAAAGTTCTCATAGTTCATTTTTATGGGTATTATGTGTGGAAGAGGCCCACTTGAGCTTGGTCGTTTAGACATGCATCCTACGTATCTTGGTTAGAGTTGAAATTAGAGTTCTTGTAGTTTATTTTGAGATGGTGTGGATTTCACGATCGTCGTTAACCTCTGTGACCACGTAAGTCATCCTCAGTATGAGAAACAAGACGAATCAATAGATTTATAAAACCACACATATTCCATTCTCCTATGATGGGAAAGGGGGAAAATGGTGGAATAGGATACAACTACTGGCCCAAAGGGAGAGAGGGAGGGGATTTCAATGTGACAACTCTCACCCATGTTGATATCCAGGATAGTCACTTTTGGAAATCTATCTAGACATTTACTAGATGAGACTGATAGGAGAAGGAGTGACACCTCCGGTAAAAGGGATATGGGGTAACCTTAAGGAGGGTGCCCTAAATCAAGTTCTGGAAAAGGGGAGAATCATCACTCCTTGTCAAATGGAAAGGCTGGAATGATCCCTTTGACATTTCACTTCCCCTTATTGATTGGAAAATCTAGCGATTACCCTCGATCCCTAGAACGAGGATGTTCACATGAGTTTTTTCAAGTATGGGCCTTGGGTTACCATGGGAATGTATAATTAAAGACATTCTGGGTGTCCAATACCTTTCTAGAATTACCTACATGACCCCGCTTACCATTGGTATGTAAACTCAGAAGGACTCACTCATGTGCTTGATGGTTTTATCATACGGGTATTGTGGATTTGGAAGAGTATTTAGCCTAATTTTGATGGAATGGTTCATGGAGGGGATTCAGGGGATGGGATGGAAATTAAAGGGCTTAATCGGTACCAGAAGGTGAAAATCCTTAAGGTACCCCATTCTGCATATCATTTGTTAATATGGGGTGGGGTACCCTCCACAAGGCGTAATACTATGCTGGTGGAGGGGTCGTCCATGTACCGAGGTGGTACGCAGACCTGGATAACATCCACGTACTGATGTGGTATGTGGACCTAGATGTCGTCTACGTACCAATGTGGTATAAAACCTAGGGTTCCATCTTTATACCATGTTGGTAGGAGGCACTGGGGTCCACCTACGTGGCGGAATGCTATGCAGGGCAGGGTTTCATCTACATGGAGATGAACTATATGGTACATCATATTGAAGAAGGGGAATTAGTCCTATAGTTCATGTGAAGTTCATTTGCGAAGGGATTATGGTTTTTGGTTCACCAATAAGGTTCGAAATTTTCCCATATTATTATTTTTCCTTCTTTTTGTGGTTTATGGCTGGTTTATACTTGCTGAAACCATTCGATGTTCTGTAAATCATTGATAATTTTCTTTTTTAGTCATCCGTTTATAAACTCCAAGTTCTTCGAAAATCTGACCCTCTATCATTCCTTTTTCTTCTTCTTTCTATCTGACCTCTCAAAGTCCTTTTTTAGAGTGTCTAGAAGGATGCATTCCTGAGTCAGACAACACCATTTGCGGAAGCCCATGGGAAAATCATCCGGCCTGTGAATGAATCGGTCAACTGAGGATTGTGGGGTTGAGGTTTTCCATGTTGTAGTTTTTGGTGCCAGAAATAAATGCCTCAATCCCGTGAACAACATGGTTCATGGGATGTCACCAACAACACCTTGTCTGCGAACTATGATTGCAGGGACGGTGTGCGGGGGAATACATCTCTATCAAAATTTCACCAACGACGTGGTTCGTAGGGTTGCAGTTCACGGGTTGAATTTCTACACCTCCATTCCTCCAAGGATGTGGTTCAAAGGGGGTCTGTTCCATTATTTATTTATTCCGTGAACTACCTGGTTCACTAGCCCATGCCTCATGAGCCAAAGATTTGTGGGCTGTATGCGTATCATTTAGTTCACGGGAAATGCCATCTGTGTACTATTCCTAGAAATCAGTACACGAACCACTTTGATCATTTTATAAATTCAATGTATTTAATATTATTATCAAATTTTCAATCAAACCTACATCTTATTCCTTAATTAAATTTGTGGTATTATTTTCATTCCATTTTTGGAGTTTTCAGGACCCTAAAAATTTTCCCATCAGAATGGGTTCCAATGGGGATGAAGATGAAGCTATTTTAATGTAGAAAGCGGTCCCAAACTGATATGGTTTTCGTTATAAAGGTGGACCCTTTGTGGGGAAATACCTATATATAGGGGCCCTAATTCATTTTTCATTTACTAGAATTCTCAGATAAAAGTGCTCCATATAGTTTCCTCAACTTTCTTCTCTTCCATGTACCAGTTCCTTTCCAAAAAATGCCGTTCAGGAACCATGTTTTTTCTTCTTTGAAATGAAAACTCTTCACGATATTTCTTATCTATGAACCAATATTTGAATCCATGAACTAATATTTTGAAACTTAAATTTTAAGTTCAAACTATAGCGTAGGGACACACTATGTATTTCACCTACTATGTGAACTAAACCTCAATTCAGTGAACTGAACATTAAATTTCGAACATAAAATTTTAAGTCTTCACTTAAGATGACTGCATAGAGAGACTATGGAGAGGGAGGCCTATGTATGATCAAATTGGCTAGAGTTGTTCTCAAATAATTCTTCATCACCCTAGGAAGGGAAATTTGGGGATGAATTTCTTTAAGGGGGAAGTTTGAATGAACCTGATTCTTCTTTTAAGGTATGGATCTTTAATTTTCAATTTATACATAAAAAAATAGGGGCAAAAAGGTCAAGGAATAGATGCAAGCATGTTACATGACATGATTGGGAAATGAACGCCATGTACTTATTGGTACACTTCGTGTATCGATGGCTACACACTATGAAATCTCGGTACGTGTCCATGTAACGGTTTGGCCAGAAACTATATAGACACAGTGTGTAGTATAAATTACATGCCATGTACTTTTTTTATTGATTAAATTGGGTATTAGACTCATGTTTTTTCATACGAACAATGGGCTCACCCCGTTATGCAAACAACAACATCAAACGAGATTTTTACTCCCGAATCTCCGTCCGAACTCCAATTCGATCACTATCAGAGGCAGTTGAACCCAATCGGTAAGCTCTCAACTCTTCTTGAGGAATTCTTCAAGATCTTCTCTATCAAATAAGTTATTTATGGTTGAGTGTTTATTATCATTTTGTAGATCTATGTTTCTTTAGTTTGAATTAGAGGTTGAGGCTGGACGAGGAGAGTCGTACTATGATGAGGTAGGTGGTCTTGTGCCTTTATCTCAATGTCGTGTTGCTTATATATTCTCTAGTGTCATTCTTCAATTTTTTGGCTATATCCTTGAATGAAAATTTACCCTTGTTTTTTCCTAATGATGATTAGGTTGTGAATGAAATTAATTTAAGTATGTTAGAGTCTTTAGGTTTGATTAAGGTCCACCTTGTGGGTGTGTTTCCCTCGGATGACCATTGTTTAGCCGTTTATCCTATGATGCCTATGGGAAAGCCTTTGTTTACCTTTTTAAGGTTGTTTAAAAATGAATTTTTTTGATTGAATGTTTCCCACATGAGATAAAAAAAATTTGGGCCTTGTGATAGTTTAATTCACATATTTACTTGTTATACATAAAATTCACATGTGAGTATATTATTTAAGCCTTGTAATTTTTATATTGCATTAGGCTTGTGACATGAACTGACCATGTGAGTATAATTGTTTAATCCTTGTGATAGTTTAATTCACTTGTTTCTTGTTTTTTATGATGCCCACATGAGTTGTTATTATGTTAACCATGTAATAGTGCAATTTACATGTGTTGTATTTTATGCTAAAATGCTCATATACTAGGCTCAACCATATTGATTGCTCTACCTACAAGTGAGAATTTGTTATGCCTATGGGAGCAGATTTGTTATGCCTAAGGGTGAAAATTTTTTATGACTAAGGTGAGGATTTTTTATGCCTATGGGTGGGGATTTTCAATGCATGTAGGAAAGTTGTTGAGTTGAATATTGATATGTAATAACTTATAACACGTAGGCCAAGCCAAAGCAAAAGCTTGGATTCAGTCTTCACCTTATTTGTTTTGATAGCCTTATGAGGTATCTATTGAGCATTCTTTATGCGGGGGATTGACAGGCTTAGGATGGATTTTGAGACATATATAATTCAATGTAATTGAATTGTTGAACTGAACATAATGAATTAAAATGGAAAACATGACTTGTAGGATTGTTTAATTATGGGTACATCCAAGTTTACTGTTTTCTTTTTTTTACACTACCTATTTCATATACTCACTAATAGATAAGAACAGATAATTAGGGGTCTCCTACTGGGATTTATTTCCCACAACATATTTGGGTTATGCTTTTGGGCCTAAATAGATTATATTATTGCAGGTGTCGATAAGGGAAAACACACTTCTGAATGTACTAGCGATGTTGTTTAGGTGCCAGAGAGCATGGGACTGATCTGAGGCTTGTGATGATTCTTAGTTTTCTTTTTTCTTTTTTTTCATTAGAACATATATTATGGATTCTTGTAGTGTACCTGCATTAAATGTTTTCTTAGATCATATCATGTTGCATCATCTTTTGTATGAAATGATTGTCAGTTATTCATCTTATCAATATTTTTCTTTTTTATTTCAGATGTGTTCTTCTTATTTCTTCTGCTATTGTATTATTATTTATTTTTCTAGGTTACACTCTGCCAATGAGGTCATAGTTTCCCCTATCACAACCTAGGCCCTCGCTTCTAGTTGGGGACCTATGGTATTTAGGGAAATGTGCTTGAGGCAATGTGACCAACTGGGTACGAGGCACCAGTTGAGTGGAATCCAGATCTCAGACATTACAAATAGCCTAATATAATCTAACAATTTCAAGGCTTAAACAATATGCTCTCATGGGAATTTTATGTATAACATGAAAACATGTGAATTAAACTATCACAGGGCATAAACAATTTTCATCTCACATGGGAAAAATTAAATCAACAAATTTCATTTTTAAACAACCCTAAAAATGGGAACAAAGGCATGCCCATAGGCACCATAGAAAAAATGGCTAAACAATTGTCATCTAAGGGAAAAACACCAATTAGGTGGTGCTTAATCAAACCAATAATCTCTAACATGATTAAATTGATTTAATTCATAACCTAATATTCATTAGGAAATAAAATGGGTAAATTTACATTCAAAGCTACACCCTAAACAAGGAAGAATGACACTACAACACATATAAACAACATGAAATTGAGTGAAAAGAACAAGACCACCAACATTGTCATAGTATGACTCTCCTCATCTAGCCTCAACCTCTAATTCAAGGTATAATTACGTAGATCTAAAAAATAATGATAAAACATCAAACAAAAATAAATTCTATGAGAGAATAAATCTTGAACAATGGATCAAGAGGAATCGATAGCTTACCGATTGGGTTCAAACGCATCCAAAGGCGATCAAATAAGAGTTCAAATGGAGATTCGGGAGGGAAAATCCCATTTGGAAATGTTGTTTGCATAACAGGGGGATCCATCTGTCCATCTGGTGAAACACATGGCTACTTATTGATTTAATCTACAAAAAAGTACATGGCGTGTAATTGAGACTACCCACTATGTCTATATAGTATTTGTCTAGACCATTACATGGCTGTATATCAGTATTACATGGAATGTATCTATCTATATATTTCATGTACCTATAGTCACATATCATGTTTTTCCCAATCACGTCGTGTAATAGGCCTGTAACCATCCATGGACCTCTTTTCCCCCATTTTATTAAGTATAAAATGGAAAGGAAAGATCCATACCTTAAAAGAAGAACCATGTTTTTACAAGAAAACTAGAGAGACTCAAATAATAACGTGCTCACATTGCATCCATAGTTGATGAGGGACAACACTAATAGAGGAAGGGGAGAAGGCTTTCCTTGAGGAATCAAAGGATGTGGAGGAATTGTGGGAAGGTGAGTAGGATGAGACTGTGACTTTGATAAATCTCTGTCATGCCATTGAAGAGTTGAATTAGGCATTGATACAACTATGTGAGTTAGATTAACACCTTTTTTAACGGTAATGTCCTACCTACATGGAGAGGCCCTGGGTTGTGGATGTCATCCATACTTTTTTGTAATAGAAGGAAAATATTTTTCTCTCCATCATTTTCCTTCATTTTCCTGCAATATCAATCAATCTTCATCAAATTCATTTTTAACCATAATATCAACTAGATATAAATTTGAGTCATAATTTGGGATAAGTAAACAGTCAAGTCATGCAATTGTTTTCCTAAACTGAGGTTTCCAATGAGCATAGTTTGACTATTTATAGGGTCACATGAAAAACCTTACAAACTTTGTGCCTTTTTCATTATCAACCTATTTTTTTTTCTAAGCTTATTACGGTGTGGGATTTGTGGGTATAACTGGAATTTTTATTAGGCCACCATTTGCAGGTTTTCTTGGGATAAAATGCTTTGGGTATCTTGAGGATTTTTGATTGTTTGCCGTTTTTCCGAAATCATATGTAATATAGGTTTTTCAATCTGGTACTCAAATTATTTCTAGTGTGCCCTATTGGGGTTTTTATCCTTATGAGTGTTGTGTATATTTTCATTGGAAGTTTAGAGTCTTTCCAACCAGACTATAATTATTGATATTTTAGGTTGAATAGCTTTGAACATGACTTATGAGGCAAGGTCCATGATTTAGGACTCATTAACCGAAATTCCCCAAAAATGTTGAGACATGGATGGGGGATTTTTCTTGACCCTGAATTGTGATTTATAAATATGGTATATAATATAAGGCATGGAATCCATAGGGAATACAGTAATGGGAAATTACACTCCTGAGGATGAATTTTCCCTTGGTTGACATGCCTTTTTGTGGGCAACATATACAGATCCACCAAGGCATTGTATGAATAGTCAAACAAAGGTATCTGTAGGACACTAGCCGTCTGTTTCCTATGGCTATAAAATTTGTATAGAATTTTGGATTTTTTTTTTCATTTTAGGGCCATAGTGGGTGGAATGTTAAGGGAACAATGACTAGAAGTATGGGTAAATTTATATTGGTTCGGGTTTAGAAACCACTCCCGCATGAATTTGAATTGTGAAAAGTAGGGCTAGTTCATGGTGTAGTTTAAAGTTTTACAAACAATACCTTTGAGACTTATGCTTTAAAGTCACTTTTTTAACTATAGGGGGGAAAATTTTCCTTTTTCCACAATAGTTTGGCCAACAATGATCTATCACATTTAGTCATGAGGGGAGAAAGATGTAAACTAAAATCTGGGGGGTTCCTGAAGCTAGGTAATGAGGTGGGACATAGATAACATAGGGGAATACATAGATAATAAAATCTACTATTGAGTATGAATGTTTCTTTTGGTGACATGCCAATTTTTTTGGGAATCATATGCTGAGACGCTAGGGCATTGTGTGCATAGTCAAAAATAGGTGTCCACAAGATACTAGCCATCCATGTCTGATGACCAGGGATAGTTATGGGGATTCAAACATTTCTATATGTGGAGTATGGTGTGTGAAGAGGGGTTTATAATATTGAAAATGAGGAATATTAGGTTTATCTTTACCAGGAATACTAGGATTTGGTGGATTCATTTTTATCCTTTAAATGTGAATTGTTTTCCTTACGCAGGTCTGAATATTGCACAAGCACTAATGGGATAATACTGCTTCGTGGCCAGATATGATATATGATATTTGGATGTTTCTATATATCGAGTGATGAAAGTAATCAAGATATATGTAGTTCTTTTAAGGATCATTCCTATGCAGATCTTATTTACACATATAGATGGGGCATTTTTGGTTTGTAAATAGATTCATCAATGAGTTTTTGTGTATGTAGAAATTTTCTAGGTAGATTTATTTATTTTGAAAGGTAATGAGGGGAAATACCCTTTTGATGTAACCTTTATTAAGGGTGAATAATAGGTATTGAGTATCATGTAGTTTAATTGTTATGAAATTATACCATTGATATAGAAGCTCCGAGTAACTGGAGGGTAATCGAGCCATTATGTTTTGGAATTCCCAGGACATGGGTAGGGAGGAGAGTGTGAACCATGGTTTTGAGGGCTCTCAGATCAGGAGAAATGACATGGTTCTTGGAAAACATTATGCGTAAAAAAATAGGAAATGCATCTCCCGAGGACGAGCATGGCTTTGGATGACAAGACATTTTTGGGAGAAACATATGCATAACTTCTAGGGTATTGTGTGCATAGTCAAACAATGATTCATATGAGACTGACCTTCCATTTCTGATGGCTATGAAGGATTTTGACGATCCATTATCACTCAAAGAATGTTGTTTTTTGAATGGAGAGAGTTGGTTTTGAAATATCAGAAACACTCAAGTTGTGATTAGTTGTGGAATTGGGAGTCTCGCTACACAGATTTGACCTATATGTGGGGCAGTAAATTTTGACTCTCTTGTCAGATCAGGGCCTAGTTTTTAAGATCCAGTTGTCCCAAAATCAGATTAGATGCAAAAGTTTTGTCCGTGTGCAATGAGTGAGAGACTTTTAGATATATTTTGGGTACTTTTCAGCTTAATGTCATACAGTTATGACTTTGGTAATATAGTTTAACATCATATGGTGAGGACGTGGGTGACTCGATGTGAACAAGCTATCTATTTTGGGTAAATGTGGTTTTATGTATTACTAAATGGACGTAGATAGCATAGTTTAGTGTCATGTTATAGGTAAGAAATATCAATGGGATCATGTGTAAACATGAGATAATCAAGTCTAGATATTCCTTGTCTTCCCATAACATGAGCGGGGGATGAAGGTGTAAACCATGATTTTGAGATCCCTCGAGTCTATAGGGATGATGTGTGTCTTAGGATTCAATAAACATATGAAAGTAGGAATAACCTCTCTTGGGGATGAATTTACCTTTGGTTAATAAGACTTTTTTTGGGAATCATATGCATAGCTTCATTGGCATTGTGATCATAGTAAAAAAAAGGTGTTAGTAGGACACTGAGCCTCCATTTTTGATAGTCAGGGATGATTATGGGGACACAAGATTTCCAAGGGCATGGAGTTTGATAGATGAAAAGGGGATGTCCGAGTATGTGAGAAATATCCAGACCATGATTAGTTCTAAGGTATGATTTCCTCTACATAGATTTGATTTTTATGTAAAGGGAAGCATGATCCTTTGATACTTTCTGAATGTAAGAGTCTAGATTTGAAATACCCTACAACTATTTTCATTTCACATGCAAGAGATTGGGTTTTTTTTGTTTTATTCTATGTTTCTAGACCTAGGATTTCCAGGACGAGTGTTATGACATATCTCATTATATCGAGAATCAATACACAAGTAGTTATTGAGATACAATATAGTTTAATGTTAGGTGTTTAGGACTTCTTTGGACATGAAGTTTAATGTCATGCAGTTAGGACTCATGAATTTACCTATGTAGGTCTGGCTTATATATGGGAGGAGGAATTTGTTTCTTGTCAGCTGGACCTAGGAAGGCCTAGGTGTCACTACGCGTCCCATTGATGGATGATAATCAAAGCACACATAGTTATGGTATACCATATAGTTTAACTTTGTATAGTAAGGAAGAGAGTGAACCAACATAAAATAGATGAGATGAGTGAAGTGTAAGTCTTGAACCTTTTGGAGGATTTCTACGTATCCTAGTTAGTTGGGAATCAAAGTCCACGTGGTTCTAAAAACATGTTCCATTTGCAGGTCTGATCCATGTACATGAAAGGAGTAGTTTTTTTTGAATGGCGGCTAGACCAGTATGAAGGATCCAAGTGTAACTATATATCCTGTGAGGGAATGAATAAAGCCACATGTAGTTCTTGAAAACTATCCATTCCAACCTAACCTATGCATATATATGGTGGTAATTTTTATCATGTGGTCGCTAGACCAAGACTTAGGATCAAGGTATGTCTACGTATCCTATTGATGAATAGGAATCAATCCATATGTAGTTCTGTAAAAGGACCTCCCATGTGAAAGTATGAATGATACACAGGGAGTGGGGCATTGTTCACCCTGACTGGTGCCTGGACTAGGATGTAGTATCAAGGTGTCACTATGTATCTCATTGATGAATGGGAATCAATACATATGTAGTTATAAGGACTCCCCGTGTTGTTCTGAACTGCAGATGGAGAGGGAAATTTTATAACATGCTTTCAAGATGATGCAATTATTATATTCCTCTTTGATTTATCGATAAGAGGGAAATCCATTCCACCATTCCTAAGCTCAATTGATTTATAATTGATGTGAGAAACAAGTACCAATGGGGAGATCCCTTATAGTATAGGGGAAAAAAGGATATTACAGAGGCCTTCCATGTCATGTGATGGATGGACCAAGACTTTGGGTCAAGGTGTCTCTACGTATCCCATTGAAGAATATGAATCAAGTCATATGTAGTTCTATAAAAAAGGCCGTCCCTACATAGGATCATACCCTAATCAAGTAGGGGTATAATTTATTTTTTTGTCTGATGTTGGTGGCTGGACTGGGATGTTGGATCTGGGTGTCACTACGTATCCAATGAGGGAAGAAATCAAGCCCACATGTAGTTCTGTAAAAGTCCGTCCTTGCATAGGCTCGGTTCATATACAAAGAAGGGGGAATTTTAATCTTTCCCTTTCACATATCTAATTAATGTGCAAGAAGTCATTATTTAGGACATAGTGGTCACTATACAGTTTAAAGTCTTGTGGTCAGGAAGAATATTCTAGGTAATTTAATGTCGTACAATGTGGATGAATATGGTGCTATGTAGTTTAACGTCTCGTAGCTAAGACAGGTTCATCATGCAGTTTAACATCATGCAATCAAGACCATTTTTGTACAGTTTAACATCGTGTAAAATTGATGTAGGCTGCACTAAGTAGTTTAAGGTCATGAAGCTAAGATGAGTTCGATACGATTACACAATTCACTTCTTACAGAATCTCACATTGGTGTGAGTTGTGGTGAACTATCCATCCATTGAAATTAAGGCATATGTTCCATTGAAGTAGACATTATGAATAATAAATGGACCTTCCCATTTTGGCTCCAATTTTGGGGGTTTCTTTCTATGTATCATTGGATTTCTGTTGGCCAAAACCATCTCCCTTTCGAGGAAATATCGGAGGTGAACATTTTTATTGGAGTATTTTGCAATTAGGTTCTAGTAAACATCCAAATGGTGCATAGTGTGTAATCTTTTCTCATCCAAAAACTCCCGATCAACAAGTTTTTTATTGGTCTGCTCCTCTGTAGAAAATTGATTACATATCTCTACATGAAGCAATGGTACTTACACTTCAATGGGTAGAACTTCCTATGTCCTGTATACTAATGAGTATGGTGTTTCTTGAGTGATGGTACAGGTTATGGTATGATAATCCTAGAGAGTACAAAGGAGATTATCCAATTATGATTTATTATCCTTTTCTACTATCTTTGGAGTATATTTTATATGGTGTTGTTGAAAACTTCTATCTGTCCATTGGCTACTGCATGGTAGCAGGATGAATGGTTAGCTTTTATTCCATACTAATGGTAGAGTTTGGCCAATTCAACAGAGTAGAAATTGGTGTCGTTGTTCATCAGTATTTTGTGAGGGATGATAAACCCAGTGATGGTGTTGGCATTCACAAAATTGAAAATTCTTTTTGCTATGTCTTCTTTAAGAGGTAAAAATTCTTCCCATTGGGAACCGATGTCAGTTACAATGAGAATATATTTGAATTTTCTAGCCATGGTTAGAGGGTATGGTCCCACAATAACCGTTCCCAATATGGAGAATGGCCAGGGTACTTGGATGTGTGAAGTATGTCTGGGGGATGGTGGAATAAATTTTCATGAACATGGTAGGAATGACACTTCTTGGTGAATTTTGTTCAATCCTACATCATGGTGGGCCAATAGTGCCCAATCCTTTGGATCTTCTACGAGAGCTTCGATGCTGATTGATGTTCTCTACGGGTTCTAGTATGTACTTATTTTATGATGGCAGTGGTCACTTATCCATTAATGCACTAGAGAAGTACTCCATCAAGGACTCTCTTATAAAATACAATCTTTTGGTTTATGCCATCGTACATTATGAAATTGATTACCCATATATGGATTTGTTTCCTTCCATCCCCATCTGATGGGAGCTATCCCCTTTGAAGGTAATCTGCAATGGGAGTCATCCAGCTGTTGGTAAGACCATATGACTTAGAGATGGGATTTTTATCATTAATTTTTTCCATGTTTCCCTAAATGAATGGTAAAACTATCCATTGGTGGGAAATATTAATGATTATTTCGTTCCGATCTGGGTTGGCCAGAGCTGTGGTTGCATTTTCCAATGCATCAGATTAGACATTTTGTAACCGGGGAACATACATCAATATCTGCTCTGATATTAATTATGCCATCAGTTCCCAGACATGGTTCATTAAAGGGATAAAATCCTCTTTCTTTATAGTATAGTAACCATTTACTTGCATGATGACCAGTTATGAGTCACCTTTAATATATAGGTGTTTGAATTGTTCTTGAAGTGCTAAATCTAGGCCTATAATGAAGGCCTAGTACTCTGCTTCATTATTTGTACATCCATCTGAATGTAAGAAGGAATAAGGTAGAATTTTTTTCTGGGGATGTGAGTATGACTCCCAGACCCACTTTGTGGAACTTGAGGTCTTCCATTCATTTTCTTATCGAGCTTCTAGAGGCACCTTCGAAGTGAATTTCCCACATATGGGAGTTATATTGAATAGAGAACACTTCCTCATCAGATATCTCAACATCTAATGAGGCCACCTATATTGAAGGATGCTCAAAAACTAAATTTACTAATACCTGGAATTTGAAGGCTTTCTACAGTATGAACCGTATATCAAACTACTAGAGGATGACCACCCACCGTGATAGGTGTCCAGTCAACATTGAAAGGTTGAATATATACGTGATCGTGTTTCTACGTGAGACCAAGTGGATGTTGTGGTAATACAAGTAATGCCTTAGCTTTTGAACCGCAAATATTAATGCAAGGCAGTTCTTGTCAATATTTGAATAATGATTCTTAGCATCAATCATTGTTTGAATGAGGTAATAGAGACTATTCTTGATGTCGACATCGTTCGTCTTTGTGAGGAAGGTTCCTAGGGACCCCTCCAAAGAGGTTATGCAAATAATGATTTGTATTCCTTCAATATGAGGTATTATCACCAGTTGAATTATGAGATGTTTCTTGATATTGTTGAACGGTTCCTGAAAATCATCAGTCAATTGATATTCTACCCCTTTCTTCATCAACTTGGTGAAGGGAAATCACTTTCTTGAAAGGTTGGATATGAAGAAAAAAATATAGGCTATGTTTCCTTAGAGTCCTCTCAACTCAGTGAGGTTACAAGGATGTAAAATAACAAGGATGAAAATTTTCTTCTTAGGGTCTACTTCGATGCCCTGATGGTGTACGACAAAGCCAAGGAACTTCCCCGAGGTAACAACAAAAGAACATTTCAAGGGGTTTCTTTTTCAGACTGTACTATCATAGATTATTATGGAATGAGTTTTTTCATGATTTAACCAAAATATCATCAACGTATCATTAAATTAACTTTCCCAGGAAGGGTTTGAAAATGCGGTGCATGGAATGCTGATATATGGCACTAGAGTTTTTCAAACAGAATGGCATCACCTTTTAGAAAAATACTCCATGGGGAGACCTGAAGGTGGAAGACTGTTCATCTTGTTAGGACATTCGGATATGGATATATCCTAAATCACCATATATGAAAGAGATAGCCTCATATCAAATATTTTCATGGATTGGTAATTCTGTGATCGGGGTTGGGAAATCATCTTTTGGGCAGTGCTGGTTGAGGTCCCTAAAATAGATGCATACCCTAATCTACCCATTTTTATTCATGATGGGTACAATTATTTTCTAACCATATGGGATATTGGACCTCTCGATTGATGTTAGTTCTAATGATCTTGTTGACTTCAACCTTAATTTTGGAAGCATGTGTTGGATGCGTCCTTCTCACGACTTTCTTGTAACCCCGGTGGTCCTCTAGTAGGCATAGGTGGTGAGTGGCCACCTCTGGATCGAGACCTAGCATTTCAATATAATTTTAGGAAAAGAACATCTTGATTCTACTTTAGGAAAGAGGTGTATCCCTCTTTATCTTCAGAAGGCATGTCCGCACTAACCAGAGTGGGCTACTGTTCTTCTTTTGTAATGAAGATGATTTCCTTGAGTTCATTAATGGTGGTATATAAACCTTCCTGAAATGTTGGAGGGGAATACCTTAGGTATTATTCTTCATCCACTTCATCCTCATTGTCTTCATCTTTATCTTATGATGGGGAAATGATCCTTTAAATAATTTTTCTGTTGTTGAGGTAAGAGTTTTAATTTTGGTGTCTGATAGGTGAACCCATCTATTCTACCTCTACCATCTGCGAGGGATTATCTAGAAAAGTTGTAGTGAGGGTTAAAAGAGTATGCTCATCTTCTTTAAGTGACAATAAACATTCACCCACCTTAGGGGGTGAGGAAAGTATCTTCTGTATTTTTTATTATGGTTCCAGGGAATTTAAATCCAAGACCTCACCATTATCTTGAGGGTCTATGTGTTTTTGAACATTATCTGGCTCAACGACCATGACCAAAATAATGAGGAATTATGAATAAATGTCTGAATTTGGATTTTTTCTTTCAAACTGATTAATGGGAAGTATGTATTCTTCCCTAAGTTTCATGAGGGGATCAGTGGGAAATGATTCCAAACTGTTAGGGGTAGTGACCCAAACAATTCAGTCAGCTGAGGGTTGTTTCCCCATAGGTTCATAGAACCCTTCATCAATATAGTGTGTACAATTGAGGTTGAATGGGGCCTTATTGGTATGAAATTTCCCACTTTTTCTATTAATGATATATTATAGGCACTGATGGTACGAGGAGGGGATTGTTTCATGTTTATGCAGCTAGGGAATCCTTAGTAGAGAATTGAAGGCCATATTATTTCAGACCAACATAAATTTTGGGTGCGTTGTGAAGTCATCGAACTAGGTTTTGGGCTTGATTAGACCTGACAACTTATGCACTCTTCTTTGGTATCCCGCTATGGTTGTGGTGAAGGGCTTCAGATCATCTTCATAGCAACCCAATCGATGAAGTGTCCAAAGTGGGAGGAGATTAACCCAAAAACCATTTTCGATGAAGAGTTTTCATATATGAACTTCATTCATTATGCCAAACAAATATAAGAGTTTTATGTGTCCTTGCGTGAAGGAATCTTAATCTTGATTTGTGAAGGAGACAACTGCCTAGAATTCTACATGATTTGTCTCTGTCTGGTATACTTTGGCGGTGGCCACCTTGGATTTGAACTCCTAGGGACTTAATAATGCTTCAATGAGTGATTCCCTATGATCTATTGATAGATTAAGTGAATCCATGATTGAAAACATGGCTGGTATCGAATATAACTATTTAATAATATCATATTTATTATCTATAGTTTGGCAATTCCTAGCTTGGGGATTCTCTTTTACAAGCACTTTAGGGGATTGAGAATTTTATGAAGACATTTCGGCCCTCCGGGTTAGAACCAGAGGAGATTATATCCTTTGTATATTGGGCTGAGTGGGTCTTCTCACCTACTGAGGGAAATTAGTCATTTGTTCTTCCTCTGATGAATATTTCCAAATAATTTGACTGGGATGGATTTTTGTAATGGTAGGAGATGTACTCTTCTCCTGTCAGATCTGATCGAGGGTCCTTTAGTGTGTTTCTACAAAATTTATGGTTTGAGCGGTGGTGTGGCCATAATCTGGATTTCTTCCTTCGATGCGTCTCCCTTGATGTTATTCGCTTTTGTGGATTCTTCTTCTGGGCACCCAATTAGGTGTAGGTAATTCTGGTTGAAACCATATTCATCATCGGAGAAGGGATACCTCAAATAGATGACCTTTACAGAGCCAAAAATCAGATCCTCTTATGTTGATGAATTTCGTTTATAATCTTCCTCTAGTGGTGTCATTTTGTGGGATGGTGCCCATATCTTCATATCTGCTGGAATTAAATTTGACAGTGTCAAATCCAACAATGGCTTTGGAGCATGTTTATCTTCTTGTTCTTTCTTTCCACCCTTCTAATTGTTCTTCTTGTTGGGTGGTCTGCCTTTGGAGGATTATGGGCCTGAGGATGTCAGATGAGTTGCATCAGGTGCTATTGGAGGTATAGTTAGTTTTTTCAACAGTTCATATAGGATACCATGGAATCATTAGATTTTTTCTAATTCAAACAATTATCAAACTTTTGATCCTTTTTTTTGACAATTTTTTCCACTCCCCTTATTTATCCAAATCAGTGGTGGAAACATACACCACTTTTTATAGTAGTGGTTTGAGTTTGACTTGTCCAGAATCTATCATCTTTGGTAGGAGGTCCTTGAAGAAAAATAATTTCTAGATTTTGTGCCTCAATATCCTATGTAAGGGAGACTAATTTCGATGTTCATCAAGACCCACTTCATCATCTAGCTTTGGCTCCAGAAGATGGAGAAAGTTGAAATGCATAGAGGTTACAAATTATCCATAGACTTGATAACCCTTGAATGAGTACACTTTATTTCTAAATTCCTTGAATTGATTTCTTTGGCCCCATACACTCATCTTGATGGGTTTGGGGTGGTTGCAGATGTCTAGGGGTGCCTACATGGTTCAATGTGGGTCTGGGAAACAAATCTAGGGTAGGGGTGTATTAACCCTAACAGAAGCCACTTCATCTCTTTCCACTCTTTTTACTAGGCCTGATGGGCCTACTCGGGACTTTATATTAGTTTGTTGAAAGGAATATTCTATATTTTGGGTGATGGAGGAGAATTCCAAGAACCCACTCATATATTTCTACAAAATAAGCAGTGTTCATAGTTCATATTAGAAATTATCTGTACACATGGAAAGAATCTCATCTTGGGGGAGTGGTCGATTCAAGGAGTAATTTAGACCCTTCCATATTGAAATGAAGTTTGAAACTCTTTCATTATATCATTGCTTTCAGTTCATGTGATCACCGACTGTTGTTTTTGGCAATGTCAAGATGAACTAGAACCTGAACTGGCACCATAGATCCTCGCATCCTATTACTGAATTAGCTTGCAAACTGGTGTACCACACAAAGGCTTAGCCTGGTAGGGTTCTCTCAAAGAATCTGAACTTCACAACTTCTTATTAATCTGGGGTTCCCATAATGGTATAACATTAAGAAGAGTAGTGTATTATATGCTACTCCAGGCACGAGGTTCCAAAAATTTAGAGGTAGATGGATGTTTCTTACCCAATCTAGGTAGGGCTTCTGTTTGGGTTGTGTTGGAGTGTTTCATACTTCTATTTCTTCCATTCAAGTTTTCAATAACTCAATGGTATTTAGGAGACCTTGATGCATGTCTTATTGGACCTAAGAATGAGCGAGTACAGCATGGGGTAAGATTTGATGTGTCGACGCTGCTAGAACTTGATGCAGATAACCATCTAGGGAAATCCTTTGTGGATTCTTTTGATTCTCTTCCAGTTGCTTCCCCAATGTAGGTGAATCTTGATATCCTCCCAGGATTGGGTTTAGGTAGACTGATGGTCCCAAAATTTCATTTAATGGGATTTATTTCCTTGCTTCACTCAACAGGAAGGGCCTATGAGGCATATGTACATCCGATGGAAGTGTGTTTTGACGCTCCACTTGATGAACATACCGAGTAGGACAAATTTTTCTTAGCATCTCATCATTTATTCTCCACAGTTATTTCATTTTTTCCTTCTATTGAGAAAATCAATCCTTAAGCATAGGGGAATAATATTCATGGGGAGTAGGAGGTAGGTCATAAACCTTTCTCTTATTATTCTCCTTCTTGGAGATCTTCATTAGAGTTAATGGAGGATTAAATGAGGGGGTGAAAATATTTAGCAAAACTCTCTGATTTTGGTTGTGTACACCTCTAGGGTTGGTGAGGACTGTATCTGGGAGGGAACCCTCTTCTCATGTTTCCTCATTATTTGTATCATTTTCATCATGTTCCCCTGCGATGATGTCCATGATGGTCACTGATTCACACAAAATTTGGGGTGGCGTACCAGGTGATGAATGGTAATAGAGTTTCTAGTGTCCTTTATTGGATCTTCTCTAACCATTCTATGTTTTTATTTGGGATTCTTAGCAAAGAGTGACTCGAAGAGAGCACTGATATGACCTTGTGGTATGAATCAGCTCTAAGGGATGTGAGTCAAAAGAAGATATGGAATGGGTGACTGCTCTATCCATTGTTCTCCCCAGATGGGAGAAGACAGACATCCGCTGGGTGGGAATTTGAGGTAAAAATGACCCTAGCCCTGCAGGATGGGGTTTCTCACATTCTTATGCTAACACTCCTTGGATTGGATTTTATAGTCTTACCAGGGATGTTTGTGTTAAAAATTCCCCCATCCCTACAGGATGGGGTTGATCCCATGTTGCGGAAGATTCTGCTTATATTGCTTCATTCTTGATCTTTTGCATTTTAATGCAGATGTTATCCAAATTTGGTGTCAGGTATGCATGTAAATTGTTTGCTTCTAAGGACATGACTGATGCTCTTAGATTGGATCCACTTAGGTGGGAGTCCTTATGGATGTTATCAGTGCCCTGGTTTATTATCTTTTCTATGGCTTTCCCTCTTCATGCCTCACGCTTCTATGAATTACTCAAGGCTGCTTCTTGTCGAGTGTTCCACCTTTCCCGAGTAGGGACATCATTTTACTACTGTTTGCAGATGATTTCATTGCATGATGTCACTTTTAGTGGGTTCTATTGAAAATTAAGTGGGGTGGAGTGTAGAGCTTTGGGTTCTTCTCATACTTTGATATGAATATCAGATGTGGAATTTTTGATAAGACAACACAACTTGTTCAGTGCATAAAGGCAGGCTAGCTCAAGGTCTTTATTTTGAGTTTTTTATCGTGGTTGTCATGCAGATGGGAGGGCTTCTAGGTTGATTTGGTGATAAATCTCTCCCAAGACATTAAAATGGTCCACCTACCCATCATATGGAAAACAAATTTCTTTTAACTTGAAGAGAGTTTTCTAGATATTGAGGTGAATATTATGCACACATTTTTCTGACAAATCTCTTGGTATGTTGAACTAATAATTATTCATGGGACTATACATCACTACCATTTAATCCATAGATTATTTTCTCCTCACAAGAAACACATCCTACTGGTATTCTTCTAGGTACTATTATGCTTGATTCACCTGATTTGACTACTCCTTAATGATTTTGTTTCAAGCTGTGGGGTTGGCGGGAGTCTCGTTGACATGTGAATGATACGAGGGTGGCTGAGAAGATGAGTGTGGACTGGGCCGTCCTCTGGTTGAGAAAGGATATCACTTGTCATAGTGAGAGTATCCAACATCTCATACTCCGTTATTCCAAGCACCTCTGCATATGAAGTCCTTATCTCATTTGTCCCAAAGAGGGGTGGACCCTCTCACGAGTGAAAATTATGACTATAGGGAGGACCTTCCCAGTCAGTGTCGTGATGGAGAGAACTATAGTTGTGGATTATTGTCCAGCCAAAGAGATGAATTCTACAATGTATACACTAGGTAGAACCTTTAGGGTGGATTGAAGAAAGGGGAGGACCATCTTGCTGCTTGGCATTATTAAGGGGAGGGCCTTCATAATGACTATTATCACGGTGAGAACTACCATCATAGATCTGCCTGTAGGGAGAGTATTTGTAGTGTAAATTATGGGGAGGACCTTCAAGATCTACTGCAATGAGGGGAGGACCTTCTCATTTCTTGACATAACTTTGGGGATGACCTTTGTATCTACCGCCTTCATGGCGAGGACTACCATCACAATTTGATGTCCAACTATAGGGAGAAACATATCTACAACGTATACCCTATGGAGGACCATCAGGGCGAACAATAGTAAGGGGAGTACTTACTTTCTGTTTGATCTTCTTGGCAATGGTAGGGATACATTAACACAAATTAGAAGATAATATCTCGTGATTGATCGTTTCTGGGCCACTGAGTAATCCCCCCCATGGGTACTCTAGGGAGGGCCCGTATAGCTGCTGGTAGAGACATTGCAGGGAGGACATTCACAACTGCTACTTCCACTTCCATAATTTGGTAATGAACTAATAGGATCTTGAGCCTCTATTGGTAAATGTCTTATGGCGTCAAGAACTCTAGCTTCTATTGGAGTAGAAACATGAATTTTCTCTTCATTTTCTAGTTTCCATTGGGGCCTTTCATGTTTGGGTGCTCTCTTGTGGGAAACTAGGCCACCAACTGTTGTTAGTATCCTTCATATATGAGACCATATTTTATTGGTTCCCGTAATGTTGCTGGGATATAGAAATGAGAATCTTGAGTTCTGGTAGGGGTATATGCCTTCCCTGGAGTGCCCACTATGTTGGAGTGGTGCCCCCAGTTTGAATGAGTGTATGTTCTTGATCTGGTTTTCCTTGTATCAAAAAATATGGTCGTTGAACATCCTAGACTGAAATAGGGATGTAGGTATGCTTTCGGGTGACTATCTAATTTGGTGGATGAATCACCCCACCCATGGAGATGGGATTGTTGACCCAACCACTTTCCTTTTCCGTTGATGCAATGACGTCTTGATACGTCTGAAGGATATATTATGGGATCAATGTCTGATCCTCCATCTCTTCCAAGATGTGTTGAGATACACATTTTGATGGAATGGGTATGAATTCTCATTCTGATGTTGCAGTAGGAGTTTGTGCCTACTCTGGTCCTCTATTGGTTTCTAGTGTGCACTATGATGGGGTAGAGGAACAGATCTATGACTGACTTTTTTCTCTGGATTACACTATATATGGATTGTGGGATTTATATTTTTAACCGTGAATTTGAGTCTTCTCATTTTTTTATATATTTTCCTCACAAGATTGATTTTCATCCACAATAATTTGACTCTGCCATATTTTCTTCCCACTGTATTTGGCTAGTGGGATTCACTATGGTAGGTAGTAATTTGCATCTTCCTGTGGATTGCCACCATATTTGACTGGTGGGGTTTATATAAATCAGCTACGTTTTATGACTGCCCATGATTTTTCACCCCATTTAGATGGAGGGATTTGTGTATGCTAGCAGGTATTTTTTCCTTCTTATACCTGGGTTCTATCCTATTTGGATGATGGGATTCTTGTGCATTGGAATATATTTTTATCTACTTATAATTTTCATCTCTATCTTCACAGTGGGACCAATGAGAACTAGAAGGAATGTACATTTTCTTGTATTGTTCCACCATATTTCCTTGGTGGGATTCATAGGAGAAAGTAGGGATATTCATCTGTTCATGAATCATAGTAGTATTTCCATTGAGCGCATCAGTTGGAGGGGTAGAATTGTATGCCATCCCTTTATATGCCACCACATTTATATCGCAGACCTCCTCATTAGGAACCCGGGTGATAACCTGCTCTTGATTTTGAATTTTAATCCCTCAGTGAGAAGACCGAGGGGCCTATGTCTATTTAAATTTAGCAAGGTCCATTGTTATGGGATCTTCTTCAGAGTAAGGATATCGGGTTGTATACTGCTAGTGTTGATGTAATCTAGCAGGAGACCTTGAGGAGCGTTCCGGTGATACTAGGATGAAATCATTGGTGTGAAATTCTTTTTCCTCACTATGATAATGGAGGTACTCATTGTCACACTCTGAGGAAAAAATACTGGAATGGTTGGAGAAGGATAGTGGGACCATCTTGTGCAGGATTATCGACTGCAGATGAAGAAGCAGATTTTGAGCATTCATAGATAGGAGGGCCTGCCTTGCAGCCTCCACTATAGAAAGAGTACCATTTTGGTGGTACACTTTTATTAGAACCTTTTAAACCCATCATTGAATAAATTGGGTAGGTGAGGGGGTCCTGTTATTTGTTGGGGATAGGGCTGCCTCTGTGGTCACTGACATGCGTGTCTGAGCAATTTGTCGTGGTCCCATTTGGATTGAAGATAGCTCTGTGAAATTCCTACAACACACACACACACATGCACACACACACACAAGCATATATATATATATATATATATATATTTGACATATACAGACTACAAAACACCATTCAAGTATCATTTCATGATCAAATGCATAATGGATGATCTTGCTTGGATCTCTTCCTTCTTGGATGAAAGAGGATTGTAGTGGGATAATACTGCCACCTTCAATAAGGATTCACGTCAGCATTGGGTACGATTTCCTTAGATGGTTTCCAACGAGATTATTCATGGATCCATAAACACTGAAAAACCCTGGTATCTAGGATTCATGGACCTACTTTCCAAAGGCAGACACTCATTGGATGACAATTTGGCCAACAACACATAAGGACTCCATTGGTTGAGAGGATATAAGGTAGGGATCATCACATCCTTTTTGGGGGAATTATTGCATATTTTGTGACTCTCTCGTAGATTTAATAAATGTTTATATGTTTGTGAATCATTGGTTCTTTCCCAATCATGAGTCTGTGGGTTACCCCTAGGTTGCAAGATTAACTATATATATATACGCATAGGTCATAAATTACTGACATAGAATTAGTTTAATCCACACGAAGAGGTTATCTAGAGCTTATCGTCATCTAGGGACGAAAAAAGTTGCTTTGATATTAGGATTGACCCCTTGAGAGGGGATTTATATGTATCCTTGTGAGGGGAATTAGAACCCACATAGTTCGATGCCACTTAATTGGACACGTCACCTTTTAAGGTCATGTGATGGGGACCTATCCATGCATTTTATCATCATGCAACAAGGATGTCTAGGCGGAGGATACATTGTCAATATTATGTGCGGTACTTACACTGAAGAGGCCCAAGACACTCAGGAGAGGCATGGTTTTTTGGGTGGATATGAACCTATCGGGGATACTGCCCAATGAACACTATTGTAATCTGGGTGTTGGGTTTTCACCTCAAGGAGGAATCCTATGTATCTCAGTTAGTTGGGAATCAAATACCTTGTAGTTCGATTCATTTGGGGGATTATACCATAGAGGAGTACCATTTACGAGGAGACTTGATTGAGGATCACACATTATATATACCAGTTTGAGAAGAAATGGTTGGGTATTACACCGTAGAGGAGGCTACTATTGAAAGATCCATGCCAGGGATTATTCCTGAAGAGGATGCCCTAGTGAGTTGAGTGGAAATTCTTATTGGGAATTATTTTTAAGGAGAATGTCCCTTGAGATTGGACCTTTAGAAAAACATCCTATGTATCCTAGTTAGAGCATGAATTAGAGTTCTCGTAGTTCATTTGGGTGTGGCTTACATGTGGAAGCGACCCACTTGAACTTGGGCCTTCATACAGACATGTTACATATCCCGGTTAGAGCCGAAATCATATTTCTCTTAGTTCATTTGGGTGGGGATTATGATTGGAAGTATACCACTTGATCTTGGACCTTTAGATATACATCTTACGTATCCTGGTTAGAGAAAGAATTAGAGTTATCATAGTTCATTTGAAGATGGTGTGTATGTCACAATCATCGTTGACCACTAATCCCATGTGAGTCATGCTTAGTGTGAGAAACAAGAGGAAGCTATAGATTCAGCAAACCACACACATTCCCATCACCTCTGATAGAAAATGAGGATGATGGTAGAATAGGTTGTGATGGATAGAACAAAGGGAGAGAGAGATGGACTTTTAATGTGTTAACTCTCACCCATTTTGATATCCAAGATAGTCACGTTTGGGTATCTATCTGGACCTGTCCCTGGATGAGCCTAAGAGGAGCAAGAGTTCATCCTATGGTACAAGGTTTATGTGGTCACCGTAAGGGGGTTACCTAAAGATAGTTCTAAGAAAGGGGAGAAGCATTTTTCATCATCAAAAGGAAAGGCTGACATGATCCCTTTGACATATCATTATCCCTCATTGAATGGTAAAGACAATTATTACCCTTGATCCCTAGAACATGGAGGTTCACATGAGTATTCAAAGGTTGGGTGCTAGGTTACCCTAGGAATATAGATAAAAAGACATTTCAGGGGTCCACTCCCTTGTTAGGATTACCCACGTGAATCTACTTACCATGGGTATGTAAATATATAAGGACATACTGATGCACCAGATGGTTTTATCATACGAGTCTGGTGGTTTTGGAAGAGGCTGTTGACTGATTCTAATGGACTGGTTCAAAGAGGGGATTCAGAGGATGGGATGGAAATGGAAGGGATTTATCAATACCAAAAGGTGTAAATCATGAATTTACACCATTATTTATATCATTTTTTCATCTAGGGTAGGGTACCCTTTACATGGCATACTTCTATGGGGGTGGAGGGGTTGTTCGCGTTCCGAGGTGGTACACGGACCTACATGCCATCCACGCACCGAGGTGGTACACAAACCTATACGTGGTCTTCATACCGTAGTGGTACAAGGCCTCAGGTTCCATCCACATACCATGGTATTATGAGTCAATGAAGTCAATCCACATGGAGGGATGCTACATAGGGCAGGGTTTCTTCCACATAGAGATGTGCTCTGTTGTACGCCAGATTTAATAAGGGGCATTAGTCTGGCAGTTTGCGGGAAGTTCATTCAAGAAGGGAGTATAGTTCAAAGTTCATCAATTAGGTTAGTGATTTTCCCATATTATTATGCTTCCTTATTTTTATGTTTTACGGTGGGTTTATACCTATTGTAAACTATTCATGTTTCCATACATCATCGATCTTTTGGCTTCAAAATCTTTCATTCAAAAACTCCATGTTCTTCGGAAATTTGATCCTCTTTCCTCAGTACTCCTCCTTTATATCTATCCCCCTCAAAGTCCTTTTATAGAGTGCTAAGGAGGCTATATCTAAATGTAACATGACACATTTTTCAAAATCACATGGGGAAATAATTTGTCCTATGGACGACTTGGTCAAAAGAGGTTTTCGGTACTGAGGTACGTAGGGATGTGATTCACGATGGTGGAAATCAATGCTTCAATCCCACAAAAAACATGGTTTGTAAGATTCCACCAGCCTCACCATGTCCAAAAACTAAGATTACGGGGATAGTGTGTAGGGGAATACCTCTCTGTCATGTTTTCTCCAATGATGTGGTTCACAGGGCCACGGTTCGTGGGTGGAATTTTTCCACCTCCATTCTGCAAATGACGTGGTTCACGAGGGATCGACTCCATTCCTTATTTATTATGTGAACTACATTATTCATTAGAAAATGCATTGTGGTAAATAATTTTTTGGGCTATCCGCATATAGTTTGATTTGTGGGCTATACCATCTATGTACTATTACTGGAATTCAGTACGCGGACCACTTTGGTATTTTTCTAAATTCAATTTCTTCAATATTTTTCACAAATTTTCAATTGAACCTGAATATTATTCCTTCGTCAATTTTTGGGAGCATTTTCCTTCCCTTTGTTGAGTTTTCATGCACCTACATGTGTTTTTTAAAGGCTTGTGGAATCAGGTATGTCACTGGAATATTCCTAGAGACAATATGTTTCCCGATGTTAGGGGGGATTAGTGACTCCACAAGCATCTCACCACCCCTCGATCGGTATGGAAGTATCTCATCACCATTGGGATATACCTCACTGATCTAGGATACTCAAAATAAGGTTATCATGCTCCTAATTTCAGGGATATGTTTATATGGTGGAGTTGGAGGATATAGACTACTCATGGGGTGCTACACATCGATTGAATATTCTTATGAAGATGCTACTAGGTATGTATTCCCCTACAGTAACCCTTTGTGGGTTGTACAGTGGCTAGTATAGATGGGGGTGAAGGATCAAAAGAATCATAGGTAAGTGAATCCTTATGGGTCTTAGATGGAGAGAAACATCCTAATATAGACAAAGTAAATCCTTTTATGTTTGTGCATTTTTGGGCATCACCCATCTATTAAAATTATGTCATGATCCCTTGTTTCTCTTGTGAAGGAATCAGAAAGAACATAAGATGGATAGTTCCATGATGACCCTTAGGTGGATGTAGAGGGAACATCAACCCTCAAAGGGGAATGTGTGGGGTCCCTTCCTGATATCATGGTCAGATGGAGTCACATGCCAACCCTTGTAACTGAGGCAGTGGCCATATAAGAACCTTGCTTGGGGAACTACCTTTGAACCTCCATGATCTCTTGAATGGGTTATACCATTCACGTAGGCCTCTCTTTACCATAAACCTTTGTTTCTTTTTATTTCTATTTATAAATTTGGCCAAAGCATGTTCGAATAATGGGTCAACCAGTGTTCATGGATTTTCCGCTAACATCAATGACTTAACCAGAAGTTCCAGAGACTAAGGCAACGATTGTGGGTGATATTCACTTGATGGAAAATTCTAGGGAGACCACAATGTTTAGGTCTACCATAGGTGTTTCATTTATAGGGTTTTCTATGGCTTTTCCATAAACAGAGGATGTAGATATGGTTCCCATGACATGTTTGACTGAAAGTTCCATGGTGGAAGATCGTGTGGAAGCGACACCATTGGAGGCAGTTGTTAGAACTGAAGCTGTGATGGAAGAGGAAGAAATTTGGCTATTAAATTGAGAAATTAGAAAGACGACATTGAAAATTTATGTCCCAAAATTGTTGATGATGGTGGTTAGGGGGATGAAGCCGTGATTTCACCACCAGTAGGGGTATATTAGGAAGCTTTAATGGTCTCTTTCACCTCATATACTGCACATGGGGAAAAAATCCATTGGTTATAGGTTAAGGGTATAATGAGGATATATTTCTGAGAATATATCTTTATCTAATCATACCTAAAATCCCACACCTAGATAATCCAGACTATGATGTTTTGTTAGTTTTTCATCCTTATGAGCCTATGCCACCTGAAGATTTCAAGGATTCCATCTTGAAAACTACCAAGGAGAACTCAATTGTATATTTAAAGGTGTGGAGTATATTCAAAACTTCAGCACCCATACCTAAATTGATGACATTTCCATCCATGTGGGATTTATATTCCAATGGATAGTCATCATGTGGCCTAGTAGGGTGGACTCTAGAATCCTTCATTTGTTGTCTTGGGAATTTCATTTCGAGTAGGAACATGCTGAATGGATGGTGATCAAAATTTCCTGGAAGAAGAATAAGGATGATGAACCCAAAGTTCTAGAATCACTTAAAGGGGAGATCTCTCACATAAAAGGGATAGCATAGGAATAGGTGATGATCACTACTACTCAGGCTCAGGTCATCTAAAGTCTAAAGTCCCACCTGGTGGAATCCAATTCCCAGTCAGTAGAAGCAACATCCTTAGTGGTTGAGTGCTAGACTGAATAGAATCGATAGTGGAAAAGATCCTAAGAAATCCACCCTAAGGATAAAAAATAGAAATAAGACCTGGTGGAGTGGAAGTGGATCCTATAAGATATTTACAAGGGGCATTATGATATTGAATGCTCGATCATCAGGGTCAAACATTGAAGAAATTTTTCAAAGGTGAGGATCCAATATGTTGATGACCCTATAAAAATTTGATTTTCTTATTTTAAACATTATTCATGTATGGATATATTCCTTTGATTGTAATTAATTATTCTAATTTAATCTAATTTATGAAATAACCAACGACCAATCCCTAAACTCATGTGAGTTTTTCTCAGTGTGAGAAATAAGGTAATACTATATGATTTATCACATATATGTGAGAGTAAGATAATCATTGAACACTCAATGGTCTTAATTTTTTGACTAACCACAAAGGGATTTTAGGTCGAGAGGATCTATAGATGATAAAACAACAGCTCATTAAATAGTCGACCTGCTTTTATAATGGGAGCTAGTGCATGAATGTGGCAATGCTTGGGGAATATAATTATACCCAAACAAAGGGAAATGGAAAGTGTGGGCCATGATGCATGAAATATTGAACCCAAAAGTGACTGGTTTGATGAATAAATATAACTAATGACCATGTTTGAGACACATCATTCCTATCATGTTACTATGGATGGGGACAAATAAATGAGGGTTGATTATTAACTATGTTTGAAAAATGGGAATGATCTCAGGATGCCATCCAAAGTAATATATGGTGTTGGACTGAGATGATAGGAGAGACATTTTAGCAAGGAACTATTTCCATTAGGGGGTATTTCATACATAGAGGGGGATGAGGAATAAAATAAGGGTAACAAAAAGCATGTAAAATAATTGATGGAATATTTGAATGGATTCCAACACTCCTAGAATTATGACACCATGGATTAGAGGACTTTGGTGTGGGTATAACAGTCTGAATGAAATTCCAAATAGTCTAGGGGACAATTTCCTCATATTTCCAATGACGATCAATGAACATAAACAACGTGGTAGATGAAAAACATTGTAAAAAATCACTTCTTAGGAAAGATACCTCAGATGCCTCATAGTTGTACATCATGCAAGAGGATGATAAATACATTGTTTAACATGATATGATGAGGAAATTGTTCATATAGTTTAACATAATATAGTGAAGATGATACATTGAATAGTTTAATTTCATGTGATTGGGACATGATGCATGCAATTTATGAACTGAGCATCCAATCATTCCCTCCTCATGTCAGCTTAAAAGGTAATCCCCTTTCCATTTCTTGGGTTAAGGTTATAGTTTATCATCATGTAAAAGGACATGTGAACTAGCATGAATGGGGGACCTAGGAGGGCCTACCACACATGAATATCTAGAGATAATTTTTTACACAGTTTATGGTTATGATGCTTGGACCAAAGAGTTTAGTTTAAGTTCATGAATCCTAAACATATTACAAATAGTTTATGGTCATACTTCGTGGAAAGATGGGGGATATGTCTTGAAGGAACATGCATGAAATCAAAGTAAAATTACCCAATGTGAATTGAGGGGACTAGGAGGCCACCTGATGCTACACAAAACAACCCTGAGAAAAATAAAACATAGTTTAAGGTTGTGGTGTTTATACCAGGACTTTTAGTTAAGGGTCATAAATCTTGAACCTATTGAAAATAGTTTATGGTTGTAATGCTTGGATCATGAGGGCACCTCAAATAGATATGAATAGTGTGGAGAATTAACTAAATTTACATGAATGATTGATAATAGGGCCCAATGTACCACACAATGAATTTTAGAGGAAAATATCTAACAGTATGAATTTATGATGGTTGGAATATGGTATTTAGTTAATGGTCATAAGTTTTTGACCGATGGGGAAACCTAATGTGTTTTATGTGGCCTGAAGGAGTACCAACATGATGTGAATTGACGTTTAAGGGGGCCAAGTTTACACACAGAACATAATGGGTAGATCATTAACATTTTAATGTCATGATACTAGGACCATTGATTTGATTTTAAGGCCATAAAGTTTGGCCCATGGGGTTGAGCATCTTAGGAGAATATATAGATTATAGTAGGGTGAAAAACCCAATGTGAAAGGATATCTAAGGGGGGATTAATGCCACACAAAACATTAATAATAAATCTTATTACCCTAGTTCTTCATCATGAAACTGGGGAGGAAGAGCCCCCTCAGTGATTTGATGAAGGGGTTAAGCCTAAGATAAAATATCCAAGTGTCACTACATATCCCATGTGGATGGGAATCTGACCACATGTAGTTATAGATCACGACGTCGTAGGAGACCAACGCCAGTAGAGGGATACCCTCTCAAATGATCATATTAAATATTCTCATACGTAGATATGAGGCATCCCAAATTCATATAGGGTAACACATGATTCATCTCATACTTGGTGCATGAGGCATCCCTATTTCAAATGGGGTATGATCGCCCCATATTAAGAGGCATCCTAGTTTTAAATAGGGTGAAGATATAGTTTAATGTTGTGCATAAAGGAAGATAAAAAGGTGATTATTCATTGATGTTCCCCATTCCATTATTCTTCGTATCATTCTATGAGTGTATTTTTGTGTAATATCACCACTGGTAATGGGGGGTTTTGAAATTAATCCACAACGAGTCCCAGAGAAAAATTCTATGAGTAACTATATATCTCATAAGGATAAGAATCAAGTCACACATAGTTCTAGAGGTAGAGGAATGAGATTTATATAATAACAGGGATAAGAGGACCTTGTAAATGAGGGGTGAGTGATCATGGTTTAGGGTCACAGTTCTTGGACCATTAGAAAATAGATTAAATGAATAATTCTTAAAATAGGGAAGGGGGCTTCGAGGATGATCTTAGGGTGCAAGATATTTAGAATATGATTTTAATAGGTCCAAAAGTGGACTTAAACCACATTAATCATCCCTAAAGACCCTTGAAAATAGTTTTAATTCCTATTGATTAGACCAAGGAAAATTAGTTCAAAGTCATGAATCTCAGACTAGGAGAAAGATTTTCTATTTCTAAGGTATATGTGTGGAATGAATAAAAGTAAAACTCGATGTGAATGGGTCCAAAAGGGGGCCTCATACTGCACAAATACCATGAAGAAAAGGACACACCATTTATGTTCAGATTTCTTAGACCATTGAAAGGGAAGAAATCTGTTTGAATTCATGATGCTTTGACTATAAATGAGGGAAAAGTGTCTAAAGGGTTGGGAAACTTGTGTTTGGGCCCAAATATCAAATGCATAGTCCTTTCTACTTATCTCATGAGGATGAAAATCAATCCACACAAAGTTATAGTACATAGCATGGTAGAAGACCAAAACTGGTATGGGGGGAATTATCTATTGTGAGTCACCTTAGGAATTTCATTGCAGAATCCCATGTTTGGGGTTTGAGGTAATGTTTTTTAACCATCTAACACTTATAACATGAGGAAACCTGATTTAAAATGAGGTAAACATCATCTATTATTAATAAGAATCTCATTTTTATGTGGGGTAAGATTAAAATTTAATGTTGTGGATTAAGGGCATTAGGATTTGTAGTTTTAGGTTATATAACTTATACTATAGAGGATGAAAATTGTTTAAGTTCATAGTGCATGGACTATAAGATCTTAGTTTAAAGTTCATAGAGTTCAAACTAATGGTGATATTAGTTTAAGGTTGTAAATATTGGACCAGATAAGAGAATCTAAAATGGATATGTATAGAAAGATGGAGTGACAAACTGAACATGAATGAGGGTCTAAGGGGATCTACACCACACAACACATTCAATAGAATACCCACACATAGTTTAAAGTCCTACCTATTGGACTTGGACTTCTACTTTAATGAAATAATGTTTGAACCTTGGGGGTGAGCATACCAAAAGAGATATGTGTGGAATGGTAGGGATAAACTGATGGGAATTAGGGGCCTCAGATGCCCTTACACTGCACAACAAATTCCGAGAGAAGCTCCACACATAGTTTAAAGTTGTGATGCTTAGACATAGGATATTAGTTTGAGGTGTTTATAAAATGGGATCCTTATGAAAAGAATTGTTTAAGAAACTTATAATTAGTGGGAGGTGTGATATGATCTCCATCCATGGTGATTAAAGAGTAGGCTCCATTGGAATAGTCCTTATGAATGATGTAAGTTCCGTCCCACTTGGGATCCAACTTTGGTGGATTTTTTCTAGGTATAATTGGCATCATGAGATCCAGTACCATGTCACATTAGAGGAAAGAGAGGAGGATAACATTATTGTTTAACACAATTGATATTCTATTCTGCTGCCTCCCTAGATTGTGAAAGTCTTAGAGCCTATTCTATTAGAGGGATTCCAACTCAGCTAGATGAACATTTGCCATTTTTTCTAGCATCTTCTAATCATAGACAGTTTTTCAAAGTGATGGAAGCTCTACCTCAATAAGAAGTTCTACCTCTGTTCTATATACCATGGAGTATGGGGTGATCTAGGTGGAATTTCAAGTCATAATCTGATTGGTTCAGAGATCATTGGGGATCTTGTCTGACTAACTCTCCTTATTATGTCCCACAATATTCTATATGTTGTTAGATAGGGTTTTGTTGAATGAATTAATCTATGAATTTTCTTGTGCATGGTAGTGGAAAGTATGGTTGGGTCGAATATTATACTTGGCATACAATTTCTTCATATCAAAATCCTAGAAGTTGGTGTTGTTACCCGAGAGAATAGAACAAAGAACCCCAAATAAGTGGATGATGTGGAAGCTCATGAATTTGATCATGGATTAGACCTTGAATCCCTTTAGGGGAATTTCTTCTTCCCACTTGGAGAATAAATCTAGCGCGGTCAAAATGAATCTTCATTGGAAAGATATCATTGGAATATATGGTCCCACAACATCAAATCCCCATAAAGAGAAGGGCCATGAATACTTGGTCGCACGGAGGATCAATGATAGTTGATGCACAAAGTTGGAATCAATATTATACGAATGTAATTTCTTGGAAAAATCAATCCATTCATGGACCATAGCGGTCTAAAATTATGCCAGCCTTTAGATATGGTAGGTGAGATTTAATCATACCTGATGGGAACCACAATACACAACATGGAATTTCTACATAACCTAAGGAATATATTCTCCATATATGAAATGAAGGATAATTACATCAAACACACGTCTTTAGAGAGTCCTCTCAAGGTTAGTCCTACTCAAGAGGGTGAAATAAGATGCACTACTATAGATTAGCTCATTCGTAGACTTGTATCAAAGAAGTATTCCATGATGGAGATATTCAATGAAAGGAATTGTCTTGTCTGGTGTTTCCTATGCTACGGGGGACCCTGGGGGTCCTGACATAGAATCATTGGAAACCTATTGGTTTACCTATTGGGTTTCATCATCATCTAGAATTATAGGAGTGATGAACCTCTGATTCATCAAATGAATGAATAGGTAATCTTGGCTAGGCTCTGTAAGGGACACCACCAAAAATTACAAGGCATTAGCTCCACTATTCTATGACTAAGGGATGTGAGTCACTTATAATGTATAAGGGAATTGGACCATAAACCGATTTGTGTGTTATAGTAGGGGAACAAGATCTGGATTTTTTACAACATAGTCACCACTAATATGTTTGATGACTAATTCAGAGTCTCCCTCCACATGTAAGTAGTGGACATCAACATCAAGAGATACATCAATACCAGGGATGAGAGAATGATACATAACCATGTTGTTAGTTCATCTTTTTTATAGTAGGAATGAGTATGGTATAACTGATTGTGCAATGGTGATGATGATGATTCCCCGACCTACCTTGTTGAGCTTGGGATCACTAAGCCTTCTACTAATAAGTCTTCACAACTCACCATCAAAATGAATCTTCCAAAATAGCATATCCTGATCCATTAATAGGAAAGATTCATCTATAAAATCAACATCCAGGGGATGTTCTTCAAGGGATAGATGGGAATCCAAAAGGTCTGCCAATGCATGGATCTTGACTACCTTTTGTGTAACGAACTTGATGTCAAAATGCTGAAGGATCACTACCCAACATGCAAACCATCCAATTAAAATGTGATTTGTTAGGACCAAGATGATGAAGAAGGTGTTTGTATTCAAGTGATTTCTTTTTTTGTTAAGTAAGTTTAAGAATAAAGAACAATCCACCTCACTTTGTATTTAGTGAAATTAGTACTGACCATCATATTCGGAGAATCATACTCACAATATCTAAAATGGTCCATCATATTCAGGGTGAAGCTGGATAGAATGAAAGTATCATCAGATTCACACTATATTAGGAATGAGAGGGTTGATCATATTGAGGAAGAATCTTGATAGAAGTAAATGGTCATCCGATTCACTCTAAATCCAATATGGAATATTTGATCATAACGGTAGAATTAGAGTCTTTATGAATACGATAAAACAAATGTGATACTACTATGCTGATAATGGAATTCTCATAAACCGTGATTTAATTGTAAAACATGTGTTACAAGATTGATAAAAGGAAGGTTGAGAAGAATCCCCAATGATTGAGAATTTTTTGGACAAAAAGAAAAGATATGCTTACAATCACATTAGATTTATTGGATCTGAATGGAAAATAAAATGGGTCTAGTGATCATAATTAGCTATATCATATTCTAATTGGGTTAGAAAGAAGGATTTTTTTTAAAAGTAAGATGGTAATAGAAGCATCCAATTTTCACCATATTCTAAGGAATGAAATTTAAAGAATAAAGTAGCTGAATATTTCATAATAGGATCATGTGATTCATAAAGGTCAGGAATGTTTGTGAAAAATGTGTTGTTTTTTAAATGGGTCAAGAACCATCATAATCAGAGAAAGAATTTCATGACTCTTAAGAGTGAAAATAAAATAAAATACGATGATAAAAAATGCAGTCAGCCATTTAAAAGGAGTCGAATTTAGTTTTTTGATGTTCAAGTGGGTCAAGAAAAGATATAAAAAAAATCATTTCAAGTGAATCAAGAGAAGAGCTCAAGAAAATAGATAAACATGATTTTGAAGGGGATCTTGAAATTCCTAGAGAGTTTTTTTCTCAATAATTGGTATAAGAATAGTCATATTGAAGAAATCATATTGAGCTAATCATAATTGATAATTGAAATCAGATTGAGAAATCAAATCCAGAATGGTGATGGAAATAAAAAATCCGATGAAGAGATGAAGTTTTAAGAATATTTGAGAAGATTTTAGAAGAGTTTTTGATTTCATAAATGCACCCAAAATTCAAGGGAAATTGAGATGTGCGTGTATTTGGTTGAGAGGGAATGTTTTCAAGATTCCCGCCAAAACCTCTCATGGGTCACCTGTAAAAGGATAAAGTACTTTGTACATTATTAAAGGTCTGACACATAGGGTCTTTTCACTAGAAGAGAGAGAATCTCTGATTTTCTTGGGAGATAAATAAGTTTCTGTATTTTTTTGAATAATTTTTTACAAAAAGAAGTTATAAAATAAGAGACAAGATCACAACATTGTATTTAGCTGATCATTGTATTCAGTGATCACCGTATTCAATTTTATATCGTATTCTTATTGTCATCATATTCGGCTGATTATCATATCCGGTTGGATAATTGTATTAGGTTTTTTGTATTGGGATTTCCAGAATGAGGAAGAAGGAGTTCTGGATTGTCTTGATCATATTCTATAAGTGTTACATCTATCACATTCGAAAATCATATTTGAAGATCAGAGTGGGTAGATCAGATTGGGAAATTAGATCTCGAGAATTAGAGTGAGAAGATCAGACATGATAATCATAATTGAATTTTATATCAAATTCCTTGTGGTTCTTACCATCTTTTGGGTAATAAATTCAAGATTTTTTTCCAAAGACTACATTTTTGGAAGTTTAAAAGAAGCACATGAAACATGAGTTATTAATTTTTTTTACCTTATTTGTGTTAAGAGGGTGCACACACTCTTTTGTATTGTATTCAAAGTTCTACACAAGTGAAAGGGTATATCCTACTCATTTTATTCCAAGGATTGATTTATAGTGATTTTTTTTGGTATTGGATCATTTCCAAACCATTCCAAGGATGTAGAAATTCTTATGTAATAATGAACCTTGTAAATTATTGTGTTCCTATGGATGTTTGTTTGATTTTTTTTCAGTAGGGAAGAAAATATTTAACATGAGGTGAAGGTTGTTTCAAGGAAAAATAAAATAAAATAGTATCACTAATTCACCCTGTCCCCCTCTCAATGATATAATCATATTTTTTGGGCACTTTCATGTGGTATCAGAGACAAGTTCCCTTATCTTATTTCTTATTGATGGAGAATTTGAATTCTGTGAAAAATAAAGGTATTCTAGTCTTTGATGGAAAGAATTATCATATCTGGAAATATAGAATGATCCCTTATCTTATGTCCATCAGTTATGATGTTCTATAATTTGCAACTGATGGGTATCCTCCTATTGATTATAAATATCCTTTTACATCTATTCATTAGAAGAATCTTGAGAATGATGGAAGAGCCAAGAATTCATTATTATCATCACTTTCTGAAAGTGAATTATTAAGGGTGAAAGGTGTTTCTATATCCAAAGCTATATGAGATAAATTGAAAAAAAGATATGAAGGAAATAAAAAAGTTAAGAAGGAAAAGTTACAAATATGGAGACTGGAGTATGGATATTTGATGATGGGTGGATAAGAAACTTTTGGGTACTTCTTTACTAAGTTGAATGAAATTGTTTGAACTATCAGATGTCTTGGTGAAATATTAGTTGATTCTACAGATGTTGAAAATATTTTGATAATCCTTCCTGAAAAGTTTGATGAAAACGTTTCTCCACTATAAGAAAAAGATCCAAAAACATTATCTCTAGATGATTTATATAGAACTATCATTACATATGAAATGAGAAGGGTGAAATCTATTAGAAACAAAACAACGGTTGATAGATAAATATATTTCAAGGCTAAGAAAAGAAATTCAAAAAAAAATCTCGGTGAAGATGAAGTTGGTGAATCTTATTTTTAAAATGAGGTATGTAAAAATTCCAATGATATTTTACCTTTTTTTCTAAAAATGTAAAAAATAGGTAGAAGGAAATACAAAGAGAAAATTACCATGAAGTGTTATTAATGTGGAGTTGTTTGGCACATTGTAGAACATTTTCCTCAAAGGAAGAAAGAAGAGGATAATGATGAATAATAAAGGAAGCCAAGAAAATAATGGATGAAACTAGGAAAATGGTATTCCACAAGGAATGATTGAAAATTATTCAAATCCAAAAGAAGAATTTTCTTATATAAAGATTAATAATAAGAAGGAAGTGATACTAAATCTAGAAAATCTATTGAATATGGTTTTGAAAATACTTTTTTTTGCAATTGTGAATGATGATGAATTCAGAATCAGTAGTTCTGAAGAAGAAGAAACTCAACATGAATTTCATTTTTAATAAGATTTGAAAGAAAGTCTGAGGAATATTAGAAGGATTGAAAAGAAAAAAAATGTTGGGGGATTAATGTTAATAAATAAGATATCAAGAATTTCTATTTATAATGAAAAGGTTAAGATGGTGAAAGAAACTGATAACTTGAACAAGTATCTTGAGGAAGAAAATAATCATAATGATCATCTAGAGGTGAAGCTAAAATAGAAATAAGAAAATTTTGATCTTGTCAAACAAAAACTTTCTAATGATAAATTTAAGAATAAATGTTTCAAAAACTCGGTCTTTGAAGTTATTGAATGTTTTAAAAATGACAAACCTAATAATGAGAAAATTTACCTTTTAAGGGTGTGACAAAGGAAGGAATTGTTTCTAAAGAGAAGACAAATGATAAAGTTATGTATATGGCCAAGACCAACAAAGTTGAGAATTCATAATTTTAACAATACTTTGAATCAAAAAATATTTTATTAGGATCTGAAAAAGTTTCAAATACTTCTATATCCTATAAATGTAAAAAGAAAAATACTACACTGATTGGTAACATAATTGTTTTTGTTTTTGAAAAGAAAAACAAGAATTTTTCTGAGAAACATATTTACAATTCCAGTCAGTATGGTTGTTTTAGAGGAAAATACTCTTTCTATGGATACTACTGGTCTTGGGGTTGATTCAAACACATGACTAATATGTGTTTGTTTAATCAACAAAATAACTATTACTAAATAGGTTATGAATAGAAAATGTTGAGTGGGACTCAATTCTCTCAAAAGAAAAAAACTGAGAAGGATGTTCAAAAGTCTTATGAGAAGGTTAGTGTGAAGATTGAAAATAGGTTCAAACCTTTGGAAACTATTTTTGAAATATCTGAAAAAACCAGAAACCTTTAAAAAGGATGTGTTGTATTGTTTCTAGTACAAAAAAATATTCTTAACAATTCTCTAAATGCAAAAGAGTATAATGAAAAGAAAGAAGAAAAAACTCTTGTTTTAGAAGCCGTTATGGACACTACAAAAGGAGAACATCCTCAGATTCCTGATAGTGGGGGTTCTTATCATATGAAAGGAGACATGAAACTGTTGAAGAATGTGAAAAATTTTAATAAAGGAACAATGAAATTTGGTAATGATGAATCCTTGAAAATAAAAGTTGTTGGAAAATCCATAATTGAGGAAGAAGGGACAAAATCCAATAAATCTTTGTATATTGATGAGATGAGATACAATTTTCGAAGTTTTTCGTAATTGTTTGATTAGGATAACAAAATTATCTTTAAAAGATATGATTTTTTTGTGAAAAGTGAGGAAGATTGAAAAATTGTTACAAGAGTCCAATGTATAAAAAATATTTCTTCAAAGTTTGTGAAATAAAAAACAATTGTTACATGAGTATAGTGGAAGAGAATTAATAACCAATATAAAAAACGTTTTTCATGTCAATTTTACATATTTTTAATTTTAGTTCTTGAGGTGATGTCTTTTAATGTGACATTGTAAATATGATTTTTTAATATCATCTTTAATAAAATACATTAAAAATGTATTTTTATGATTTTTTACATTTTTTATTTAATAATAGATGTTAAAAAACATATTACTACCAGTTTGAAAAAACAATGTTAAAAATCTATTTTTCTCATCAAGTTTTAAAAAACTGTTACTAAAAATAGATTTTTAACATCAACTATTCAAAAACCAACATCAAAAGTAAATTTTAACATCTGTTTTTAAAAACCAATGTGAAAAATTATTATCAATTTCTAGATAATTTATTAATCTTTGATTTAACTGGTCGTATATCTAAAATGGAGTTATGAATCAAAAGATATGACTGTCAGAAGTTGGATAATTTTTTAATAGTAAATATCTCATGGGGAAACCAAAGCTTAGCTTCAGAAGGAATTTTAGAATTTGAAGGAATATTTTTAGTTTTACTATGATATGAATAATTATTCTTTATTATAATAAAATAATAATCATTCATTATTATATCAATTAAGAAATATAATCTTAAAAAACATAAATCACAAAAAAATAATTACAAATACCCAGATGATATTACCAAAAGAAGAAACAATGGATTCACAATGATAATCAAATGATTTTAGTTGGTGGAATTATGATGTTAAAAATAATTAATCGTTAAATTAATATTTTTTATAATGAAAACATATAAATGATATGATAAAATAAAATGTAGTATTATAAATTTGAGGCGACATTTGGAAATTTTAATGTTACTCTATAAAAAAAATTCAAATTTCACATAGGTGGGATATTAAAATTATTTTTCATGTCATTTTTATTATAAATTTCAGTAAAAGATATTAAAATTTTCATTTTTCAACTATTTTATCATAAAACTAACATAAAATGCGAGTTTTTCACATCCATTTTATGATAATCGATGTGGAAGACTAGATTTTAACGTCTATTCTTTAAAGAACTGATATTAAAGGAAATTGTTTCACTTTGGTTTTTTAATAACTGAAATAAAAATGTTTAAAAAAAAATATTTTATTTCCCAATCATTGATTTTACTGGTCGGGGAGGTCAAACAGAGTTACAAATGAAAATTTATCACCATTGAATGTTTGATTTATCTAAGAAATCGTTTTGAGATTATCAAATTACAATGGCCATAACCTTTGATCCATAACTGCATTTTAGCCCCAAGACTAGTCAAATAGAATCTTGGGAAATAAACAACATGTTGGTAAACATTTTTCATGTCTTTTATTTAATAACCAATGTGAAAAAGTAATGAATATTTTTTCACGACCTTTCTTTGGAACTGACGTGATAAGGTCACAAAAATTGATTTTTCATGTTGGTTCTTATATAACTGATGTGAAAAAGTGGTGAAAATGGTTTTTTCTTTCCATTTATATAAGAACTAACATGTAAAAGATATTTTTAGAGTTTTTCACATCGGTTCTAAAAAAATAGCATGAAAATGGTGATGTAATAAATAGTTTTTATACTAGTGAATTGTGACATAAAAGGCTGGAAAACATGTGTCAACGAAACATGATAAAGGTATCAAAGTGAGATAGTGTAAGATACATTATTTCTTTTTAAAGAATAAGATAATAGATCTTTACTATTTTCTAAAAAGTAAGGATAAAAAACATAGTGCATAAAAAAGTTGAGATTTGTTCAAGATGACCCCTGTAGCCGAATCATTCTTTTATTCGTGGGCCAATGAGAAAAAAACCAACAAATAGAGATATGTACTGCATTACTTTCATTGAGGATTTTACTCACATTAATTGTGTGATGTATAAGAAACATAATCCATAAGCTTTGAAAGTATTTAAAAGTTGTAGAAGAGAAGAAGAGAAGGAATGCGAGTATTCATTGAAGAAGTTGAGAACATATAATGGTGGTGAATACATAAGTGATGAATTTTAAAGTTATCTTGGGATGTGTGGAATTCAACATGAGTATAGTTCCCCATACACTCCCAAAAAAATGGTTTTTTTGAGATAAAGAGTAGAAACTTGATGTCAATGATAAGAACTATGTTACCTGAACATTTTCTTTCTCATTATTGTTGGAGGAAAGCCATGAGTACTGCTATTTATATTCAAAAACAATGTTTATATAGGCGAATATCGAGACTGAATCAATACAAATTGTTTTATAGTAAAACTAAATATTTGAAACCCTTAATGGTTTTTAGGATTCCAAGCATTATGAATAAAAATGGTGGAAACTTGGGAAGCTTTGAGAAGAAATGTGAAGATGGAATTTTTATTGTCTATTCTTCATAAGGAAGAGGATATAGATGTTTCAAAAAATAATTATGAATAATTTTTTATTCAGTTTATGTGAAATTAATTGAATTATCTTTAGAATACAAATGTATTAGGGAAGATAAAGAAGTTTAAGACGATAAGGAATGTTTTGAAAATAATTTTGATAAGGATAAAGACAATTGTAATCCTCCTGAAGAAAAAGAATCAAACTTTTATATTTCTAGTGATTAGGAAGACACTTGAAAATCTCATCCTAGGTTGAGGAAGCAAGTGGAAGATTAGAATATCACTGGAGAACAACATCAAAAGGTTCAAACAAGAAGAATACAAAATGTTATTACACATACTCCTTTGTATTCAAAAGTAGACCCATATTATCTGAAATAAGATTTTGAGAATCTGGAATGGGTTCATTACATGAATGAATAATTGGTTCATATTTAAAATATTGATACATGAGAACTCCTATCCAATCCAAAAAATAAAAATATTAGCACAAATTGGGTCTTACGAAATAAGTTTAATGAATAAAGTGAAGTGATAAGAAACAAAACAAGATTAGTGTGAAAAGGTATTCACAAATTGAATGTATTGATTTCGATAAAAACTTTTCTCTGGTAAAAATTTTATAAACAATCATAATTTTTTTCCATTTCTTCACAATAAGGTTATAAGATCATTCAACTGGATGTTAAATCTATATTCTTGAATAGTGATATTGATGAGGTAGTTTACATTAAACAACGTTGTAGATTTTTTTTGTGAAAGATAAATGTTATGTGTGTAGAATGAAGAAGGAATTGTATGGGTTAAAACAATCTACGAGAGTATAGTATTCCAAATTGGATACTTTCTTAAGTAATATGAGAGAAGGTAAGATGTGATAGAAATATTTATTTCATAGAATGTCAAGAGTATTCCCTCTTCATAATTGTTTATGTTGATGGAATTTTATTTGATGGGAATGATAAAAGAAGTTATGAAAGATTTTTATTAGAGATGAAAATGGTTTTTGAAATGTCGATGATGGGGAAAATTAAATACTTTCTTGGGTTAGAAATTCTAAAAAATAATAAACACATTATTCTTTCTCTAGAAATGTATTCTAAAGAAATTCTAAAGTGTTATATCATGGAAAACCCAAAACCTATTTCAACAATGATTACAGTAGGAAAAAGTGAAAAAATATAGATAAAGAAAACAAGTTGATCAGAAAGAATTTCAGAACCTGATTTGAAGTTTTGAATATTTGAATACCTCATGACCTGACATAGTTTATGATGTTACCTTATATTAAATATTTTAGAGTGCTCTAAAAGAATCAAATTTTCTTACTGCAAAAATAATTCTTAGATACATAAAAGGAACAATAGAATTTGGAATTAAATATGATAGATGAAAAATTATTGATTTGTTTTGGTATTCAAATATTTATTGGGAAGAAAATGTTGATGACAAATTATTTACATCTAATGGATTATTCTTTCTTGGAAAGAATTGTGTCAGTTGGTATTAAAATAAATAGAATTCAATAAATCTCATTATAGCTGAAGCTAAGTATTTTTCTAACAATCAAGATTCTACTCCTTTTATGTGGATGAAAATTTAATTAGAAGACTTACTTATTGAAGTGAAGTTACCCTTTCTATTGGGTTATGATAATAAAAGTACAATCAATATCACAAGGAATCAAGTTCAACATTCTCATTCAAAACACATTAATATCTAATATCATTTCATCAAAGATCACGTGGAGAAGAATGAGTTGAATATAAAGTATGTTCTTACATCGGAACAATTTGATGAGATTTTCATAAAATCATTACCAATAGAATCATTATCTAAATTGAGATTGACCATGGGATTCCAACCTCTTTTTCATCAAGTTTGAGGTATGTGTTTTTGTACCTTCTCTCATCTTACCATTCGATAGTATTGTCTAGGGGGTTAATTTTATTGTTTAATAAATCAATCCTTTTATATGCTTGTATAAAGGGGAGTTGTGGTTAATCTTTGAATTAATCATTGTATGTGTATATGAACTATTCTAACTATTTTTAGAGTGGTTGTAGGAAAGTAACTTATTTCTATTTGAATAATGAAAAAAAGTCAGGTGATAGGATGAGGATGTCTTCAGAATCACTTATTTGGGACATCATGATTTTTCTATCAATAATTATTATTTCCAAAAATTATTTAGCTCACGTGGGATTATAATTGTTGATAAGTGATCCATTTCTGGAGGATATAAAGTTCATTGATTTATGAAACTTGGTTGAAAAGAAAATACAATGGGGGAGATTTTTAGGACCAAGATGATGAGGAAGGAGTTTGTATTAAAGTGTTGTCTTTTGTTGTCAATGAAGTTTAAGAAGAATCAAAAAATCTACTCAATTTGTATCTGGTGAAATTCTAACTAACTATCATATTAAGAGAATTAGGGTCATAATGTTGGAAAAGGTCCATTGTATTTGGGTGAAACATTTTGAAAGTAACGTCTCATCAAATTCACTTCCAGTATGAAATGATAAGGTCAATCGTATTGAAGAAGGATATTTCAAGAAGTAAATGGTAATCATATTCAATTTAAATCTGGTATATAAGAGTTTATCATAATAATAGAATCAAAGTCTTCATGACTATGCCAAAAAATTGTGACACTGCTTTTTTGATCTTGGAATTCTCAAAAATCATGATCTAATGGTAAACCTTGTGATACAAGATAGATAAAAGGAATGAGGAGAAGTATCCCTAATGATTGAGAATTTATTGGAAAGAAAGAAAACATATGTTTCCAATCATATTCAGATTGATTAAATCTGAATGGGAATGAAAAAGGGTTCAATATATTGTATTCACTTTATTGTATTCAAGATGGGTTAGAAATAAGAATGTTATTAAAATAAAGATAGGCACTATAGAATCTGATTTTCAATGTATTCAGAGGCATTATCTTTAAATAAGAAAGTTAGTGAATCCATTGTAATGGGATCATCAGATTCATAAAGGCTGAGAATGTTTTTCACAAATGTATTAGTTATTCAATTGGGTCAAGATACATCGTAATCAGAGAAAGAATTTCATGTGACCGATGCATGAAAAGTAAAGAAAAGAAGATGATCAACAATGTAGTCATCCATTTAATAGGGGTTGAATTTATTTGTTTTATGTTCATATGGGTCAACAAAAGAGATGAAGAAGAAGTATTTTAAGTGAATCAAGATAATATCTAAGGAAAATAGATTGATTTGTTGTCTAGGGGGAGATTGAAATTAAAATAGATAATTTTTTCACAAATTTTTACAAATAAATCGTATTGAATAAATCAGATTGAGCTAATCAGTATGAAGAATTGAAACCAAATTGAGAAATCACGTCCCTAATGGCGATTGAAAAAGGAAATTTGATTAATAGATGAAGTTTAAACAATATTTGAGAAGATTTGAGAAGAGTTGAAAAATTCGTAAATTTACTCAAACATCAAAGGAAATTGAGATTTGGGTGAATTTGGTTGAGCACAGAAGTTTGGGTGATTCCCACCAAAACCTCTCATGGGTCACTTATAAGATAAAAAAGTACTTTTTACTTTTTTAGAGGTTTTACATGAAGGTACTAGTCAATGGAAGAGAGAGAATCTTTGAATTTTTAGGGATACAAAGAAGTTTCTTTATTGTGTTTTATTGAATAAATTTCGATATAAATAAGTGAAAGGATAAGAGACAAGATTGAAACATTATATTCCACTAATCATCATATTTAGTGATCATCGTATTTAGTTATTTTTCTGATCTTGGTCATCATTGTATTTGGATGGTCATCGTATCGGGTTGGATAATTAGATCATGATTTCTATTTTGGGATTTTTGGACTAAGGAAGAAGGAGATCTTTATTTTCTTGATGGTATTCTGGCAGAACTACATCTATCGTATTGGAAAATCAAATTTTAATATTAGATTGGGAAACTTAGATTGGGAAATCAGATTGAGAGAATCATAGTGAGTAGACCAAAAATGGAAATCAGAATTGAATTCTATATCAACGTCCTTGAAGTTCTTACTATATTCTGGGTAAGAAATTGAAGAATTTTTTTCCAAAGACTACATTTGTTGTAGTTGAAAAGAAGCATAGATAACATGAATTGTTACATAAACATCGTTATACCCTATTTGTTCTAAGAGGGTGCACAAAAACTTTTGTAGTTTCTTTAAATTTCTACATTAATAAAATGGTATATACTACTCTTTATATTTTAAGGGTCTATTTCTAGTGGATTGTGTGGTATTGGATCATTTCCAAAACCATATTTGGGATGTAGCTATTATTATTGAATAGTGAACCTTGTAAATTTTTATGTTCCTGTGGATGTGTGTTTTATTTGTTTCCAATAGGGAATGAAATCTTTTACAGTAGGATAAGGTTTTTTTAAAACATAAAATAAATAAGTATCAATGATTCAACCCTCCCCCTTTTAGTGATACAATCACTATGACTAGGAACTTTTAAAATGATTCATAATAAATTTCATTGGGTCTAATACAAACACTATCTGAATATCATGATGTTGCTAATAATGCTGAAATTTCTACACTAAAAAAACCATCATGAAAAGTCTCTTCTATATTGGGTATTATTTAGTCTCCATGTTGAGGAGCATGTGACTGGGTTAGTATAAACACTTATTTATTCCCTCATTATTCACCTGGGTGATAAGGGAATTGAGGGACCATTACAGGGTGGTCACATAAGCGACCAAAGGCTTCCCTAAGATGGGTGGAATAAGGACCAGAGGTTATATAAAATACTACTTTATTTCTTCAAACATGTTTTGGAACCCCTAATCCCACTGGTACAGTTCATTTCTCTATGATCCTCTAAAAGGGCTTTCACCTGTTAGCCATATTTTTGATAAATTAGTGTATAAAGGCTAAGTGTACTTGGATGACTCATATCTTATGAAGGTTTCTCTGGGGTGGAATTTAGATGATGTACTTGATCCTATATGGTTTTATCTCAATGCCTCGGTATCTTACAAAAAATCCAAGAAACTTCCCAGAGGTGGCCCCGAATGCACAATTCAAGGGGTTCATCTTCATGTGATGGGAATAGTGGAAGCTGAATAATTTTTTTATGTTCTATGATATGGACCTGATGCTAGAGAGATTTGACCACCAAGTATTCCATATATAATCCCACCAATGTTTCGAGAATCAGTTTGTAGATGTGTCCCATAGTCCCCTAAAAAATCGTTGATGTGTTATTCAGGATGAAGGGAATCATTTAATAGTAAAAAATTGCTTGCAACACCAGACTCTATATGAATCATTATCCTCAGAGGCCATCTATATATAGTTTTACCTAGATTATACATCCCCGAATGGGAGGTATTGGAACCCTTCCATAGCATTGATAAACAAATTTCACTATAAGGGGAAAATATTCCATCAGATAGTGGTGTTTGAGGTCCCAAAAGTCAATATGGACTCTGATTAGTCTATTATTATTCCCAATTGAAACTATTTTGGCTAGAAATATAGGGTACTAAACTTACCTAATGAAATTGGATTTGAAAAGTTTATCAACCTCAGCCTCAACCGTGGACCCATCAGATGGGTGGATCTTTATGGAAGGATAATTGAATCCATGATGACCCCTTGGGAGGTTGAGATGGTGGACGTTGACCTGAGGGTCTATCCCTAAAATCTAATTATAGATACAACATAAGATATAGTCTTGCTAGTTTAGGAAGGCCACACACAACGACTTCTCTTTTAGAGACATGGTTGCAACGATTACATTTGGCCTCAGATATTCCTCGGTACCAAGGTTCACCTGAATCAACTCATAAATGGTGGTAGAGACATCCTATTAAAATTCAATAGGGGCATCTTCCAAATACTCCTTATCCTCTGAGGTTAGAGAATTAGTTGGAGGAGGTTACACTTCTAGGGTGGAAGACTTAGGGGAAGCAGTGGTGCTTTCTTGAGTGGATGAGGAATCATTACTAAGGGATTCCTTCCCAACTGATATAATAGAGGAAAAAGCTATTGATCCAATTTCATCTGGAATTCTACTATAGGGTCCATTATTGAAGTCAGAGTAGTGTTGGTGGGTTGGTTTTCATCGATTCAACCCTTCCCTATCAAATAGGGAGGAATTCCGTGAAATGGTGGCAATAGGGAAGACCTATTGGAACCTCACAGGAGTAGAGGCCTCTTGTATCACCCAGTCTTGTCCGGTTTAAGAGTATGTGGTGATCTACGGGTGCTCCTTCTTCCTAGGGACACCAAAAAATATCTTCTTAGAGATGATAAACAAAACACCTTTGTAAAAAATTGCAGTATCTAACCAATGAATCAAGATAATGAAGAAGTCATCTAAGTCGGCTCACAGATTGGATACTATGGCTAAAAGATCATCGGTGAACTCAGCCCGATTGGTTTGAACCTACTTACCACCCCTCTTGTAGTAGAGAGAATCCATGTAACATTCCTCACCTGATTTGAAGGAGGATGCATCACCTTGGAGTACCCCTACTCAACCATTGTGGTCGTACTTGAGGCATTGGTGATACAAGGAGAGGATTTATTCATGCAGATGAAGATAGGTTCTACCAAACATCATGTTTTTGGAGGTGTATTATGATACTAACATAAATTATATACTTTCAATCAAGAAACCAAATCTGGGATTCATCTGAAATTTCAAACACAATTTCTGATTGCTCTTATTATATCTATAGATTTTCATGTCATAGGGAGTCATATCGGCTTTAGTTAGTCCCATTTTATGAAGAATCCTGGCCAGGATAAGATTGATTCTGGAACCAATGTACTCATGGTAGTAGAGTATCTCCATGTCATTAAATTATCCTATAATATACAATGGGCATGTGTGTCCCTATACGAGGGAAACCTATTATTCTCTAGAGAACCAGATTATATCTTGGAATTCCACTTACTCAACCTCATACATTGTATGACTCTATGAAATATACCTATTCCTAAAACTAGAGAGGGATTTTAAATGATTCAATGAGATACTTACACATTTATTTCAACAAGAATAGTTACTTGGGGATTGAGCACCTTGTGAGTATAATCAAGATGTGATTCAATATATCACACTTATATTCCAAATTAATTCTTTTACCCTTAAGGGGGTGCTTCCTAGAAGGGGGAAAAAATTTGATGCTGGCTGAACTATTAGGGTTTATCTAGTACTAACAATGTCCTACATATGACTAGTGGACCAGCTCTTAATCAATAGATAATTGTTGGTTGACTGAGGCCAGGATTTGGTTAGACAAAATTAGTCATGGTGTAGTTACAGCTTGTATTCTTGTTTAGTTAGCATGATAGATTATAGTGGAGGACCTGATGTAGTGGTCTTGGAGGACTGTGCCTACTGAGCTCTATGAAAATATTGATACCTAGTATTGGTAGCATGCATGGATTAGTTTGTGGAGTTTTTATGAGAATTCAAGTATCTCACATGTCCTCTTCCTTTACTTAAACTGAGTTAACCAATGGTATCTGAGTGATTTACATGATATTCCTCACTTTTAGGCATCATGAAGTGGTATACCAGCTTGATGACATTTACATAGGCTTACACCTTCTCATCGTCAGTGTGGTTATCTAGTTTCGAGCATACCCTTGGGGTTGTTTCCAATTCTAGAGGCCTAAAATATCTAAGGGTTACAAATGGATTTGGCATTGGTGGGGGATTATAAACTCCCTTGCGTTGTCAGCACCTATTATTCTTGGATTTGGAAGACTATGACATGGACACAAAGGTAGTAACTGGAGGGGGAATGGTGACCACATATGATTATGGAATACCTAAGAAGGAACATATGACACCATGGGTATGAGAAACTACCTTTCGGGACAACTAGTCATCATACTTTTGGGTCCCCTAGTTGGAAGCCTACTTCTATTCACATGAAACCTCACTGTCGCTGATAGTTTCGACAGATATGTATTACATGCATCATAACTTCACCTAATTTTATCAAAACACAATTCACATGGTTCTGAATCGAATCATTAAAGACATAAAATTATTTTATTTTATGTCTGGTAATCCACTAGTATTGGAAGCTGTTAGGGTTATCAGTGTATATAGCTTCTTGGGGTATCTTACACTTTAGAATATTTTGAATCTCCTTTTCTAGGGTACAAAGGAAATAGCATAGAACCTATGTATCCTAGAAAGAATAAGTCTAATGTATTGTTCCTGGTAAATGCACTCTGGAAGAATACTCTTGATGAAGGTATGGAACCATATTTTCTTATTTAGGAGGTTGTACATGGAAATGTGGTGCTTGATGGTTTTTCATTGAGCAAGGCTGCACCAGATAGGGATGTGTTGGGCAAGGATGTGCTGGGTAAGGTAGTACATGGTGGGGTACTCTAACAAATGGGTCAATTACTCTATTATATTGGGGGTTCTCCCTGTATGGTGGTAGTAACCTCTACTTCGGTAGGCCTTCATGAGAGAGGATGAGGCAACATGCACAACTGTCTATGTAACACCCCAAGCTTCCACAATACGTTTCCCCTTGAATAATGCACTAGCTAGTGTTGTAGGTAATTTCGAGTTCAAGCACGCAACAACCAATCAAACTAGACCTTATGAATTGTAATAACCACTTTTTTTAAATTTTATAAATTTTATCTTTCAATATGGACTTCATTTTTGTATTTGGAATATTGAAATTATCTTAGGGTGAATTTTTGGTATTTTTCTAAAAACTTTCAATTTTTGATGAATAGTGAAAAACACTGTGTTATTGTTTAAAACAAACTTTTTATTTAAATAATTTTTTAGTTTATTTTAATTTATTTTAGGTCAAAATAGACACTGATAGAGATAATATTTTCACAGTTTTTCATATTTATTTCAATGATTTAACCCCTTCCAATTAATCAATTTGAGCTGATTTGTATCATTTTAGTATTTTGGTGAATTATGGGCTTAATTGTGGAAATTGGTTAATTCTGGAAATTTAGCAGTTTTGTGGAGCTTCTGTATTTTGGGAATATCTTTTATATTTTTGATCCAAATTGTATGGTTCCTTTTTTTTAGGATTTCTATGCTTGTGGGCTTCATTTTATCCTTCTGGACCCAAAGCTCAATCCATCATTTGGAAGCTCAAATTCAGCTCACAAACCAGGCCTCGAAAACTATGTACAGATTTGGAAGGTTTTAATGCTGATCTTTTATCTCGAAGCTGAGTGATCCAATGGAGCTGATATTCTACAAGGAGCTGGAAGAGGATTTAAGGAACATCATTCATTAAGGAGGCCACGTCTGAATCGGCTGTTTTCAAGGTCTTAATGTCATGGGAAGTTGGAGTTGTGGAAGACGAAGAGTCACCTGGACAGAATTAAATATCCGGAGTAATGTGACCATATCTCCTTCATACGTGGACCACGTAGGCTCAAATTTTGTGGGTCGACAGAAGAGATGGAGGGTAACAACTTGGACGAAGGAACAATGCTCAAAACCGGTCATTTAATTTGCCAACCAGACTCAAGCTTTCGGGGTAGTAATTTTGGAGGGAAATTTTCTACTCCCCAATCCTATAAATAAGAGTATTCACTTCCATTCAAGGGGGTTGAAGAAGGTGCAAGAAGGGCTGTGCTGGAGGATTGATTTCTTGATGTTCTTTGTATTTTATATTTTATTTTTACTTAGTTTGATTATTCTCTCTTCTTCCCCTTTCAACTCTAATACCCTTCACATGGAGGGGTAAAACCTTTGAGTGATCGGGGAAGGGGGAGTTTCTCTTTTGTAATGTCGGAGTTTTGTGCTTAAATGTAAAACCTTATCTTTCTTCTGAATGACATCTATTATCAATGTTTCCCAATTCTCTTAATGCGATCATGTTTTGATTTTGGTGTATTCATTTTTAATAGCTTTGGTTAAAGACTTTTTATCTCCCTCTGCCTAGTGCAATTTGTCTCGATCGAGCAGATTGTGTTAGGTGGTGAGTGTCTAACGATCGTTGGCACGTGTGTGGAACTAGTAAACATTTTATAGAGTTCTAGGGAGCAACAATTCCCGATCGGGACTTGCCTTAGTTTTTTAGGAATTGTTTATGAACTTCCATGCACATAGGAGTGAGTTCTATTTTCTTCTTTAATAAATGGTGATAGATGACTCGATCGAGGAGTCTTTCATTTGTCATTCAAAAGGAAGAGAGGTGAGATGATCTTTGTGACTATGATGAAATTACAAAATGTGATCCTACACTAACCCCATCACTCTCTTCATCCATTTTTGTTCAACCTTTATTTTCAATTGCTTGTTTATTTTTCAACTCAAACAAACTTTCAAAAATAACCTCTTCTTATTTCTTTAATTTAAGTGACAAACATAATTTTTGTGCACTCCTCTCTGGAGACAACTTAGGTTACCCACTTTACTGCATTTTAACTTAGGTTTTATTTGTTTTTGTCACACCACACGACAGGCACGTGTCAGACACATAATACCTATATAAGTTCAATTTAATTCATTGGAGTAATTTTATAATAAGTTTTGATATATAAAAATTTTATTAATCGTTTTACCGTCTTTTACCCACCTCCTCAGAGCATTTGAAAAATTGCATAAAAGTTAATTTTACCAATTCTTTGAGTTGAATTTAAAACATTTGAGAGACACAGTTAATATCATTAAGTAAAATGTGGTTCAATAAGATGAATTTATTTGGTGAATAGTAACTTTTGACTTTTATTTACCACATTTAAAAATAAATAGGGTAATTATTGGTAAAAATGATATTATAATTACCATAACACATGTAATAATTCTATTAGATAAGTATTATTCGACCTGAAACAACCTTAGGAATAAAATTTTATCCTCTTTGGTCCACCTGTATTAGATTAGGACATTTATTATTATTTTATTTAAAGAAGAGTTAAAAGAGTTAAATTCAAAGTTTAATAACTAAACCATTTCTAATATAGGATTAAAACGAATATAAATTAGACTATAAATATTCAATAAAAATATAAAACTATTTCCTACATAATGGTATTTTATTTATAAATTTTAGACTTTAAATAATTTAATTTATTTATGACACAATGATGATGCAGTAATTACCTTATTAATGAAATATTAAAATAATTGACATTATAAATATCAAAATAAATAGAAATTGAGACTAATGATTAATTAAACTAATTTTATAGGTTAATATGACTTGTTTGGGTTGGTTAAATAAGTTTTATTCTAAGTGATAAAGTTTTTATGGCTTTCCAAAAAATCAAATACTAAATTGTGTCAAAATTGACATAATTGAGTTTTTAAAAAAAATACTATATTATTAATTGATATAATATTCCTAAAAATATAGGGTTCTATAAAAGGTCTTAGATAAATTTATATATATTAATAATGAACCACTTGGTGTTCTCTTGGTAGTTTATAGTATTTTTATTAACCATATAATATAAAAATACAAAGAGAAATGGTAAATGTCAAACAATTTAAGTAATAGTTAAATCTAAAAGATAAGGTTAATATGGTGACCTAAACCAGTCTAAAACCTATTGGTTGAGAGTTTTTCGACCCATTCCCACCTTATCCTCGGTATAAATAATTTTTTAGCCATTAGAAACCGAAAATAATTTTATTATAAAATAATATTTCAAGCTATTCCAAAAGTGACCCCCACCTATTTTATAAAAGGGCACTTCCACTTCTCTAAATTTCACACATCCAAAGCCATTTGGCTCGGCCAAAGCCTACCCTAATATCCTCCCAAATTCCCTAAATTTATCTTATAGTCCTTCCTTTGGTCAAAAATCCAACCTAATGACCCCTTTTGATCAAAACAAAAGTAAGAACCCAAAGAAGAGGTAAATATTTCATCACCTCTTTCAAGTTCTTTTCTTCTTACAGTTCCTCTTTCTTAGTTTTTTCCATTCTAAAATAATAAATCCAGTATATTCTACATACTTTGATTTTATTATAAATTTTTTAAAACCATATTCATTATTATATCCATCATATGAATGACAAAGTCACCATATGTGCATACGTACGGCTTACCATCTCCACGTCATGGTGTAGTTGTTATTTAATACATCATTTTTTTGGATGGGTATAATAATGATGTATAATTTATGTAAATAATAAATATAAAATGTTTATTATTCTTTATATATTATATAACATTCAATTATATACAATTTCACCTTCAATTGAATGATATTGTCACTCATGCGTACGTACGGATTACCGTCTCCACGAATGCGATGAGATTCATTCCCCATCATAATCATTGAAGAATAATTTTCATTTGATGATCAAAAATTATATTTAAGAACTTAATATCATTATGGATATGAATCAAATACATCCTATCTATAAACAACATGACTTATGTAACAAAACATATAAAGGAAAACAAACTGGTTAACACCCAAAACGACGATAATACTAAAATATTATTAACAAAGTAATATTATATGATCATATATGATATCATATTAATATATATGTTTCTTATATAATTTAATAAAAATTATTTAACTATTATACATGAGGTTAACCTACCCTTGACCAAATAGAATTACAAGGTAACGGTTAATTCTACCATCTCTTTAGTTATCTGAGGTTGTTAATACGTAAGTATCTACTAGGACCTCTTTATCATACACATCCATGTTTTCATAAAAATATAGTTAAATTTTGTTTACTATTTACTAGACACGGGTTAAAGTCATTTTTACCCTTCTTTTACCATATATGTTTTGAAAGGGATCTTTTCATCATTTTCCAAACAAGGTACTTTATGACCTTTTCGAGAAAACTAAGGTAAGAATGTCTTCTTTTAACTTATACGGTGTGTGAAGCTATTTTTTGCTATTATAACATTGTCAAAGGTTCCCATACAAGATTATATGAATATTTTCAAAATAAATTTTTTCTTTCATAATTATGTGACATTTAAATGGTTTGAAAATAGAAAGTGTAATTTCATTAATTTTTTTTTCATTTCATCTATGTCAATATACTTTGAGGAATTTTAAACTTGTTTGAAGTTTATATCTGATGATAAAAAACTTCCATATTGTATTCAAAGTTTTGTGATATGTTTGACTATAGATGTTTTATTTTTGTACCATTCAAGGTTTATGGATAATGTATTGACATTTCGTATGATAGTTTTAATATGAATGTTTTTTTATGTTTAAAACTTTTCATATGAGGAATGCATTGGACTTAGTAAGTGATAGGTGGATCCCACTATAGTTCCTCGATGAATCGGTAGGTCTCATGAGACAAACTAGTTTCTTAGAACAAAGCCTTGAAAAAAATCTTATTTTTAGTCTTGGAACAAGGTCTTGACAATGTGGTTATGATGTCTCGAATTATGCATTCCATCATTATGAAATTGGATATTGAAATTTCCCATGATTGTTCGACTAGTAGAATATCCATGTGAATAAGTAAATGGAATTATTTGATTTTTTATTTTCCATATAATGCTGAAGTTTAAGTATAAAAGGCTTTTGTTTTAGTCTTATACATTTCCCTAAATGTTTATGCTTATTTATGAAAGTTTTTGCTATATTGTTATCCTTAATGAGCAAATGATCTCACACCTTTCTATGTTTTATTTTTCCCAGGATGTGAAGAAGTATTTAATGGTTTACCTACAGGGATAAGATAAAGATATAAGTGTGTTCAAAGGGGGAAAAATTCTGTTGATGTTTTTATTTCATGATGTAATGTAAAACTTATGAATGTATCTAGTACTTCCATGTCTACTAAACTGATCAGTATTTTGGGACATGATTTCTTGTATCATGAAAATGTTATGTAATAATGCACCGAATCTTGGTAACTGGGGTTAGGGCATTATTGTTGGTATCAGAGAAATTTTACTACAAACCCTGGAAACTAGATTTAGAAAAACTCGGATTAGAGAACACTAACCTAAGAGAGGCTTTGAGGATTAGTATATTAGAACTTTCTATAATTTTGGTACTGTATAAATTTTTTGTGTTTTCCAAGAAATACATACTTTTCTAGATACGAGTAGGTAGAGGCGACTCTGGAATAGATGTAACTAAGGGTAAAACCTGAAAACACTGCTTTGATCCAGACTCGAATGGGAACTGGTGCACAATAATGGGCCTTGTTGCACTCTTGGTTATAACACTCCCAGAGGATATGATTAGGATAATTCACATTTTCTATACAACCCATTAAGATGGATTTATGAGTATATACTTCTTCAAAGAAAACATTTTTGTGATTATGAATTATATCCATAAACTGTTCAATTTATGTTAAGTGTTTTACAAGTTTAGAATTATGTATTGCGGTTCATAAACTAATCTACTGTATGCCATTTTTTAGAAATAAAGCCTAGTTGAAAGAATGGAAAATGTATCCACACACATAATATATGTATGTATTTCCCTCATACTCTAGATAATTATAGTGGATATGGTGATGCAACATGTTCTAATCAGCTTATCACCATACTGGGACAACTCACCTGGGTTATGAATAATATCCTTACCTGTTTGGGACACCCTGATACACAATATGGAGGATCAATGTTAGAATGATTCATGAGGAAACAACCACCAACATTCAATGGGACTACATATCCATTTGTATCCCAGCAATGGATATGTTCCTTAGAGAAAATATTTCACACTTTGTGGTATATTGAAAGGGAAAAAGTTTTCATGGCAGTTTATCACCTCACAATAGATGTAGATCAATGGTGGTCAATGATTCAAAACACAATGAAAGATGATGAAGTATAAAATATGTAATGGTGGAAGTTTAAAGATATTTTCTTAGAAAAATACTTTCTTCGTGACGATTGAGATGATATGGAAAGGAAATTTTTGAGTATGAGAGAAAAGGAGAATGAGAATGTTGCAAAATATGAGGCTAACTTTACTAGGTTAGAAAGGCATGCTGAAGCTTATATAAGTAACCCAAGGAGTAAGATTGGTCAATTATTTTATGGTTTAAAACCATTTCTCCGGCGAGCATTAGTCTCACAATCCTTCTTATCATATGAAGATATTGTCTCATGTGCCATCAAGACAAAAAAGAATTCTATAAGTATTGAGACTTTAAAGCAAAGCAGGAGAAGAAGAGATCCTATGAACACTCTGGAAATGGAAATAATGGGATGAAAGGAAAAGTTGAATATCCATCCTATAGTAAATTTTTTAAGAAACACCATGGTACGTGCTTGAAGGGAATGAGAGTCTGTTACAAGAGTGGTGAAAAAGGCCCCAAACTCGTGATTTCAAGGGGAAGAAAGAGGCTGTCAATATTGAATGCGACAATTGTAGAGAAAAGGGGCATTATGAAAATGAATGTCCTAATCACCATGGGAAATTACCTTAGAGAAGGCCAAGGGAGAAAGGCCAAGCTTATGCAATCACTACTGTTGAGGTTTAATCTCTGAAAGACGTGGTGGAGGGTAATTTAATGGTTTCATCAAGTTTAGCCAATGCTTTATTTGATTTTGGATCATCACATTGTTTCATATCTTCCCAGTTTTCTAATAAAATTCTATATTTTCAATTTTATTTAACAAGGGTGTTGTTAGTCGAAACTTCTAAGGGAAGTATCATTGCAACAATGTTTTGTGAATCAGTTCCAATTAGGGCATATAAATGTTCTTCATTTACTGATCTCATCATTATTCCCATGATTGAATTTGTTATAATCCTTGGTATGGATTGGATTTCAGACCATGATGCAAATATTTATTGTAATAAGAAGTAGGTTACAATTCTCGATGATGATAAGAAGTACCTTATCTTTAGAGTAGAAACTTCACCAGTAGATTCTTATCTAGATCCACCCCCAGTAGCTCAAATAAATTCAATTGATGGGGAGGAAGAGAATAAAATAAATAAGGGTGAGGAAAGGAATGTTCAAATAGAGGATTCAACTTTTGTTAAAGAATATGTTGATGTGTTTCCAGAGGATTTACCTGGACATCCTCCAGAATGAGAAATTGAGATTTCCATTGATTTAATTCCTGGTTCAAGGCCCATATCGAGGACCCCTTATTGAATGGCCACTGTAAAATTAGTGTAACTAAAGAAACCACTAGAGAAATTGAGTAGTAAAAGATTTATTCACCCTAGTGTTTCTCCATGGGGAGCCCCTGTTCTTTTTGTTAAGAATAAATATAGATCTATGAGGTTCTGCATTGACTACAGGGGGATAAATGCTATAGAAATAAAGAAAAAGTATCCCCTACCTCTCATTGATGACTTATTAGATCCACTTCATGGAGCTCAATATTTTTCATAGATTGACCTTCAATATGGATATCATCGATTGTGTGTAAAGAAGGAAAACATTCTGAAAACTACATTTCGAACAAGGTATGAGCATTACGAGTTTACAATAATTCCTTTTGGGATGACTAATGCACCCTTTGTTTTCATGGATCTAATGAACAATGTTTTCAAGGAATATCTTGATGAATTTTTAGTGGTATTTATTAATGATAACTTGGTATACTCCAAAATCTATGAAGATCAGGAAAATCACTTGCACATTACCCTAAGGACTCAGAAAAGAAATGAATTATATGGGAAGTTTAGAAAGTGTGAATTATGGCTTCAGAATATTTATTTTCTTGGACATATTGTCTTTAATGATAGAATATATGTAGCTCTTTCAAAGACCATGGCACTCCAAGAATGGCTAGAACTGACGAGTATAACTATGGTACACAGTTTTATTGGTATAGTAGGTTATTATCGATGTTTCGTCGAGAATATTTCCTGGTTGGATAACCCATTAACAAATCTCACATGTAAAAGGGTTAAATTTGTTTGGACAAAAGAGTGTGAAGAATGTTTTGAAGAACTAAAGATAATATTAGTCAATGATCCTATCTTGACTCTACCATCACGGAATGATGAGTTTTTTATTTATAGTGATGCTTCAAAGAAAGGACTTGGTATTGTCTTTATGAAAAATGATAGAGTTATCTCCTATGCATTACAACAACTAAAGATTCATGGAAAAAACTATCCCACTAATGATCTTGAGTTAGCAGCTGTAATATTTTCTCTAAAAATATAGAGACACTATCTCTATGGTGAAAAATGTGAGATTTATACTCATCACAATAGTTTTAAGTATATTTTCTCATAAAAATAACTAAACATGAGGAAAAGGAGATGGCTTGAACTACTCAAGGATTATGATTGCACAATACTCTACCACCCGAGGAAGGAAAATAAGGTGGCAGATGCTTTGAGAAGAAAGGATCATGGAGATTTGAACAAGATGAGAGTGGAAAGGGATCCTATTTTCATGGATCTAGTAAATATGGATATGGGAATAACCATGGATGGTGAAACATCAATACCTTTTCAAATAGTTTCCAAACCATCTTTACTAGAAAGGATAAAAATTTCTTAGCCTGATGATTAGGAGTTTCAAAAAGAATATTAAAGCTTTAAATGATGGGAGATCGAGTGAATTCGTATATGAAGATGGAGTTTTGAAATTTGGGTAGAGGCTTTGTGTTCCTGATATACCCGATCTAAAAAGGGAATTGTTGGATGATGCTCATAGCTCAAATTTCTCTATACACCCTGGGAGCACCAAGATGTATAATGATTTGAAGGAACATTTTTGGTGGGACAACATGAAAAGGGAGATTTTTGATTTTGTGTCAAGATGTATGGTTTTCAAACAAGTGAAAGCTGGAAGACAACATCCTAGAGGAGTCATGCAACCTCTTCCTATACATTAGTGGAAATGGGATGGTATTACGATGGAATTTTTCATGGGGCTACTAAAGACTCTTACAAGGAATGATGTAATATGGGTCATTGTTGATCATCTTAAGAAGTCAACACATTTTCTTGGTATAATAGAAGATTTACCACTTGAACGTCCATCAAGACTATATATTAATGATGTTTTAAGACTTCATGGAGTACCCCTATCGATTTTTTCTGATCATGATCCCCGTTTTACATCAAGATTCTGGAAAAGTCTTCAAAAGGCCATGAATACTGAACTTCATTTGAGCACTACCTACCACCCTTAAACTGACGGACAACTAGAATAGGCTATTCAAACCTTAGAAGACATGTTTAGATCTTGCTCACTTAACATTCATGGTATATGGGATCAATATTTTCCTCTGGTAGAATTTTCCTATAAAAATAGCTTTAATTCAAATATTTAGATGGCACCATATGAAGCGTTTTAAGGAAAGAAATGTCGCACACCAACTTTTTGGGATAATGTAGGTGAAAGAAAACTTGTAGGCATATAACATGTTGAGGAAAAAATGGAATAAGTGAAGATTATCCAAACCCACATCAAAGCAGCACAATGTAGGCAAAATAGCTATACCGATAACTGATGGAAGGATTTTAAATTTCATGTAAGAGACCATGTTTTCATGAAGGTATCTATATGGAAGGGTGTTACACATTTTGGTAATAAGGGTAAATTGAGTCTCAGGTACACCTGACCTTTCGAAATTCTAGAAAGAATTGGAGTTGTATCTTATCATTTGGAAATGACTCCAAGTCTCTCGAAATTTCATAATGTGTTCCATGTATCACTGTTGAGAAAATGCATGCCTGATCCAGCACATGTACTCACATATGAGGAAATTGAACTGAAACCTGATCTGTCTTATTTTGAAGGGCCTATCAAGAGTCTTGATACAAGAAAAAAAGTGCTGAGAAACCAGACGACTCATCTGGTAAAAGTTCCATGGAGAAACCATAAGATGGAAGAAGCAACGTGGGAACCTGAGAAACTTATGATGAAGAACCACCCGAATCTTTTTATGCAGTAATATTCTAGAAATTTCGAGGATGAAGTTATTTTAAGGAGGGGAGAATGTAACACCCGAAGCTTCCACAATACGTTTCCCTTTGAATAGTACAATAGCTTATGTTGTACGCAACATCGAGTTCAAACACACCACAACAAATAAAACCAGCCGTTATGAATAGTAATACCCATATTTTTGAAATTTTATAAATTTTATCTTTCAAAATGGACTTTATTTTTGGATTCGGAATATCAAAATTAGGTTAGGGTAAATTTTTGGTATTTTTCTGAAAACGTTCAATTTTTGATGAATAGTGAAAACACTACGTTGTTGTTTAAAATCGACTTTTTATTTAAATAATTTTTTATTTTATTTAAATTTATTTTAGTTGAAAATAGATATATAATACCTATATAAGTTCAATGTAATTCATTGAAGTCGTTTTATAATAAGTTTAGATATATAAAACTTTTATTGAACTTTTTATCGTCTTTTACCCACCTCCTAAGAGCATTTTAAAAATTGTATAAAAGTTAATATTACCACTTTTGTGAGTTGAATTTCAAAAATATGAGGGACACGGTTAATATTATTAAGAAAAATGTGTTTCAATAAGTTTAAAATAATTTTTTGTGATAGTAGCTTTTGAATTTTATTTATCACAGTTAAAAGTAAATAGAGTAATTAATGGTTAAAATGATATTATAATTACCCTAACACATGTACTAACTCTATTGGATAACTATAATTCAAAAAAAAGTACCATAGTAATTAAATATGATCCTCTTTGGTCCACTTGTATTATATTAGGACATTTATTATTATTTTATTTAAAGAAGAGTTGACAGAGTTAAATTCAAGGTTTAATTACTAAACCATTTTTAATATAGGGTTACAGAAAATATATATTAGACTATAAATATTCATTATAAATTTCAAAATATTTCCTACAGAATGGTATTTTATTTATAATTTTTATACATTATATAATTTAATTTATTTATGACACAATGATAATACAAGAATTACATTACTAATAAAATATTAAAATAATTGATATTATAAATATCCAAATAAATGTAAATTGAGACTTATTTATGAATTAAACTAATTTTATAGGTTAATATTACATTTTAGGGTGGGTTAAATAAATTATATTCGAAGTGATTATGTTTTTATGGCTTTCAACAAAATAAAATACTAAATAGTGTCAAAATTTACATAATTGAGTTTTTAAAACAAATACTATATTATTAATTAATATAATTTACTAAAAATATAAGGTTCGGAAAAAGGAATTAGATAAGGTTATGTATATTAATAATGAACCACTTGGGTATCTCTTGGTTTTTTATAGTAAGTTTATTAACCATATAATATAAAAATACAAAGAGACATGGTAAATGTCTAGCTATTTAACTAAGAGTTAAATCTAAAAGATAAGGTTAATATAGTGACCTAAACCTATCTAAAACATATTTTTTGAGAGATTTGTGACCCATCCCCACAATATACATGAAATAAATTATTTTTAATCCATTATAAACTGAAAATTATTTTATTATAAAATAATATTTCAAGCTTTTCCTGAAGTGGCCCTCACTTGTCTTATAAAAGGTCACTTCCCCTTCTATTAATTTCACACCTCTAAATCCATTTTTATTGGACAAAAACTACCCAAATATCCTCAAAAATTCCCTCAATTCATCTTAGAGTCCTTCCTTTTTCCAAAAAGCCAATCTACCGATCCCTTTTGATCAAATCAAAAGGAAGAACTTGAAGAAGAGGTAAATATTTAATCACCTCTTTAAAGTTATTTTCTTCTTCCACTTCCTCTTTCTTTGTTGTTTCTTTTTTAAAGTAATAAACCCAGTTTCTTATACATACAATGAAGTTATTATAATAATGTTACAACCATATTAATTATTCTATCAATCATATTAATGAAAAAGTCACCATACATGCGTACGTATGACTTACCATCTCCACATCGTGGTGTAGTTATTATTCAATACATTATTTTTTGGATGGGTATAATAATGATGTATAATTGATGTAAATAATAAATATAACATGTTAATTATTATTTATATATGATATAACATTCAATTATATACTATTTCACCTTTAATTGAATGATATTGTCGCTCGTGCGTATGTACAGATTACCGTCTCCACGAACGCGATGAGATTCATTCCCCATTGTAATAATTCAAGAATAATTTTCATTTGATGATTAAAAATAATGTTTAAAAAAGTAATATAATTATGGATATGAATCAAATACATCCAATCCATAACAAACATGGCTTACTTAACAAAATATATAAAGGAAAACAAATCCGTTAACACCTGAAATGATGATAATACTAAAATATTATTAACAAAGTAATATTAGAAGATCATATATGATATAATATTTATGTATATGGTTGTTGTATAATTTAATAACAATTATTTAACTATTATATAGGAGGTTAAATTACCATCAACCAAAGATAAGTATAAGGTAAGGGTTAATTCTACAATCTCTTTACTTATCCGAGGTTGCTAATATATAAGTATCTACTGGGACCTCTTTATCATCCACGTTCGTGTTTTCATAAAACTGTAATTAAAAACATTTTTAATATTTACTAGACCATGGGTTAAAGTCATTTATACCATTATTTGACCATATAAGTTTTGAAAATAATCTTTCCATTTTTTCCTAACAAGTTACTGTATGACCTTTTCAACCAAATTAAGGTATGAATATATTCTATTAACTTATACGGCGGGTGCATGATTATTCCACTGTTATAACATTGGCAAAGCTTCCCATACAAGATTATAAGAATATTTTCAAAATAATTGTTTTCTTTTATAATTATGTGACTTTTAAATGGTTTCAAAATTGAAATAGTTATTTCTTTAAAGAAGGATTTCATTTCATCTATGTTAACATCCTTTGATGGATTTTAAATTTGTTTCAAGTTGATTTATTATGATACAAATCCTCCATATTGTATTGAAGTTTTCGTGATATGTTTGAATATGGATGTGTTATTTTTGTACCATTCATGGTTTATGGATAAATTATTCAAATTTAATAGGCTAGTTTTAATACGAATGTTAATGTTATGTTTAAACAGTTTCATATGAGGAATGCATTGGACTTGATAAGTGACGGGTGGAGCCTGCTATGGCTCCTCGAATCATTTGAAGGTCTCCTGAGACAAAATAGTGTCTTGGCACAAGGCCTTGACAAAATCTTATTTGTATTATTATCACAAGGCTTTAACTATGTGGTTATGAAGTCTGGCATTATGCATTCCATCATTATGAAATTGGATATTGAAATTTCATGTGATTATTCAACTAGTAGAATATCCATGTGAATAAGTAAATGGAATTATTTGATTTTATCTTTTCTATATTATGCTGAAGTTTTGGTATAAAAGGCTTTTGTTTTATTCTTATACATTTCCTTAAATTTTTATATTTATTTATAAAAGTTTCAGTTATATTGTTATCCTTACTAACCATCTGAGCTCACCCCATTCTTTGTTTTATTTTTCCCAGGATGTGAAGAAGTATTTAATGTTCGACCTGTAGGGATAGGCTAAGGATATAAGTGTGTTCAAAGAGGATAAAATTTTGTTAATGTTTTTATTTCATGATGTAATGTAAAACTTATGAATGTTTCTAGTACTTCCAAGGCTACTAAACTGATCGGTCTTTCGGGGCATGATTCCTTGTATCATGCCAATGTTATGTAATAATGCACCGACTGTGGGTAACTGGGGTTGGGGAGATACAATCTAGTATGTTATAGAGATTCTTATAGACATATATCCTTATTAGAAAACTCTCTGAATCCATCTAGAAAATTATTAGTGATTATGTTAGGGACAATACTAGTCTTAACATTCCCCACACACATTTTTAGTAGATTATCTTAAGTTAGTGACATGTCAAGTGGGTACATAAGGCCCGTACATCGGTAAAAATGTTCAGTGACTCACTAATTAGGACATCTATTTCATTTGAAGTGGTTGGAAGTACTTTTATTACACATGGTGGAGCTGAAATAGTATTGGAAATGTCTTTAAAGATCATAAAAACCAGCGATAGACACTATAAGTTGTTGGTTGTAACAAACGAATGTGGGTCCCTCCAGTGCCTGAATAAAAAAATGGATCTTGGTAGCCACTTTTTTCTATGGGTTTCCTGACATGGGTCCATACCTTGAGATGAAGTGGGCCAATTCTATAGTGGTTCATCCATCCCATTTAATGGGGAAAACTTAGTGTTTCTAAAATCTATGGGTGCTTGGATATTGTCCAACCATGCTAGGTACGACTTTCCATCAGGTGGGATTTCCACTAGTCGAGTTTCCTAACCTCCATGGATAGTGATGAGAGTGGATATCAAGTATTCTTGGTGAGGTTATCTATCTTTATGTGGGTCCTTCAATACCAAAATTTCAACAGACTCATCAAATCAGTGAACTGGATCATCGATTCATGGAGTTTCAAGGTCCGGGTCCCTTGGAGGATAATTATGCTGCTCAAGAAGGTTCAAAAAATCAGACCTCAACTGATTTAAATATAATAACACCTCTACCATTATTTAGTTCATGGGTTTATTGGTCATGACTAGGGTAATTTGACCAATGAGGACTTGTTTTTCTATTGTTGGATAAATAGGGTCCCATCGGGTAGCTCTATAATGAGGACATCGAACAGTAATGAGTTCCAGAATGATTCTTTTCTGATTCTAAATCTACTAGAAAAACGTGACTAATATGGTCTCCACATATATTTTTTTTCATGAACTCAAATGTATTATAAGGACCAACATTCTCCTTCCCCTTGTTGATGTTTCGATGGGTAGGCAATGATGCCTCTTTAGAGGGATCCTCGAGGCCAAGTTAATGCCTTTTCAAGTTGGTGAGGATAACCATCAGAGGCTTTACCTAGTACTGTGTCCCCCTTTGGGGTGTGGTTTCCTTATCAATCCCTATATCTGAGAACCTATTTTTAGGCTTCTTGGGAACAACCTTGTTTAACATAAAAATACTCGGTATCGAACCCTCATCATTAGCAGGTAGGTTTGGATGACACAAGATAGGGATGTAGTGGAGAGAAACTTACTACCCTTAACCCATGATTTGGTCATGCAGAGACAATTTTTCCATAATCTGATGGAGAACTATTAGGCCCTTAATAAGTCTCTATTGAAGAGTCTGGCGGTAGCCAAATGACCCCAGGTGCTAATCCACTAGGTGCATTGCGATCTCAACCCTCAATACTTTTGGTCAACAGAATCAAGGTGCTCTTGGCTTCCTAGATAGGGAAACTGATGATCATAGATGCTGTGAAACATCACCCATTTGATCATATGGAAACACACAACATGAACCTCAATAATTGTCTCTAGGATGTCAATGTTTGAAGTATTAGGCAACCAGAATACCTTTGATAGCTAGTCAGGGTATAAAAACTCTCACATGCCCTCTTTCTCAGAGAAAGGGACCTGGTCTTGGTTATCGCAAGACGCGATTGGTTTTAGATGAGAGATAGTTGGTGGCACCGATGTGGATCAGTTATGAGGATGTTTGGCTGGTAGATGATCCACTGCATGAGTAAACTATTTGCAACATGATCTCACATATCTCGGGGGTCGTACCAATTGCATAATCTTATCTCTGTAGGATAGGGTGTTCACTACTACCTCATGTGAAAGGGCAGAGACACTTAGATGTGGACCAACTGAGTGGTCACCATATTATGGTTCTATCCCTAACCTTGATATCTATACATCTTTTTGGGTGGAGGTGGAGATGAGGGAAGATGGTGACGGAAGGGAACTGAAGCATTATCTCTCGGAAGGGAAACAAGTCTTCCTCCACCAACAAGTACCTCTAGAGGGATCTACGTATACTGTGGATATTAGATTCTATGATGGAGAACTTCAATTTTCGGGATCCTACCCCGGACTTTGGCAGTTGGGGGGAGACTCCATTATTGATTCATTTATCCCCTTATAATTTAAAAGATATATAAGGTCAATTATAACTTAGTGTTTCCTATGATTTTTCCTTCGAAAAAAAGTGTTATCCCTTCTACCCCAGGATGGGTTTTCAGGGTAGGTTAAATCTTCTACATGGGGAGAACCTCTGTCTTAGAGAGTGGTAACATGGGGATGACCTCGATATCATTTTTTATTGAAGCGACGAGGACCTCTGGGTCGATTTTTAAAGGTTTGGGGTGGCTCTCCACTTTAGTTCGTATTAAAACGGGGAGGAACTATATGTTGGGATACATGAGTATAGGGAGGGGGCCTCTATATTGGGTGTAGATGAAGTGAGGAAGAAATCCACTTGGGTTGTTGATTGAATTGGGAGGACCTTTGTGTTCACAGATTCCAAATCATGGAGGACATATACTTTGGACAATGATAGAATATGGAGGACCTCCACGTTGATTGTTGAAAAAGTGGGGAGGAACTCCTCTTGGGTTGATGATATTATAGGGAGAACCTCCACTCTAAGTATCATCGTCATGGGTTGGCCCATGATGGCTATCAGTGGTGTCAGGGATTGACAAAGTCAACTTGGCCTGGCCATGAGGTAGCTGGGGTCTCAATCCCATTTAGGTGAAAATGGATCCCTTTTCACCAAGGATGGAATGGGTCTAGTGGAATGTGTCAGTAGTGGAAGGGTCTATTGGAGCCATGAATGATTTTCCTTTTCAGTCAGCATCTTGGTTCAACCCCCGACATTGGCATCGAGTGTTTCAGACTGGGTCCAGTAGAGTAGGGGTTAAAATCAACCACTTTTCATCCTAAGGGACTTGTCTTTGCTGGTGCTAATGTGGCCTAATAGGTGAAATCCTTGGTGTATCCTAGGTATAATTCATAGTATGGGTGACTCAATCATCCCCCACCTTCTTAGTGTAGTGGAGTGAGTCATCAGAGAGCTCTGGGTAGACACTCTATGAATGGTTTGTTGTTAGAATGGGGGTGGTTTCCCATTTTGTAGCCCTTGGGGACAACTGGGTCAGTGAGACGCTGATGCCTTAAGGTCCTAGTAGGACATATACCTCATGTGAGTGACCCCATTATAATCATAATGTTCTATGTGGTTGTTAATCACCATCCTATGGATTATATCATAGGGTGAGATGGGGTATGGGTGCTCAGTAGTTGAAGTTGTGGCAGAAGACATGGAAGAGGTGGATTTGTATGAGATTTTCGCATCAATGTTTCTTCTTCCCCAGTTCCTGCAGGTGATAGGTCTTTTATTTCCTATAAATGGGGTCCTTTATGGAAGTTGGATTCATCTATTGGTATAGGTGAAATGAAAGTGATGCCTAATTTTCCATGGTCGTCCTATCTTATGAAGTAGAGGAGGATCCACACTAAAAATGTTACAGACCAAGAATTCCAAATTATTTTTCCCCAATATGAAGGTGAGGTCATTGTTGGGCCAATAGTTTAATTCTAGTACCTAGCACCAAATCATTCAATTTGGTTACATGAAAAATTTTCTGGTTCCCTAATGGCACTAGTTCCCATTTTGAGTAGAATAGTTTCATTACGAGTTCATCATTTATTTTTCTAATGATTTCATTGGGGCTCCACTTTTGCTTCAATAAATGTGTACCTGGGATTTCTGTTTCACCACAATCCCATTTTCCAAAGGTGTCTGATCGTGTTGTCGAGCGCGTCAAATTAGTTGTTTAATTTTGACTAGAATTTCTACAGTATAACAACAACCCTAGGTCGTCTCTCGACGGAGCCTTAGACCATTAATTTAAAAACCGGGTTTTATTATGGAAGTATAAGGTGAATTAGGTTTTTTAATACTTGGGGGTTTTATTATTAATGATGAAAAAAGGAAATGAAATCGGTAAAACAAAGTAGAAATGAACAAGATTGATTAAACGTGATCAACCCGGGGTAGTATCGTGATGCTCATCCTTCATCGCTTCATGATATGGGGTTATGATATTTTAATCCCTGGTTTGTTACTCCTAGAACCAGAATTTTACTGAGTTTATACTAGGATACCTCCTAGGGTTCAGTCGAAAACACATAACGATTCACAAGACACCGCCGATGATTGGGTGATTTGTGTTCGACATCATAACCGAAACTCACCAAGGAAACACATGAAGAATTCGATGTGTTGTCTAGATTTGTATGTTATTTCATTTTTATACCATGACATAAATTTGCATGACCTTTATAGTGATTATGTGAGTTAAATTGACCAATATGAACCACACAAACACCGCAATTGGAATGGGAAAAGAAAGTGGTGAACGGTGTGTGAAACATCACATGAATGGGTACCCCCAAACATGATCATATGAGTTGAGCATGACATAACAACACATAACTCAATAAAATAAGAATAGAGGATGAGGAAAAACAACATATAACCTGGAATTAAAAATATCATTAAAATTAATACAACTTTGAAGCTCAGGATTACATCACATTCCTCCCCGGGTGATCACAAGGGGTTTAGAAACCCATGGGAGGGGAAGAAGAAGAAGATGTTGAAGTATCACCTCCCATAGCCTCCAGAACTTCAAGGGATGTTGAGAAGACTCCTTTCAGACTCCAAAATGGCAGCACCTTGCCTCTTGGCCGAACTTACAAATGTGGAGCCCAAGGTGTCAATTTATAGGAAAATTGGAAGGTGGGTTTTGGCACACAGATTTCATCAATCCACTTGTACCATGCGTTTCGGCCTTCAGAAATCCTTATCTCGCTTTGGAGAAAATATAATAGTTATATCCCTACCTATTTACTATCTCCATCGAACGTTTGGCACCATTTGGACAACTAGAACTCAAGATATTGATAAAATACAGAACAACGCATTTGACTTGCTCCATATTCGGTGGCTTGGAAAGATCAGTTCGGATGGGCCCCATAGAAGCCGAATCAGGATTGGGTTCCTTAATATTAAATGTATCATATTATATGTTTGATGTCCGACAAAATTTCAGCGCATTTGGATGCACGGAGTTTGTGTACTATGCAAAACAGTGGACAGATTTCCATGGATCCATGCAATTTTGGCCCATTTTTCTTCCACTTCATCAATGGCCCTCCAAATCACCTCCACCTACATTGAAATAATAAAAAAAGTAACATTGCCCATTATAATGTTGATTAACATTACTTAAATTATTCAAACATAAAATGAAATTTATTATTATATTTGTAATATTAATTACAAAACTAGTTTAAAACAGCGGTGTAAGGGTGGAATAAAACAGTAAATCGTGGTACGATCACACCCCCACACCTAAACATTTGCACTCCTGGGAAAAGTCACATATCCCAATAAAATATTGCATATATAAATATTTCCAACATCATGAAGATTTATCATTTGAAGATATTTTATTTAAAGTAATGTGATCAATGCACGAACCACACCAAGGAGTTCTTCTTAATGAAAATAGAAAAATATGTCTCATAAATCATATCATAGCGAAATTAAAAAAGATTGATGATAACCAATTGAGCAAGGAATTCAGAAGTAAACCATGACACTAACTCTCCACGTGTGGTTGTGAAAACCATTCCATGTTATTCTTTCCAGTTTTTATCAAATAAATATCGGTTATTTTAACATTATTCAGCATTAAATGATTTTCACCGAACCTGTCCTACATCCTTTGCAATCATATTTCAAGACCCACTCACTTAAGAATTTCCTAGAAGTCAAACCATAAGCTCCCGAACTCAATATCCCCATATGTTTCACATTTCATCACTCCCCTCTTTTATTATATTTTTTTGAAGTTGCAATTGGAATAAACATCACACTCATCTCTCAACCCCTGTTTCATCTCCTTATGACACTAATTGCAATAGTTATAACAAGATAAAATGTTGAGGAGGAGTGGTTTTTGACCTACCCAAGACACAACCTTTTTTTGAGGGCGTACAACAGTTGGACATTAGGTACACATGCATATGACAATCTGGTACAGTAATGAAACAGATCGAATAATGAACGAACGTATGGAAATATCATTTAAAGATGAAAAATATTAACCCAACATATATTTACCTTATATTAAGTAAGAAATATTCACACTTTGTGGTTTGGTGCAAACATTTGTGGAGATATTAGTGACACAGTTTTCCCAAAAACTACTCACACAATGGGCATCAATCAAATCAAAGGTTTCACATAGATACGACCATTTATATCATTGATAGAAAACCAATTCACTAAAAATCACCCCTGATGTAAAATTCATACAAAAATTCTTTTTAGCCTTCGTTGTGGTATTTTTACTTTCCCCCCTTTATGGTCTCCAAATCATGGAACTTCAAAATTGTTGATGGGGAAAAAATGAAAATACTATAAAGAAGGCCAAAAAGAGAAAACAAAAGGAGAAAATGATGAAAATTACTATCTAAACCAGGAATGTATCCACCCCCCACACCTAGAGTGTGTAGTGTCCTCACTGAAATAATTGAGAATGTGAGAAGGAAGGATAAAACCTGGTGTGTTTTATTGGTATGATGCATCGAAAAGGTGGATTTCCTCTACCATATTCTTCGGAAAATCATCATAGAAGTGTTTAAGTCGATGCCCATTGACAGTAAGACTTTGTCTACTCTGCTCATGCAAAACTTGTATTACACCAAAAGGGTAAACAGTAGTAACAGTATAAGGACCGAGCCACTGGGAATGAAGCTTACCTGGGTAGAGCTTAAGCCTGGAATTGTACATGAGGACCTTCTCACCAATATGAAACTTCCTCTGATGAATCATCCAATCATGTATTGCCTTTTTCCTTTCTTTGTAGATTCGAGAGTTCTCATATGCATCACGCCAAATTTCTTCCAATTCCTGAATCTGCAACTTCCTATGCTCACCTGCATCTGAGAGATTCATATTACATTCATTAACAGCCCAATATGCACGGTGTTTAACCTCAACTGGGAGGTGACAAGCCTTTCCAAACACAATCCTATATGGTGACATTCCGATCGGGGTTTTAAAAGTAGTACGGTATGCCCAAAGTGCATCATCCAAGTGCAAACTCCAATCTTTCCTATTGGGTTGTACTGTTTTCTCCAAGATTTGCTTAACTTTTCGATTTGATATTTTTGTTTGTCCATTAGTTTGGGGGTGATATGCAGTGGAGAATTTATGATCAACCCCATACTTATGAAGAAAATTTTTCATGATGCGATTGCAAAAATGTGAAACCTGATCACTAATGATGAATCTTGGTAAACCAAACCTAATGAAAATTTGGGACCTCACAAAATCAACAACCACTCGAGAGTCATCGGTCCTGTTGGACTTTGCTTCCACCCATTTAGATACATAGTCAATAGAAAATAAGATTTATACAAAGACAAATGAATTTAGAAAAGGCCCCATGAAGTCAATGCCCCATGCATCGAAGATCTCACAAAATAACATGGGCTGCTGGGGAATTTCATTCCTCTTGGAGATATTCCCTGTGAATTGACAACGAATACATGTCTTGAAAAATCTATGGGCATCCCTATACAATTTTTTCCAATAAAGTCCTGAGTCAAGGACCTTTCGAGCTGTACATTGAGAGCCAAAGTGGCCCCCACATGCCAAGGTGTGGCAGAAGGTCAAAAGTGAGGTGAACTCATGGTCAGGGACACACCGATGAACTACTTGGTCACTACAAATTCTCCAGAAGTATGGGTTATCCCAAATGTACCATCGATAATCTTGTTTAAGTCTCTGGGATTGTGCAATGCTAAAATCAGTGGGGACACTAGATGTTGCTAGAAAATTCACAATGTCTGCATACCAGGGGGTAAGGTCCACAACATCACAAGGGTTCTCATGAGGGAAGAATTCTCCAATGGGGAGAGGTGAGTCTACATGATGGTCCAGTGGTGGGGAAATCCTACTAATGTGGTCAGATACCAGATTCTCCACTCCTCTCTTATCTCTAATCTCAAGATCAAACTCTTGGAGGAGGATAATCCACCGAATGAGGCGGGGGTTGGCTTCAGGTTTCTTTAGGAGGAAATGAAGGGCAGCATGATCAGAGAACACAATCACTTTTGGAAGAAGAAGATATGAATGGAATTTTTCCAAGTCAATCAAAATAGAAAATAGTTCTTTTTCAATGGTTGTGTAGTTTACCTGGGCAGGGTCAAGGGTACGTGAGGCATACACAATGAAATGAGGAACCTTCTCAACCCTTTTTGATAAAACTTCCCCAACTGCAAAGTTAGAGGCATCACACCTAATCTCGAAGGGGAGATCCTACCTTGGTGGTTGGATTATGGGAGGTGATGTGAGACTCATTTTTAGTGAATTGAAAGCATCCTCAAAATTTTTATCAAAAAGAAATTCAGAATCCTTTTGTAACAACCAAGATAAGGGAAGTGTGATCTTACTAAAGTCTTTAATGAATCGACGGTAAAAACCAGCATGACCCAAGAAATACCGCACCTCACGAACAAATTTTTGATATGTAAGGGATGAAATTAATTCAATTTTAGATTTATCAACTTGAATTCCATTATTTGAAATGATATTCCCAAGAACTATCCCCCGCTCAACCATGAAATGACATTTATCATAATTTAAAACAAGATCTTTTTCGATGTAGCGGTGGAGGACAGAACCTAGGTGTTCCAAAAAATCATCAAAAGAAGATCCATATACCATGAAATCATCTATAAATACTTCCATAAAACTCTCAAGTTACTCAGAAAAAATACTCAACATACATCACTAAAAAGTACCAGGATCATTACAAAGACCGAATGGAATCCTTATGTATGAAAATGTGCCAAATTGATAGGTAAATGTGGTCTTTTCTTGATCCTTAGGGGCTATATGGATTTGGAAATAACCCGAATAGCCATCAAGGAAACAATAATGGGACTTACCAGCCAATCGTTCTAACATTTGGTCAATGAAAGGTAATGGAAAGTGGTCCTTCTACGTGGCTTGATTCAGTCGAAAATAGTCAATACAGACTCACCAATTGTTTTGTACACGTGTTGGAACCAATTCATTCCTTTCATTTTACACAACTGTTATTCCTGTTTTTTTAGGCACAATTTTCACTAGGCTAACCCATTTACTATCAGATATAGGATAAATGATCCCTGCAACAATTAATTTACTGACTTCCAATTTTACCACTTTAAGGAGAGTGGGATTCAACCGGCGTTGAGATTGTTTTACGGGCTTAGCTTCATCATCCAAAATTATATGGTGCATAAAAATAGATGGGATAATCCCGGGAATATCAGCCAATGTCCATCCTATTTCCTTTTTACACTCTCTCAATAGATTGAGCAGTTTCGATTCCTATTGTGGAGAGAGGTTATTGGAAATAATGATGGATAGTTGGTTAATACCCTCAAGATATGCTTATTTTAAATTAGAAGGAAGTTGTTTAAGTTCCAACACCGGTGGTTTCTGGATTGAGGGAGGGGATTTAGGGGGAGTGAGGTCTATTAAACTTTCTATCTACTCATGTTTATTCTCTAAAGATAGAGAATCTATAGAAATTAGATTTGATGAATCATCGAAGGTCATGGGTACCTCAGAATGAACACACTCATTAATTAAAGAAAATTTACACTTTTTAGAACCCACGCCACACTCAAAACAAAAATCAAAACTCAAATCATTCAAGGGTGATGAAAACAAAAATGAATCAGAGTTTGTGTTGAGGAGAGAATTGTGTGTGTGTGCATCGTTTGAGAGCACTTCCATCGAATAGACAGGAAGAGTGGAGTGCTCTTCAACGGGGTTTTTCATAGCCTCAAGGATGTTAAAACTTACCTTTTCTCCACCAAATTCCATGGGCAATGTACCATTGTGAACATTGATGATCGTATTTTCTATTTTAAGGAATGACCTCCCAAGTATGAGAGGAGTGTGTCCTTGAGTTTGGGTATCTTCCATCTCAAGAATGTAAAAATCAGCGGGGAATATGAGATTATTCACTCAGACAAGGACATCCTCAATCACTCCTTTTGGATGCGTTGTACTCCGGTTGGAAAGTTTCACGACAATGCCTATTGGTTGAAGCTCTCCAACCTGTAGAGAAGTTTACACGGAGTGAGGCATTACATTAATGGAAGCACATAAATCTAGCATAACATTGGAAAAGAAGGTCTCCCCTATGGTACACAGTATCGTGAATGTGCCCGGATCCTTGCAGTTGGTTGGAAGTGCTGGTTGAATCAAGGCCGAGACATTCCTACCCAAGTTGACTCTCTCATTCCCTTTCATCCTTCGTCTATGGGTGAAAATTTCTTTAAGAAATTTGGCATAACAGGGAATTTGATTGACTATATCCAATAAAGGAATATTAACTTGAACTTTTTTAAATGTAACCATTATCTCATTATCAATATCATTATCATAATTTTTCTTAGATTTAGAGAGTCTTTGTGGGAATGGAAGAGGAATGGATTGTTCATTTGAATCATCAACGATGATTTGATTTCCCTTTTTTTTCATTACATGGAATTTTTTAGGGTTGGGAAGGGGTGTTTTCAAGAGGGGGACATACCTATTTCATCGAATCAGTAGAAGGAGAAGCCTCTTTGCCACTACGAAGTGTAATTGCACATAAATTACCTTTGTCCTTTGAATTGGCAATGGGTTGGGATGGTAGTTGTCCAGACCCTTTCATCTTAAGCTCACCGATGGTGTTTTCCAATTGTCCCACTTGAGTTCGCAGGTCTTGAATTACTGATTGTGTGGTCTGTTGGAACTGGAGGTTCTGGGTTGCCATTTGTTTCACCATTTCCTCGAGGCTTGGTTCAGATTTGGGAGGAGAAGGATGATTGTTTTGAGAAGCTGAAGGATAAGAAGGTTTCATACCTTGGCCTGGTTGATACAAATTCTTCTTGGGGTAGCTTGAGTTCCCTCCTTGTCGGTATTGCGGTTGTGCTTGCCACCATGGATTTGGATTTGGCCTGAATTGTTATTGCTTGAAGGGAGGTGCTTGTTGGAATGGATGCCCTGGGAACACAATTGCACAAGACTCAGATGAATCATGAAGTTGTGGGCACTGGTCAGAAAAATGAGTGTTATCAGAACAAATACCACATTGTAATGGAACGGGAGGAGAGTGTGAGTTACCTTGTGCTTGAGGTAATTTCCTTAGAATGGTATGCATCTCATCAAGTTTATTATCTACCTTTTGTTCTAGGGATGAATCACTGTCCTCATGAACTCCTCGGGTTGGTGCAATAGCTCGTGTACCAAATTGTTCTGCATTTTGAGCCATGTTGGCTATTATGTCACGAGTGGCAGAAGGAGTTTTGTCAACTAGGGAACCACCAGCTGTAGCATCAATAATTCCACGATCTATGGGGATAAGTCCCTCATAGAAGTATTGTATTAATATTTTTTCACTAATCTGGTGGTGGGGGTAGCTTGAGCAAAGTCTTTTGAATCTCTCCCAATATTCATGAAGGGTCTCTCCTTGTGATTGCTTAATTCCACAGATTTCTTTCCTAATTGACACAGTTCGGGAGTCAGAGAAGAACTTCTCTATAAAGAGTCTTTTAAGGTCATTCCAGCCCCCAATCGTGGTAGGCAAATAGTATAGCCAATCTTTGGCAACACCATCAAGGGAGAAGGGGAAGGGCCTAAACTTAATGAGGTCCTCAGACACATTTTGGGGTTTCATGGTGGAGCACACTATGTGAAATTCCTTTATATTTTTGTGAGGTTCCTCTCCGGGAAGACCATGGAATTTTGGAAGGAGGTGGATGAGACCTGATCTCAGCTAAAACTTGGTCACTTCCTCAGGATATTGGATGTACGCAGGTTGGTACTCCACATCCAGGGTGGTCAGTTCTTTTAATGTTCAGTTATTTGTAGCCATGATCTCTAGGGATTTATTTGGATCAATTTTTGATTGGTTTAAGACCACTTGAGGTTCCAAATGGTATTCCTTAGTGTTACTTGATTGACCTTCTCTAGATGCCTTGATTTGTGTGTGAAGTGACTTTTCAATTTCAGGGTCAAATTCAAGTAGTGTTTCTTTACAAGATCAGGTCATGCAAATAAGATGTGAAGTTTGTTTTTTTTAATATGGATGAAATAACATAAGAAGGGTAAAAAGAGAATATAATATTATACTACAGAATTATAGATAGGGAGATAGAGAAGAGAGAGAGATAGAGTGAGTGAGAACGAACACACTAAAAACAACCAAAAATAAAGACAAAACCCAAAATAAAAACAATCAAATGGGGGTGGGGTATTTAAAGGATTACTAATTAAGAATTAAAATAAACAAATAAAATGAAATAAAGAAAAAAAATGATCTTGGCTCCCCGTAAACGGTGCCAAAATTTGATCGCGTTGTCGAGCGCGTCAAACTAGTTGTTTAATTTTGACTAGAATTTCTGCAGTATAACAGCAACCCTAGGTCGTCTCTCGACGGAGCCTTATACCATTAATTTAAAAAGAAGTTTTTATTATGGAAGTAAAAGGTGAATTATTATTTGTAATACTTTGGGGTTTTATGATTAATGAATAAAATAGGAATTGAAAGTAGTAAAACAAAGTAGAAATGAACAAGATTGATTAAACGTGATCAACCCGGGGTAGTCTCGTGATTCTCATCCTTCATCACTTCATGAGATGGGGTTATGATATTTTAATCCCTGTTTTGTAACACCGAGAACTAGAATGTTACTGAGTTTATACTAGGATACCTCCTAGGGTTCAGTCGAAAACACATAACGATTCACCGGACACCGCCGATGATTGGGTGATTTGTGTTTGACATCATAACCGAAACTCACCAAGGAAACACATGAAGAATTCGATGTGCTATCCAGGTTTGTATGTTATTTTATTGTGATACCATGAAATAAATGTTCGTGACCTTGATAGTGATTACGTGAGTTCAACTGACCAATATGAACCACACAAACACCGCAATTGGAAGAGGAAAAGAAAGTGGTGAACGGTGTGTGAAACATCACATGAATGGGTACCCCCAAACATGATCATATGAGTTAAGCATGACATACCAGTACATAACTCAATAAAATAAGAATATAGGATGAGGAAAAAAAACATACAACTTCGAATTAAAAAGATCATTCAAATTAATACAACTTTGAAGCTCGGGATTACATCACATTCCTCCCCGGGTGGTCACAAGGGGTTTAGAAACCCATGGAAGGGGAAGAAGAAGAAGATGTTGAAGTAGCACCTCCCATATCCACTAGAATTTTTAGGGATGCTGAGAAGACTCCTTGGGGACTCCAAAATGGTAGCACCATGCCTATTTTCTGAACATAAAAACGGGGAGCCCATGGTGTCATTTTATAGGAAAATTGGAAGGTGTTTTTTGGCACACATATTTCATCAATCCACTTGTACCACGTGTTTTGGCCTTCAAACAGCCTTATCTCGCTTTGGAGAAAATATGAAGGTTGTATCTCTACCTCTTGACTGTCTCCACCGAAATTGTGGCACCATTTGGACTAATAGATCCCAAGATATTGATAAAATATAGAACACCACATTTGACTTGGTTCATATTCGGTGGCTTGGAAAGATCAGTTCGGATGGGCCCTATAGAAGCCGAATCAGGATTGGGTTCCTTAATATTAAATGTAGCATAATAAATTTGGACAGTCTCACAAAAGTTCATCCCATTTGGATGCACGAAGTTCGTGTACTATGAAAAACAGTGGACAGATGTCCATGGATCCATGCAATTTTGGCCCATTTTTCTTCCACTTCATCAAGGGCCCTCCAAATCACCTCCACATACATTGAAATAATAAAAACAAGTAACATTTACCATTATAATGTTGATTAACATTAACTAAATTATTCAAAAATAAAGTTCAATTTATTATTATATTTGGAATATTCATTACAAAACTAGTTCAAAACAGCGGTGTAAGGGTGGAATAAAATAGTGAATCGTTGTACGATCAGTGTTCTACATTCATCACTTTCATCAATGATGTTTGATATTTGGTCAAAATAACATGATGGGATTTCAGTTCCTCCTTCTAGGGATTCTTCTATAGTGATTGTTTCCAAGATATTTCCTCCCCCATATATTAATTCATGTATTTTGAAATCATTCCTACCAAAATCCATTTGTGGAAATTGATTAATTAAACTACTTCTATCTTGATAGGGAAACAACCTTTTGTTAGTAGAGTAGCCATGTTGGGAATTATTGGGAATGCCGTGATGTTGGGCGCACTGATCAGTTGTAAATATTCCTCATGGGAGAGAATCTCATATGAAGTATATTATGAATGAAATCCAAGGAATACCATGTTTATAATAGAGTAAAAATAAATATTTTTTAAATATTCAATGGATATTTTACCTTAGGCATCCTATTTTTATAACATGGGGTAGATTTTATGGTGTAGGTCACACGTTCTACATCCTTTGGAAATATATCAAGATGTCCGATTGAGATGGATCAAGGAATGAGTTTACTATCTTATAGAGATGATATTAGTTGATCAGAATACCCCGTGAAGGTGGATTAGGGAGGTGAGTCCCTATAAGGGAAGATGTCACACTTGGATAGTTTACCAATAGACTAGAATACCACATGGATGTGGATCTAAATCACGATCTTAATGTCTTTTGGAGATAGAATTAGTGGATTAGAACACCCTGTGGAGGAGCATCAAGGAGGAACACCCCTAAGAGAGAATATATAACACCTGGTTAATTTACTAATGGATCAAAACACCCCATGGATATGGATTCGTGGGAATGAGTCTAACATATTTTAGAGATGGAATTGGTTGATGAGAAAAAACCATGCAGCTGGATCAAGGAGGTGCATCCCTAGGAGGGAAGATGTCACACCTAAATAGTTTCCCAATGGATTAGAACACCCCATAGAGGTGTATTCCTAGAATGAGTTTAACATCTTGTTGAGATATAATTGGTTGATCAGAATACCGTATAGAGGTGTATCAAAGAGGTGCATCCCTAGGAGGGATGACTCACAACTAGATAGTTTACCAATAGACTAGAACACCCTATGGAGGTGGATCCATGGCCTAAGTTTAACATATTATGGGGATGTAATTGGTTGATCATAACACCCCATGGATTTGGACCAAGGAGGTGTGTCCATAGGTGGGAAGATGTCACAACTAGATAGTTTACCAGTGGATCAAAACACCCAATGGAGGTGAATCTGGGAAAAAGTTTAATATATTGTGAAGATGAAATGTTTTGATCAGAACACCCCATGGATGTGGATCAAAGAGGTTCATCCCTTGGAGGGAATATTTCACACCTCAATAGTTTACCAATGGATTATAACAACAAGTAGAGGAATATCTGAGAGGTTCATACTTAAGAGAGATCTCCTAGATTTTTTATCAATGTTAGGATTGAATATTAAGGAGGCATCCCACATACCCAGTCTAGAATATTGAGATCAAAACAAAAAATGTTCAGTTCTTTAGTTTAAGTTTGTTTGATAAGACCAATCCATAATGTTTAACATCATGTGGTATAGACTCTCTTTTCAAAAAAGGAGTGTCAATGATGGATGGTGTGGGGATTATGTGATGAAGTCTTCTGTGTGATGCTAGAAGAAATGATAGTATAGTGTGGATGGGGCTTACACATGGTAGTTTCCCATTACTAGCATTTTATCCCCCATTAGGGAAAGATTGTGTGGGGATTACAAATGCAAGATGATTAGGTGTGGGAGTTTCATTACCTGGTGTGGGGTTTTATCCCATGGTAGGGTAGAAGGTGGAATACCATGATGATTGTATATGGGGCATACTGTGTCCATTTCATGGGGGTATGGATATAGTTTTACATCATGTGTTGATGAAGTAGTCATGTAGTTTAATGTTGTATGTCTAGGATTTAGAGAATGGATGTTAACCAGCATGAAACTCATATGTGGTGGGAAGGGGGGGTAGGATGACTCCTGACCCCTTGTTCTTACATGACCTACACTCATGATCCTTTGGAAATGGAATAGTATTGGAACCTCTATAAAGGAGTGTTCAAAAAAGACGTTCATTTTAGAGTCCCTATGCTCGGAATAAATAGGGGTTAGAGTATCAATGCTCAAAATAAAAAGGTAGGATAGAGGATCATGCCACACTTGAAGTGAAGTGACAGGACATACGAATTGGTAGCACTGGTCACATAGAGACTCTAGGTGAAACTAGTCCAGTCCTGCATTGGTGTGGGGGTCCTGGGAACTCAACCTTAGCGGAGGGTATTCAATAATGGGGAGGCACTATGGAGATGCCAAAGAGAGAGGTTTTGAAAATCTTTGGGCCTCATAAAGAGGTTATTCTCAAATCCTAGGTGCTTTATGGAGGTTAAGGGACTTGAAAAGGAATATGCTTCATGAAACAAGGTGACCCTACCTTAGAGTGAAGTTCTAATTCATAGGGGGGTGATTTATGAAGGCCCAATGATTCGTGAAGCCTAAATTGGCTTAAATATCCTTATTATTATGAAAAGGACTTGGGTCTTCATGAAAGTAATATAAAATATAGGAGTAGGATTTCAAGAACTTAATGTAGGAGGTTTCCTGAAGCCTAAATACATTGGGTGATCCATATTTGGATTTATTCATGAATTTGAGTAGTCTCATTAAAAGAGAGTGATTCTATAAGTATAAACATCACCATATGTACCTAATATATCAGACTAATGGGGATATTTATATGGTGTGGGTTTCATGAAAATTATAAGTGCTCACAAAGTTGTACGGTCTTTAAGATAGGGAACAAAATTGATAGTTTGAGAGTTTCATTCATGTAGATTAATGTCAACCAGTCACAAAAACACAATGGACTCCACAACATCACAATGGATTTATACTAACGAGAATGTTAGGCCTTCTTGTTCCCATGAAAAAGTTCCATGACTAGATAACTTCTAGATATTTGACAATTCAAGAAGTGGTTAATATTTGTGAAACAAATCCTTGGAGGGATTTTTTTGAGCCGTTCGAACTATATTCGATCTAAACCAGCAATGCTGAATGGAATTTCCACAAATTCATATATGATTTTTTTTTTCGATTCATACACTAACCATTGTTTTCCACTATTAAACTCTTTAATTAAGTAATTTTATTTTTAATAGTGTTTTCAAAAAATCCTCTTGTTTTAGTAATTTTTATTAATATACGCACTCAAAACCAACATCTCTCTTTTAGAGATAACCTAGGGTATTCCTTATGCTATAAATCAACATTAAAAACATCGAAATTTTGTTTTTTCTTGATAATATAGTAAATTTTAGGTACCTTTTTAGGGATATATTTGTGTTTTAGTTGAATTATTTTCCATTTATAGTCATTTTTCCTAATGAAATCCTCATTAGAGGAACAAATTCCTTTTTAACAAAAACCAAATAAGATCTTGCGTCATTGACACCCATAAGCATTGATCGATACCTTGAAGGAAGATTCACAATACATTGAAACTATTATCGATACTTCATATTCATTTGAATCTAACATCAATACTGAAATAAAATTGTTTAATATGGCTCAAAATAACTTGAAATTAAAAAAAAACCTCTCCTGAGGTAGATATCCAACCCATATACATTCAAATAAAAGGTTCAACACCTTATTTTGTACAGAAATCTAAACTCATTCACTTATTACCAAAATTTCACGGATTGGATGGATAATTACCATATAATCAGTTAAAGGAACTCTATAATGTATGTTAAATATTAAAACATACTAATTTTGATGAAGAATTGGTTAATCTTAGGGCATCCCCATTCTCTTTAGAAGAGACTCCAATGTCTGGTTATACTTTGTTAACTCCCAAATTAGAGTTTGGGATGACATGACATGACTTTTTCTCCATAAATACTTATTATCCTATTTAATTGATAAAATAAGGAATTAAATTTGTAGCATAAGACAATAAAATGGGGGAACACTTCATGGATTCAGGGAATTATTTAAAGGGTTATGTTCAAGCTATCCACACTATAATATAAGAGATAAAATTTTAATACAATATTTTTATGAATTTTTAATTCCAATTGATAATAAAATTATTGAGGATATTTTATGTGGTTCCCTAGTGTATAAGACTCAAATTACTACAAGCAACCTCATTGAGAACATGAAAAAAACACTCAATTATTTGGTTCAAGGTCTAGTGTACCCATTTAAGGTGTCCATGAGGTGAAAAGTTTTGAATCCGAAAATGTGGAAATGAAGTTTAAAGAGGTAAGTAACAATCTATGAAAATGTGATATTTCCCAAGGTAAATATCAATATCCTCTTATAATTAATTATTTACCTATTCCATTGATACCCATTCTTCTAAAAAAATTCCCTTAATTTAGCGAAACATATGATAATTATGAGAAGACCTTACCATGTCACACCTATAACTAGCCTATTAAACCAGAATCATATTATCCATAAAAATATGGATATAAGGATTACCAAACCTATAGGAAAGGTGTTATTATAACCAACATCAAGTTTCCTAAAAACAAAAATGGTAGGGTAGTCGGCCCCAACCACCACCAAAAAAACATTAACCACCACAAAGGCCTTTCCAATAACTCCCTAAAACCCAATCCTAGCCAGGAATAAATTATTAAAAATATGGATGAAAGTAACATCCATTTCCAAAAAACCACCCAATTATGCAAAAATACCTAAAAACTCAATTATTCCAACTTACTAACTCGGTGGAAGAAATCCAAAGTCAAGGGTCTGGATGACTACCATACCAAGCGTTTGTCAATCCCTAGGATAAAGGTAATGTATGTGTTGTCACACTTTTCTATATTGAAGGACATTATACTTCAAGTAATTCAACATATAAGGTATTTCCTCCTCCAAAAAACTCTCTTTCTCTACCCTCAAAAGAATCATGTTAAGAAAAACAAAAATAGGTTAAAAACGTTATCTATGAGGATTCACCTGAACAATCCACAAAACTACACTTTCCTCAAAGACTCAAAATCCAAGTAAATTTTCAATAGTGAAATTTATAAACCGGCCATGAATACATTTAAAATGGTATAATTCCAAATTCCTCCCTCAGATTTAGTTAAAAAAAATTCATCTCAATGCTAATTTTCTCAAAGAAATTTTCACCCACATATGGTGACTGAAGGGGAATGATAGAGTCAACCTTAGAGTAATGTCACATCATTGATAAAACCAACAAATTTAACCAAATTCAATGATATGTGAACTTTTAAGATACCTTTCACCATAGGGGAGACTATATTTTCTGATTCAACGCTTGTTTTTTTTCTTATATTAATGTGATGCCTCACTCTATGTATACTTATCTATAGGTTGGAGAGCCTCAAGCAATGATAATATTTAGGAAAAATTCCAACTAGAGTGATTGAGGATGTTATAATGCATGTAATGAATCTCATATCACTTCGTAATTCTATGTTATTGAGATAGAAGAAAACCAGACCCAAATAAATGATCCTATTATAACTGGAAATCCTTTCCTTAAAAAAATCCATTAATCAAAGTTAACAATGGAGGATTTTCTATGGAGATTACTGGTGTAAAAGGTACGTTTAAATGTCCTTAATGTTATGAAACACCTTTTTGAAGATAAATCCACTATTCTAATCTACTCAATTGAAGATATCTCCAACAACACACACAAACAACATTCTATCCTCAACCCATAATCTAATATTTTTTTATCTCCACTCTATGATTATTTTCATTGTGACTTATCTTTCAGGTATTTTTTAGTTTTGGAAAAGTGTTAATTTTTTATTTTAATTTATGAGGGAGTTTATCCAGAGGTACCAATGATTGTCATTGATTTTTCAAATTTCACTTCCATTGATTCTCTTTCTATATAGAATAAACATTAGTTTATTGATAGGTTCATTAACCACACTCCCCATAAATCCCTTCACTCTATTCAAAAATGAATGGTATTTTAATTATGAAAATTTCCATTTAATTTAAAGTATTCCTATCTTGAGGGTATTGAATAATTTCCCATCATTATTTCAAAAAACCTCTTTCTATATCATGAATAATAACTTCTAGAATTTTTCAGTGAGTATAAAAATTCGATAGGATATATATTGGATGATATTTATGAGATTATCACATCTATTTTCATGAACTATATACTTCTAAATGATAATGATAGACTGTATGGTAATATCAATGTTGGTTAAATCCAACCCTCCTTGAACTGGTAAAATTGGAAGTTCTTAAATTAATGGATAATGGGATCATCTATCCCATATCCGATAGTAAATGGGCTATCATAGAAAAAATTGTGCCTAATAAAAATGGAATAAGGGTAGTTTAAAATGAAAGGAATGAATTGGTTATAAAACTTTTGCAAAGAAATTAGTGAGTCTGTATTGACTACCGTTGATGTGATATACTGGAATTGGATCACTCCCAACATTATGAACCCTATTGGCCACATGTCCTGAGGAGTTATTCCCCCTATGTCATGGTTTCTAAATAAAAGTGATGGCCTAAGGTGTGATAGTGGAGAGTCTATTTCCTATGGTTAGGGTAGAGAAAAAAATACACAATAAACATGAATAATTATTAGAAGTAATATAATAATAAACATGATAGAATAAGTAAGAATAAATATCCATGTAATAAATAATCAACTCAAGAGATATAAAATATATTATATAATAAATAATAATTTCATGTATCTACAAAAGGAAAGAAGGCATACATGGAAGAAATAAAACAATGCAATATATGAAATATAAAAGAAAAAGAAGAAGCAAAAACAATCTTGGAATCTCGAGCTCTTTCTTGTTAATTTTCTACCAATCACCCACTTGAAAGAAAGCAATAAATTCAGGTGTAAAAATAGAGACACTTCTCCTTCTCTAAACCTGTTATCCTATAATCATCTCAGGTACCAACAATAGTTTGGAAATGGTGTGAGATAAATTTTAGTAGGAAACCACCAATGATACCTATACAAATCCAGTATGTGAATATAAACTTTAATAGTATGTAGATATATAAAAGGTAAGAAATTATAAAATAATATCCCATATATACATCATCCTTAGATGGTAATGTCCAAGAACGTTTGTTTATTTAATTAATCATGATTCAGTTTATAAGGCGATCATGTATAATAGGTATCAATATTACCATAAAAGGAATATCAATAATAGAGGATCCAAGGTGTATCACAGGAATCCTTAACCTCAGGGGTTGAGCCTACTCATAATAGTATTGCTTTCAATTTGGATATATGGGCTTTGATTATAATCTAAGGGGTACTCCCAAGGAATTAAATTGTAAATTAGTCTAATTGTGTCCATGTAAATCATCCATTGTAATCCTAGGCTAAGCATGATTAGTCTCAATGGGGTGAATCCCTGGAAACATGTGTCGAAAGAGATGAAGATAAGTCCAAGGAGTGTATCTAAGGCATTATAATATTTGAAAAATATGTCACGTGAATCATTGGTACTACACCTAGGCATTCCCATAAAATAGAAAGACATGATTCTGTGGTGTGTATCTCCCTTGGAAATCAAATAAATGAATCAGAATGGAATCTTATAAGTGATCAAGACATTCTATCAGGAATCCATGGCTAGCTTAAATCTGACCATTACTTATAGATGAAAAGTCCCAAATAAATATAAACCTTCTAAAAATTCCATTTATATCATATGTAATCATGGTGCATTCAATACTCATGACATATATCATTTAATATATTCGTTTCATTACCTTTTGTTAAACCCAACATGGTAAATTGAGAAATTAAACAAAATATTACTTCAATTTATAATAATTTAATAGGTTCATTTGATTACCTTTAATTTGTTATGGAAAGTTGAGTTTGGTACATAAAACCAATTTAAACTTAATATATAATTAATTAATCTAGAGACATCTATAAATATATTTCCCATTTAACATTTTAAAGATTCAATTAAATATGATGGAACACATGACTTATCAATTTCATGTAAATAACACCTGAATGGTGTTTTATTAAATCTCATAAAATAGGTCATCAAGTAATAAATAAAGAACACACCCCAAATGGGTGTTCCACATTGATATCTCAACCCTAACTATGTTGAAAGGTCCTTTTGTGGCCATATCATACAATCTAAACAATTTAAATCACGGAAGATGAATTTTAGGTGCAATATCAAGTGAAATGGGTGTTCACACAATGAAAACATTTTACAGATGGAAATACTTTAAGGGGAGAGTCATAGAGCACCTACCTTATGCTTTTAGTAGATGTCTCATCTAGTATCGTCCCTTAGTTTGTCCAAGATCATAAGAGTATGGAAGAATGGATGAATGTCCTAAAAATAAGACATAATATCCTACATCAAAATAGTTTCCTTGATAGAAAGTCGAATTATGAAAGGATTTTAAGTAGTATAGATATTATCTAGAGGAATGATAAGAGACACACTAAAGTCAAATACGTGTCCGGTTGGAGGAATGAATTTAAAGCCTAGGTTTGGTTTGAGGAGGGATCCCACGGTATAAAATAAAGGCTATTATCCACTAGAAATGAAGAAATAATAATGGGTTTAAAAAAATAATACCCTTAAGGAAAAAATGGTCATCTACACATCATTAATGTTTTTCATGGTTAGGTTGTATGGTTGGATAGACTGTGCACCAATTATGCCTCTTTCACTGTCTGAAAATACCCCTCAGAAATCCCACCAAACACTATTGGGGAAACCATTCACAGCCCATGTGCACAATCTATATTATCCCCACATGGCCCAAGACTCCATCGCATGGTTTGGACAAACCATGTGGCACCCTTTCAGTTCCACATTGTTTGAGGTGCATGGTTTTCACTAATCGTGCACTAACCGTGTACCTATATTGTTTTCTCCAAAACTCAGAGCTCCATGCTTCAAACTAGCCCCAAACACTCCTGAATACTTATTTAAGTGATTAAGAATGTTTATAAGGATAAAATATAAAATAAAACGAAATAAAATGGATCTACACCTCATTTAAATAACAATCCTCTTATAGTATTACCCCATTAAAGGAACTCTTCCTTCAGATTCACTTCGAAGGGTGGTAGAATGATCTCTGAGAATAAATCTACCCACTGAGCACATATGTTGGACTCCCACTCTAATGTCTCATACTTTACATGGTTTTTCTACCATATCACCCATACTAATGAGAAATAATTTCCTCTGAGTGCCTTCTTTATCCTATCAATGACGCATAAGGATCACTATTCAAAAGAAGAATCAACATCTAATAAAACATCCTCAAGATCAAAAGTATGAGACATGTTGGCATGATAAAAGTAAAGATACAAAATGTGGAAGAAATAATGAATGTAATGGTACCTATGAGGTAATAATATCTGATAGTATATATAATTAACTATATCCAAGATATCAAAATTCCCGAAAGAATAGGCGGCAACTTCCCTTGCCTCTATATTTTCCTATTCCCATGTCTATGTGATACCTACAGGAAAACAAGATCCTTTAAATTGAACTATAAAGGTCAATTACATGGATTTACATAGTATTTATATCTAGATTGGGTGGTAAAAATAGAGTTTCTAATCAACTACACCTGCACCATTGTCTCTAGCATGATACAACGACGTAGTAGCATTGCCTCTTCTACCTCTAACTAGTATAGTGGTAAACGACATGACCTATCATATATGGTCTCATAAAGATCCATATAAATTTCTTCCTAAAAGATATTATTGTTGGAAAACTTAATAAGAGGTATATTATTCTCCTAAGAATGATTAAAATCTAATAATATTTCTTGAATCATGTCCTCCAACACTGGTAGTGTCTATTCTGTCTGGCCATCAGTCTGAGGGTGAATATTTATGATCCTAAGAACCTATGTAACCAAAAATATTTTAAACATTTATAGAACCTCTATGTTAAATAATATTCCCTACATGAAATTAATGTATATGGGACCCTATATAGGCATATAATCTCTTATAAATAATGTATTTTTAGCTCAAATAATGAGAAATTATCTTGAATAGGAAGGAAGTGGGATACCTATATCAGTCGATCCATGAATACCCAAAATACATTTCTATCTCTAGGATACCTTGATAAGATAACCCAAACTCCATTGAGAAATCTTCTCATTTCCATTCTAGGACTAATAATGGATGTAACAAGACATAATGATATTGGTGCTCCACCATCCCTTACCTATTGATGGAAAACTTAGTAATAAAACCTACAATATAACTGTTCATCCCTAGACACTAATACCCTGGACATATATTAGGATAAATAATTTGTGATACTTTGATGTACTACCTAATGAGAGGTATGTGATTCTTGCATTAGCTCCTATCTCATGTCTTTATGAACCCAGATATGACCATGTATACATAGGATTTCTTCTCTATCAATAGTATAATCTGGAGGCGGTTCCTCACAAAAAATACTCTCCCATAGAACTAAACCTTCAGGGTTTGTAAACTTCCTTCTCTTCACCCTATCAAGGATTAAAGAGGTAAATACTAAGGCTATATGAAAAGGTTTATCATGAATTGTTTGAAACTATAGATACATATCATAAAGAAGGGCCATCCATTTGAATTTATCACTAGATTCCTGAATGACATGTGCCTAAGATTTCCAAATCATCACATAAACAACTATATTGACCTTTCCAGGAAAATATGCATGCTCAAATTCAAAATATTGAAGGTATTCAACCTATATTCACTATCTAAGATTCATGTCAAGTTACGTAAAGACATATTTTAGGATTTTGTGGTATGTCTACACCATAAAGTGCTCTCCTATCAGATAATGCCTCTATTAATGCAAGGTGTTAACGACTACAACAAGCTTGAGGTCATGTGTTGGATAATTACACTCATGAGATTTCAAATGGTGAGAATTGTACAAAATTAAGTAATTCTTCTATATTAATAATACATCCATATTGATTCCTAATGCATCAAAAAAACTATCTAGCCTCTTCTAGGATCAGGAAGAATCAGAACCGGTGCGAAAGTTAGCCTTACTTTAGGATCCTAAAAGGACTTCTCACATTCTTCAGACCACAAGAACTTGACACCCTTATTAGTTATACCACTAAAAGGCTCATAAAATGCATGATAATTCCTATACAAAACTATTGTATATCCATATATCCCTAAGAAATTTTTTATATCAAACACATTATTGAGACTCTCTAAGGAAACCACAACACTCACCTCAAATGATGTAAAAAACACTCCCGATTATGAGACAATTTTCCCTAAAAAGTAAACCTTGTTGATCCAAAAGTGTCACTTCATGATATTAGAATATAACTAATACTCTCTCAGTGGATTAAAAACAATATCAAAATTTTTGGTATGGTCTCTTTGAGTACAAGAATACACCAGGATGTCATCCAAGAAAACCATGACAAATGAATCCAAGTCGGGATGGAAAACCCTTTTCATCATGTCCATGAAAACAATTGGCACGTTCGTAACACCGAATGGAATAAAAAAAATACTCATATAAACTTTTCTAACTATGGGAAGCTATATGTGGTATATATGATGGCTTGAATCATAGTTGATGATAGCTCGATATCACTACAATCTTAGAAAACAATTTAGCTCCTTGGAATTGGTTGAAGAGACCATCTATTTGAGGAAACATATACCAGTTCTTAACTATAGGATGGTTCAATAACAGGTAATCCATGCATATCCTAAGTTTCTCATTCACCTTATTAGAGAAAATAATGGGTCAACACCAAGATGAACTGATGGGTTGGATAAAACCCTTATATTATAAATCTTATAACTATCTGTTGAGATTTGGGAGCTTTTTAGGTGCATCTTCTATGGAGGAATGGAAAATGAAGCTTATCATGGAATAATATCAATAAAAAATTATACATCTATCTTGGTAGGTAATTCATAAAAATCATTGGGAAATCATTCCTTAAACAATCAACCATAGGATAAAAATCTATCAAATTTATTCCCTACTTCTCCATATAATGGATAGAAACCTGGATTATCACTGCTCCCATATCATGATGCTTTTTTCCATATATAATATCCTAGATATTTCACTCACCCTTGTAAAGAAAACTATCACCCTATGATAATGTAAATGTTACCCAATGGTAATAGCATTCCACATTAGCATGATAGGGGACCTACTAGTCCATCATGAGAATGAAATCGAAGCCGATCATCTTGAGGATCAATAGGTCCCATAAGAAATGATAACGTCCTATCTTAAGGGGGTAGTCATTTCATTGTAATATACCCTCTTACCATACACCCAACAATGTATGTAGATTCATCACCCCAAAAAGTACTGAATTTATATCCCAATACTTTCCATGATTGATAAAGAGAAAGAGGAGTGAGAAGCACCTATATCAAATAAAGAAGATAAAATCATAGATTCTATTATAATATTAACTCATATAGTAGAAATTATTACAATATGATCTTTAGGTATTGAATGTAATGCATCAAAATGGCATGATCTATACCACCAAGCTACATCTGGACTGCCCTAAGTAGGTCTTCTCTAAAGGAGTTGATAAACATATGTTTGGATACCGCATCCACAGCCTCCTTCTCGACCTGTTTGTATGGTGATACTCTATCTTCTTATATGATGTGATGTAACCGATCCTCCTCCCATAGGTGGAGTTAGAGCATGCCCTCTCCCATTAGAAATAGTCAAAAATATCCATCATAACCCTTGACTTTGACCCTTATGTCTACAAGAATGACACTCAAGAAAGGCTCCATCACACTATGACTTTATAGAACCCTGTAACCCACATTGATATAATATAATAGATATCCTGGTGTAGATACTCTAGCCTACATTTCTCTAATAAGAAGCCTAAAGGCTATGCTTCCTGCTATCGGAAGAAATACTTCCCTATCTCAGAATTGAAACTTTGTGCCCCATACTATTTGATTCTATTAGTTTTTTCCCAATATTAAGATCTTGGTTCATAATAATAGATAATGTATATAGGTGAAATAAATTCACCTGTGAGTGGATAACATACATGAGCCCATACTAAAAGAATATCGCTCACGATAGATTTTCACCGACCAGATGCAGTAAAAATCATTTTTATCTTAGTGAAACTCACAAAATTGTCCATGAATGACATAATACCATTACTAAGTGTATTAAATACCAGGACATGTCAAATCTCAACATCTTAGGAAAATGAAATCATAGAAGGTTCTCTGAAAGTCCACCCAGACTATGACCTGATGACGACCGACCTGGGTAATCATATCCCACCAGCACTTGGTGAAATCACATAGCATGTAGGTGTAATTATTTACCCTCATCTCTGTAGGAATATTGGTATGATCAATGATAAAAATATTGGATTCTATCCAGGGATCAGTATCCTAAGGACTACCATCCAACAAGAAGATGGGATGATGCTACTAGTGGAACTCATGAGTCAAATCATAAATTGTAGGTGCAGGTTGTGGATCACCTTTTACAGACTTCATCAATCATATTAATCCCTCTCGAAGATGAGAGCTAGTGTCCAATTTGGGAATATAAGGTGGTGGCTCAGGTGATACTAATGGAGGTAAAACTTGTGGCTCAGGTCCCACCATCTATATTGCATGGTTTTCTCAAACCTCATGGAACATGAATCTAGGATTTCATGGTGGAAAAACTCTAAAATTATAATAAAACACCTCAAGAATAATATTTGAAATTAAACATGATCTCTATGGAATAGAAAAATAATTAAAAGGGGGTTCACTTCCCAACATACTACCTTAACTACCCCCTTAGAAGTACAAGGTATTTGTATATGTTCATGATTTTCTTACTGGGGTTTTAGTATATTGAGGGTCAATTTCCATTGATGGAGGAAAAGGATCTTTAAATTTCACCTATTCTATTAATTAACTATAAACCATTTCATTTATTAGACAACTATTTCATTTTAGGTTTTCATGTGATTTTAAACATATTATAAGGATCAATTAAATGTATTTCCATTCCCAGGTAATAGATTCCTAAACAATTTATAAATAAAACTGACACCATCTAAATGAAACCAACTCCCTTTAAATTCAGTATCATAATGTAATAGGTAGAATACTATGGATCCATTTTGATCAATTAACCTTTCTGATTTATAAGGTCCCATACACCTTATAATTGAAATTGTTAGTCATGTAATCACAACCAAAGCCCAACTCAAGTAATTTTCTTCTTTGCGTCGTGTGCCGCTTTTTCGGTTGTACCCAATTTTTATATATGAAAAACACTATTTAGATTGATGATAATATTTTAAAACCCCAATATTCTTTCCCTAAAGAATATTTAAGTTGAAAATTAATATATAACCATGTATCACTCAATAATCATAGAAAACATAGTAAATTAATGTAATAAAATTTACCTATATGGCATGGAATATTCATGACATGTGAATCCTGGGTACCAATAATGATGCATGTAATAATGAACCATATTGTACAAGGACATGGGAGAATATAATTAAGCATAAAAATTACCAAAATTCATGTGAACCCTAGATATTGAAAGTATATCAACTGTAATAAGAAAAATATATAACAAAAATTTCTTATTTCCAAGGAAACATGGTTTTTACCCTGAATGTGGGTAACTACTCCTCAGAATAGTTTATAACTAACTTTCTACATGTTCCTAATATCTGTTCTATATTTCCCAAAAAATAATACAATAAAAGAAAAATGCTCTAATACCACTCTATGGAATCCTAGAGTTTGCTTAATCTTGAGTATCCCAACTTGGTCATCCATAGGGCTTCAAGATCACCTCCCCATACATAAGTGGTTGTCTACTAGCAGCGAGGTCATAGGGTGGGATAGTGGGGAAACTATTCTATATGGGAAAAGTGGAGAAAAACAGATATAATAACAGTGAATAAATAGAGGAAGCATTATGATAATAAACATGATAGAAGAAGTAAGAATAAAAATACATGTAATAAATATTTAACTCAAGAGTTATAAGGTGTATCATATAAAAAATGATAATGGAATGTATCTACAAAAGGAAATTAGGAATACATGGAAGTAGACATACAATGAAATATATGATATACAAAAGAATAAAAAATAAGACAAAAATATCTATGAATCCCAAGCTCTATCATGGTCATCGACTTCCAAGATCCCATCATAAAGAAAGAATGTACATTTAGGGTGAAAAGTGGGATGTTTCTCCTTGTCCACACCAATGATCATATAATCTACCTAGGTACCTACAACAGTCAAGATAGGGTGTCAAACAAATCACAATTGGCCACCACCAACAGAAATAATAAAAATTTCAATATCATAATATAAACAGTAAGAATGTGCATGAATATAAAATTGAAGAAATTATAAAATAATAATTCATAACTACTTCATCCTCATATTGCAATTTATCCGAACAAGTGTTCATTTAATTAATCATTATTTAGTTTATAATAAGTATTTCATGTATAATAATAATTTGATGTACCATAAAAGTATTAATAAAAACTAATGATTAAAGGTGTTACTAAGGAATCCTTGACCATAGGGGTTGAGCCGACTCATAATAGTATCATGTTTAGTCTGGATATAAAAGGTATGTGTTTTATCAAAGAGGTACACCCAAGGAATTCCATTGTAAATGATTCTAACTGATTCCATGGAACTCATCCAAAATAATCATGGGAGAAGAAGGAATTGACCCTATAGGGTGAATCCATGGTGTCATGTGTCCGAATACATCAAGAGGATTCCAAGGAGTGAATCCAAAGAAATATAATATCCAAAATATATGTTAAGTGAATCAATAATACTACACAAAAGAATTCATGTAATAAAAAAAATACTAGATTCTATAGCGGATATCTCCCATAAAAAAAGACTCAATGAGTCATAATGGTGTCCTCTTAGTGATCAAGGTATTCCCTTAAGAATCCAAGGCCGAGTCAAGTCTAGAAATTCCTATAAACATGAAAATTTACAAAGAAATAAAAACCTTATACTCATTCCATTTATATCACATGTAACCATGAATCATGTAATACTCATTACATTTAATCATTTAAAAGGTTAATTTCATTACCTTTCCTTAAGCATAAATATGAAAATTATGTATATGAAACAAATATCAATTTAATTTATAATAATTTAATATGTTCATTCCTATACCTTTAATCACACACGACAAGGTAATTTATGGACTTGAAACCAATATCAATTAGTTTTGTAATTAACTAGGCCAAGTGATATCTATAGTGTCACACCACAATTTTTATTTTTCTTCTTTAATTTGGTTTATCATTTTTTACTTTGACTTTTCTATTGAATATTGGGAATTTTGGAATGATTTTTTGAGTTTAAAGATGTTTTTCCTTTATTTTCACACTTTTTGATCTTGGTTAAGGAGAAATCAAGTGATTCCTTTAGGATGAGTACCTTTTTAGTTCATTTTCCTCTTACAAGGTTGTTGTTTCATGGGTAGATCATGGTTTGGTACAAACTATGTGGCTCCTAGATGAAACTGTGTAGGTCTTGGTGTGTCCTTAGATGAGGGCGCATGACTTGATCACAGATAGTCAAAACCACATGAGAAGTGTGCAAATGGATATTGAGTTTTTTAAAGAACCAAACCACATGGTTGGAGAATGGTTTTAAAAAACATGCATCCAAACCGTGTGGGTGTCCTGTGAGTCCAGTAAAGGACACACAGTTGGAACATAGTGTCCCAAACCATGCGACCTAACCATACACAGTGCGTAGATGAATCAAAAACAGGTTTCTATCTTTTTGAACATCTCTTATTTTTAACTCCAAATCAACTCCTCTCCCCATAATCTAGATTTTTTAACCCTAAGGAGATCTTCCCCTATTACTCATATCTTCAAAATGATTCCAATAGATATTCAAAATGTATTTGTTCATGTTTTGTGGCTAATTTATCAAGGTAATCTTCTCATCTCTTCTCCCTCTCATTCGTTTTCAATTATCTCTTGGGTTCTTCTTTTCCATTGGTTCTGTTATCATTTGCTTCATGTTATTTGGTTTTAATTTGGGTATTTTTTTTACTAAGGTTACTATTGGATGTTATTACCTCTATGGACCGTCTTGTTTTCATTTTGACTTTCCATTGTTCAAGAGCTTGTGGTTTTAGATTCATTTTCCATTTCATTTGAACATTAAATTTAACAAAAATTTATTTCCTATAATTTTTACCTTGTTTTTATATTAATTAGTGATATGTGAAGTTTGAATAAATTATTTGGAATGAAATTAGTTTTTTCCTTGAAACTGGGTTGTGTGGAATTGTTTTATTTCTCCCTGTACACCAAGTGTTTGATTAAATTTTGGGGTGGATTTTACAAATGGTTCATTGCTTCAAAATTGTGTTTTGGGTTTCTAGAATGGATTTATAAAGGGAACTTGGTTTTATAAGTCATGTATAGGTTTTTTTTGAAATGGGTTTGTCTAAAGAATGTATAAGGCTATTTTAAAACTTTTATAAGTTGGTTTTATTTTGAAAACATTACTAGGGGTGAGTATCTTTAATTGTTGATTACTAAAGGGAATGGAAGGTCCTTATAATGGGACTTACCTCATGTATTGTTGGTTCCATAAAAAATGGACTATCCCTTGGGGAGATTCACAAGCGATTCTTGGGTTTCCTGCTTATAGCATTTCTAGATATATATATATATATATACATATATGTATGTATATATATGTATAGTTATTTGTTTGTTTGTCATAGAATGTATCACTCCATTTTATACTTTTTATGAAAACCCCGAATACTTAGTGGATTATCCAATAATTTTTACAATACTAGTTTTATATTATACTCTAGACAGTGGCCCTTAGTATGGGTTTTCTCTTCTTTGAGATTATACCCCTTGGTTATGACATGTACTGTTTGACCGAGTGCGAGGGCGGTTGATTACATCAGGCACACCAACACGATCGATTAGGGAGAGTATGTTCTAGATTATCCGTTGAGATACTATGTATTCCCATGTTTCACTATAACTTATTCATCTATGGTGGATAGTTTATGTGCCTCATCTAACTTGGTTTCATGTGTGTTGTCTCCCTTCCCTTAATTGTGTTCTTATTTCTTCTTCTCCAAATTTATGGTGTATCACTTTAATAAAAGTTATTAATTGGTCATTAAATGATTCATGGAATATGTATTGAGAAATTTTTACACCCTCTTCTCTTTTTTAAATGAAAAAATGAATTTTTATACTCTTCCTCTACTTATCTAAAAGCCTTAGGCTATATTTTTTGGAAAAGAATTCTTTTTTAAGTAAATTGGGAATTAGATCATTATTTTTAAGAAAATTAATGTGTAAAAACCTATATTTATATATTATAACTCAAAATAGTGGTAAATGAATCTTTTATCGAAAGGAAATGCATTGGGAATATATTACATGGGCATGTCTATTGAGTTTCAACACTCACACCAATACTTTCATTCGTGTGTTTAACCTTAAGTGTATGTTATTACTTGGGTTTGATCACTAGTGTGAGATGTTGGGTTTTAGATTTAGTGGGTGACCTCTGTGTTCACATAGAGATCTGTTGGTTGTATGGTTAAGTTTGGTTTGGTTTTTAGTCTATGTGTATATGTTGGTTTGGTTGTTTTAGTTATATATATTGAGGTTCTCTCATTTTTTCTGCTTCTCTTATTTATTTATATTGGGAAAAATCATTCCATATTTCTATCATTTATTCCCATGGAACTTGTAACCACCTTGAGGTAATAAGGAAAGTGCCTCATGGATGTTTTAGGCTGGCTCATGTGACCGATTCAGGGTCGACCCAAGTTAGTTCATGAGAAAATGGTATCGGAGAATAGGTTATTTAGAGGACCTTGCATTCAGATTTCCTTTTTTTATTTGGGTTTTCAATGTTGAAGGAGTATTACTATCTATAATTGGGATGTAAGTATGATGATGTTTCTATAAAAAATATATAGTGTCTACCATTGTGTTACCATAGGATGTTGGGTTTTGATTTTTTATCATTTGATTTTAGTTATCATACATAAGTGAATTGAGTGTTGGGAAAGTGGTTTCCAGTGAGCTTGAATGGCCTGAAGATCAATGTGGATAAATGGTACATGGTCTTAAATGACCCTCTATAGCATTTTTGTTATTGGCATATGGCTACAAACCATGTGGAAAAGTCACCCATTGACACTAGTTCCCCACAAAAGTTATTCTTCAACATTTATTAATTTTGACTTTTTTGGAAAACCTATTTTAAATTATAAAACAACAATTTGATATACGAATTCATTGGTTTATAAAAAAAATAAAATAAATTTTAAATTTATTTGAGAAAATTATTGGGAGAATAGATTTAGAGTAAAATAAACTTTTGGAAAATGGAAATTTATTTATTGAAATTGGTTTTTTATAATTAAAACCTTGGGTTGTTTGAAAATGAAAATGGTTACCTCAAAAATGGAAACTATTTTGGAAATGGATTGGTTTCATAAAATGTTTTAGGGGTTTTTTAAAAAGTTTTTTGAAATGTTAAGGTGATAGTAAATTGAGAATTTAAAACTTGGTTTGAATATTATGTGTTGAAATTTGAAACTTATTGTTTAGACCTTTGGTATTATTATGAGCACTAAATATATAAAAATTTGTTATGATGTGGTTGGTTGGTGGTATGAGTGGATGGGTGCCCAAGATGTCATGAGAATATATGTGTGTTAGGCTTATGGAATACCACTGGTGAGTGCACAATTTATCATGCTCTTTTTATTTCCAAAATTGTAATAGAAAAGAAAATTGTTATGTTTTGAAAAGTGTGTGTTTTATATCATGTCCTTTTGTGATTTGGGAATGTTGTTTAAGTAGTGTTTTGAGTTTGATTTTTTTTATGGTGATTTGGTTTTGATTGAGTTCTTGGTTTTCTTTTTTGTTTAGAGTACATCCCCACTATAGACTTAATGGACATTAATGGCGTAGCTACAGGTTGTTCACCATTATTAGACTCTATAGTTGATCAACCTAAATACCTCATCTTGAGTTTATTTTGTTAAACCCTAATATATTCTCCCTATGCCTTCTTCATAAATAATATCTTGGGTTCTTCATATCCCTTAGTATATTTAGTATAGGGTTCATGTTTCTTTGTTTTTAATTTGGAGATTTTTTCTTCTTAACGATTCAATTGGTTGTTCTTACTTATTTCGAACCTCTTGGTGTCATTTTGAGTTATCCTTTTCCCAAAGATTGTGGTTTGAGGTAGGTGTACATTTTATTTTGGAATTTAAATTTATTATACAATTATTTCTTGTTATTCACACCTTTTTTTGTTATTAATTAGTGATATGTGTTTTTTAGGAAAATTATTTGAAATGAAATTTGGTTTTTTCCATGAAATTGGCTTGTGTGGAATTGTTTTATTTTCCCATGCACTCCAAGTGTTTAATAAAATTCATCGTTGGATTTTTAAAAGGGTTTTTTGGTTTCTCTATTTTTTTTTGGGTTTCTAAAATGTATTCCTAAAGGAATATTGGTTTTATATATTGTGTGTTCGGTTTTTTTGGAAATGGGGTTTCGTTCAAAGAATGCATAAGGATCATTTGGAAACATTATAAATTGGCCTTCGTTTGAAAACTCTCCTAGGGGTGAGTATCTTGCCTTATTTATTGGTTAATGGAATGAGAGGACCTTGGAATGGGACTTCCCTCATGTATTGTTAGTTCTATGGAAAAGGGAATATCCCTTGGGGTGATTTAGGGGTGATTCTTGTCTGTTTTTCTTCTATCCTTTCTGTTGAGCATGCATTGTTTCAATAATACTCTATATTTTTATAATGATTTTGATGATCACAATATTCTTATTTGTTATTATAATTATTTTACTTTGAGTATATTACAGGAAATTAATATTATTTATATCCCCTAATGTGGAATAATATTAAAGTATATGATTCGTGTGAAATATTTGTCAATGTGTTCGGAAAGATATTCCGCATGTTCGGGAAACACTATTCATACCATACGTTGGAGAGTGTAGAATAAAGATTATATTCTACATTTATTTTATGGGAGTTCAAAAAAGCATAGTTAATTAGCCTTACATTGATAGAAAAGTTTGGGAAAAGAACCTTATGATTGTAATGAACCTTACATTTTATCAAAAATTATGGATCATATACCTTACATTATGAAGAAAAAAATTATAGATCATATACCATATGTTTGAAAGTCAGAGAAAAAAATTATGGATCATCAAACTTATGTTTTTAATGAACCTTATGTTTGGAACCCTACATTTGAATTTTTTATGTGTTAGAGATTTTAATTTGTGACTTTATCGTACAATGGTATTTTGTGGAATATCAGGCTGATTTCATGATCAATTAAAAGACCAATTTTAAAGCACATATTTGAATGATTGAAATACGTTTATATGTGATTCAAGGATTGATTTAATAGGAGGATTTCAGGCTGATTTTTAAGGGAAGTTACGACTTCTCTATTTTCAATGATTTGAATATCACGATCTATCAGACGATCTTTTTGGTTCTTAATTTTATGAAGCAAGTGCTAGTTTTTATTTTATATATTATTTTGTATATGAATTTTCAAAAAGAGTGAAGTGAAAAGATATCTCTTGAATTCACGGTGATTACAATATTCAAATCTAGAGATATTCGAGTTTCACAAAAACAAAGATATGCTGATTCTTTAAAAAGATCTTTTACTATTTTGCTGCTACAACTGTGAAGAACAACTGGAAAGTATTTTAAAACAAATACTCTTTTATTTTGAGTACTAGATTTTCATTCTATTATTTTTTTACTGGTTTTGTGTTTAAAACCAGAAGGCTCTGTTTTAGTCTGGATTTGTAAGGGTTTCAACTTTCTACACTTAGTTGTGGATGGTCTGGTGAAAAGAGAGTCGACTATTGAAAATTAACAAGCTTGTGGAGAAGGGAGTTGGTGTAGTGGACTAGGGGATCTTTGTGCCTTGAAACACTATAAATATTTGCATCCGTATATCTGTTTATTTATTCTACATAAACAATCTGATAATGATTAAAGGACAAAATTGATTGTCATCATGATTTATCGAAGTTGTTTTTAAAGACACAATTCACCCAACTCTTGTGTATATTTCATATAACATGATCCAACAATTAGTATCAAAGGCCTGGATTTTGTTAAATATATAAAAAGATAAAAGTAAAGGATTATAAAAATATTTAAATGTATGATACACGAGAGGTAATGTCATTGGTTTGAGCCCCGTACTTCAACGGTGAAAACTATGGATGTTGGAAATCAAGGATGATCATCTACATAAAGAACCTTGGATAAAGAGGCTACTAAAAAATTCACACACTTTATGAAATTCTTGGGAAACTTGAAACATGGAGTGAAGCTACTAAAGTAGAGTATGAAATAAATTCAAAATCTATGAATTCTATCATATGTGGTCCAGGACCAGATGAATTTAATAGAGTATCTCAATGCCCGACTACTTATGAGATGAGGCAGACAATTTCAGTTTCTTATGAAAGAACTGAAAATGTTTGGAAAATGAGGTATGCTACAACAAAACTAAAATTTGATACTTTTAGAATGCTTGATGGTGAAAGTATAACTCAGATGAATTGATGGCATGCATAGATAGTCAACAACATTACTACCTTGGGAGATCCTATCAGTCAAGCCGATCAAGCATTGAAAGTACTAAGAGTACTACCAACCTGATGAAATGGGATATTAGATGCCATGAGGAAATCATCTCCTGTTAAAAATTTAACTATAAGAGAATTGATTGTAACCCTAATGATATATTAATCTGAGATGGAATGTGAATCTAATGAGCATAAAGTCTTGATAAAAAGAGAAAATACTACTCCAAAAGTTACAATGCATAAGAAGAGTAGAAAGAAGAAACAAGAGATCACAAAAGAAGAAAGTTCTGACTCATCTGATTCAAAAATGGAATTGGCATAGATGGAAAGAAAATTAAGAAAATTTTATAATAAGAAGGAAGGATTTAAAAAATACTTCAAGAAATATGAGAAAGATTCAATGGAAGTCAGATGATATGAAAGTAAGAAAATGGGTCACATAAGACCTGACTGTCCTATGCTAAAAAGAGAAAAGAAAAATAAGTTTATCAAAAATACTTATTATGAACAGAAACATAAAAAATAAATGAATTTTACATGGAGTGTTTCTGAAGATTCCAGCAGCTCATCAATTTCTAACTCAAAAAAATAAGAATCAAATCGAAAAGAAAACTTGTGCTACGTGGATGAATATAATGAGTTACAATTTTATTACTCTTCCAATTCTGATTCTGAACCTAGCTGCTCAAATGAAAAACTTGCAGCCTACTGCAATATGCGAGAAGAAAAATATGTTTCCTTATTTAAGAAGCATAAATAACTAAAAATATTCACAATGCAATTTTAGGTGAAAGATACACTTTTCTAAAATAACATCAAGAATTAATTGGGAAATATAACTTCCCTAACACAAGTAGTTCAGATCATGAAACTAAGATCAAAACACTACAAGATGAAGTAGAAACCTACAAAAGTGCAACTCTTTTAAAAAAAAATGAGTAAATACTTTAAATAAAACTCTTGGTAAGAATTTGATTATGAATGAAAGATATGGAATATGAAGTTAAGGTGAGAAATTTAAACTATACAAAAACTATTTTATTCAAAATAAAAAATGTGTGATTTTCAATTACTGTGGAATAAAAGGCCACATAAAAAAAACTATTATTTAATAAATCCCTAAAATTGTGGAATTTAAAAGGTCTTTATTTCAAATAGTTTATTTGAATCCAATGATGGTAGAAATCAATATAAATGTGGATTACCAGATCACTGCTAGCTAACACTACTAGACCCAAGACAATATGGGTACCAAAACAAACCATTTTTTAAATGCCTTTGTAGGAAGAAGGTCACAAAAGTAGAAAATAAATATGGTACATGGATAGTGGATGATCCAGACATATGAGTGGAAAGTTATTTAACTTTAAAACCTTAAATCAAAAGGATGGTGGATTAGTCACCTTTGGTGAAAATTCCAAAGAAAAAATATTTGGTGTTGGAACTATTAGAGATCTAAAAGTTATCTTAATCAATAAAGTATTTTATGTGAAAGTATTGAAACATAACCTTATAAGTATTTATCAACTTTGTGATGATGGTTATTTTGTTGATTTTTCTAACAACTGCTATTCAATTTTTCATGTAAAATTTTATATATTTAAAGCACCTAGAATTGAAAATGTTTATACCATGGACTTAAATTCCTTATGTAAACAAAAATTAAATTTTATAAATATGAAAATAAATGAATCATGGATCTGAAATAGAAGACTTGACCATTTAAATGTTTATTCTTTACATAAGTTGTCTAAGAAACAATTAGTTTCTGATTTACCTAGTCTTAAACATGATAGTGATAGATTCTGTGATGCATTTACACTTGGAAAAAAACACAAATCCTACTTCAAATCAATTAAAAATATTGCTACATCTAAACCATTAGAACTTATCCATATAGATCTGTTTTGATATTCAAGAGTAGAATGTTTGGCTAGAAAATTATATGTATATTTTTTAGTTGATGACTATTCTATATTTACCTGGATATATTTTCTAAAATATAAAAATGAATCTTTTACTATATTTTAACGTTTTTTCAAAGCTATTCAAAATGAAAAATATTTAAAAATATTTTTCATTAAGAAGTGATCATAGTAGAGAATTTGAGAATCCAGAATTCAATTACTTTTGCACAAATTTTGGTATTAAACACACCTTCTCTACACCAAGAACACCTCAATGAATGTAATTGTTAAATGAAGAAATTGAACTATTCTGGAAATGTATAGGACTATGTTAAATGAATACAGTATTCTTACCTATTTCTAGGAAGAAGCTATATGAACCACCTACTATATAATGAATAGAGTTTTAATTAGACCAATTTTCAAAAAGACACCTTATGAACTCTGGAATAATAGAAAACCTAAAGTGAAATACTTTAAGGTTTTTGGATGCAAGGTGTACACCGTGAACACCAAATAAAATCTTGGTAAATTTGATCCAAAATCTGATAAAGGAATTTTCTTAGGACATTTTTCTACTTCCAAATCTTATAGAGTTTTTAATAAAAAGTCACGAATTGTTTAAAAATCAGTTAATATGAAATTTTATGAATATGACCCTTTTGACAGAAGGGAATATCAAATTAATGAATTTGAATCTAATGAAAACATGAGACTTGAGAACCTAAAAGATGATTTTGAAAATGATATAAACAAATTTCGGTCTAGTTTAGAAGAACACGACACTGATGAACCTAATAGTGTTTTACCTAGACATTCATGAACCCTATAGAATCATCCTTTAGAAACTATTATAGGAGACCTAGAAATAGAAATAAAAACTAGAATAAATATAAGAAATACAGTTAAGTTTTTTTACTTTCAATCCCAATTAGGACCTATGTCAATAGAAGAAACTTTGGTTGATGAAATTTGGATGATAGAAATGTGAGAAGAACTAAAACAATTCAAAAGAAATGAATTTTTGAAATTAGTTGAAAGACCAAAGAACTATTCTGTTATTTGAAAAAAATGCGTCCTTAAAAATAAAAAAGATGATCAAGGTACCATACCTAGAAATAAAGCAATACTAGTAGACAAAGGATATAATCGAGAAGAAGGTATTGATTATGATGAAACCTTTTCCCCTGTAGCGAAATTAGAATCCATTAGGATCCTTTTAGCGTATGCATCTCATATGAATTTTAAATTATTTCAGATGGATGTTAAGTCTTTATTTTAAGATGGTTATTTAAGGGAGGAAGTTTATCTTGTGAAACCTCCTAGTTTGGGAAATTCTAAAAAACCAGATTTTGCTTTTAAAGATACTAAGGCTCTTTATGGCCCTAAACATGAACCTAGATCTAGGTATGAATGTTTAAGTTCTTTTCTTCTAAAAAATGATTTTATTATTGTTATGGAAGAACCAAAACTTTTCAAGAAAACTATAAATTATAATATTATATTGGTTCAAATTTATGCTGATGATGTAATTTTTGGATCAACCAATAAAAATATTTTTCACGAATTTCCAAATTTAATGCAAAGAAATTTGAAAGGAGTATGATGGGAGAACTAAATTTATTTTTAGGACTTCAAATCTATCAAAAAGATTTTAGAAATATTTTGAATCAAATTAAATACATTACATATTTAGTAAATAAATTTGGGCTTGAAAACAACAATACATATACACCTCTTATGTGAACTAACATAAAACATGATTTGGATATAACTGGAAATCCAGTAGACAACAAGGTATGTAGATTTATGATTGGTATTTTATTATATCTTACTAATAACAAGCCAAACATTATGTACTTAGTATGTATTTCGTTAAGATTTCAATCAAATTCTAAGTAATCTCATCCTATAGCTGTCAAAATAATTTTTTGATATTTAAACGGAACTGTCTTTCAATTTATTCTTTATCCAAAACATCTGATTTTAATTTAATTTCATATTCGGATTCTGATTTTGGAAGTTATAGATTAGATAAAAAAAAGTATCTTAGGAACTTGTCACTTTTTAGGAAAATAATTAGTTTCATGATCTATTAAGAAACAATACTCAGTTTCTTTTTCAACAACTGAGGCATAATATGTATTTGTAAGCAGTTGTTGTGAACAATATTTGTGGATGAAAAACACTCTTATGGAATTTGGACTAAATTTTAATAATATACCTATTTTATGTGATAATACTAGCACTATAAATATTTCAAATAATATTAAGTCATTATAGAACTAATAATATTGATATTAGACATCTTTTCTAAGAGTCCATGTTCTTAAAAAAATATATCTTTAGAATTTATAATTACTGAATTTTAATTAGATTTCATTTTTACTAAAACACTTCTCACTACAAGTTTTTATTTTAATAAGGAGGAGTTAGATTTATTTAATTTTAAATATTTTTTATTTCAAATTTTATTTAATTTTATTTAATATAAATCTTAATTTTATTTGATCACATTTTTTATTTTTTATTTTCACTATTTAAAGTAATTTTGTTTTAAATAAGTTACATTTTTTTATTCTGTAATAAATTTTAAATACTCCGCATATAGTTTAATTTATTTTAAATTCTATAATGATTATTATGTATGTAATGAAATGGTAATCAAGGATCTGTCAGAGCCTATTTCGAATTCTGAACCCGCTCATTTTCTCAACACCTTTCGAAATACCGAAAACCATAACCTCTTTCATAAACCTTTTCTTGCACCTTAAAAACCATATAACTTCAAAACGTTAGAGTTTTTTTATTGAAATAAAAAAGGAAAAGAGATTCGAGGAAGGAGAAACTAGCGATGTTAAGCGTCAGTGCTATACTAGACGAAAAATATTTCAAGGAAAGGTAATCGATTTAGATTTGTTATACCAGAAACATTTGATGTTAAAGAAAGCCCTAGATTTTCAAAATCTTGAAAAGTCTTTCAGTGAGGATTAAAATGATTTCCTATATGAGGAAGATTTGAGAAGTTTTTATAAATCTGTTCAGTTTAGTTTGGTAGATACATAATATTCAATCATATCCAAAATAGAGGATATAGATTTATCGATCTCTCATGTTGATAGAGAAAGGATCTTGAACTACCCTCAAGAGGGAGTTTTTCATTTTGATCTAAAGTCAATCAGGGATAAAAACCATAAATATTAGGATATCATGTCATTTTTATTTGATTATACTAACATTAAAAAATTATAGAAAATGTTTTAGAACTAAATTAGAAAATCATGGTTAAGTTTGTTGAAACTAGGATTGCTCCAAGAAAGTCAGAGATGGAGAAGATTATTTTTCCTGATATATACACAATGTTTTTTTTCTTAAGTGAAATGAAGATGAATTTTCCATGATATATAATTAGATATCTTAATTTCTACTATCAACCAGAGGCTCAAATTAATTTTTATCCTTATTGAAGATTTGTCTCAAAAGTGTTGTTCAAGAAGGATATGGTAATATTGGTTGATACGAGAGTCAAATTCCACAATAGTAATGTGTTTAATGATGTAACATTGAGGAAATTTTGATTTTTCAATAGTACTATTAAAGGGAAAATCACATTGGTTGGGGATGATGGGGATTAAGCATCTAATTAGGGAGAGAAACCTGCAAAATCTAAAGAAGGTATGGCTGAATCGAGAATAGGGGAAGTTTTAAAGACTGAAAAGAGACTTATATTTGTAACAAAATGTGTCCCTGTTGATGAAAAAAGTCAAGGATGACTTCAAAATAGGCTCATAGAAGCTCATACTGGTGGAGAATCTACTCATCAAAAAATTCATACGACATGAGATCTTTTAAGTTAAATGTTTTTAAGAGAACCTGTTCTTGATGAAATAAAATAGGGAGCTGCATCTCAAGAAGAAGTGGAATTTTTTCCTCCAGATGAGGTGGAGAAAAGAACTAAGGAGGTACCTCAAATTGAAAATAACAAGAAACGTACCAATCTATTAATCAGATTATTGCTTCTCAGTTTCAAGAAGAACCAGTTCAAGCAGAGCCCATTCAACAAGAAAATTTTTCTGAAGTTCATATAGAAGTTTTGAATGAAAATTTTTCTGTTGAGGATTAATTTAAGGACTCTGGAGAGAATTCAGTTGAAAAACTCAAAGAGAAGGATAAATAAGAGAGTTCAGATGCTCAATCTTTACCAATGATCTTTGTAGATCCAATTGTGAATCATGCACAAGGTGCCCCGGATTCTATGTCTGATCATGTTGAGGATCTTTTCAGAATATTTAACAAAGCTCAAGTAGAGAATGATGCTTTAAGAATGGAATTAGAAAAATAGAAACAAGGATTTCAAAATCTAAAAGATAGTTATATTTAAAAGTAATAAGTTTATGTTTTTAAGAAAGAATTGTTGGAAAATGTTTAAAAATTAAAATCTGAAGTTGTGTTGAAAGCAGATCTGGCACAATTGAAAAGTTTTATATAGCAATAATTTTCAACTATCATAGGAAGTCAAGTAAGTACATCATGTTCTTCACCTAATTTGATCAATAGATTCCAAGAAATTACAATTACAATGAGCATCATGAATGAAATGTTTCAATATTTAAAAGGTAATAACACTCCTTTTTAGTGATTTTGGATAATCAAAAGCATCTTGTTGAGAATATCACCTCAGTTGAACCAGGAATTTGAGAATTGCTAAACAGATTCATGAGAATGTCAATATATTTATGGAGAGGGAAGAATGATTGCATAAGTTTTTCTGAGTGAATATCATTGAAGATATTAATTTGTCCTAGGAAGGAAGGGATATGATAATTCATATGGGAGAAGATATTATGAAGAGATTAAGGTTATAGTTAATAGAGTTGAAGGATGTTGTTCAGAATTGCTGATATACCCTTTTTAAAACCTTTATCCCAACAACATTTATTCCTTTTCATTAATGTACTTGTATATTGTTTTCTCACTGAAATATCATAGTTATCATTTTAAGGGTTTTTTTACTTTGTTTATGTCTATGTTAGACCACCTAAAAATCCGGATTTTTTTATTGATAAACAGTTTATCATACCATTTTCTTAAAATTTTAGTGCTACATTAAATGTGTTATATTCTTTATTCTATAAGTCATTTTGACATCACAAAAGGGGTTAAAAATTTGGATAAATAGAAATTTTTTTAAAAGGAAGATAACTTTGTTTTCAAATAGACTTTTGGGGGAGAAATTCTTAAATAGATAACCTTTGGAGAGAAATTTAGATAAACATGTATTATATATTTTCAAAGAAGAATTTGGATGTAAAAATTATAAAAAATATCCTTTCCAAATTCTAAATTACATGTAAATAATTTTATAGGTTTTTTGATCATCAAAAAAGAGGAAATTGTTGAGAATGTATTGTTTCAACAATACTCTATATTTTTATGATGATTTTGATACCCAAAAATGACCTTATTTTGTATTATAATGATTTTACTTTGAGTATATTTTAGGAAATTAATATTCTTAATTTTTGAATAATATTAAAGCATATGATTTGTGTGAAATAATTTTAAAAGCGTTTGGAAAGCTATTAAGCGTGTTCTGGAAATAGTTTTCACACCATATGTTAGATATCATAGTGTAAGGATTATATTATATGTTTATTTTATGGAAGTTTATAAAATTATGGTTAATCAACCTTATGTTGATTGAAAATTATGGTAAAAGAACCTTACATTTGTAATGAACCTTACATTTTTTCAAAAAGTATGGATCATATACTTTATGTTCTGAAAAAAATAAAAGTATGGATCATATACCATACATTTGATATCCAATGAAAAAAAGTATTGATCATCAACCTTACATTTTTAATCAACCTTACATTTGGAACCCAATGTTTGACTACTTCAGGTGTCAGAGATTTGAATTTGAGACTTTACCATACAACGGTCTTTTGTGAAATATAAGGCAAATTTAAAGCTCAATTCAAATCCCAATTATAAATCCCATCTTTGATTGATTTAAACCCATTTATATGTGATTCAAAGAATCGATTTAATGGGAGGATTTTGTGCTGGTTATTAAGGGAAGTTGCGACTGCTCTATTTTCAAATATTTGAATATCGCGATATATCAGGTGATCTTTTTGGATCTGAATTTTATGAAGCAAGTGCTAATTATTATTCTATATATTCTTTGTGTATATGAATTTTCAAAAAAATTGAAGAAAAAAGATATCTCTTGAATTCACGGTGATTATAAGATTCAAATCTGGAGAAATTGAGTTTCATAGAAACCGAGATACACTGATTCTTTAAAAATATATTTTACAGATCTACTGCTATAACTATGAAGGACACCTAGAAATTATTTTAAAATAAATAATATTTTATTTTGTGTACCATCTTCTCATTCTAAGCCATTTTTACTAGTTCTGTTTTTTGAACAAGAAGGCTCTATTTTAGTATTAAGTTGTAAAGGTGACAACTTCCTACAATCAGTTGTTGATGGTCTTGTGAAAAGAAAACTGACTAGTAAAAATCACCAATATCATGGAGAAGAGTATTGGTGGAGTTGACTATGGGATCTTTGTGCCCTGAAAAATTATAAATATTTTCATCATGATATCGGTTTATATCCACTGTATAAACAATCTAACAAAGAAAAAAATGAGAGAATTGATTTTCATCAAGATTCATTGAAGATGTTTTTAAAGACACAATTCACCACCTAATTGTGTCTATTTTGCATAACATGATTCAACACTTTCTATATAAATGTATTATTTTTTTCTTTTTTGGTGATGTATGGTTCACCCCAATTTTAAGCTTGACATGGGATCCCTTCAAATCTAGCAGATTATATGAGAATGTTTGTTTCAATTATTTATGATTAGGTTCTAGCTATTGGTCCTTAGTATATATTTTATTGCTTTGGGATTATGTACCTTTGTTAGGCCAGGTGATGTATAACCATGTGTGAGGGTTGTTTATTACATCAGGATTACAGACGCAACGGAGTAGGGAAAGTATTTTCTTGATTATCCCTTGGGATCCTAGGTATTCCCTTGTTTCCAAGGAATATTTTCATCATCATTGGATAGATTAGGTACCTCAGTAGACTTGGTTTCATGTGTATTATCTTCCATTCACCTTATCGTATTCTCACTACTTCTCCATTTTTATGGTGCATCTCTTTTGTGAAAGTGAGTAATTGTTCTTAAATATATCATGGAAAATGTATCGAGAATGTTTCATGACCTCTTCCCCTATTTAAATGAAAACTTTACCCTTATAACTCTTTCTATAATTATCTAAATATATAAAGATTCATTATTTAGAAAATAAACCTATTTTATGTAAATAGTAAAATGTATCATTAATTGTTTTAAAAAGAAATGTGTGAAAACTTATATTTATATATTTTAACTAAAACTACAGGAAAACGTCTCTTCTATTTAAACGGAATGAATTGAGAATAGATTTCATGGTCATGACTAATGTGTTTTGACATTAATGCCTAAAACTTTATTCTTATTTTTTTTCCTCAAGTGTAGGTTACAAGTTGAGTTTGATCATTCTTGTGTGATGTTGGCTTTTGGATTCAATGGGTGACCAATTTGGTCACCCAGTGATCTGTTGGTTGTTATGTTTCATTTGGGATTGTTTCTAGTCAAGGTTTATATATCAGTTTTGATTTTTTTATTTATATTGGGATGAATTGGTTGTTTTCCACTACTTCAGTTTATTTATATTTTTAAAAATTGTTCCCTTTTTCTCTTTTTGATTCCCTTAGTGCTTGTCACCACCCTGAGGTGATCAGTAATGTGCCTCAGGGATATCATAGGTGTGTTCATGTGATCGATTCTAGGTCAACCCAGGATGGTTAATAATATATAAATATACTTAAAATTGTACAATTTAAAGATTCAATTAATTGTGACGGAACACATACCTTATCAAGGCTAAGTAAATTACACCCAAAAAATGTCTCATTTAATCCGAAAAAGTAGTTCATAAAGGAATAAATGAATAACACACTCAAAATGGGAAATCCAAATTGAGATCTCAACCTTCAACGGTGTCAAAGATGTCATAATAGGAATATATCTTACAATTTACACAATTTAATTCAACAAAGATGAATTTTAGGAGCAACACCCACTAAAACCTGTGTGTTACCAACATTAATAAATTTTAGATGATGAGAATTTAATGGTGACCCATAGACCACCTACATTATCCCCGTAGTATATTCATCATCTAGTATCATCCCTTATTTTTTCCTAGATCAAAATAAAATGTAAAAACATACAAACAATCTAAAAATAGGGCATAAGATCTTGCATCAAAATAGCATCGTCTATAGGGAGATGGATAAAGAAAGGATCCTAAGGATAAATTGACTAGTAAATGGACCATGGTTTATATGTTAAACCACATACCTTTCCCTTGGATAAATATTAATTTTTTATTAATTTTAAACTATTAAATAATATATTTTTTATTATAAAATATCATTAATGTCATTTTTGGATCTATTCATTTACTAGGACATTAAAGTAACAAATATAGGTATGAAAATAAAATATAAACCTTCCTAACATCTCTAATTTTTTATATTTTTATAAAAAATTTATGTAACACAATAATACATCAAAATTTAATTACTTAAAATATTTTTAAAATATTTTTAAAATATTTTTATATTAATTGAATACATTTTTTCTCAGCGTTGCGTAAGCATTGAATGTAATTATTCTATAAATAATAATTTAAAATAAATTTAATTTATAAGAAATTTATTTATATTTCAAATAAATATTTAGAACCAAACTTCTCCACTTTTTATCCTTATGTAAAAAATTTATATAAATTAAGGTCTAGAGAGTGATGTTTTGTTTCTATTATTTTCATAAAATAATTTAATGGTAAAAATCAAAGAAAAATGTAATTAAGTTTCCATATATTATATAGTTTAATGTAAAATTTTGAAGTAATGTCATATAATAGTATAAAATAATGTTTTCGATAAATTTTAAATCCTCATCCCAATGTTTCAGACCTATTTTACAAGCTTCACCCTTACCAAGGTGAAAAATATAAAATATGTTTACGATTCATAATGACCAAAAATAAAAGGGTAATATTTACTAAATTTGATCATATTTATTCCTAATATGTAATCCATTTTATCAAATTAAATTAATATATGTGGCAGAATTCAATTTACAATTAAACCTCTAAAACAAGACGAACATCAGTTTTCTAGATTTTTTTCTAAAGTATAAAATGTTTTTTTTGAAAATTAGTTACAAAATTAGAAAAAATTACAATAATTGGATTATTAATAATATAAATTAATTAATTTTACTTTGAAAATAATTTTATAGAAAAATGGATGTCTATAAATGCTTCAAAAGAAAAGATGGTTTTCAATAAAAATATATATATTTTCACTATTCATTGAAAAATCAATATTTATAGAAAATTCTCAAATATTTCACTCAATATTAATTTTGAAAATATTATTTAAAAAATTTGTTTTTTAAATAATTTTTATAAAATTATAAAAAATAAATTATATTTTTTTCTCACAAAATAAATAAACATCATTTTTGAGGAAAAATGTATTTTTGACGAATATAAAATCTTCGATAAAAATTGAGTAAATATTTATCAATATATTTACTTAATATAACACATTTATACATAATTTTACAAATGAGGTTATTTCTATTCAGTCCACAAAATTTAACAGGTAGTTTATAACATTAATCTACAATTCAATTCATTTAGACTCAAGGCCGCATGTAACATAAGCTATCCAAGAAAATAAATTTATTTGAGAAAGAATATATCCTATAATCACGGGGTATTACATTCTAAAACCATTAAAATGAAATTATACATAAAATTTTTAACAAATTTATATATAAAATTTTGGATATCTCTGTTTCATCACATCCTCAGACCCCCTTATATATTCTTTGAATTTTTGATTCCTCTGGGGAAGTTTAACAAGATGAGTAGTATTGTTTTGTAGAACTTTATCATTATGATACATGATTTATACCAATTGTTATTCATAGGAAAAATCATGCTATAGTGGCACAACCTTATAGTTTAGTACATGTGAAGGATTAGGTACCTACATTATCATGAGAGATTTATGGAACTCATCGTGAACTCAAGATATGTTCGGTGAAAGTGCCAGGCGATAAGCTACCATCCCTACTCGATCAAGAATCTCAGAGGGTAAAATATAGTTAGGTTTTAAATGTGACTTATTTATGAATTATATAACCCTATTCCATGGATAAATTCACAAAAATACCTTCCTACTAACTTCAAATTTCATATTTCACTAATAACTGTCAACATAAATTTTTTATCGACTCTAATATACTTTGTTGTGATACTAAATGGCTCGGGATTCCTCCACCATTCCACATCTTGAACTGGTACCAATATATTTAATTCTCTAAATTTATCCCAGAATGTTGGTGTTCTACGATTCATTTAATATAGGGCTTTATAAGGATCCATATGAATTATTAAGTGAAAGTTGTTGTTGTAAGAGAATTTGATAATTGGAAGGTGTTGATATAAACTGCCTTTGAAATACATAGAATAATATATCAACATATCCTCAAGTGTTTTAATTTTCCTCTCAGATTGAACATTTATACAAGGATGATAAGTAGTTCTGAAACATAACTTTGAATACATATCATGCTGAAGACTTTTCCAGAACAAAAAACAAACTTCATATCCTAATCAAATATATTATAATGTGGTACTCCAAGAAACCTTACCACTTACTTAATATATATTATGGAAATATGATCAAGATATAAATATTCTATAATAGTAATAAAGTGTGCTGAATTTTAAGGTGATCAACTATAACCCAAATTTCATTATGTGCTTTATATGTTTTGGGGAGTCTAATGAAAAAATACATTGATATATTCTTCCATTTCCATTCAAATATAGGTAAAGGTTGTAAAACCACCTTAGACTTATGTCTCACATTATTAACTTACTAATATACCAAGCACTAGGATACATAATTTGAAATACCTCCCTTCAAATTGTACCACCCGAAATAAACTTTCATATATCTATACTTATTCATACTTCTTAGATGAATAGTGAATGAAGAACTATAAGTTTCATCCAGCAACTATTTATTAAAACCTAGTATCAAAAGAACACATAAATGGTTCCTAAATGTTATCATCCCATCACAATCAAGGTTAAAGTTTGGAACATTTCTTACATTCTTTTGCAATTGTACATATTCCTTCAGTGCCTCTTTAATCTTCACTTGGATAGATAATTGAACATCAATTTGAGAAAGATAAGATTTATCTCCTTTCTTCATGATGTCTAGATCCATATGTTGAAAATACTAAATTATTGTATGGTGTTTTTATCCTCATGATAGATAAACTATTATGGTCCTTTTGAATCATAGAATTAAAAACCTCGTTTACTTTCCCTGGGTGTTAATGTATTGAGAATTCATAATATTACATCAAGTCCAACCATATTATTTATATAAAATTTAATGATTTCTGAATGAATATATACTTTAATTTTTTATAATCAATATATATATAACAAATTTCTCAATAAATATAATGGTACCATATCTTTAATGAAAAAATTGCCATAGTTAACTCAAAATCATGAGTTGAGTAATTTTTCTCATGAACCTTCAATTGGAATGAGGCATAATCTATCACCATATAATTTTAAATAAGGACACGTCCCAGTCCCTTATTCAATTAATCACTATTGATTACAAATCCTTCTACATGTTAGGGTACTATAGGAATAAGTTCACTGAAAAATCTTCCCTTAAGTTCCTTGAAATTTTCCTAACATTCATCTATCTAAAGGAAATTAACTCCCTTCTGATCTTACTTGGTAAGTGGATTAAAAACCAGTTAGAAATTATATAAAATCATTGATAATATCTACCCTAAACAAGGTAAATATGGATCTCAATCACAGTGGTTAGTATAGGTCAATGTTACTAACATTAATATTTGATGGATCCATTGATATATCATCTCTTGAGATTATATGTCCAAAAAATGAAACTTTTTTGTAACCAAAATTTACACCTAAAAATGTTTTCATAAAAATTCTATTTCATGAGGGTCTATAGAACAATTCTTAAATGATTTTATTGCTCTTCATTTATCATTGAATAAATAAGAATGTCAGAAATAAATACTATTTAAAACTGATCATGGTAAAATTTTATGACTCTATAAATTAAATCTATAAAGATAGAGGGGGAATAAGTAAAACCAAATGGAATAAATATAAATTCATAGTGATTATACATAATATGAAAGGTTTTATTGCATATGTATTAGATTTTGACCATCAATTGACAGTATCTAGATCAAAGAGAAATCTTGGAAAAATATTCAACTCCTCAAAATTGACCAAACAAATCCTCAATATGTGGTATCTGATACTTATTATTGGTTTTGATCTTATTTAGTTCTAGATAATCAAGGCAGAGTCACAGTGATCCATTTATCCTATTAACAAAAATAATATGTGAACCCAATTATTATGCAATTGGATGAATGAATCCAGTTTCAAGTTTTTACTGGATTTTATTTCTCAATTACAATAACTCAATCAGGTACATTCTATATGGAGTCTTTGAAATAAGAATAGCACCAAGAGTAAGTTCTATTGAAAACTCACATTCATGATTTGGAGGGTGAATTATGAATTATTCTAAAAGGAAATAAAAATATCCTACATAATAGGCAGATATTTGATGCCGAGTTTCCCTCTATGTATTTGATATAACCACATTAACATCACGCCCCTCCTCATTGGCTTGAGTTGAGGCAGAATTGATGATTGGACTTAAAGTACATCACCAAGATGCCAAAGGTATGAAATAAATGTCAATGTATTAATAAATGGTTGGGGGATTATTTTCCCTTTTAAAATAAAAATCACCACAACTAATCAAATTATAATCAAATCCACTATATGATTCATGACAATAATGTAATACTAATCAAAGATATACCAAAAACATAACAATACCAAACTACATCATAACCTATATAACATTACCATAGCGAAAGACTAAACCACAAAACTCAAAGACTCTAAATATATATATCCACATCTCCCAAAATACTCTATGTTTCAACTCCACAATGAATCCCAAAATTGCATGATGCATCACTAAAGAAATTAGATAATATTCCCATACCATGTCGATAAAAAATTATGTAAAAGAATAAAAGTTCCAAAGTTGGGTGTGAGTAATGAAATTTAGTAGTTTTTACCCATATTTATTACTTACTCATGCCACTAGGATAGATCATTTTATCATATTTATATAAAAAATTTATATAATTTTTTTTGAAATAATTTATATCTGAATATAAAACAATTTCCATACCAAGAAGGTTTGAGGAAAGAATAAGAATATGTCATTTAATCATTTTTAAAATTCACTTTCCATAACCCATTCCATTTTAAAAATTCACACACCCAAACCCTCAACCATAAAATCCTTTTGTTTTCTATTGATGGGGGGAATTCACATCTATACCATGTCCCTATGATGGTGGAACTTTGTGATGATTTTCCACCCCATTAAACTCATTCTTAAACATTTAATCCAATAACCATTCCAACACAATATTTTACAAAATATTTTAGTAAAACAATTATTTTATTGAAAACACTCTTCTATGCATCAAAACTAAACAACCATTTTAAAATAATAATTTTAAAATCATGTGATCACTTTCACTTTTCACCAAAACACCAAATTTTTACATTTCCCTAAATCGTCACAAAATAGGGTTATTTGAAGCATTTAAAAACTGTTTAAAAATAAATTTAAAGCAAAAATATCAATTTGAAATAAATCCTTAAAGTTATAGAATAAGGAGTCAAGGGTGAATCCACCTACCTCAGAAGTTGTGGTGAAAAAAAAAAGAATGATATTAATTCTTCAGCAAAACCGAGTTCAATCTCAAAAAACCTACCTTAGATCTCATTCGATAGCTCAAAAATAGACAAATATCACCATGATTCAAAACCACTATCATATATCTATGCCCAAAATATCACATCTATGAATCCAATAGAGTAAAGATATGTATATCTAAGTAAAATTACCAAGAACAGAGACTTACCAAGGAATTTGGCCTTCACTGCATTAAGACTTACCAAAAGATCAATCCAAAATTGGAGGGGAAAGTATAAAAAGACTTTGGGAGGAAAAAAGAACAATTTTATATTGAAAGTATTGAAAAATGAGAGGATTTTTGGCTAAACAGAGTTAGATCCACCTTTTTTAGGATCAATCTTTTAATCGTGCACAACTAGATGCACAGTTTGACAAACTATGTGCTAACCCTAGAAATGAATATTTACTCAAAATAATGGTTTTTACTAGGTGTAAAATATAATGGAAAAACCATGATCCTAACCGTGGACATACCGACCTACTCCTATTTTAGTTTTCACGGTTTTCTGTAGGAGTGTCGTGATTTTTTCAAACCATGTTAAAACTGTGAACCTCCAGAAAGGCCCCCAAAACAGTCCATAAGTCATATAAAACCTCCAGAAATTCACCAAGAAAAATTAAATACATAAAATAAATAAATATAGCGTTAATTAATTGAAATATTCGGTGCTAATTTCTCCCCAAAATTGGCCTTTTCATTCCCAGAAAGCAGAAATCAACCATTTTCTTAAAAAACATCAGTCCATTTCTCGACCATTTCCATATCCCATTCCCAAGTATGTTCTTGAATCCAACCATGTTTCAAAAAAAACCCAAAATAGATCAATGATTTTCCCATGAAAAACATTATATTTCCAATCCACAATTCATACCAGTATATAAACCAATGAAGCATTTGGCTCTAGGTCTACGTGATCACATCGAATCACATGGTCCGAATTAGGCTGATACTTTTTCAATCAACATACATGAAACACATTATGAACTATTATAAAAAATGGGGGAAAATCCAACTGGTATTTTTCCTCATGAAACCATTCAAGTATCTCAAAAGGGAAAATGTATCAAGGAGATAACATTCTCTATTTCCCAAATCTATGATACCCAGGACGTGGAGAGATTCCCAAGGACACATGATCACTCACCTCGAGTGACAACGACTATCAATGATGATCTAAATATGAGTTTGGACAAATCTGAGAACTCTCCATTCTCTTCCTGATTAGTTGAATCTTTTATGTTGTCTCTTGGAAAAAGATTTTCCAAACTAGTGAAGTCTCACTTATTTTCACCCAAGAAAGTGGGGAATGAAAATGATTCCTGTATAATGTTTCAAAGGAGACATTTGTATTGAGTCTTGATAAGTGTTGTTATATAAGAACTATACTAATTGTACATGATCCTCACATGATCCACTAGAATATATTACCAAAACCATAGCATGTAATCCAATGCTTGTCATCATCCATTCAGATTATCCATCCATCTCAAGATGATACACTACATTAATTATCAACTCCGTCCCAGGGGATTACTATAAGGATTTATATAAATGAGATGTAAACCTTAGATAGCTATTTGATACTATTAAAATTTTTATTCAATGACTCCTTACCACTTCATGGATATAAAAATTTGGAAATTCATCCATTCTATGAGATTCATGAATATAGATGAAATAGATTGACTTTGTGATCCAATCCATTTTCACCCTTATAACATCATGTTTCTGAACCATTTTTGGGAGACCTATTACAAAATCCATGGCTATCTACTCTAATTTCCAAATAAGAATAGTTAAATACTGTGACAGAATCACTAACCATTGATATTCTACTTTAACAAGATGACATGTTAAGCATCTCAAGAAAAACTCAACCACCTTTATTTTCATACAAACCCACCAAAAATTTTCTTTCAATGCCTTATACATCTTATGTATTCCATAATGAAAAAACCATCTCAAATGCTATTAATCATGAAGACATTGTTCCTAAAAATCCATAGGTATGAGAATACAATGTCAAAAAAAAGAACTCCCATCCAGTTTCCGTCCCTAAATGGTCTCCTCACCATTGAGTTTGGAACTCATAGAAACACATTTTGAATTGGATTTTTGTCCCTATTTAACAATATTCACAAAATCAAGAACAAAAGAAAATATTAAGAATATAGATATATTTTAAACATATATTTCATCAATGACATAAATACCACTGGAAAATTCATAAGACCTAAAGGAATTAAATCATTATCATAATGGCCATATTTATTCCTGAAATCTATCTTTGGAATATACTCCTTCTGAAATCACAATTGGTGATATCCTGATCAAATGTAAATTTTAGATAACCACCGGGATCCTCTCAATTGATTTAATAGATCATCAATGCATGGATGTGGATATAAATTCTTTATCATAACTTAGTTAAGATTATGATAATCCACACACAGGTGAAGAGTTTTATTTTCCTGTTTGATAAACAAGACTGTTGTTGTCCACAGAGACATGCTAGGATGAATGGATAATTTTCTATATATATCCTCCAACTACAATTTCAATTAAATTAATTCTATTTGTTCCATCTGATTGGATGAAATAAATATAATACTTTTCCACATAAGGAAATGAATCATAAACTAACCTTCTCTTTTTTGTGGAAACCCAGAGAAATTATTAGAAACAACATCTGGAAACTAATCAAAAACCCTTAAAAACACATATTCTTGATATCTTCAATAGATGAGGAAGTCAAAATTACCAACTAGTATGATATAATTCTAAATGTTGGTTCCAACAAGACAATTTCACGTGCCTTTTAATTTTTAGTATCCTTTCAAGAGATTCTGAACACCATGATATTTCGTAAAACTAACACTTCATGTATAACATTTGATGTGAGCCTTGAAATATTTTAAGCCAATCTATACCCATGATTATTTAATAGAAATAAATCGCCATCATAGAGAAATACCATATCATCTTAGCTTCATCAATAGTTATAGTAAAATATTTACATGTGAAGGATTGAAATTATATTTGACAAAGAGGTGTTTTATGTTTCGAAACAGAAGGCATCATCTCAAAATCTAATCCCAGAAAATCAGAATCATGAGAATAAATGAATTAATGGGATACACCTATATAAAACTGAGCCTAAATAAATTTAGAATTCAAAATAATCACAGATCTCACAGTTTGTGGCCTCGGTTGATCATCCAAAATAAATTTCCCATCTCTGTGTAACAGCTTACTTGCTTCACTTTTCTCATTATTTTGTTGTTGGGATTTCCCTTTCTGAGGAGTCATGGTATTCATGGAGTAATATTAGTGATCTAGTAAATGATGATGATTATTATTCTGTTGCACTCATTCCATTAAATCATATGATATCTATGACACATGAGAATTTTCTTGGACACCCAACCTCAGAGCACTGTAACAACAGAGCTAAATATTACCCATCAAGTTGAAATTGTGGAATTATTTTGGTGGTTCCATATAATATTTCTTCATGTGATACAAAGATCCACACTAAAAACATACATACATTATTTTGGGATTAGAAGGAATGTTCCTTAATCCAACCAGTTAATTATGATCTATCCCACTACCTTGGAAATAGGTGTCCCTCTAATTCTTTTTCCCAATATTAGAGTTCCCACCATTTACCATAGGTATCAACATTATTTCTCCACCTGTATCTTCTGATATTTCCCTTTCTACAAGAATCACTCTATTGAACATATCTGTATATTCTATTATATTGAGGATGACAATTTTTGAGGTAATTTTCTTCTTCTTGATTCAATGATTTGTGCCTTCAAGGAAGCACTTGTAGAAAATTTAGTAGAAAAGAAGATTAAATTCATTAATTTATCCGCATACCCTATCACTAATAGGCTCTCCTAATTCAATAAGAAAAAGTATATCTTTATTGTAATACTGAATGTGTGAGGATAGAAATATTTGTTGAAAAAATAATAAAAAAACATCCCATGTAATTTTTTGGTCTAATATATCCAAAACCACTAAATCCCCCGATTGGCATAAAATATCCTATTTCATAAATGTTTCCAACTTTACATTTAGATATTCTAGTGTAATAGGGAAATATAAGATTTGATTCATCCTATTCAGCCGCACCTCTAATTTATTTAGTACTAATTCACCCTAAACTATCAGTGTATTATGATTATAGAACTGAATGTAATGATCCAATTACCTTGGTTTATCCCTTAAATTCCCTCTTTCCACAACCTAAAAATATTAGACAATACTCTAAACCAAGTGTTGATTCACCTATGGATCAAGTACAACAAATTCATAACATTTTCTTCTGGTTTGTTTCTACGACACCTATAAGGTTCCATTTTCTATAAACACAAAAAATTCCATAAGTATCACTCTCTAGAAATTTAAGGCTCAAAAATTTCAATTTCTACCATATCACAATTATCACAAAAGGATTTCCCAAATTACACAGTTTTAATTTTCAAACCATTTTGAAAAGTCTACCATGATTTTGAAAATCACACAATTTTAAATTAAAAATATCATTCCATTTTTAAAATCTTACATTTAAAAAAAATCAATAATTTTAAAAAATATATATATTTTTTAAAAATATAAATCATTTCTCAAAAATAAATATTCATTCCGAGTGGTATTTCACTTTTATCATTTCTTGTCATTCTCATATCATTAGTTAAACCCATAACAAAGAGATTACAATTATTATACGTTTCTCCAAAACTCTTATGTACTCAGCTCCCTTGTATCATGAAGCGGAACATAAATAGGTTAGCTATATCCTTTTATTCTATTCACTTAACATCTGGATAATCATATTACCTGATACCATCCCAACATAAGAACTCAAACAGAATGAATTTCAAATCCATGATAGAAAACTAATACCATTTGTCCCAAAATTAAAAATGGATTAACAAAGACTAATATAATTCGTAAGTAATTTGACAAACAAGATGATACCACTTGTAACATCTGACCCTCCTCACTAGCTTAAATCAAGGCAGAATTTCAATTTGGCCTTAGGAGACACCCCTTAGATGCCAATGGCAGGCAATAAATACCCAGGTATTTATAATTAGTTTTGGGGATATTTTCTCTTTGAAAATAAAAAAAATAAAAACTAATCATACCATAATATAAGTAACTATATGATAAAGGATAATAATGTTATACAACGAAAAGTAATACCAAAAAAACAATAATGCCAAACTAAATCATAACCAATATCAGAGTACCAAAGAGGAATACTAAACCAAAAAACCCAAACACTTTAATGACATAACTCCACATCTCCCAATATGATCCAAGCTCCAACTTCAAAATACTACCTAAAGTATCATGATGCGTCAATAATGAAATGTGATACTTTTACCTCACATGTGTCTCAATAAAAAAATATGTAAAAGAACCAAAGTGAAAAATAATGTGTGATGAATAAAAAACAGTTAGTTTTCCCCAAATTACTACCCTACTCACACCACTAGGATAGATCATGTTAGCACATTTATAAAAAAAAATTTATATAAAATAATATGAAACAATTTATATCAAAATATAAAATAATTTCTATATCAAACCGGTTTTAAAGGAAATCAAATAAACAATTCATCTAACCCTTTATAAAATTAATAACCCATTCCATTTTACATATCCATACACACACACCATCAACCAAAAAAGGTTTTTTTACCATTGGTGGAGGTATTTCATGTCCATACTTTATCCCTTGGGTGGTGGTACTTCATGTCCATTATCCATCCCATTCTACTCATGCGTAACCATTTAATCCAAAAACATTTCAAACATAAAATATTCCGAAATAATTCAATAAAAAATCCTTTTATTGAGAACACTTTTATATGCATCAAAACCAAACAAAAATTTAAAAATCATGTTATTACTTTCACATTCCACCAAAACCCCCAATTTTTACAATTTCATAAAATGCCACCAAAGAGGGTTCTATGAATCATTTCAAGAAAATTTCAAAATCAAATTAATGAAAAAAATTAATTTCAAATCAAGACTTCATTTTATCATAAGAGGATTCTAGAGTAAATCCACCTACCTCAGAAGTTATAGAGAAAACCAAGAAATACACTAATTATTTAAAAAATTTGGTTGAATCCCAAAAAAAACCTTATATCTCATTACCTAACATCAAAACAAAAAAATACCATCATTCCTGAAATCCTATATCATATATCTATTATGACAACCCTGGTTTTATTACAAACTTAAATATGATTTATTACATAAAACTTCACTTGATAAAAAAAAGATTATCGAGAGGTTTAGTGTATTTGGGGCTTAGTATCATTACATAAAAACTGGAAACATGAAATACAACATCTTTATTGAAAACTTCCTTTACATGACCATTACATTCCCTCATACTTAGCATTGCATGGGATAACCTGAGGACATGCATAAGAAAAAGGTGACTTATAAAGCCCAGTAAAGGAGTACACATGGAATAACATGAGGAGTAAAATACATGTTAGACAATAGGCATATCAATAGAGAATAAAAGATACATGAACATAAAGGCATGATAAATCATGATAATCATAACATGGAAATGTGGCAATAACACTTAACATGTAATTAGCATGATCCAAGGCTCATTGCACATGGAGTATGAGTAAATCATCATTGCAAATAAAGCATGAGTAAACCCTCATTGCACTTGAATTAGCATGATTAAACACCCATTTCACATGACGTATCATGATAATATACTTTACCCAATGCATTGGAGCGCTATAAGGGAGCACCCTTCTTAAACATTTCATTTCATGCATAAGTGTGCCACATGGATCATAAAACATGGATTCATAAAACATAATCATTTATTACACGATAAAGGAATGTAAAATTCATACATGAAACTTTGTAATCAATAAGTAAATTTGAATAAAGGCGAATACCATTTATGGATAAATGGGCATGGTATCAACTACACAATGGCATTGGCTTAGAAAATCGGTGCGATTTCGGCAGCGTAATGGCATGACATATGAATTCATAAAAATCGATGATGAGAGAGAAAGGGGTTCATCATCATATTTATATGTAATGGACAGCAAGGAGGTCATATAGATACATGTTCCAAAAATTGTAATGTAATTTAGATTCATGATACAAAATTATTGCTTGAATGTAAAAGAAGAGAGAGAAGTTCCTTTCGGAATTTCGGCATAGTAATGGGTGTACATGGGTGGTATTTAATGAGAGATAAAGGGGTATCCCATCATTAAAAAAATAAGAGGGAAGTATGGGGGAGGTGATAAACCATACCCCAACATTCATAATAGAAATTAAAAGGGAAATACAACTTAATGAAAATTGAAAAAAAATGAGAAAGGAAGAAAAACCATTACTTGGAAGTGTGCTTCCAAAGGCTAGAGGGAGGCTTTTGAGAGGCTTCTTGGGAGCTTGAGGAACCTTGGTAGGATTCTAGAGAGATTAGGGTAGAGATTTGATGAACTCCAAGGGCTTTGAGTGAGGAGGAAGTGAGATCTTGGGTGGGTTTATATTGGAAAGGTGAAGGAATTCTTTATTATTTAGGTTTGGGTCCCCTTAAATTAAATTAATCCAAACCACAAACCATCCCATGGGTTTTTCCCATGGTTTTTAGAAAAGGGAAGATGAAAAAAATATTTTATAAGTCCAAAGTCCGAAAATCTTAAAATATTAGGTTTGCTTATGTGGAGGTGAGTCACACTCCCATGGAAATTAATTTAAAAAGGAAAGGTGTTGAATAAGTCTTGAGGGGTCCATTAATGCTTTGAAAAGTAAGTCAAACGAACCCAAAATCACATTATTTTAATGGTCAAACATATATTGGCCGAAAATAAAGATTATAGTATTTTATAACATCACTATTGGGTCATTATGATGTCATAAAACACATTATATATTTAAACGGTATTTAATTTTTACCCAAAAATTTGACTATCTCAGAAAATTATGAAAAATTCACCGTTGGATAATTTCGAGTCATGATTCTAGAAATAAAATTTATTTTATCTAAATAATTTTCTAAATATGTTAGTTTTCACTTTAAAAAAAACCGACATTTATAAAAAATTCACGGGTTTTGACAGAAATGGCTTTCAAACCTTAATAAAAATTATAATTGCATTCATAAAATTATAAGATCATTTATATTTAATAAAAATTAATTTAATAATAAAAATAATATTTTATTAAAATAATATTTAATTCAAAAATACATTAATTTAATAAAATATATTTCTTAATTAAATAATAATTAAAAACACAATTTGTACTTTAAAAACTATTTACAATGTATCAAAAATGACTAGAAATTATATTCATTAATATATAAAAAAAATATTGTACATGAACATAGTACTACTTATTTGTTACATAACCCCTTCAAACAGCCACATAAGACCTAAGGGTAAGGTGTGTGATGGTGACAGACTCTTGGGGTGGCTCGGATAACATCGCTTGAGTGGTAATTTCTATCAACTTACACTTTTCCCGTAGACGGTCCTGTTCGAGCTTGACATGATGAAGATCAGCTTGGGCTTGGTCAAAAGAGAAGCCCAAGGATGCCACCTCTTTTCTGAGCTTTGAAAAATGGTCTTCGTTTGGAGCAATTCTATTGGATGAGGCCATCGCTTCTTTTGTTTGAGTAAATTGGATTTGTTAAAGTCCTATATTTATACTAATCATGTGATCAATGTTCAACAACTACATTAGCAACGGTCAAAATTCTTAACATAAAACCAAAGAAGTTGACATTTCATATAAACATAAAGATACATTTAATTAGATCAAGAGGGATTTCCATTAATGAAACTTTGGGTCATTACATCTATCCCTAGAGGATCAGATTAATGAATCCAAGAGAGGTAAGAGAAGTAGATCTAATAAAAATGACCAAGAATAGAGAATTACCAAGAAATATAGCCTTAAACTCACTAATATTTGTCAATGGGTCTCTCCTTGATCAAAAGGTAAAGTCTCTAAAACCTTTGGGGAGAATAAATATCGAGTTAGGGTTGAAATAGTGAAAAATGAGATCATTTGGGGATTAAACATGTTAGATCCAGTTTTTTGTATCTAACTTTTAACCATGCATGGTTAGTCATATGGTTCGGAAAACCATTCCCTAACCATGAAAATTACTCTATCCCCAAAATAAACGTTTCTATTAGGTGGACTCATAGTTTTTAGAAACCATGTGCCTAAACATGCGCCTTCCTTGAAGTCCCATTTTCACATTTCGTGGTTTTCGGTATGAATTTCACGATTTTTACTTACCATACACAAACCATGCACCACCAGAAATGCCCATAAAACATTTCAAAAGTCTTCCCAACCCTAAAAAACTTCTCTAAAAAACTTTTTCATAAAAAAATAAATAAATTAAAGGCTACTGACTTGAAATCTTGTTGATACAACCACCACTATTGAAAAGGAACCATGTCCCAAATAAGGGATGAATTTTCCATAGGAAGTTCATATTTATAGTAACACTGATAGAATATTGCAAGATAGTTGGTTATATCAAATGTAACTTTCCTTCATCATAAATTTATGAAAGATTTATTTAAATAAATCCAATACATTCTTAAAATAACATCAAATTCAACAAGATATAGAGAATAACTGGATTTATCTGAAGCATATTCACAAAAAATTAAATAAAAGAAGAATCATAGACTTTATATGTAATTATCATAGCATTAGGGATTTTTACTACTAATTCAAAATATAATAATTGAGGTAGTATTCTATTACCCTTAGGAAATTCATCTGATATAAAATATTGGGTAGATCTAAAATCAAATATAACATTAATAATTATAGAGTAAATGGTAAGTATAACTTTCACCACATCATTATCATAACTTTCATCAATAATAGTTATTTTATTAGTTTTTTTATTGCCTATAGGATTAAGATTTTATTGAAATCAATCATCATCATTAACATTAAGATTTTATCATTGGTTAACAGAATTATCATACCCCTTAAATTTGGAATATTGGAGTGTGTGTGGTGTATTTTGTGGTTATTTCACTCCATTATTAGCTAAAATCTACTTCCCATAACTTTGGTAATCAATTTCCTAACAAACCTTACATTCCAAAATTAAAAAATTTACCTATTCGCCTAAAAAATTAACCTTGATTCCTTCCACACATAGAACATAAAGGAATAGTCGTATTCTTCACTCCATGGATTTTTAAAATTCCCTTTTAATTTAATATTTATTTTCTTTTCAAAACCTTGATATTGATGAGTAACTCAAATATCCATATCTAACTTGATAGAAAATCAAATGATTTATTCATAGCGTCTAAATTAAGTTATGGGTAAATACTACCAGAGACTTGTTTTTAAGACACAAAATAATCAATAAATCTTACTTTTAGGTTTTATAATAATACTGGAAGAATAACTTGTATGTCTTGTAAAAGTTTCATTATAGGTAATAATAAATTCATCATCCTTCTAATTTATCTCAAGGAATTCCTTCTCCATTATCGTACAAAGTATACAAAGAAATTAATTATGAAAAAATAGGATCTTTAGCTCATTCCACACCATGTAGTCGATTTATTTCTATCACCTCTTGTTCTTGATAAGAGTTTATTGTTGATCTTTTTCTCTTTAAAAATGATAAATAGCTAAAATAAAATTCACATTCTGAACACTAGATAGTGAAAGATGCCTTTTCAATGGTACTGATTAATTTTTTAGTAACTAATATATTAGTATACCAACTAAAATATTGAGGATATTTCCTCATGAAGGACCCAATTAAATATTATTCCCTTATTTACTCATTTGAAGGCTCATTATGATTCCTAAAGTTATAATGTTTTGTAAGCATAAAAACATTATTTTATAGTAAAGATCCAATAAAATTTGTTTTATTATGTGGGAAATCAGGTCATTATATATTACATTCAACATTAACAAAGCTTCTTTATGTTCAAGTAATTAAATAAAACCAAAAATCATAGTGTGAGAAATTATAATCATAGTGGACACTCCATAATCTTGAAAAATAATTTATAGGATGTATAAGTAATGATAATTTTTTTTCAATATATGTACCCTTAGGTTTAACCTAGGTCACCCATGATTATCATTTATTCAAATCCTTTATAATGGTTTGTAAAAAAATGTTAATTATCCCTTGCATATATCCTGGGAGTTTCAAACTAGGTGCACTGTAAGGGAACACTTACCATGTTTAAAAATGATGGATGAGATATACTTGACCAAAAACATTCAAGGATATTAACCTAAGATTTATCAATCTCAAACCAATTAAACATAATATATATTGATACAGATTTATTTCAAGGAAAACTAAAAAATATTTCCTTTACCAAAACATTACAAGATTTTGTAATACTTAAACGTATCCTTAGGGTTTTCCCAAAATTTCTCTAATCCTAATATCTAAATATTTACTAAACCTATTCTATGATACCAAATATAGTGACCCATACTTTTCAAATATATATATAATATCCTAATATATTATAATTCATTACATTTTACAAATACATGCCTGATGAATGTAGATGTTTAGTGTCTTTGGAGACTAGATGCACAATATTGATATTTCATGAAAGATATTAAAAATCTCCCCCAAAGATATTACAATATGGAACTATTATTACACACACTCTACTTAAAACTAATATTCATAACCTAGGTAAAAGAAAAATAAGAAAGGATGAGCTTAGATTCTCAGTATGGGTAGACAAGAGAGATATTAATGACCTCTTAAGCATAACATGATCATAAGGGTATGAGAACATGTTTTGAACATTTGAATACCATACCTGACATATCATATATCAAAATGTTGAATCATGGAATTAATCAAGGAAGTTCATAAAACACAAATTATAAATGAATCAATGAACATTATTCATGAGCGTATAACATTAAAATTTAGACTAAGTTTTTGGTATACACAAAATCATAGAAAATCATTTCCTTAAATGAAAATGCTCATTTCCCAGACTACCATAGTGGATTTGTTCCACTACTCATAACAACATATCTATATTCAAGGTTCACTCCCAAGACCATTATAGAAAACTAGTTCCCTTATTGAACTAGGTTTACTCCCAATTCTAGTATTTATCATCTTATAAGATATCCATCTTTACCCAATGAATTGGAGGGATATATAATTCTATGAACACATGTCCAAAAATTAAAAATCACATAGATATGTTCCTTAAGATCATAAAATATTCATCATAACACAACCCGTTAAAAAACTGGGTTTCATAAACATCTATTCATTTCATTATAGAATAACATGCAGAAAAGAAACATATTTTATAACATAATTAACGTGATGGAATGAAATTGTTTTTATAGAATCATCCATAAATAATCATCATATTAACACATAAAAAAGAAATAAATTGGATGGTATCTTTAGATCATATCCATAGTAAATCATATGTAACATAAAATTATTGTTTCTTAGATGATAATACAATTAAAAGTTATGAACAATTTTTATTGAATAAAATTTCCTTTTCATTTTTCAATCACCAATTCAAAATCTAAAAATTTATCAAATATTATGGAAAATTTTTTATTTGAAAATAACTTTAGAAACATGAAAAGGAATCATCAAATCATTTAGCACCCATAATAGTGGTAAATTCCATTAATTCTATGCATCTTTAAATATTGATTCCTTCAACATTTTGATCAAAAAGTAAAAAAATACCTCATTCGAAAAGTGATATAGAATAATTTTTTAAATAAATTTTAAAAATTCAATAATGGTTGAAAATTAATTTAATCAATCATAATAGAATATTAAAATATTCATGAATTGTTTTATAAAATATTGATATGGAAGAAAATGAGTTTTCAACCGAAGAGAGAAGTAAAGATGATTTTCATTAAAAATATTCTTTCGGTCTCTTGTGTACTTAAAGAGAAGAAAAAGAAAAGAAAACATTTAATATCCTGAAATAACTGAAGTATAATAGAATAAATGGGATTAAAGAGAGATATATCATAAAATTTCATCATCATAAACTTAATCATAAACAATACTGACAGACAATGAGATCGTAATATAACTCCCTTATATCAAGTTTGAATTGAACTGACGGCACTCTAAAATCCTGTGTAATAAATTTAAATTTACTATACTTATATAAAAAAATGTTGGAAATACTTAAAATATCATAAATGATCATATTATAATAGTTTAGGACTCATTTATTAATAAATACAAAATAAAATGATCGTTTTTGGGTTTTAATTGATTCATTTTTATGAGAATTTTAGTTTGGTAGTTTGGGTACTTTTATTTTGATCATGGTTCCGTATTTTTTTAATATTGATATAAATATAGTATATATTCATTATATATATGTACAGTATTCTATAAATGGTAGTGATAGAGAAATGAATTATATAGTTTATATATATATCATGTTGTATGTAGGCAGGAACATTGTTTCCATTTTTTGAAAATGAAATTAAAGAAAGGTAGATAACAAATAAACTTTAAAAAATAATAAAAATATTATAAATAACATATTTACTATATCCATAATTATAACAATCCATGTGATGTGGTGATGAAAAATTAATCACATCGCTATGTGGAGACGGTAAGTCATACATATTCATGAGTGATGTTTTCTCTTTCCATAAGATGGGAAGATGGAGTATAATGCTTATTAAATCACAAAAATAACAATTAATTATATTAAAAACACTTAATTTATTATTTTAATATGGATAATATAGATTTATATGAGGCATAAGAAGAAGTAAAATAATAAATTCACGGTTAAGAGTTATACCTCTTCATTGAGAAATGTCTTTTGGATTAAACCTTAAACCTTAACGAGATTGTCTTTAAGATAGTCTAGAAGCTATAAGATATTTTTGAAATAAGATATTAGGGTATTATGGATGGTAATGGATGATATAGAAGGCTAAAAATGTGCGAGGAAGAGAGAAGAAGATTCACTCTTTTATAAGTTAGGAGAGGTGCACTATTGGAAGTACTTAAAGAATTAAATTACTCTAAATTAATTTTTCTTAATAAATTGACTAAATATTGAAATATTTAGAATATAAAATGAGTAGAATACTATTATAAAATAAAATCTTGACAAGTTTAGGTGATGTTTTAACCCTTATTTATTTGTTTTAACCCCCGTTAGCTGTTTTGACAATTACTACAATATCAATGTTTACAGCTTTTTATGGGTCAATAATTTTATCATATAAGAACAATTGAACCATAAATAGATCATGGATGAAATGTTAAAAAATATATTATTTACTTGGTTTATGATAGGATTTATATGAATTTTAAATTACTTAATAAAATCCTGTTTATTTTAAAATATCATTAATGTCATTTTAGAATAATTTATTTACTTTGAGTTTAAAGTCATCAAGATAGTTATTTAATTGAAATATTATCCTTGCATGAATAATTTATATTTTTTTATCTAATTTATTTTTGTAATACAATATTACTTCAAAATTTTATTACTTACAATAATTTTAAAATCTTTTATTTTATTTTTCAATTAATTGAATATATATTTTTCCTGCTTTGCGTATGAATTTATAGTAATTATACAATAAATACAAATTAAAAATAAATTTATATGATTGAAAAACTGATTCATATTTTTAATAAACATTTATAACCAAAAATTTCATCTAATTATCCTTATATAAGAATTTAAAAGATATTAAAGGCAAGAGAGTGATATTTTGCATTACTTATTTTCATAAAATAACATAAAGGTCCAAATCAAAGTAAAATGGCACCAGGTGAACATATATTAGAGACATAGAGATAAATTTCTGAACTACACTAATCTAATAAGAAAACGAAAGTTTTATAAAATTTTAAATCCTTATCCTAAAGTTTTAAACTTGTTTTACATGTCATACCCTTACTAAAGTGATAATTATTTACCAGGGTTACTATTCATTATGAAAAAAACAAGAGGAATATTTACCAAATTTTATCCACCTAATTAAAAATATTTAATACACTATAAAATTAAATTCAATGAATTTTTATAATTTAATTTTAATTTAAACCTACAAAATGTGAAGAAAGGACATTTTCTAGAAAAAATATTTTCCAAAGTATAAAACATATTCTTATCAAAATAAAACATAAAAATAATTAAAATGAACATAATTTGATTATTTAAAATATAAGTTAACTAATTCTAATTAAATAAATTAAAACAAGTTGGAAAATTTTAAATGATTGAAACAAAAAGAAAGTTTTTATTAAAAATCTGTATCTTTCACAATTCATTTGGAAATCAATCTTTTTAATAATTAACTAAATTTGAATCATTGAAAATTTAAAAATTATGATTTGAAAAATGAATTTACATTTTCAAAATTAATATTTAAAAATGGTTAAAATTATTTGTATTATTTTCTCACAAAAAATAATAAAAACCAATTTTAAGGAAAAATATATTTTTGAAGCATATAAAGAATTTATCGAAAATTAATCACTTATTTAGAAATATATATTTTTTATATAAAAACTTTATACATAACATTAATTTTTTTAATTCCTATTCACAATAACAATTTAATAGCTAGGTTATAATAATATACTATATTAAAATTAATTTAGACTCAAGTTGGTGTGTATCGAAAACTGTTGAAGAAAATAAATTTATTTGAAATTAAATATATCATAAAAACTTAGAAGGTTATAATGTACACCTTATTTGGGTATAATGAAATCCCAAAATCTAATTTTTTATGGCCCAATAAGTAGACTTCGTCCATAAAAATAGAAACTATGATATTTTTTCATTTAGTTGTTCAACTCGGTGTATTCTTAGAACAAACTCTAAATATAATTCATGTTCATACCTCGATCTAGAGTACACCATACTTTCATTGAGGAATATGATGGAAAATGAATCAATATAAGGGTGAAACACCCTATCCATTAGGGCCACAAACACTATAGGAGAATGTTTTCAACCTAAATGACGTAAGAAAGTACTAATAATGACAATGATTGATCACAAATGTTTTATGAGGAATGCGAGACATTCTCAATTTAAGATGGTGGTACCATGATGGTAAATTTGTTTGGAGAAAACACATGAACCCTTGAACTAGTAAAATAAATCATCATTATGAGGGAGTGGATATCAGTTCTTAACTGTTACCTGATTAAGATTTTGATAGCCCACACAAAATCTCAAGGAGCCATCTTTCTCCATGGAGAATGGAACTAAAGAATCCCAAGGGAATTTTCTTCGATGGATAAAATATTTTTCCTAAAAATCCTATACCTGATATTTCTATTCCCAAATATGCATTTTTTTAATCCTATAAGGAGTGATGGAAATAGGTTTTTTACCCAATGAGAGGTTATTTTTAAAATTGATTCCACAGTCAGGTGGTAATCATGAAAAGTACATAGGGAACACATATTGATATTAATAAAAAAGGGTAGGGAAGATTGGCTGGAATTCCAACACATCATATAGAACGAGGATAGAAACGTAGGCTATGAACACTACTATTCACTAATAATCAAGTCCTGATTGACCTGCTAGCTTTACCAGGTTACCCACATATTTGAATTTTTCACCCTCCAAAGAGGTATAGGACACTAATATATGATTTAAGTGAATTTTCTTACTAATAATGAACAATAATATACATTACTATAATCATATAGAAACTCCCACATACAATGAAACGATGTACCGAAGGAACTGGATACTTCTATTGCCCTGGGCACACTCTGTGCACTTGCAGAAACCTTCCCACTTTGTACTCATGGGTGCATCAATTGATAAAACTCCATAAAGGTTATTTATAGACAATCCATAACCTCTAAATAAATGGGTAGTGATTAATGAATGCAGTTCTTATATATCCAAAAGTGCATAATCAGAATTTGAAGTTACTAAAATTGAACCTTGCATGGTAGATGGTCTTTCATCCTTCCCTGTTAGAGTAGACCAATAGTATGTAATTTGCTGGTACCATAAAACCATACCATAGCCTGGCTTCCATGAGTCATATTACCCTATTTAACCTGATCTAGAACTCTCCATATTCCAAAAATTTTCAAATGACTAGAGGATATCTAAATTTTAATTCCCAACTCTAGAACCCAGAGTTGATCTTGAACCTATACTATCGAGATTTTGCAATCCAACTGGGTAAAAATGTCATAGGTGGACTATTCACCCAAATTGTTAATATTCCCTAGGAATCTAAGTACACTTTAGTTTCTTATGTACTCAACCCCCCATAAACATAACATTGGATACCACTAAATTTTTATAAAGGAAGGGGGAGAACAACCTCTTCAATGAGACTAACTACCACCACTGTAGTGTGATTCATCTATCTAGAATTTCTAAAAACTATAGGAACCAACCACTATCACTTATAGAGAAAACATCCCCATCACCACATCTATCATTGATGTTCCTATCAGAGATGAAGTCCTATTTCACAATCTCTAAAAAGGAAGTCAAGAAGAACACATTTACCCAATCCTTTACCTTATAATCTAGGATATCCTAAAAATGATTATCCCCAACGGTCTCATCAACTTCTAGGGTGGGAGTGAAAAAATTAATATCTATAAAATGATATTAGTAATCTATAATCATCATATAAACCTACATAAATAATATTAACTAATTGGATCTATCCAACCTAATGTTCTTGGGAAAGAAGTGGCTCATGAAACAAGTCTGGAATTACTTTGAGGCCAAAAAAACAAATTGATCTCCCTATATAAAGAAATAATACCAAATTTTTCCTTCCCCACCAACAAGTAAACCCCATGATTCACCCTCTTATCCTTGGGTTTCTCTATATAGTCAAAGATAGTCTTTATGGACTTTATCCACAACTTTAAAGTTAATGGACCACCCTCATCTATAAAACATTTTTCATTTTATAGTTGGAACTCATGAGAAAGATTTAAAATCTGACATGAAACATGTAAATCCCCATTATACATAAAATGGAATAAACACATATGACTCTCATAGATCTGATCATCCATAACTAGACTCTAAACTATAGGAGGATTTGTCCCACCCACCGTTGGGGAATTGTCTCTATCGACCTCTTAGTGTGGGACCCGAGCTCTCTATGGCTATATATCACTACAATGACAACAAGAAAATGTAATAATAATATAATATAATGACTATAAAAAATTAAAAAAATACATCTAAAATATCCCACCACCATGTACAACTATCCCATAAGGCACCACAAAACATAATGTTCTCAATCCATGTCTACTACTCAAGGTCATGCATCAAAACTTTTTACAGGATTTAAAAACATAATCAACCTATTTTCTATTCAAGGTGTCACATTTAATAAGGACTTAGATTCACATGGTTTTGTTATATAATGTTTTGTTCACATGTAACAAGGGAAAACTTTATAGGTTTTTTAATAATAATTTATTTAACCAAAAACTTCATTTAATAGTATATTTAGATGACTTTATATCAATGTATTATCTACGAAATTGGCTAAGTAAGATGCCACAAAAACCTTATATAGTGAAACACCATATAATATACGGTTTATACCTTTAATGTTCTAATTCCATTTTATCCTTAAATATATATAAATATATTTGTATATATGTTTAAATGAACAAAAAAGAAGGTAAAAATTACATGTAAACCCTACGAGAAAAGCATGAATAATGAAGACACAGATGCTCTATTTTTATACCATCCCAAGGGTTAAAACAAAAAAACAATAACAATGAAATCTTAGTGCACCATTCATGGAAGAAATCAACCAACTGTAAATGCACAAAACATGAACAATAATCACATTCATAAATACATAGATTTTTTCCTATATGTGGGTTAACTATTCCCTGGTGTGATATCATTACCAAGAAATGACATATCCCATTATACTATAAACATATCCAAAATAGTAAAAAAATAATAGTATTCTCATATACCTCTTCGTATCATACCAACCTGACGCACTATGAGCAGTGACTGGTCCGATATTCAACATGAACTTAGGTGTGCCTCCCCATATGCCAGAGGCTTACAAATAGAAGTGAGGGTTTGATGTGATATCTTGGAGAGACTATACCATTCAGTAAAATATTTATAAAAATTTAAAAGTAAGGAAAATGAATTAAATGATGTAGAACCATAGGAAACATCAATACATTATCAAAATCAAAACATAAACTATTAAATATCCAAAAATGTTGCTAAAACATTATGGTGTCTTACATAAAAAAATTGTATAAAACGTGTAGTAAAATTGAAAAATGTAAAAATCAATAAATTTCATGAATCTAAAATGTGGCTCGAGCTCTAACCAAATTTAATACTCGCAACTACTAATTTAACAAAGAAATAAAGCATCTATCATTAGATTTTGTCCATTTTCGGGCCTATATCTATGAATTCTTCTTAGGTACCTAACAGTGGCTTGAGATTGGGTGTGAGAAAAACATAATAGTCCACCTCCAACAACACCCCTAAATAAATCTATTTTTTAAAGATGTGCACGAAAAAGTGTTATAATTAAAAAATTAACATTTTTTTTTGAAAGTAAATAAATAAGAGAATACCTCAATCAATCCTTAGGCCCGAGACCATAATAAAACATAACAACTTCATCCAGATACAATGTACCTTGGTACATCTCAAGGACTTCAACATTTAGTATTATAAACCCATGTTTCCTTATTATATAAATAGGTATAAAATACCACCCATTTAAATTTTTTCTCAAACAATTTATTGTAACATGGATCACCCATTTATGTATTTTATCATATAACTTATATTAGAATGGACCAACCATTCATGTTTTTTCTCATCAGTTAAATAATATATAAATACCCATTTCAAAAATATAGTATTTTTTTGAAATCTAAAAAAACATCATTATTCCATTTTCATTACTTTAGGAAAACCTAATTTAATTACACATAACATCAATAGATATTTACATTTCCATGTTTATTTCAAAACTCCATTTCCAATATTATAAATTCAAAAAAACCATTTCAATTTCACTTTTTTCTAGAATACAATTTCCAATTACTAATTCCATGTAACATTTAAAATTAATAATTTTAAAACTATCTCATTTGGTAATTAACTCAAGGATAGGTATTCCGAATGAATCACCATTACATTTTACAATAAAAAATTAAATTTTTTCAATTATCATGAAAAAATATATTATTAAGAAATTAATTAAAATGTAGGTGTGACACATGGAACACTAGTGTAATATATAATGAAAACACTTATAAAGACTATTTTGGCCAAGGAAAAAACATAGGGATACCCTAAATTCATCTAAGAGGACACCACACACCCAAAACCAATATTTGAGTCTTCTTAGAATGAAAATAAATGAGAAATAATAGAAATACACTAAAATAGGTTATATGTGATAAACATGACTGGAATCATGTTGCAATGAAATAAAATAAGATCAGAGGCAAGCAGAGTTGTTGCCTTACCAAAAGATTTCAAATACCTTAAATAAAAAAAAAATTGGAGGAGAAACATAAGGATCCACAAATATTGAACTGGAAGAATATGGTTCTTAATGGAGGGGTTTCTTTACAAGTGATAAATGTGAAATTTGGGAGTGTTTTAAGGGCGAAAAGTGAGTAAAAGACCAAAATACCCCTTAAAAAGTCTCCAAAACCCACAGAATGGCCGTTGAGTCTTACCAACTAGAAGGTGATTACATTAAATAACCAAAGTCTTATAAGATAATTGACTAGATTTTGACCAATAGATAGCAATCTGGTGGCTTAAAATCATTAAGGATGTATGCCCCAACATCTTTTTGAACACCTCGAAGGCCTTAGAGACCCCCAAACTCCCATAAATATTTAATTATAGAAATAAAATAAGGGGTTTAAACAAAATATAATAGTAATAGTACCTCAATATAAGGAATGGATTTATATAATCCTCAATAGATGTGGTAATTTCCTGGAATGATGTTGGAGGTCCATGGTGATGTTCTTAATGTTGAATCCAACTCTGAAATTATGGTGACTATTCTAGAATAACCAATGTCTACCCAAAGAAAATACGATAGATACTGGCTAGTAGTGTCTCATTAGTTGTGGTTTTCTTGAAGTAGTGGACTTCAAGAATCTCACCGGATAACTGGTGGTATGTCTAGATAAACAGTGGACCTGATCCAGCATGTTTAGTTTCTTTATTTTTTTGGGCTCTAAAACTCCGAAATTGTAATTTTTGATGATTAATAACTGGTAAAAATCCTAGAATAATCCTAGTATATTTTGTGGTTATAAATAGAGGAAATTTATGGATTTTATCTATAATACTCATAGTAGTGGATTACTAATTTAATTGGAACATGCCTTTGATGTATCAAGGTGATCCCCTCCAAGGCCTAATTTTAATATATAATTTCATTTCTCAATATAAAATGATCTCATGTTCATTACCTATCTATCTTTCCCATCAATTTTACTATCCTTCTAGAGCAATAAGGGTTTAAATTTATAATGTATTTATGCCATGAAAAATATTTTATCTTTTCATCCACCAATATAATTGTTGATAACTATTTTAAATGTGAGGGATGGAGTGCTTTAATACTAATTATGTTCAAGAGGATGATCATAACCATAACTGTGCGTTAGATAAATTTCTTGTCACAACTACCAAAAATAAAAGAATGAATTGGTTACTTAATCTTAATTATAATCTAGGGAGTAATAATAAAGACCTATCAACCTAAGGGAAAGAGATCTAGAATATCAGACCAATCTATTTACAAACTCATTTATCAAATAAATCTATCTTCTTTATTTACATTCCACATTTATTACTCATATCTAATCATATATCACATAATTTCAAAACATTTAATCCCATTTCACTTCCTTCTTAATTTACATTGAAATTAAATTTTATAAATCATATCAAAATTATCATGATCATCTATATTAGATTTAATTGATAATCATGTGATAAAATTATTCATAATCACTAAATTAATCATTGAAAACATTCATTAATCTATTCTTTCTATCAATTTATCTTTATTTAATATTATATTTCTTCTATGATTATACTTTATTTATTTGTTATTTTTTATTTTGGAATTTCCATCACAATATTTTTTTTAATTCTTTACATTTTAGTTCTCCCCCATTCCATCGGACTGAAGACAATATTTGGCATCAAAGTAGTTCTTTGTGTTTTTTCTCAAAATATCAATGTTTAGAAAATTATGTTTTCATCATGTTTTCATCAATTATTTTTTTAATATTAACCATTCTAAAAGCATGATCTTTTTAATATTGAATATTTTTCAAATTCACATGTATAATTTTCATAGAATTATTGCTTATCCTTTTTGGAAACAATTTGTGCATTGTAATAATCAAACAAGTTAAAAAGAAAAAATAAACTACTTTTGATATTTCTTCTTTTGAATTCGACGGAAAAGGTATGATTTTGTTATGTTTTGGATTATACCAAAATTAATTTAATCATATTTATATATGAAAATGTTTCATGAAATATATAAATTTATCAGAGTTAATCATGAATGAATAAATAGAGTAAAATATACTAGACTTGATATATATATATATAATACATTAAAAATCCTTTCTATGCATCAAAATATATCTATTACTGAAATATTTACATGTTTTACTGAGGTTTTAAAATGTAGAAAGTGTTTTGGTGATTTATTATTTATAGATACATTATAAAAAAGGAATCATTCCACTTTACCATGATCTTGGGATCCTATTAAAACAACTATAAAAGAATCTAAATAAATTAATAACATGCCTCTAGAATATCTCATCACTCCCTTATGATATATGAAATCACAATGAATCATTAATTAGAAAAATTTTCTAAAGAATAAAAGGAAACCAAAGAGGAAAAAATAAAAATTAATTTCATAGATTTTAAGGATGATGATTCATTTGATAATGAATAAAATTTTGAAGATTAGCTGAAAAAATTGAAAATTTTAAGACAATGTATAAAAAATCTTATAATTTCAAAAAGATAAATCAAATTGATGGACTAGATATGACATGTTATGATTGAAACAAGAAGTATTATATTATTCCAGAATATCCCATATAAAAAATAAGTTGAATTAAAATAATAAAGGTAAGAAATCTATTAATGTATCAAACTAGAGTTAAATTTATGACTCCATAGACACAAATTCCTCGAACTTCTCAAGTGACTCATGTCCTAAATGTATCATAGATCATATAGAGGAAGGTGATTCGACTATTTCTCATAATTCTTATTCATATTCTCATTATTTCTCTTCCACATCTATCCATATTAATAATGTATAAATAAATAATAATAATAAATAAATTGGTAATTTTTTTGTTTAACTCATTTAAAGTAACAAATATATTAATAAAAAATATATAATAGTTTTAATGAAAATGATCAACCTATCAATGAGAAGGGTATCTTTTCTAAGGAAAAATGATCGGTATTTAAAATTAAAACAAAAAAATGTTGATAATTTAAAATCTCAAATCAAAGATCTTAAGAATACTCTTACTATTTTTTTAAATATTGGGTCCAAAGCCTCATTTATTATTAAATCAAAGAAAATACCACTTTTAACTTGGTAGAGGGAGACCCACTACATAGCTCGAAGTCCCAGTTGGAATTTAGCCCCTACTACAGTACCGAACAGAACCCAACCGCCGCTATAGCTCTACTTCCTCTACATAATATTACTCAATTAAGATATTTTTATTAATATTTATATGTTATTTCGGGATCTCAATGTTTTATTAAAGGTAATTATTAAATTGTTTTATCCAATTCCGATAATATTTTTTCAAAAAACATACTTTTTTAAAGGGATGTTCCCAAAACAAAATTTAAAAATATTTTTAAAAATTTGTGCATATTATTTGTGAGTGTGATTGAAAAAATTAGAGATAAGGAAGAACTAAATATATTCAAATTTATTACAAAATTTATAATATAAAATCTTGTTCTAAACACGTTTGGGTATCAAAATATCTTATAGATAACATTACTGGACCTAAAATTTGGGTTCCAAAAGGAACTCATATTTTATATTTTGTAGGACTAAGCCACTTTAACTTACTAACATATCATATAATTCATTATCAATAAAAAATAATATCCAACCCCAAAATGATGATCCATCGAGCTCAAAAGTGTTTCCTTTATATTTTTAATTTTATAATTAGTTGATAGTTATTAACTATTTTTATAGCGGAGATTATTTTTGGTTATTCTATAATTTGATAATATTTTTTCTCTAATCTATTTGTAATTAAATTTTTGGTATAAGTAAAGATCATCTCATTATTGTAATATCATTTTATTTATTTAAGTATTAACATAAACATAAATTTATTACTTTAAATAATGGTTTTAAAATATTTATTTTTAATTTTTATTTTCAAATATTTTCCCAAATACTTTCATTAAATGTTTTTCTTTGGGTGAGTTCAGCTTTTTCATTATCATTTTTTTTTCAAGTGACTTTAAATAAATATTTTTATTTCCCTCTTAAATATTTTTGAAAATATTTTTTATTAAAATATTTTTAATATCTCATTCTCCTTGAAATTATTTCTTTTTACAATATAGTTTTTGATATATATTTGAGTTTATCTGACTCTTGAAATTATTCTTTTAACATATTTAGTAGATTTCATTTCAAAAAAGATTATATGTCATTAATTTTTTTCTCATAGAATCATTCACATATATATTTAATTTTTTTCTTTGTAAATCCTTTATATTATTATTATTATCTTCCTCTCTCTTGTGGTGAAGTTTAAATTTCCTTTTTAACTGTACCTATTGAAGGTAAGCCTTATCTAGTGAAGTTTGGATGGATATATTTATTTATTGTGGTCTAGTGATTCCTGGTTATAAATTCACAAATCTTGAAATTAATTTCATGATAGATCTTACCTATCTCTTTATCTCTCTTTGATTTTCCTCATTGTCAAGTTTGAATGGAAAATTCATTTTTTCGATGTTTTATTAAAGGTGAAGTTATTTTCTCAATTTTATTTTTGTTTTTTCTCCTATTTATCCTGATTTCAAAATCTATTTTTTATAATTTTTATTTATAATTTTAATATAATTTTTGATTTTTTGTAGATATGTTTTCATATCATATCTTTTGATAAAATATTGAGGACCTCTATTATATTTTTCTTTTAAAATTATGAAATTATTTTTGAAACATATACTTAAATATCATATTTAATTTAATATTATGAGTATTTTAAACATTAATGTTTTTTTATAATCTAATGAATTCACTTTAATTAGTTATACCTTATGCAATTTCTATGTTTTACATACCTTATTCTCTAAACTTTGGGTTTTAATCTTTTGACAATAATTAAGTGTGACATTTTATTTCATTTATATATTATCTTATCTTTTTTTGAAAGTATGACTTTGATATATGGATTATTAATTAATTTACTCTCCATGTTTTCCTTTTGATAATAACAAAATGTGATAGAAAGTATAATATAAAGGGGGAGAAGTTTTTTATGTTTCAAAGGAATAGAAATCATATATCATTCTTCTTGAGCATAATAAATATCTTATTTGAAATATCTTGAACTTTAATATAATTAACTAATTTAAATTAATGACCAATTATTGATTTAATCTTGACATATCTTTTTAATTGTATGTTTATTTTATCATAAAAAATGGGGAGGGTATTGTTGTACCTCTCTATCTCTCATGATTGTTTAATGATCACAGACACCGATCATTAAAAATAATGGGTTCCTTTAAGTGTTTACAAGATATGAAAATTTAATATAAGGTCATGTTTTTATTAGACCATGTGATGGAATTCAATGGATTTAGAGGATACTTCTTAAAGTTAATTGAAGTATCAATTGAAGTATTCATGGAAATTATGATTCCATGGAAGGAATATTCAAAGAATTAATGGGGGAATAAAATGGAAATGGAGGACCACAGTGAAGTTCTCAAAGAATTAGGAAGTACTAGATACTATATGGAAGAGAATCAAACACTTTATGACCATTCCAAAATCACCTAGGTCCTCCATATGTCCATCAACCAGCCTTGGGCTAGTGGAAGCTAAAAAGTGGAGGTTTTACTATGATAGTGATCTTGAGGTGTATCACCAACTAGACAGTGGGATTATCTCTCTTATAGGTAGAGGTAATCAAATAATTCAATGTTATTTATTTTTGTAGACCCCATAAATATTAAATTTTTATTGATGATTCATAATAACCATGGGGAATTATAGAATGACCCCAATAACATTAGAGGATATGAATTTTGTACCATTGTGGATTAGATCTATAATAATCATAGTGTTGAATCAATAATTAACTTATAACAAGCCTATGATGAATATATGTGATAATATACAATCCCACTTTAAAATTGGAAATTTCATTTCTCAATCTCAAAGTCACTAATCTACATTACCAATCTATCTCTCCTCTCAATTGTAATATACATTTCTAGGGATAACAAAGTGGATTTGTAATGGATTCATGCCAAGAAAATTAATCTTCTTCTCAAACACTTCTACAACCGGTTCCCACTACCGAAAAAGTGAGGAATGGGTTTCCTTTACACCGATGAATTTCAAGAGGGTTCTCACAGTCATTAATATGTGTGAGAATGATTTATAATCACCAATATATAAATTAAATGGAGTAATTGGTTACTTGATATTATTTAAGGTTATAGGAGTAATATAAAAACCCTCTCAACCTAATGGGATGAGAAGTTTGATCTCACACCAATCTATTAGTGATATAATTTATCAAATATATATATCTCTCTTTTATTTAAACTACAAATATCATAATCATATAAAATATCATATGAAATTTGTTTGATATTCTTAATCTTGATTCACTAATAGCTTTGTTTATATTGAAATTATCTTTTATAAATCATACCAAAATTATCATGATATTTTTCATCAACATTAATTGATAATCATGAATTAAAATTATTAATAATATCAAAATTAATCATTGATCGCATTTATAAACTTCTTTTATCACTTAATAATTATTTAATATTATAATTCCTATATGATAAATCTTTATTTTTTTATTTTAATTTTTAATTTCCATTGCCCTCTTTGTTTTTATTTTTTAAGGGGAAATTGACACCCCCTCTTACTATCCTAATTTGACCAACACCTTATCTCAAATTATTTTTTTAGATGTGGTTTTAATACACTAACAAAATGATCATTCTTTATTTTAAGTTGAATGATGAATCTAATAGCATACATTGTATGTTTTTTAAAGTTTTCTTATTCTATACCATTGGATTCATCCTTTATTTTCCTTTTCTTAAAGAATTATCTCTCCGTTTTAGTGTGAGGAATCCTCTCATTTCCTAGATTCAAATTCTTTCTTTTAGTCTCACATCCTTTATCAATTCCTCCACTGATCAGCCTCACCTTCCCAGTGATAAACAATAATCTTAAACATTTCAAACGAAATGAACTGGATAATAGAAAATATTTTTTATATTGTGTTGATCTATTTATAAAACATAAGTAGATCATAATAACTAATAAAGGCCAGTGATCACTTATGCATTAAATAATCAAAAATAATTTTAATCCTTATATGGTGCATTTTGGGAGCTCAACATGGCTTATGTAATTATTCAAAACCAGAGATATTATTCCCATGAAGGTGTACAACACATATCCTATACCATTTAATTTTTCATTATAAAAATCATTTTATTACCAATCACACTCATTGTTAAATGTTTTACACTTGGTTCCTATAATTTATATAAACTAAAAAAGCTAGTGTAAGTATCCCGAAACAATAATCAATGTAAGAAATCATATAATAAATAAAATAAATCCTATAATGTCCTAAATTATAGCACCAATAAAATATTATATTCATAGTACAAGAATTTTAATCTTCATGGGATGTTTTATGTTGTGAGATCCAATAATTATTTAAATAATTCCAAAAAAATAACTAATCCCTACTCTAATACCAACTAATATGCCCCATACCCATATTCTAGGAACTAATGATAAAATAAAAGCAAATTCACATATTATTTTTATACCAAGTGACATGAATTGACCATAACACACATTTATTTTACCTCATTTCAAAATTACGTATAAAAACGTCATACACAATCTTTGAACTCGAAGGTTTTATGAATTTGGAGATTAGATAAGTGATTTTCTTAATTCCTCTTAAGCCTGAATCATTTCCTATAATTTCCTCCCCACATTATATCCTTATATATATATTATACATAATACTCTTCTTAGTTTTTCGGGAATGGAAATATAATAAATTTATGAGCATAGATGTTTAGTAAGAGTAGATATAAGAGATAAAAATCAGTGATCATAAGTGATCATAAGATGAGTATGTGGGTATAAGGCTTTAATAATAAGACATGAGTATAAGGTACATGGAAATAAGAGTCAATGATATGTGAACATGCCATTGATATGATGCATAACCTATGTCTATGACATTAATATGAGCATAGAACATGTGACAAGATTAAGTACCCATACTATCATAACATTTTGGTCTAGGAAAACCAAATTACTATAATATATTAAGATTGGGATAATAATGAATACACCCTATTGGGCATGGGAAAACAACTCATTCACCTTCTTGGTCTTTGGATAACAACCCGTGTACCCTCTTGGGATTAGGGTAACAACCCATGTAACCATTTCAAGGTCATTAGATATAGAAAATTATTAAATTACTTGTAGGGATAAATAATTTGATTTAAACCCATCACATACTAATAAACCAAATGTATATGTGGTAGAGGAACATGAAAACATTCATAATTTCAATATATCTTAATTAACTTAATGGAAAGAAGTGGGTATCATGAAAAATTTTATAAGACATTATTAAAATCCATCTAATGAAAGAAGGTGGATTTTATTTCTAGGGAATATCCCAATTTAGTAATAATAAATATTTTAAAATTATTTCATTGTTGGAATAAATATTTATAAGGGAATTAGATTTTTTTAAAAAAAAGAAAAAACATACATTTATTTTGATAATTTTTTTTTCCAAAATGAAAAATTTATAAAGAAATGGTAATTGATAGAATTTTGAAAACCAAAAAATATACAAAAGATATTTCTTTGACAAAAAAAATAAATATGTTGGTAAAATTATTTATTACCATTTTTTTCTATTAGTAGATCCCTTTCACACTTTGTAAATAATGTCAAAGTTGATGGAAAATGATTACATGGAAAACGTTAAATGAATATAAATTTTGTAAAGAAATTCATGTCAACTGAAAACAATCTACTTCAATCATATTATAATATATAAGTATATCAGTAAAAATAAAAAATATTTACATAGATGAAAAATTTTATTTTATTAAAGGAAGTGATAAGGTCAATTTGTTTTTAAAATTATCACTGTAGAAAAATTATAATCCAAATAAAGTTTAAATAGTAAAAATACCTGTGAATCACATTTAGAACTATATTAGAATAAAATATATGGTATTTGGAAATAATAAAATATTATTTGACCAAATGTAAGTTTAAACATAAATAATCTTGATTTCAAAATGATATTGGAAATAAAGCGCTTATATATTTGATAACTTTAAAATCAAAAGCACCTGAAAGAGAAAAACTGAGATGGGATTATAAATCCCTTAAATTTATTGGAATGTATGATGTAATATATTCATCTTATTTATATAAACCATAAAAAATAATATAGGTGGTGAATATGGAACATATCAGAACTTACTCCCTACTTCAATCAAAAATAAAATTGTAACAAGTAACCTTTTCCTTTACTCCTTACTTCAATGAAGGATCATTAATATCTTGTATAATAAACATAATAATATTAATAAATAAAAACCTTATTAATATAAAGTACATTTTATACTATTTATTGAAAATTGTTCATTATATATATGTATCAGTTAGTTTTTGTTTATATTCATCATCAAATGTCAATAATTTCTATTGTTTGATAAATGTTTCATAATATAGAATCTCATGTTCATTAATTGATACCAAATTCATCATCAATATATTTTTAAAGGTACTATAATATAATTTTAATAATTATTTATGAATTTCCATGTTTATTATATTGGTGTTTCTAGTATTACTCTCCAAGATGAAATCCATAATGTGCTTGTTCTAGTAATTATAATGAAAAAAAGATAGCATATTTATAATTATTTTAATATTAATATTTACATTATGGTAAAATTAGAACATAATTTTTTTAATGTCATATATTAGTGGAATTAATCGATTGATAGTCATTCATGTTAAATATGGGGAAGTTAGTATCACATTATTTAATTATGTGGATGAACTGACACAAATAAGAACATGTTATACTAATGAATGAGTAGGAGTATATAATTATAAAATAGTTCTATTATATTTAAAAATAATAATGATGTTAATATAATAGAATCAAAGTGTAGAATCGGATTCATTAATGTTGTAGATGAGAATGTATATAAAAATAATGAAGAAGAACTTATTACCAACTTTGATAAAGTTACTCTTCATTCAATGACTTCCGTTGGAATGATTTATTTAGGCATAATTGTTGTTTATAGGGGATTCCAAGAATGGAATAGGAATCCAGGAGAGGAAATAATTAGGGATTAAATAGGAATTAAAAGGATAATATTGGTTTTGAAAGGGTATAGAATATGTCCTTTTATTGATGAAGTTGAGGAACATTTCCTTGGAAACTTTTCTTATGTGAAGGGTAAAGGTAGAATCACATGGAATTTAGGTGAGTTAGATGATAAATATTGGTGATAAATTTATATATAATTGGTAAAAATAAAAAAGGACTTATATAATTAATTAATACCATATTAATTGAAAAATGGGACCCATAATAATTTATATGCTTTTTTCCCTTTTTACCTTATCATATTTTCCCCCTTTTTATCTTATCATATTTTTTACCATGGTTATTTTTTTGTTAAAAATTTAAGATGAACTGACATATAAAATTTAAAAGTGATGAATAAATTTTTTGACATCATTTAATCTAATAGAATTTCTAGATATGAGATAATTAACCTTCAGATTAATATATATGATATATAGAAAAAAAAAGTTCTATGTATACATATAAATTTATAAATATTAAGTGTTATTATTCTTATTTTATATAAATTACAAGTTAAAATACTGTTAAAAAACATGGTTATATATATTAAAAATACATTATATAAATAATTTAAAATTTTTAAATTTAATTTATTTAAATAAAAATACATAACACATTAAAAAAATTATTTGAAGATTACCCTTTTACCTTTACCATGGTAACTAGATTTTAATATTGTTACTTATTTTTATGCCAAAAATATAATATTGAACTTATTAATTAATTGTATTATTATGATTAAAAATATTAAATAATTTTTTTGATTCAATTTCTAAAAAATTTAAAAAACAATTTTAATATTAAAATGCAGAAATAGTTTATTCAATTTTTATGAAAATGAATTTCCTGGAATAATTTTTTTATTATTATTAATTTCCATGTAAAAATATATTGTTGAATACTAATATTTTAATAATTATAATTAATATTTTTCATTAATATCTTTTTTTAATAGTCATCGATTTGGTTATTTTAGATAAAAAATTTATAATATATTGAAAATTATAATTCTTTGAATGAAGACTTTTTATCATTAAATCATTCTATAACTAATTGTTAAATATTTATTAATTATTTAATTAGAATTACATAATTTTTTTCAATCAATTTTTATTAAATCAACATTTTTTATTTAATTCACATCACCCATTAAAATTAAATTTTATAGCGCTGAAAAATTTATAAAATCCAAAGAACACTAAAAAATATAATATTTATTAATATAATAATTACATTTTTATAACTTAACAAAATTTAATTATAAATCCTTCAATAAGTATTCATAATACATAAGGGTAAGATAAGAAATGGAAACTATTGTGGGTGGTGATTCAAAAAGCATGAATAACATAGTGATTTCAATGTATGTGAAATTTTTCATATAAACAACTTAACACATGTTATACTTATTAAATTTTGACCTAAAATTGGTATAGGGTAAACCCTAGTGATGATACTCCCATCCCATTATTTGAAAAATGATTCTCATAAGAAATACTTTTACTTCTCATTGTCAATACACTATATTTTCTATATAAATTTCATAATGTGGCAACTTGTATTTCTACCTGTTGATTCAATGACCATGTTGTAATGGTAATATTTTGATTTTTTCCCTTACTTATATCATATTTCATTTTTTTGGGTTTTTTGTGAAATGAGATATCAATTACACAAAATATAATTAAAGAGAAATTTATACTAATATCTTAGGGCATTATAAATCTCAAATATAATCTTCTATTAAAACAAATAATGTTTATATGGAAAAACCAATGAAATAAAATATAGTGGTACATTAAATGAAACATTATGTATAGAAATAATAATAAAAAAATTTCTGTTTATTGTAGATATTTAATGAATTAAACTTTTAAATCAAAAAACTCAGAAAAATAGGTTGGGATCGAGCTCTAAATTGAAGGAAATCCCCATATTATTTATTGATGAACTAATTCTATGAAATATCATATCAAAATAAATAAATAACTCAAAATCATAGTTATATAGATTCAATGGAACCTTGATGTTCAATAGAGACTTCAAACCCTTGGCAGGACACTGAGATGTTTGAATGCACAAGATGTAAAAAACATTATTTTATTACACAAAGAGTCATCTAAAAGTTTAATCACTTTCCCACAAGTGTAATAGTTAAAAGATAAGGGAAAATCCATTAAGGGGTCAGATCATTAGAAAATATTATTGGTGGTTGATGAAAAACCACAGGTACCCACTCACCTAAAGATTTTTGTTTTGAGTGACTAAAAAGAGATTAAAAAATCTATGGAATAATGATCCAAGCCTTAAACACATACTATTTCATAACTATTCAAATAAATTTCAAACCAATACAACATTATGATCTAGAGGTCTAGTGTATTTAGAAAATTATACATCAAAATACATGATATTAAACATAAAAAACATCATATTTATTTTAAACCCCACATAGTGCTCATAAATCCCATATAACTTCTAAAACTTTTTAGGATTTCTTGGGGAAAATACACAATGAATGGGGTGTGCTAGAAATCCTACTAAGGGATAAACATAGAAATAAAACATAACATGAGTGTAAAGAGGAATAACATGATATCATAAATAAAATTATTATAATCATAAAAAAATGTAATAAGGAAATTAAATCTTAAGATCACGGAATCATAGAATATGAGTGAAAAACATAATATTTGAAATCATAAGCGTAAGATATAGATCACTCCCATGACTATAATCAGAAAGTTGAAAAATTATAATGGTGGATTTGGTAAACTCTCTATTCCAATAAATATTGTGTACAAAGACACATAGAAGATTATGTAGACTATATAATCCCATATAGAGAATATTATGAGAAATAAAGATCTACCCAATGCATTAGAGGGATATATATTTCCAGGTTCACCCATCAAATAACATAGTGTGCTTAGGATAACTGGTCATACACCATTGATGGTATATAATGAGATGGGAAAATCAGCTAGTACATTAGAGGGCTATATAAATTTGGTGAAACTGGGATATAATTAAAATCACACATATTAATGCCTCATGAGGACAATAAACCATACATAAATCATAATCATAATCAAACCCATGGGAAGGGATTGAGTTTCATAATTCTTATTCTGGAATAAATTTATGGCTAAATCATAAGGACTCAGAAGAGAATAATGAATTAATTTTTTTTTGAATTTTCATAATCGAAAAATGGTAAATGGTCTTGAACATAGTGTTATAATTAATATTTTATTAGTATGATCTAGGATAAAAAATAATAATAAATAACGACAATAGAGATGCTTCATGAAATAAATAAAGTATATTTTTATAGAAGGAAAGAAATAGTTATTTTCAATTAAAATAGAATTGAATCAAGTGTTTATCCATAAAATAATGAGGGGTTCTAGAATAAATTCATGTTTGAAAACCATTTTTTGAGGGTGAATCTTCACATGAGAGAGGAAATAGGAAAGTTACCTTAAATTATGTTTACTTAAAATTGATAAGCTTAAAGGAAAATAAAAATATTTTATTTAAAGTAATGAAAAAGATATTTAACTAGGTAAATATTTCATGTCCATATATATAAAATATTATAGTTTAATGAAAATAAGTTTTTATAAAACTTAGAAGAAAATAGAATCCATAACTAAAAACTCATGAAGATGATATAAAAGATCCCTGACTGGGTTTTAAAACACATTTTTTGAAATGAAACATGATAAAAATAAAAACATTATTTTGAAAATACAATAATGTAAATAAAAATTTTACATGAGGTAAAACTTAATTAAGATTCCAATTAAAAATGAGTACATTGGTGAGAAGGGAATTATAAACAAGGAAGAGAAACCATCATTTAAGAGGATTTGAATTTTTCTTATCATAGTTTCATTTTAATGAATGATATGAACTCATAAAAAAATATTTTAACAAATATTTATATCCAAACAAATAAATAGGGTATACTATATGAAATGAAAGTTATAACCTAAGTAGAAAAATTATTATACAAGAAAGAAAATTGAATTATAAATGATACTTATATTCTAGGAAAGACATAAATAGTATACCACAATAAAGAAGTGGGTAAAATGAAGTTAATTTTACAAGTTCAATAATAATATATGATATTATAAATTTATATGGAAGTATATACACCATACAAATAAATATCGGTGTATGATATTAAACCATTCCTCAATGAAGGGTGATTTAGATAGAAATCCTTTCTTGTGTCTGAATGTGATCGAAACTTGCAACAAACATATTGAATCATTAAATTAAGTTCATTATATATATTAGAAATAAGTTTATTTATCTATATGTAATTTTATACAGTCAGTAATTATATTTTGGTATTTATTCTTAATACATCATTCACTTATGTTTGTTACTTAGGGATGTTAAGTTAATTTCTTTGTAAAACTTTCATTTTTTCGATCATGGTCAAAGGTGTTAAAAAATAAATTAATGATTCCATAATTCTAGAGGTTTATGTACTTTATTATTCAATTATAAAAAAATTATACAGCCTAAAATTTTATCCCAAAATAGATCCAAATTAATAAAGGTACCTTGGTAAGTCCATTTAAGGAGGATAAATTTTCTATGACCATTTATTGGTAATCACACATATATAACATAGAAAATAATTCTTATAGAATATTATTGGCATGAAAAATATCATATTATTTAATTAAATAACCATATAAAACTTTCTATTTAAGGCGGTGATGGAAAAGTGAAGGCATTTTTCTTGGAGGTGGTAGTCCGCAAACACACATGACAATATTTTAATTTTTCTTAATGATTTTGGAGGAAATTATAAAATTTATATCCCATTATTATTATAAAAATTAATTATATTAAAAATTATTTATTTGTCATAACTTCATGTATAGAGGGTATTTGTGTTTTTTAGAAGAAGAAAAGAGTATGAGAAGTAGGGTTGAGAGTAGTAACTCTCCCTTGGAAGATCTCCCTTACGTAACTCATTAAGGATCCATAGATTTGTATTATGGTGAGAAAAGATATTACAAGGAATTATTATGGTGTTTAGGAGAGAATAGAGTAGTGTTTTGGTTGAACCAAAACTTTGGAGTGGGTGGAAAAGTGGGTAGGAGGTGACCTCCTTTTATAAGTGAAGAAAATGGAACTTTTGTGAAAACTCATTATTCCTCAATTATTTTAATTCATTTTTAATGAAAAAGGATTTTAAAAATAGGTAAAATTGTTTGGGGAAGGTTATAAATAATATAATCCATCCAGTCTCCAATATCACAAATTTTCCTCACATGTTTTAGTATTTTCCACTCTGTCAAAATACTTATACCCTAATTTACCCTTATAATGGTAACTTTACTTTTACCCTTGGAAACTAATTTTAATGGAAAATTTTAAAATTGAAATAATTTAATAAATTGAATGTTATGATTTAAAATTTGGAAATAATTTTATAGAATAAATATTCTGTGATCAATAGAAATAAATTTTATTATTAGTGCATATAAAAAGTAAAAACTTGTTTATTAGAAAAAGCCTATTTTGAGCATAAGATTTATGTTCAGCATAAAATTATCAATTTTATTGATTATGTTATATTTAAAATATTCATTTTTATTTAAATTATATTTTACTAACATTAAAATAATTCAAAAACATAATTACCCAATGTGAACATTTTTTTAAAAGAAACACACAAAAAACAGTTTTCGTTTAAAACTAACCCAAATTTTCTAAAATATTAAGCTAGAGATTTACATAAAAAAATTGTATTTTGAAATAATAAATGTAAAATTTTAATATATATTTTAAATAGTGAAAAGGGTTTTAACTACTTTAATATAATTCTTGTATAATAATTTCAAAAAAGTAAAACTATTAGTAAAGTTGATATTTTTCACTATTCATCAACAAATTTATTTTAAAAAATATATAAAAAATCCATGATAAGAAAATTTGGACATTATAAAGATAAAAAATATATTATATTTCTCTAATTTGGATTCTAAATTTTTTGAATTCTTTTTAAATGTAAATGAAAAATATAAATATAAACTACTTTAAATGATAATTGAAAATTTAAAAAATTTAATGTTATTCATGTTATTTCATATCAATTAATTAATGAAAGGATTTTAATATTATATTTTTTATATATAATTTTAATGGTGTTAAATATAATATTTTAGGATAGAATATACTATATTGAAGAAAATGTTTCTTCAAAAAAAAAATTAGTTTTTTACAAAAATGGTTTACTAAATACAATTAAATAAATTTATATTATAGATGTTAATTTTACTAATATATTTATATTAAAATACCAATGTTAATATATATATATATATATATCATATTTTAATAATAATAATAATATTTATATATAGAATATATATATATATGTGCATATATATAATATTTTAATATAATATTTTTTTCATTGTGAGTTATATTATTTTAAATTTACTAATTAACAATGCATGTATTTAGTATAAAAATTAGATTTATGACCAATTACCATATTTTCAATGACTATAATTACAAGGACTGCAATTTTAGTAAACATATTTTATCCTTATATATGGTTTTACTGAATTAGTCTTTCATTCCACCCTCACTTCACTAGGCATTGTTTTTTTTTAATATTATAGATTTTTGATAATTCATTCATCCTTCAAAGAAATATTACTCATTATAAGTTTTTTTTGGATATTGGTGATCCTCAAAGTTGAAAATTCTCCAAGATATTTCCATTTCATGAAGATTTTATTCTTTTCCATTTATTTTCCCCTATTTATTTATACACTTTTAATAAATGTACTTCATCCATGGTGAGTAATAATCCATGGAGTGTAACACTTAGTTTTATGTGATTCAATTTTATCGTTCCAATTATGAATGAATAAAACATGTTTAGATTGGTTCATACCTTATAAGAAACATTTTAAAATAAATTTTCAATCTTTTTGAATGAATAGAGAAATGCTCATTTATAATTACAAATATAGAAAACCAATAAAAAAAGAAAACAAAACAAAAAAATCAACAACAACATAAATAATAGTAATAATAATAATAATAATGGATTATAAATTTTTGGGCATTACATACAGTTAGAGTAGGGAATAGATGTGATAACACACCATAATGTTTTTGATGTTGTGGTGAAAAAACAACGCATACACTATACGTGCATTCAATATAAAAAATAATTTTAGGGCTCCATAGGAACAAGAGAAGATGATAAAAAATCATTATCCTCAATACATTTTTAAAAAATATTACTTTCAGGGTGGTAAACAAAAATAAATGAATTCCCCTTTGATGATACAATTTATATACCAATGGATAGATAGAATTGGATGAATTATTTTCTATATGAATAATCAAGTTGGTGGGAAACTCATAATTAATTTATATCTCTACTAGATGAGGTTGATACAATGGTTTTGTTTAAAGAAAAATATTATTTACCACTGAGTATAGGAATTTAGTAGTCATTGATCATAAAATGAAAATATTAGAATTCAAGTGCCTTATATATTTATTTAAAATACCTAGATTTGGCATGAGTGTAGATCCTTGATAGTGTATGAACTTCACATTTGACAAAGAATAAGTCAATTTCTTATCTCAAGGAATGAATTGAATTTTAAAAAATAGAATTCATCATCAAAGGTATAAATGATATGATAGTGATGAAAGAGAAGTGCACAAATGGGTTTATATACCACAATAATGGACATGCATATATTCACTCTCTATCCAAGTAGTGATATTGGGTGTTATGGAACAAATGACTTTTCCACATAAAAAAGAATTCATAACAATATATAGTGATGAAGGAATTAGAATTTTATATCCCTAAACATTCATGTGATCATGATCACATATGTGAAACCATTAATAAAGGAAAAACTCATTTTTAAGAATTACATTTTGAAGGAAAAGAAGTATGAAATTCATTCAAATCATGAAACCACTAAGGTAGGGGTGGGGTTGATTCAGTGGTGATATTTTTAAAATTATTTTATCTATCAAATAATACAATGATACTAATTATATTTTTATACTTATCAAATTTATAAAATAATATGACATGTCAGAAATTTTTGTAAATTAAAATAGATCACACAATATTTACAATGTTCTCCCCTAACATGGGTGGTTATATCATTACCATGGAAACAATAATTGGTCCTGAAAAAATCACTAATATCAAAAGAGAATACAATTTTGATCCAACTCTTATTAGAATCCTTTTACCTCTTTATATGTATGATTGCAATTTCTACTATTCTTTTACAAGTTTTTCTTACAAAACCAAGACACTATAAAAGATATGAAACTTTATAAAATATCACCCACATGTGAATCAAAAAATCAATGTCAATTTTTCCGCATCTAGTAAGCTTCTTTCAAGTGTTCCCTACCTCCATCAAGTGCACCTCTTTGAAATTCGAAAAAAATTTCTAACTCATGTCCTATCTACATAAAAAACCACTCCACCTCAAATTCATCATTGGAACTATATATATTAAACTATGTTTGGTTTCTCTATATAGAATCTATGTATGATTCCTCATGTCTAAAACTCTGTTCTATACTTCTATTTAACCCAAAATTATGGTTGGAACTTTTACAAAAAAATATATCCTATGTTTTAGCTTTTTTTCATGAGTAAAAATTATTATGTACGATTGTACATTGAAACCCTATTTATAGGTTCTCTTTAAATGTAAAATTTTTGAACTCAATTTCATTTTCCCACTCAATAAATTTAAAAACAATTATTCTTGTATATTTTATATTTTATAGAATCTTAAAAAATTCTATAGGCTTCCAAAATATTTTTTAATTATCCAACATCTCATACCTTATTCATACTTACTAATCCTCATAAATTTCTGTACTAATTTAAAATTCCATAGACATGGATAAATAAAAAACCAATTGATTAAAAAAATAAAAATAATTGTATAAGGAAATTACAAAGTTGTGTAATGTTCTCAAACTCTCTATCTGATATATTTATATCTGATGACATTTCATGAATTTCTTCATTTGGATTTGATCTATCCAAATTATGTCTATTTGATTAATTTCCTAGAAAATTAAATCCAATGAATTCTTTTTTTTTACTCCAACTTATTTGAAATCAAAATAAATTATGTCTGATACACATTAATCTAATGAATTTTAATCTAATAGAATCGATTTTTTGGGATTCCTTCAATAACCACTTCACTAACTTATCAACTTCAAACTTTATAAAACCTATAATAAATACATTTACAATTGAAAAAAATTATAAAAACTATCCATTTAGAAACTCTATATTCCATTTTTCTAAAATTGAGGTTGTTGAATATAGTTGAATACATTATGAAAACATCGAAAGACCCCAGTCTCATAAAACTTCTCTGCCCAGATCCTTGCTCCAATTTCATCAATATATTTATATTCACTCAAAATTATATTTATTTCCCTATGTTTTTTTATAGATAAAATAAATTTTAGACTTATCTTAATTTATAATTAATTTATATTATACAAACATAAGCAAAAAAAATTCATAAAAAAATATATCTAAATTTTTTGTTGTACATTTCCCCCCATAAACTTCATATATGTTTGCATCTTCATTTTCTTTCATCTATTTGGATATAAATATCCTTTGATTATTTTCCTATAAAGATATTACACTTCTCACATATTAAAAATTTTCTTTATATGATTATCTTCTATCTAGAAATATATATATGATGGACTATATCTGGTAAACTGCATCTGATGGTCTGCATTTGGTAATCCCTCTCTGGTAATAAAGTTGATCTCCCCCTATGTAAAACTTATTTGATCATGAGACTTTTATGATTTTAGAAACATGGTGATGAAATTAGAATCATTTATTATTGTAAATATTTTTCTTAAAGAATATCAAAAAACATTATAAACTTCTCCAAACATAAAAATAAACTTTTATTATCATCCAACAACTGTTTCAAACCTGCTTACAAAATCATCCTTAACAAAAATATGTGGTCAACAAATAAAAATAAGGTAAAAAATTCCTAAATATATTTAATCTCCCCTATTATATTTCTTTTTAATATTACATATTTGGACACACATTTTTTAAAAAACTATTTTTTTTTTCAAAAAACTTTTTTTAAAATAATAATTAAATAACAACCTTTCTCATAGTAAATTTCCTAAAACTATAATACACAATAGAATAATGTTTATGAAAGAGTATAATCTATTGGTGACAATATATATTTCATACATGATAAAATAAACCAAACCAAAATTTCTTCTTTATCATTTTCTCCAATAGTTTTTATTTCTCCCTGATTATATGATAACTATCGCATTAGATTTACTTTAGAAATACTTTTACTTATTCTTATAAATTTTTACATACTCTCCTACTTTATTAATGTAATACAATGAATTGTGGGGGACTTATTTAAGGATTTTAAAAATTATTTGGTGGAGGATTAACCTACTGTTGCAACCTTAATTATTTTAATATTTCTCTTAGTATATATTTAGAGGAAACATCAACAAATTGGTGATTTTTTGAAATATACTCGAGCATAAAATCTCCCCCCATAAGCTTTATCCATAATGAAATGATACTTAACATCGATTTACTTTGATATCATATGTTGGATCAGATTTATTAAAGCATCAATTAAACTATGATTATCATAATGTATCTTCAAGGGCTAACAAAATCTCACTCTCAAATATTCGAACTGAACTTTCATCTATATCATTTGAGTACAAGATTTTATAGAGGTAAAATATTTTTTTTCACTATACTTAGAGTAACTAAACTCTATTTTTACTATTTCATCTTAGAAAAAATTCTATAGAGAAAAATATTTCTCCTTATGTTGATTTTCTACCACTAAAAACTCTAGCTCGATCAGTATCAGTGTATCCAAGAAAGTTATATCAAAACATATTTTATATAACATCCCATAGGATGATTATCTGTTAACATAATTGGGAATTATATTAAAAGTAATCTCTTTTTATTCCATGGGACCATTTTAATACATTTCATACAATTACACAACATATTCAATGTATAGCCTTGATGTTGTAATATATATAAAACATCCCACTAATCTTTATAAGTCTCTATGATTATCACATTTCCTAATATAATATTTAATGGACTTTTATTAATAGAAATTGGAGTCGAATGTTCTTTATAACCTTCTATTTGAAAATTTTACAAATTTTTTTAGCATATTAATCTTGTGACAGAAAGACATATCACCTATGTTTTTTAATTATTACACTCAGAAAGAAAGTTAAATACCTTATATTTTAAATTTCAAAGTTCTTATTGTTTTCCTCTAAAAACTCTTTACAATATTTATCTCTATATCGTAAAAAATACTTCATCAAAATAAAAAATAATAATACATTAACTTTATGTAATTTTCTTATTGTTGTGAAAATTTACATTATAAAATTCCAACATATTTAGGAAATAATGAAGTTTGGAGTACCATGATCGTGGAGCCTATTTCATCCCATAAAAATCATTTTTCAACTGACACACCATAGTTCCATCTTTGTCAGGTAAGAACACACAATGTATCTTAATTTAAAGTTATTATTCAATTTCTCTATTTAGGATAGTTAACTTTAAATCTATCTAATAAAATTTGCGACAATGATCTATAACAATGATGTTCAAAAATAGATAAGAAAACTCAAAATTTTTCCAATATGTCAGCTAGGGAAAATGATTCTTCAAATTATAAACCCTCCACATGTGAGTAACCATTGAAAATAATTTGACATATGTTTCTTGAAATTCATCTATGTTTGGTGAGTTTGTTTTTGATCATCCAATTTGTTCCAATAACATTATTTCCTACTGGTCATGGAAGAAGATTCCATGTGTCATTTTTATCAGTCTAATCTAACTATTTACTTATCACATTCGTACACTCTTTATGTTCATCTATCTATGAAAATTATTATAGTTCCACCTATCAGATAAGAAACATCAAATTTTATAACCATATATTTATTATAATTAGAACCAAAACTTTTCAATTTCAAATGATGTTATTAGTTTCAAAATATTTTTATAAATTTTATAACATTAGATATTTTTTCCCAAATTGACTATGTTCATCACACAATTACTCTTATTATTATTTTCATGTGTTGGCTGTATATTCACTATAATTATTTTCACTAGATGTCTTCAAATTTTCTTTCAAAACATTTTCAATAAATTTTGTTAATAATGTTATATTTTTAATAATTTTAACTTCATAATAATCCACCAACTTTTGTACATGTTTATTCTAAAAATATCAACTCATTTCATTGGATGAATTCCCATTAAAATTTATTCCTCATCCATTTCATCAATGATTCCAAGAATTAGATTTTTTTAAAAATGACTTCCAATTACCATGAAATATTTCATTGTTGTATTTATCATAAAACATATATAATTGGTAGTTATTTTGGATTATTTCTAGAAAAAAACTTTTTTTGTATATCGAAAATAGTTTTAAATTCCTAAATCTACAAAAATTGGATTTTTATATTCTACTAGTGTGCTTCTTACCATTTTCACAAAACTTTTGTTTTCTTTCTCTACCACTCCATTTTATTGAGGAGTTTATAGAGAATTATATTAGTGTTTGGTTCTATATTTCTTTATATAGGATTCAAAATCATTTATTGGGTATTAATTCCCATTTTTACTTCTCATATTTAGTATATAAAAACCCATTTCTCTTTTAACTTCCATTCTAAAAAATTTGAACATTTTAACATCCATTGATTTATACTTCATAAAAATTATTTTTCATTAGTGTGACGTCATCCATAAAAGTGATAAATTCAAAATACACTTGTATTTATTCATGTATCATCATCCCACAAAATGAGAGTGTATAACCTCAATAGGTCTATTAGATTGAATAATATTCTTATGATTATTAATGTTCATCTCCCCTTTATTAAAATTTATAAAAAAAATTATTTTTAATCTTCATTTTTGGTATGTTTTGTACGAAATTTTTTTTAGAACATTTTATCTTAATTTAATATCCAATATTTTTATGTCTTTAATGAAATAATTCATTTTTATTCTCAACACTTAGGTAACATGAGTTATAAAGTTATCCAATATGAAAAATATTTTCATTGGTTATTTCTTCATTCGTCATAATTTTTTTCAACATAAAAACTTTTGTTAAAGACCATTAAAATATAAAACATCCTTATACTTTAATTTTGGCACATCAATACCATCTATTATTATTCATCAAATTTTTACGAAAATGTCATCTCTGAAATTAACTACTAATCCTTCAAGTTCTTTAATATTTTTTTTATATATTTTATGCACATATCATGTGTGAGGAACAACCACAATTAATAATCCAATGTTTTTTTCCTTTTTATGGATTTAAAATCTATTTCAAAAACAAAAAATATTTCATTAACTTTTATATTTCCTAATTCATCTAATTTCCTAGAATTAGAAACTTGTCTTTAAAGTGTTTAAAAAAAATTATATGTGAACTAATTGGTCATATCTTCTAGAAACATCCTTTAGACAACCAAACTTGTTTTATTGTCAAAATTTTCTAACATATTTTTATTTTCATTTAATTATTCCAAAAAAATATTGAAAGTTACTCACTTTTTTACATAATTTCTCCACTCGTAGTTTATTCCTAATTCTTTGAAGGGATATTTTGTTCCAATGGTAATAATATATGTTCTTATAAATTATACAACACAAATAAACACCATATATTATCCCACCTTTGTATAATTATGATCATTCCCCATAGAGGGTTCATTGAAGTTTGTAATATGTTTATATTCTCATATCTTCTTAGAAGAAGCAATATTTATTATGGTAGTAATTTCCTAATTTTTTTGATGTGGTATATTTATTACATCAGTTATCAGCCCATGTTTTCCAAGTATTATTTCTATCTCATGAATGGTTAGTCAAATGATATAAAATTTTAAATTTAGTGGGTGAAAATGTCACCAAATACATGGAATTGTATTTCTCACTACTTGAGATGTTTCATATTTTATATCTAAATAATTATTGAAATTATCATTCATATATCTGATGTTACATTAATCATCAAGAAGTTTTGAGTGATTTTCAGAAACCTTATTATCCATAGTAGAAAGTTTCTTAATAAGAACCTTCACTATATTTCCTTATTTAGTAACTTTCAGTTTAAGGTTTATAATCTCTTATATATAACCATATTTCTATTTAATTATATATTTTCCTCTTTAATTATCATTTCCAATTTTTTCTTCATCCTTACAATCTCTATCTTGAGTTTTTTATTTAGATCAAGACATTCCACATGTTCTTACTTTATCTGATACTCCTTATAGGTTTGGTTACCTTATTCTTCTTCATCACTATAATAATTATCTTCTATATTTTCAAAAGTAGAAATGAAATTTATGAAATTTATTAGTTCTTTACTTTTTGATGAAAATTTATTAGAAGAATCATACTCAAATTTCTTATACAGTATACATCTTTTATTTGCAGTTAATATCTTCATACATTGGGTGGAATACTTAAATTCCTTAGATATTTTATTAAATTTCTTATAATGAGTATTTTCTTAATAATTATCATTATATTCTATTTTTTTATTATTTTTAAAATTCATAGGAAATTTCCCAATTACTCCACACTCAAAATATTTTAGTGGGAGTTTGCCTCTATATTTTGCTCCACCTATATAGTAATTATTTTTGATAAAAGGGACCTATATTTTCATTCGTTTCATCATCATTATTATCTTTAAAATAATTATTTTGAGTAATGTTATGATGAAAACATATATTTTCAGATTTCTTATAGATTTAGAATATATTTCATCCTTGATCTTCTATCTGAATATGTGTGATTTATTCCTCTATTTTTTAATAAGAAGGTTTAGAAATTAATCAAGAGATAAATAATCATTATCCTATAAATTTGAGATTTTAGAATCAATGAAATATTCAATATTCATTTTGATATTATTAAAAATGGTAAAATATTCCAATAAATCTATGAATCCTCATATTTTTTAAACAACAGGATTAACTATAGTGAAATTTAAATCAATTATCTCATCATCTTCTATTATGATATCTTTGAATATACTTCATCAGATTTAGAAATTTTATTCCATTACTTTATTATTTCCCCCAAAAATAATTTCATGATTTTCCCATGTCCATTGATTATTTTTTGAGACCTATCAATTTAATAAAAACAATTTATGATAAATACATAAGAATAAAATTTCTAACCTTCCCATAAACCTCAATATATCTTTTCACAGAAAATTTCATAGGAGCATTGTTCTCAATGGGTTGAAACCCAAATATAACTTCAAAAATAAACTCATGGACAAGAGACCAAATATAGGGTATCATTATATTTTTACATCTATTAGGATTTTTTCATTAAAAGTAGGAACACTCCTTCTATTCACTAAGTCGAGATTTTCCATGATAAGAATATAAATGGTGTATCCTTCCATCTGATAACAATTTAAGTTCCTTAGGTTATTTTAACCACTAGAGGGGAGGTGAATTTGTTGTGAAATTTTATAATTTATTTTCACTAAGAAATAAAACCCTATAACTTTTTATAGTTTTAACCTTTTTATATTTTTAAAACAGACTCACAAGCATACAATGATAAGAAAATAAAGTAGTGTGCTCAAAATTTAAAATTTTTCCCCTAGTGTGGGTGACAATATAATTGTAATTTAATCTTTAATTGGTCTATGAAAATCCACTAATATCAAAAGTTAATAAAATTTTGAGATAACTCCCATTATACTTCTTCTATCTCCTGATAAGTATGATTATACTAACTTTTATTAGTTTAAAAAGTGTTTCCTAAAAAACTATCCACTGTGAAATATTTTGAACTTGTAAAATAGATCCTACATGTACATTTGAAAATCTCCATCCGGTAAGTGTATGTCCAATATTATATCCCTCTATTCGATGAAACTCTATTCAGTGAACCTCTTTAAAATACTAAAACTATTTGTAACTCAAATTCTATCCATTTAAAAATAATTTGTAACTTAAACTATAATTGAAAATTATGTGAGTGACATTATGTTTAGTTTTTATAAACAAAATTTTCAGATCTTCATTGCAAATTTATCTAATACTTATATTCAAAACAAATGTAAGGTTATAACACATGATAAAAAAAATATTAAAAGTTTCATATTTTTATGTGGGTGAATATTGTTAAATAAAATTTAAATTAGAACAACTAATTTATATGTTCTCTGAAAATTGAAATGGTGGTAACTCAATTTACTTTTCCCAATCAAAAAATTTCTAAATAAATTAATACTTTTTATTTTTAATTTTTGGTGTGCTCTTCAAACATTCTTGAGTCTTCCTAAATATTATTTAATTATCTAGTATCCACAAACTTCTTCATACTTCCTAATCCTCATAAATTAAGTAACTCTTTTAAATATCTAAACAAATTCATATATAACAAACCAATTGAATCACATAACTTAATTTAAATTATATAAGGAATTTACAAAGTAATTTAAACTTGTCAAACTCTCTAATTAGTGGATGTATGTCTGATGGAATTTTAATAACTTATCTATACACCTATTATTATTCTAACTTATGTCCATTTGATCATTTCTCTAGGACATTATTTTTGATAAATTGTTCACTTTTCTCCATCTGGTGAAACATCAATAATACTTCCTTCAAATAAATGTTTGTTCGAAGGAATCGATCCATTTGAATTCCTCCATTATCACATTTTACTAACATCTTAACTTTGAACATCATAAAACATTCAATAAGAACTTTTCTTGTTGAAAAAACTCACAAAAACAGTCAATTCGGAAACTCAATCTTATACAGTTTGGAATCTCTATTCTTTGAATGTGTCTGACTACATTTTTGCAACTTTTAAAGGCTTCGGTAACACGAAACATCTCTATTTGGTTCAATGATCAGATTTACAATATCTATTTATATTGACTGAAACTTAAATTTCTTCCCATTCATGTTTTCAAATATAAACTCAATTTTATACTCCTCCCTATTTATACTTCATTTATTTGGTACAAAATTCAATAGAAATAATTTCATTCAAAATTTCCACCTAAAATGTTGTTGTGAATCTCTCCCCATGGAATCCATATACCATTTCATCTTTATCCCCATTTTCCTACTTGGTTATCTAGTTCGTAGATATTTTATAGAAAAATGGTTGAAATTATCTTCCCTTTACCATCTTATTCATTTGATCAACTTCTATCCAGAAATTTGTGTCAAGTGGAATGCATCTGATAACTTTTTTCCTCTGGTTTTCATTTGATAAACTATGTCTGGTTACAAATATAATATTCTAATTCATACAAAAACTTGAATAATGGGATTTTCATTATGTAAAAAACATTATGAATTGATTTGAATCATTCTTTTTTTTGAATAATGTTTTTTTGAGATATTAAGAAATTGTTTCTAAACATCTTCAATGACATCATAAAATACATTTTTAATATACAAGTACTCATTATAACCTACTTAAAAAAACATACATAACAAAAATATGTTCTCAATAAATAAAAAAATTGTTAAAAAACCTCCCAAAGGATATGCATAGTCCATCATATTTCTTGAGTTTGTTCATGTAAATATATACAGGAAAATATGACCCAACTATATGGTTGTAAAGTGTTATTTTGTGTTATTTGTTGATTATTATAGTAATATGGCTTGGATAATGGTATCTTTCAAAAATAAAAATATTCAAGTATATTAAATAATACCATATATTGGAAGACAATATTATTAGAATAAAAATTCAAAAGTTATAAATACAAAATGGTATGGAATTCACTAATAATTATGTTTAATAATAACTCGATAAATATGGGATAAGTTACTAAGTTTTAGTGGTGAGGGGTACTCAACAAAATTTATTCATTGAGAGGAAAAACAAGATTATTAATAAAAATTAATAGATAAGGTTGATTGAAAAATATCTCTAATAGAAATATTGGAATGAAACTATACCTACATTTACTTTTATCTCCCACATGGATTTTTAATGTAAAAATAAAGACAAGTGACCATATGAGATGTGGTTTGAGAATAATATGATACTACAATAATTTCACTATTTTTAGAGTGAAATGATTTATTCTTAACAAATAGAAGAATTATAAGTTTTATGATTATTAGGATGGAGGTATTTTTCAAAGTTATTCATCCAAAGAAAAGAATTGTAATTTCAAAAAATAAAAGTCTTTTCATTTTATTGATGTAAATACATAAAAATCCTAGAATCCAATCTGAGTTTAGTATGAAATTTTGACTATAAACTAGTGATGTACTCTTAAAGGAGAGTGATAATGAATTGAGTAGCATGGGGGTAGAATATAGGAATGTAGAATAATTCTACGAGTGTAATAATATTTTTGGAACCACAAAAGGTTCAGCAGTTGCAAAAAAATAAAAAAAAATAGAATGAAATAAATTAAGAAAATATCATTGGAGATTGGAATGTTATGGTGTAAGCCCAAAGGATAAAGAATCTATAAAAAATATTATTTATTATCACTAGTATATTCAAAGTGTTTTGAAAATGCTATCAAATATTTAAATTGGTTTAGATAGATGAATTAATAACATAACCTAATTGATAATAATGAGAGATGGAGAATTTTTCCAATGACTACAGACAAAAATTAAAATTATAACCAGGTGGGTGATCCATAATAAACTTAGTGAAAATAGAAAGGTGACATAGAATAAATAAAACATATTGTGAAATTTATATTCCCCTATTAAAATTTATTAATATTGATGAGTCCTTTTCTCTTATATATCAGTTATAAATAATTCAATTTACTGTAAAATTTGTTATAAAGAATAATTAAAGTGTACCAAATAGGTTTTAAATATTTATTTCTTAATGGATTTCATGAGGTATAAGTGTACCATGATAAAAAATATATATTTATCATAGACTAAAATGAGAGAAAAATATTCTAGTTAAGGAAATATTGTTATATACTAAATCAAGTTCCAAGAGATTAGTAGATAAGACTTCATCTACATTTGAAAAATATTGGATTCTAATGTAAAATATTTAACCTCATCATCTAAATCCAAAAAGAATACAATAGAGGATGTTGGGGTTTATTTAGGTGGATAAAATAATTTTTGAAGTATTTTATGATTCAAAATATATGTTGTTTGTAGAGTATATTAGGTAAAAATTCGAAATTTCTAATATTGGTGAGTTAATTTGTTTCATTGGTGTATATGTGACTCAAGGAAGGTATAGTACATCCATTTACTTATCAAAATATTCCAGATATATATTGAAGATAATTTTAACACAATATTATAACCTAATAAAAAAATTAGTGTCCACATGGATGAAAGTTTTATGAGATGTTGGCGGAAAGGAAGTCATTTTTATAGTGAATAGGTAGGTTATTGAGGGCCTCATTTATATGAAAACAAAATGATGTATAATTTGTTTTCCAATTATTAATCTACATAGTACCAACACTTTCCAAGGGAATACATATGATAGTAATGAGAATAATTATATATTATATGAGTTAAAATATGTGTTTGTGGGAAATTTATCATTGGAAAACACTATAGGAGTAATTGGGATACAACAATGCAGAATGGCTATTTTTAGCGGATGATCACACGTTAACATCAAGAAATTATTTCTATCTCTATGATTGATACATTTATTATTGTATTAAGAAAAAATACTATATTTCACATAGTACTATTGAGGATAATTATATTTATTCTACATTATCAAGTACTCAACTGTAATGGATGAAACCATAAATTGAGAATGTTGAAGTAAATGTGAAATCTCCTATTGTAATCATGTTTGGTAACATGAGTTCTACAAATCTTATAAAAAATATTATTCATCATTAAATTAATTATCAAATAAATATAAAATATCATTTTATAAAGTAGAGTTTTAATCACGAAACAATAAAGTTTGAGAATGAATCAATATAAAAACAAGTTGCAGATGTCATGAAAAAGGAACAACCCAAGGCTCAATTTAAGAAATATTGATCTGATCTTAGAGTCTAATAACATCCATTTAATTAGATGGTTTGGATAATATAACCTATTAAGACCCATACTTCTCATACATATATATAACATATTAATAGATTAATATTCATTACATATCATTTCGATCATTTTTAGAACCATAATGTCTTACTGACTTTGAAAACACGGATATATAAATAAATAGCACATAAAATATCTACATCACTTGTCATTTAGTTATTCAAAACTTGCACCCTTTACACACATCACACTTAAAAAGTTTCTTCATATCCCAAGTAAAAGGAAACATAATAAATAGATATCTTAGATGATCAATAAGGGTAAACAAGGGAGTTATCAATTATCATTTAAACATAAGAAGAACATAATGTGTATGATGACATGAGATTAACCTTTTAAAATCATACCCATTTATTCATAGATCATATAAATGAGTATGGAATAGATCATGTAATTTTATAAGAAATTAATCATAAAGTGATTAAATAACATGATCACTAAGAAAATAATATTACAAAAAAACCATTTCATAAAAAAGTGGAATAAATTGTTGAATAATCATAATCATAGAAATAATATATCCAGACTACCCACCAAGACATTCATATCATGTTAATCTTGAGAAAACAAATCATGTACCTTCATTGGGATTAGGATAACATCCCATGTACCTTCTTTTGGGTTTGGGATAACCTTTTATGAAATCTATTATTTTAGGCTTGGGATAACCTCCCATGTACCTTATGAACTCATAAAACATTAATATTTAACAAATAAATTTTAGGTAAATATAATTCCAGACCAACCTATCACATAATCGCAGTTACATTCATATTTATTCCATAATTTCATAAAAACATTAATCATAACTTAAATCATGGAAAATTAAATAGGTTTCATTGATATTTCATCATCTTAATAGTAAACAATATATTGAAAGAATAAAGATGTAATTTTTTGATCATATACTCAGTAATGAATAATTAATATCCAATGATGTTATCAAAGTGGAAAATTTAATTAAAATTCTTTTGGAATATTTCTTGGGGATGATAACTTTTCTTTTCCAAGTCAAATATTAAAATATAAAAATTTTCCAAATATTAAGGGAAACATTGTATTATAAAATAACATTGTAATCTATTAAATTAAGATTCAAATCATTAATCATTCATGATTTTAGTAAACTCTATTAATTTTGTGAACATTAAAATAAATATTTCTTCCATATTTTCTGTAAAAATTAAAGTGTACCTCATTAAGAAAACAACAAGAAGATTATTTTTAAAAGACATTTTAAATATAAATAAATTGGATAAAATATTTTTTTTAAAAACAGTATAATATTAAAAACATTATTTAATTTTTTTAGAAAACAATAAAATTTAAAGAAAAGGATTTTCTACTGAAGAGAGAAATAAAGTTGGTTTTCATTAAAAAAATTATTTCAGTCTCTTGAGTAGCTAATGTGATAAAAATGAAAGTAAAATATTTTTTCTCAAGAAATAAAGTTGAGGATAATAAAATTTATGATATTACTAATATTTATATTTTAAAATTTCATTATAATAAACATAAAAAAAATCCTTGCAAACAATGAGATTTTAGCACAAATCACCTACCAAGAGTATGAATTGTTTCATGAGTTCATTAAACACCTATATACTAAATTTAAATTTATTAAAATTATAAAAAAAATTAATTTACAAACTTATTATAATTTATATGATCCACTTATAACATTTCAACAGTAATTTATTTATAATTCTTATTAAAATCATCATTTTGGGTGTTAATTTTATATTTTTTCTAGAGAATTTTTTTTTCAGTATATCTAGTACTTGTAAATTAACCATGGTTAAATCATATTTTGAATTATATTAATGATATAAATATAATATATATTAATTATATAAATAATTATAATCTTCTATAAATGATAGAGATATAAAAAATGAATTACACAATTAATAGAAACAATAGGCTCTACGTACACTTGAATGTTTTTTCCCTTTTCAAAGAATTTAAAAAAAAGAATGGTAAATAAAAATTAAAAATTATATAACTATTATTATATCATATATAACATAAATATTTATAAAATTAATCCCTATTAACATCCATTTATAAAATAAATGAAAAAAATCACATTACTTCATGGAGGCAGTACTCCACACATGTGCACAATCGACGTTGCCATTTTACATAGAATGGGAAGGTAAGAAAGCAGATATGATTTTTTAATCATATAAGAACAATTATTTCATAAATATAATTTATAATCTTTAAACCCATCATAATAACTATCCATGAATGTTAGTAATGGAAAATGAATTATATTTCTATGTCGAGGTGATAGTTCAAACGTATGCATGAGAGATACTTTCACTTTCTATATGATATAAAAGAGAGTGTATAATGGTAGTTCCATAATAATAATAAAATTTTAGTATATTTAGGGTAAATAATATTTTATTTTAATTTTAGTACCACAAATTAAAAGAAGGTACAATAAGAAATAAATTAAAAGTTGTTAGTTAGGAATATTACCTCGTCTTCAGTAGGTCTGCTTTAGATCCATTCTTAAGGACCCTTAGAATAGTCTTTAATGAATAAAATAGCCTCTAATTAATTTATAGGGTAATTGATAAGAAATTTTTTTTTTCATTTGTTGAGATATATGACTCAAATCAGTGTAATAAAAAGAGAGAATGTGGGGAAGGGATACACATGGAATTAAAAAAATATTTAAAATATAATTAAGTCATTCTCAAGAAAAAAGATAGGAAATGGATAGCGATTATAAGAAAAATATTATAAGTAAAAAATTTAAATATCCAATGATGTATAGATGTTTTTGGTTTCATTTCAAACATTATTTATTGGATTAACCCCATGGCTAACCAATTTTAATATAAAAATTGATAATGACTTTTAAATATTATAGAATTATAATTTTACATATAAATTAAATATTGTATCATAAATTATCAAGTGATGAAATTTTATACCACTTATCATCCATATTTTTTAATTTGATTTTATTTAACTTTTTTAAAAAATTTAAAAAATTATTATTTTTCAAAAAATATCATTAATTTCATTCTTGACACTATTTATTTAATTTGACTTTAAAGTCATCAATATTATAATATAATTATAATTTAAACCTTTAAAAAACTACATAATATGATATATTAATCCAAATAATTAGTAGAACATAATAATTCATCTAAATTATATTACTTTTAATATTTTTATTAATTTTTTTTAAATTTTTATATTAATTGAATATATACTGTGTTGGCATTGTGTAAGCATTCACGGAAATTATTAAATCAATAAAAATTATAAATAAAATTATATGATAAACAATTAATATATATTTAAAATAAACATTTTGAAATGAATTTATCTTCATTTTATCCTTATGTAATATTTTTTGATATGTTAATGTTAAGAGAGTGACACTTTGTGTCTATTCTTGTTATAAATCAAAATAAAAGTCATAATCGAATAGAAATAGAACCAATTTCCCATATTAAATAATTTTATAGATATTTCTAGACTAAAACCATATAATAGGATTTAAATAATTATTATAAAATATTTAATCCTTCTCCCAAATTTTTAACCAAAATTTACTCATTTTACCCTTATAGAGGTGACCATTATTTACTAAAGTTACTATTCATAATGACAAAAAATAAAATGGGCCTATTTAAAAAATATTATACTCATAATTCCAAATATGGAATCCAATTTCAATATATAATTCATATAATTTTAAGAATTTAATTTAAAATTAAACATGTAAAACCTGAGGAAATGTATTTTTCCAAAAAAAACTGATTCTAAAGTATAAAAGGTTTACATAAAAAAATACAACATAAAGTTGATTCTTGTGAGACTTATTGGATTATTAATAATATAAATTAAATAATTTTAATTTTAAAATCAATAAAAACAAATATAATATTTGTAAATACCTTATATGAAATGATGTGTTTTAATAAAAAACTGTTTTTTTCATTATTTATCAAAAAATCAATCTTTTTAAAAATTATGAAAAATTAACTCTATGCTAATTATAACATGATAATTTCAAAAATGAAGTTAATTTTATCCAATAAATATTATAAAAGTGGTATGAATTAATTATATTATTTTCTCATAAATATTTGTTAAAACCATCTTTGAGGAAAATGTATTTTTGAACCATATGATGACTTTTATAAAAATTGAGTACATATATATTTGGTAAATCTAAAACACAAACACACACACACACAAACACACAAACATATATATATATCTAAAATATGGTTATTCCTATTCAGTCCTTAAATTTAAAGGTTATGTAATAATGGTATACTATATTGTTGTTCATTTATAATCAACGTTTTGTGTATCATAAGTTATTAAAGAAATTTTATTTATTTAAAGTCAAATATAACTAAATATTTTGATGTGTTACATTATACCCTCTTAGAATTAATTATTACCTGGAAATTGACTCACTCTAATATAAAAAATGTGGTTATCTCTAATTTATCACATCATTGGGTTCCCAAGTAGCTTATTTGAATTTATGATTCATCCACAGAACATTAAATATGAGAGTTTCTGTGTTTCATATAACTTATTATTTATGATCAAAGATTTATTATGGTTATTCTATATATGAAGGATCATTCTCTAGTGGTATTACCTTTTATTTTAGTACCTATTATGGATTAGGTATATAATTCCTTAGGATAGATATATAGTACACATTGTGAACTTGAGAGAGATTCAATGGATGCACTAAGTGATAATCTACCGTCCCTAACAAATCAAGAATCTCAAAGGGGACAATGTACTCAGGGATCAAATTTAATTTCTTTTGAAATATAATAACCTTTATCCATGGATAAATATTTTAGAATAAATTCTCACAGTCTTAAAAATCTATATTTTACGAATAATTGTTAGAAAAACATTTTTTTGAACTCCAATCTACCTTGATATGTTGTTGAATGTATTTTACTTTATCTACTATCTACTTAGCCATATTAGTTCCCAATAGTTTTATTTCTCCAACATCTTCCTAACACATAGATTTTTTACACTTAATTTCATATAATTCTTAAAAATGATCCATCTAAATGATTGGGTGAAAGTTATTGTTTTAAGAAAACATTACTAGAGGAAAGTGTTGATCCCAAACACCTTTAAAATCCATAGAATAAAATTTTTTCATATCCTATTGGGTTTAAATGGTTCTATTGGAATGAAAATATGTCCTATGATGATAAGTAGTACTGTAACTCATCTTTGTATACAGAACATACTGAAGACATCTCCAGAACATCAATGTAAACCTCAGATCTTGAACAAATACAATAGAATTCAGTACTAAATTCAAACATAAAACTTATTTAATTTATATTCTATAAAGGAAATCAAGATATAAATCTCATTTGATATAAATTAATTTTGATGATTTTTTAAACAGATAAAAAAAACCCAAATATCATTATTCTTTTTCAAAATTTTAGGTAGTCTGATAACAAAATCTATAGTGATATTTTCCAATTTACATTATGGTATGAGTAATGCTTGTAACATACCATCAATATTCCATCTATAAACCTTTACTTTTGACATATCATGAGACAAGATGCATAATCTATAATATCTATTTTCATGTTTTCCCTCTAGAATACTCTTTCAAATCAATATACATATATACTTCCTCGATGAATAGAATGTGATGAACTGAGATAATCATCCCACAACTCCTTCTTGAAATGTGGAATGGAAAAAACTAAAACTTGGTTATTGAACCTTATCATTCCTTAATAATCATGGTTATACTTAGGAACATTTCTAACCTTCTTTAGTAGTTCCACATCTTCGTTCTATGCCTCTTTAATACTCATATGGATAGATGGTTGAAAATCCATTTGATTAAGATAAGATTTATTAAATTCATTTAATATATATATTCATTATTTTAAAGAACTAAAATTTTATAATTTTTTTTGATCCCTATAATAGATAAGCTATTATGATCATGTATGATCCAAGCGTTGGATACCTTGTTTTCTTTCAAAGAGTGGTAATGTATTGTGAAGGTATAACATTTAATGAAGTCAAACCATTTTCTATGGAATATATTCATATATTTTTTATTGAATTTATACTTTATACTCTTATTATAAGTATATATATCACAACATTATCCATAAAGATAATTTATTCATATATTTAATGGAGAACCATCATAACAAACTTGAAATCCTGAGTTTGGTAATTTTTCACATAATCCATCAATTGAAGTGAGGCATAAGATATCACAATAATATTCTACATGTGGAAACATCTTAATCCCCTCTTCCATTCATCACTATAGACCACAAAACCTTATCCATAACTAGGTAATGTAATCACAGGCATAATGACTAATTTTCGCATTGGTTCCTATAATGTTTCCTCATAGTCATCTAACTAAAGGATGTCTCCTCGCTTCTGAGTTATCATAGTGAGTAAATTACATGGTTATAATAAAATATATAATTTTTTTTGATAATATCAATTCAAAAAAATATAACTATAGATATTAATCAAAGTATTTTTTTTTGTGAAATTTCAATAACTTCCAACTTTGATGGATCCACTCATATACCCTCATTTGATATTATATGACCAAAAATGAAAATTTTATTTCCAAAATTCACACTTGTTAATTTTTTTGTTCAACTTATCCTTACTTGATTTATTTAGTATAATCCTCAAGTGATATTCACGATCTTCCTTACCCTTTGAATATATAATATCACTATATATAAATACAACCACAATCTAATCATGGTATTATCTAAAGACTATATTCATTACTTATAGGAAGACAATGGGGGAATTTGTAAAACCAAATGAAATCACTATAAATTACAAGTGTCTATACATTGTATGAATGAATATTTTGGGTATGTATTCACCTTTGAACCTCAAAGGATAGTATCCATACCAATTAATAGTCATCAAAAAATATTATACTCCTGAAAATTGATTGAATGAATCATCGATACAGGAAAAAATATACTTATTCGTGATTCTGATCATGTTAAGTTCATGTTAATCAATGAAGAGTTTCATTAATCCACCCTTTTACTAAAAAAGAGTACGTTCAACCCAAGGTAATGCACTTTGTCAAATAAACCCCCTATAAATATTATCTTAGATTTTATTCTTTAACTCATGAAAATCAATCGAGTCCATTCGATCTGAATTATTTTAAATAGGGGTAGCATGAGGTTTGTGTTCTATTGAAAAAAATCAACATCATGATTTGGAGTATGACAATAAAATTTTTTTGTAAGGACATCAAAAACTCCTTTAGAATATGAATATATTTGATTTTGAGTTTCTCCCTAACCATTTTATATAAAAACAACTTTCGGATATGCATCATGACCCATACAATGGATTGAATTTCCATCAAAAGATCACATTTATCATCACAATTATAGATGATCAAAGGGTAGTTTATAATATCAAAATACTTCCCATCCTCATTAATTGATATAATAATTATTAAAATAAATCCAATACCTAACTAAGATAACATCAAATTCATCTAGAGTGAGAATAATGAGATTTACAAGAAGACAATTCCAACAAACTTCAATTAGAGAAGAAACATAGTCATGAGATAAAATCATCATACCATTTTGGGTTTTCACTTTAAATTTAACACCATATCTTTATGGTGGTATTTTTATACCTGAATAACATCATTTTGATATAAAAAAGACGGTGGATCAAGATTCAAATAAGACATTTACTGTTATAGAGTGGACGATAAGTGTATCTTTCTCCACTTTGTTATCATTCCCAAGATCGACAACAGTGATCACATGTGATATTCCTTTTTCACTGGGTTTAAAGGATGGTGAAGTTGATCATTGTCATTAACATTTAGATTTTAACATCAGTTATCATAATCCCCATACTCCTTTAATTTGAAACATTAGAGTCAAGGTGGTGCATTCAATGACGTTTTCCTCAATTAGTGGATATGTTTTTTCCATTACATTGGAATTTTATTACCCAATGAACTTATTTTTCACACTTAAATAATTTACTATTCTAGATATGAAAATTCAATCAATTTTTTCATCTAATATAAGGCTCATCTTCTTACCGCCTGAGTTTTTATTATTATAATTTCAATTGAATTATAACATTAATTTCTTATCAAAACCATGTGATTTATGGGTAACTCCAATATCCATTTATACCTTGGTATAATTTAAAACTATTTATTCAAAACTAATTATATCCCTTAAATATGTTCCTTTAGAGAATTGGTTTTAAGCCACTGTATAATTGATCAACATTACTATTTCTGTTTAATAATAAAAATAAAAGCATACCTCCGAAGTCTTGTAAAAGTTTCTTTATATAATCTAGTGGATTCTACATCCTTCTAAATTATATTTAGTAATTGATTATCCCTTTTTATAAAATACATGAGGAAATTATATATTTAAAAATAACCTTCTAACCTCATCCCACTCTATGGAGTCCATTTATTCCTATTACATCATGTTTTTGGTGAGTCCTCAATTGATCTACTTTACCTTCCAAAAGATAGATTGAAAAATTGTTTTTTTCAGGCTCTAAACATTGGATAATAAAAAATATATGTTCAATGGTACTAATCCATTACTAAAATACTATTTTATCTTCTAATCCAAAAAAAAAGATGGATATTTCCTAAAAAGACTCAACAGAATGTTTTCCCCTCTTTTTCTGATTTCGAATCTCATCAAAATGCATGGCTGGTAAAACTTTTATAAGATAAAAAATATGATTTTACCTTCCGTATCCCCTAAAATTTGGTTTATTAGTGGAAAATAATTTCATTATCCTTCATATTTAGTATTAACATGGTTTCTTTGGGTTCCACCATTCTCTAAAAAGAAAAAACATAGTGTGATTAACAATAATCATAGCGGGAAGAAAAATAATACTAAAAACTCATTTATAGGATGTATAAATCATGAAAACTTATTTTCTATCAATGAAACCTTAGTTAAAACATATTTTTTATCTACTATGATTCTTTAATTTATTGTTTTGGAATATTTTAAAGATTGGTTATGAAGATAGGCGTGAATACAGAATGATATTTTGAGGCTCAATATTCCAGGAATTAATTTTTGAAATATATTAAATATATTAAATACAAAGGCATGTAGTTTTCACAAGAAATTATAATTAATTCTAAAAAAATATTGTATTACAAATATGAGGCCACAATTGAGTTCCGATAGTGATAATTACTATACACACGACATACTATTTGTCTGCATCAAGTGTTTGTGAAAAAGTTGTAATGGGAATAAAATAATAATTTAATTTATTAAATTAACTTATTATATTTTTAATAATTAAGTGACATAATAATTTATATAATTATATGGATATGGTAGAATCCCATGGTTAGCTTTCTAACTATGGATATTTAGAGGACCTATTGGAGGAGAATGTTCTTGGTGAGTGACATCAGGTCAGATCAGGATCAAGGATCAGTTTGCTAATGTAATGTGTGAATCCAACTAATGAAAATGGAAAAAATTATTTATTTGTTAGTGATCAATAAAAGTAAAGGTAGGAAATTTATTTTATTTGGATTTACTCCAAATTTATTATTATAATGATGAATGTGAATCAATCAACCAACATATTGATTCATAGATCAGACTTACTATGGGTAAATGTTAGATTTATTCATGAATTGAAAAATAATTTGTGATTATTTTATTATTTATTTACTTGTCGATCAAATAGAAATGAATTTTAGGAAAACAGAAACATTGGAATGAGTTCATTACTTGTGTTTTTACCTATGCATTTATTCCCCTGTTTCTTCATTCAACACGGGAAAATCTCCTATCTCATGGTTCAATAAATTCTAGATAAACAATTGTTGCACAAAAGTTTCTTGGCGCTATAGATTATTATTGAATATCCAAGTTTATATCATTGAAGGCATCAAGCTATAATTACAGTGACAATGGATATGGGCTAGATCAGGAATGCACGGGTGTGGTTCTTGGATGTACAATGATGATAGACCTATAAGGATATTCTCGAGAAACTGAGATGGACGAAAAAAAATTTTCCTTCAAGGAATGGGTCCATTGAATTAGATCTACGACCACCAATGTGATCTGTGTCGATATCAAAGGATGAATGAATGGGAGATGACATGAAAAAAGGATCCATGGATTCTGTAAAATCTAGTAGAACACGATGTGTAATACAGGATTACATGGCATGTGGGACCCTGGTGTGGTTCTAGGGTTTTCGTGGGGAAGATAAATATAGCACGAAATGTGACCCCTATCACATTGTATGTGACTCAACCTATAAGATCAACATGTACATTAGATTGAACATGGAGATGGCCTAAAGTACACGGGCTCAAACACATCGTGTACACCGACATGGACACAACCAAGCTAGGCATACATGGGCAGGCTATTCACACGGACATAGTCAAGAGTACATGGAATTGGAAATTCCATTTTATCTAATACAAACATAGACACAGACACATGAATATGTCATTAAAGGGAAAAAACATGTACTACTAGTACCTGTTATATACCCCATCAAAGAAGGCATAGTTCCATTACACTATTCAGTATGGACACGTTACAATATGTAGTGTTTCCTCAATCATATACCTATTGGTTAGTATGGAATCATGTCATACACATATGATAGTGATCCCTTAAGCAGAAAATCATGGATAGAGTTGTTGAAATCCTTCTGTGAGTCCTAGAGTGAGATCCTCTATCATCGTATTTCCCTAGCTGGAGTTCTCAGTATCATGGTGACCAACAATTTACAGGTGTCGATCCTCTACATTGTGAGTTATTCTAGACTGATTTTATTGTATTAACCATGGTCTTGGGTGTGGTATTTTGTTGTGTATCATTCTATTCATAGATTCAGTGTGTACTTATTATGGTCAGACTTCAGTAGCATACCATCAGGGGCCGACACCATTGGTGATATTTGAATCGTGGAGAGTGTTCTCCCGAATGAGTGCTATATGTAATCATTATTTAGGATCCCTTTAGTTTCATTAAGGTTGTGAATTTACTTTGAGATAGGTTTTACTTATTGATTATATTAATATAATATTATTATATGTGTTGTAGATATATATCTATATTGAGTTGACTATTATTCTTATTGTCAGATACTTAGTTATTTTGAGGTTTCCTACTGGGTATTGTTATACTCACCCCTACATGGTATTTTACAACATGTTTCATGTCTAATGAAGATGATAGGTCTTTTGGAGAAGTCTTATAGGGACTATGAATTAGTGGAACTTAGTGAGCCATACTATCTGAGGTGTGCTCTAGTGGTAACCTTGATAGTAGTCCCCTTTAATACTCTCATGTTTTACTTTTTTCAGGTTCTTTATGGTGGGATTGTATTTTCGCCCTTTTTCTTTCAGCCTTGTTGTCGTACTATAATAATGGGATTTAGATGTATTCGTGCCTATTTTTTTTTTACGTTTCATAATTATATAGGATTGGCGATGTGTGTGTTTTTAATGGTACCTTAGTCTAAGGCCTCCCATGTGAGTGATGTGCCTACCTAGAGCTATTCCCTAGACCCTATACTTTTGAAGGCAGGATTGGGGTAGCTTTAGAATAATCCTTGTTATAATTTGTCATGATAGTGTGTTATCGGAAAAGTCAGTTCTAACTCAAGATTAGATTTCTTTGATATTGGTGTGGGGAAATAGTTTAAATTATTTTGAGTATGAATTTCCTGCCGAGGACTCTGGTGTTGGTGTGGATACCGACATATCCATAAACTCAGACCCTGATCAACTTCATTTTGAATTGGTACATGTTAACAATGGTTTAAGGTACAAACAACAATAACTTCATTATTTAGTAATGGGTTTTGGTTTTCATGTCCTTCTGGAGTCATCTATGAAGATATACTAATTGACCAAGGTACATCGTATCTATTTTAGGATGCCTCTATGATGTATGCTAGTTAGGAATTAGTATTAAGATCATGATGATGACCCCCTTAGTGATGTTTCATTGATACATGGACCTATTCTATAGGTATTACATGTAAGTGGGGAACTACTTATACCACCACTTATTTATTAGAATATGGTTCTAGTAGTACCAACATATGAGGTGCACATGATGAGTGTACTTCATGAGTTTTAGGGATAATTTCCATTAGGTTCTGAGGATATCCTAACTCAAAAGAAAATGAGTGCCGACTTGAGGCGATGATGTGATTTTTACGTCATGTTAGGACATCAGCAGATCATATGGTGGTTCTGATAGCGAGCCTTCTCTTTATCTCTATAAGATGATGGTGAGGTTTATTAACCCATTTTTATGGTGAGGTGACCCTAGTATAGTAAAAGTTTGAGCACATTTTTATAAAGGAGTTCTCTCCAGCTACACCATGGGATGTGAGTATCTAGGAGCTTATAAAGATTCACCATGGAGGTATTATAGTGGTTGATTATTCATTAGCATTCACCAACCTCTCTAGGTACTCGATGTTTATGGTTTATGATCATTTCTTTCAGATGCAGGACTTAATGAGTGGATTTAATCAAGAAATAAGAGTCACAGATATACATCATATAATTCTTACCTATGATAGAGTTCAAGATAATGATTTGGTGGTCAAAAGTTTAATGGATGTGCAGACATAGGGAGTTGTGTTCAGTGGTGGGATGACAAGAGAAGAGGATTCAGAAGCAAGAAGATGTGATTTGTATCAAGGACCGAGATGTGTGAGATGCTTCAAGAGGTGACCCCATGATAGAGGTTCAATAGTTCAGGGTGCATAGGTTGGGTCTAGTTATCCCAAGGAGGGGTGGTTCTAATATTGGGATGGAATGGGACATATTTCATGAGAATAGTTGAACAATGGTATGACTGTCAAGGATACATTAGATATGATACATTGGAAGGGGAAGCATCTATAGAATATTGGTCTATAGGGAATTATATATGGTAGAGTATATGAGAGAGTAGCTAGAGTTGATAGACATTTCGACTTGTTACCACCACCCCAAGGTTGTCCACGACAGACTCTGGGGGTGGAGGATAGGGGTGAGGGAAGCTATAGATGGTTGAGTCTTATAACCCATAGGATCTAAGAACAATAAGAGGTAAGATAAATGTATTTTACAACATATCTATAGTATCAATAAACATATGTGTTAGTCATTACATTATTTCTAAATATATTGTTTATGACTTAGAGATCCCGGTTGAGCATTTAGCATGACCCTTACGCTTGGAGACTTCTACAGGAAGTGACTCAAGGATAAAAAAATTCTTTCAATAGCGTGACATAACACATGGAGGTGATAATGTATATTAGAACATCTTTTTATAAGTGATGAGGCCTTATGACGTCATACTATGTTTGGACCCATTATTTATAGTTCACGCCCATATAGGTTATTTCAAGCGAATGATGTGGTGTGTATGAATCGATAGGACAAGGTTTTACTTTGTGGGTGAAAACAAAACCCTAGAATTACATGATGTACTCATGCATCAAAGGGTTCAAATGATTACTCATTATTTTAGTAGAATGACCTTTGATGTAGTGGATGCTATGAGTTTTCAGTACTCTTCAATGGTTGCGGAGTATAGGGACTTTTTTTCAGAGGGCATTCTAGGCTTACCTCCCCGCCAAGATTTAGACCTAATCATTAATATACACCCTTGAATGACCTCAATATCTATTCCATCATATAGGATACACCCTATAGTACTTTTCGAAATGATGGTATAATTGGAGGACTTGTAGAGGAAGAGATTTTTTAGACCTAGTGTTTCACCCAGGGAAACATCAGTTTTATTATTCAAGAATGTGGATGAGAGGTTGAGGTTATGTGTGGTATACCTTCACATAAGAAAGATTTATCATAAAGTACAAGTATACACTACTGAGGATCAATGAACTCTTTGATTAGTTGTTAGGGGCATATTGGTTCTCAAATATTGACCTCAGGTCTGGCTATCACCAGTTGAAAGTATGATACAAGGATATACTAATGAGAGTATTCATATTTCTCTATGGTCAATATGAGTACATAGTGATGCCCCTTGGGGAGGAAAAAACCCCAGAAGTGTTCATGGGACTCATGAAATAGATATTTCATCATGTCTTAGACTGTTTGATGGTAGTCTTCATCGATGATAACCTAATGCACACAGAAATCGAGGAGGACCACGATAGACCCTTGAAGATAGTTCTAGACATACTCTGAGTGCACCATATTTATGGAAATATCTCGAAGTTTCAATTTTGGATTTTGGAGGTCCACTTTTTGGGACATTTTATCTCAATAGATAGTGTAGTAGTGGACTTGAAAATTTTGAAACAATTTTAGCTTGGGAGAAACCCAAGAGCATGATGGAGGCCTGAAGTTTCCTTAGTTTGGTAGAATACTATAGAAAATTCACACTGTATTTATCAGGGATATTATCTCCCTTGACATATTTTTTCCAAAAGGGGAATACTTTTGTGTGGACATAGGGGTTCCATTAGGCGTTCTATGAGTGGGTGAAGAGATTGATAATCATCCCCATCTTGAGAATTCCATAGGAGGGTATCAAGTACATAGTGTTATGTGATGTGTGAAGAACCGAGCTTGGTTTTGTTGTAATGTGAAGGTGGGTTGTGATTTATTATGGTTTATTTAAGTTTAGTCCACATTAGAAAAACTACAAGACCCATGATCATGAGTTAATAGTATTAGTCTTCGCATTGAAGTTGTGTCAACACTACCTAATGGGAAAGTTGTTTATCTTCAATTATGACCACTAGTATCTCAAGTATATCTTCTCACAAAAGGATATTAAAATGAGATAGAGGTGATGTATATAGTTCCTACATGACAATTAATTTGAGATTATATATACTCCTAGGAAGGGGAACATGGTTACAGATTCAGTAAACAGGAGATCACGATTTTAGTTTCTGAGTGAGGTATCAAAGAAGTTGGCCTCATTGTAGATATCCTTTATGGATGGTTATGGAGGATCTTACCTATAGTCGATGGTTTCTACCCTTCCACTTTGATGTTATTTATGGAGGTACATCATGGATACATTTTATGTGAGACCCTACATACTTAGATTTCCATTGGATATGGTCTTGATGGATTTTCTAAAGATGGGGAGGATATCATTCTTTTTAGAGGATGCACAATGGTACTAGTGAAATTATGGGAGGAGGTTCTAATAGAAATTCATACATCTAAATTTTTGGTACATACATAGTTTGAAAATATGTATTGGGACCTATGACATTGGTTTTGGTGGATTAGGATTAAGATGGGAGTTTTAGAGTTTTTCTCTCGATGTCTTACTTATCAACAAGTGAAGGTTTCACACTAGGTTCTAGTAGGTTTAGCTCATCCCCTTGATATGTCAAAGTGGACGTGGGAAGGTATATCCATAGAATTATGAAGATGATAACACATACATATAGGGGACACAATTCTATTTACATGATCATATAATGACTCACCAATTCATCCCACTTCGTAGATATCTGAGAGCAGAGTTAATTAGAGATCTTGGGATGCTTCTACATGTAAGAGGTATTCTCACTCCCTGAAGTTCCTTTGAGTAATATTTTTTACCTTTATACTCAAATTACATCTAAATTATGGGAGGTATTTTAGGATTCTTTTAGGAATCAAATATTTTTGATCATTTCTTATCACCCACAAAATGATGACCATATTTAGTGGATCATTCAAGTCTTGGAGGACAATCTACATGCTTTCTTGTTATAATTTATCTATAGCTTGGGGGATCACCTATCTTTGGAGGATTTTTTTATATAATAAATGCTACCATTCCTCAATCGATATGGAACCATTCAAGGCCTTGTATATATGACCTTATATGTCACCGGTATACTTGAATAACCTAGGAGAGTCAGTACTTATGGGTCAAGTGTTGGTATGAGACAGTACATAGAAGCTATAGAACATTAGAGAGTGGACGAGAACTGCATAGAGCTATCATAATTCCTATGATAAACGATGATATAGGCCTTTATTGTTTGACGAGGGGGACTTAATGTTCATATGGGCTTCAACCTGATGTGGATTGTAGATTTTTGGATGGGGTGACAAGCTATAACTAAGATTCACTAGACCTTTCCAGAAACTATATAGAGTTAGTGAGGTTTTGTACCTTCTATATCTATCATCATTGTTATACCAGTTACATGACGTCATCCATGTGTCTTATTTGAGGTGGTATATTCATGATCCATTTCACATTATCAAATAGGGTCTGATGGTCATTAAGGAGGGAGCTACATTTGTTGAGTACTTATTTGAGATCGAGGATCAACATGAGAGGATAGTTCATCAAAAATCAATTCCCCTTGTGGATTTCCATTGTTAGAATGAGAATTTTCAAGAGAGAATTAGGGTGTGGGAGACTTTGATGTGTTATTAGTAACAACGTCTCTTTGGGTAACCTTTTTTTGGATTTTTGGGACATAAATCCCTAAGGTGGGGAGACTATACCAACTCTTATTTTTTCCATGATATATTTTGGAATATTATATAGATTATTTTTGGATATGGGAATTGAGACTGTGTGAGATTATGAAGCCCTGTGTGCTTGATATTTATTTTGTTAAATATATTAAATATATTAAATAGACACACATGTAGTTTTCCTAAAAAAGTAGAATAACATAAAAATGGTAGATCAAATTAGAAATCTGAGGCCACTATTGAGTTCAAAGAGTTGGATTTTCCCTAGTCATGATGGAATATTTTTCGATGATAGGTGTCTGTGAAAACGTTTTTGTGGGAATAAAACAACTAATTAATTTGGTATATTATTTTATTATATTTTTAATAACATAATTCCGTAATAATTTATATAAATATGTGTATGTGGTAAAATACTACGGTTAGATTTATAACCATAGAGATTTGGAGGATCCATTATAGGAGATAATTCTTGGAGATCACCACTAGATCAGATCACGATGAAGTATCAGTGTGCCAATGGAATATATGAATCCAACCAATTAAAATTACACAAATTCATTCTTCATCAGCAATTGATCTAAATATATCTCAAAAAATAGTATTATTTGGATTTATTACCATTTTATTAGTCCAATGATGAATGTGAATCAATCATATAATTTATTGATTTGTGGATGATGTGTATTGCAGGTATGAGTTTGATTCATCGAGAAATAGGGAATTGATCTGTGATTATTTTACCATCTCTTAACTAATTGTTATAATTTCAATGTGTCTAGGAAAACTATAACATTGTATGAAGTTCATTCCTTGTGTTTTTTTGCTCATTTACATCAAAATTTCTAGGAAATATCTTGTCCCATAGTTCAACAAATATGAGATAAACAAACATTGAACAATTGTTTCATGGCAGAATGGATTGTTATCCGGGATCTAGGTTAGAATAAATGATGATATTAATATAAAATGACTATGATGATAAATGAAGACCATATTTGGAATATGCAGTTGAATGTTTTGGACATAAGGTGATGGTTGAGGTCTATGGTGATTCTCAAGATATTGAGATGACGAGATTCTATATTTACAGTGTTGAATGAGTCCATTGACTCAGATACATGACTCTTGTTGTGATTCATGGAATGATTTAAGGCCATATGAATTGGAAAAAATGTGTGAAATGGATCAATGGGTTCTGTAAAACCCCTTATAAGACATTGTCAAATATAATATTACATATATGTGGGACCCCTAGTGTGGTGCTAGGGTTTCCATGTGAATGTTAAACATCAAACCGCTTGTGAGCCATATCACATGGTGTCTGAATCAACCTAGAATATTGGCATATACTTCACATGGAACACATATGTGACCATGGGTACACAATCTTGAAAGCACCATGTGATTAGACACAGCCAGGACAGGGTTACATGGGAAAGCCTTGTACACTGACACTGTTAAGAGTACATGGGATCAGACACACCATGTACTATGACACAACTATATTCATTGAAATGGGTATAGGATGTGACACACGAGAAGGAATAAGTGCCAAAGGTACATTCCTTTCACTATAAATCAACGTCGTGTACCCCTTCAAAGAGTCTTAGAGACCTTGTCCTCTTCAGCTTGGAAAAGTTTTTTTAGGGTGTGTTCCCTTGATTCATTCTTTGGGGGGTTATAATGGATTCATATCCAACCCATAGAATAGGTATCCCTTCAGTTTTAATTATTTGATGGAGTTTTTGGAATCCTTTTGTGACGTATAGAGTGAGATCCTCTATCATCATATTTCCCTAGGTGGAGTTCTTGGTATCATCATGAACAAAACTATCGAGCATTGATCGCCAACTTATTGGGTTATTCTAGATTTATTTTTCATAATACCCCATGTACTTATATGTCATTATATTTTTTGTATCATTCTCTTCAGACTTCTAGTGTATACTTCCTATGGTGTGACCCAATAATAATGGCATCTCAGATGGACACCATCAGGGTTATCTAACTCGTGGAGTGTGTTCTCCTGAACAATTTCTATATGGACCCTTCTAGTAGGATCCATAGAATAGAATTTTAGTTGTGAATTTACTTTGAGATAGGGTTTATTTTTTGAGTATATCATGATATTCTTGTTATATGTTATATAGTCATATACATGTGTTGATATAACTGTTATTCTTATTTTTATATGATTAGTGATTTTGGGGTGTCCTACTAGGTATTTATATACTCACCCTATATGGGATTTTCTTGCACGTGTTGTGTCTTAGTCATTCAATCAAAATTTTTATAGAGTCATAAAGAGACATGGAAAATGTAGATCTTTAGGATCCAGATTGACTAAGATGTGTTTTGGCATTAACCTTGATAGTAGTATGCTTCTATACATATAGGTTGGACTTTTTTTAGACTCTCTATAGTGGGATTGTATTTTGGGCCTTTTTTCTTTCAGTACATGATGTCGTAATTTGATATTAGTATTTATATATATATATTTATGTTTTATTAGTCGTTTTACATTTTCAACATTATATGGACTTGGATATGTGTGATTGTGTACACATAACAAAGGTTATGGCCTCCCATATGAGTGATATGCCTATTTCGTGCTAGTCTCTATCCCATGGCCTATTTGAGGCAGGCTTGGGGTAGCCACAACATGTGCCCCATTGGGATGGGTCATTAAATAGTTCATCCATGATCATTATCAATTCAAATTCATCATGACTGTTCATAAAGAAAATATGAATTAACAAAAGTATATCACCCATGTTTTTCAAACAAGGTGTGCAGTAATGGCACAATCATCATGCACCAGAATGATGGATGCGATATACTTAACCAACTCTTTTTAGGGGTATTTCCCCTAGATTCATTTATTATAAAACCAAACCAACTTGTAGTATCCATATTGATATTTATTTATAATGAAATCACATAATATCTTTAATAGAAAAAAATTAGTATGTTACACTATACATAGACGTATACCAAGGATTCTCAATAATGTTTTATAATACTTGTTTTAAAATATTAACTAATAAATTCTATGACATCTATTCTATTTGGTATTCTAGGACCAACTATTTGTAATTTGATTACAATTATATTTAATTTATTTAATATTAATAAAATATCTTATTATTTATTGTTCATTATTCTTCATGACTCTGATGTAATAATGTCTTGGAGTATATGTTACATTGATAAGGTCATAGAAGTTCCCCGATATGATGGTAAAATTAAAGTACGAGGATGATATTATTAAATAATGTTCTGTGGTTGGATAAAAAAATATTATGGAAAAACTAGTATATAGGCTTTTAGGTGCATGTACTTGAAAGTGGATGAGGTTGCTTCTCATGAAATTTTAATTGGGAAATCTTTAAGATGAGAGATTAGAAGAACATAACCACCAATAGAAATTCTACATGTTTTGGTGTTGTATGATATATTTCTATCCATGATCATATATAAGTTCCTTAGACTTTAATATTTTAATTAATTCATGTTATGACTTTTACACTTATTTTTGATGATGAAAACCTCATTTTCATATGTGCTCAATCAAGTAGGGAATATTGGGTGCGTCAAAGTTGACATGCCATTAATGGATAAGTTAATGAAGGATTTTATGTATCGGCCCAAACAGTTATTAATTAAATTCACCTATTTTATTTAATTAAATACCATACGGTTACAGAAAATGAATTAAATTATTTATTTTAATTATATCCAATTTTATTTATATAACTTTCAAGTATCATTACCATTGATAATATAGCCATTGAACAATGATCACATGACTAGTATAAATATAGGGTTTTAGAAAATCCAATTGACATAGACAAAGGAAGTGATAGGATCAATCAGTAGGATCACACCCTATGATGTGAATTTATCAGAGATTCTAAGGTAGATATAATTTTTGGGTATTTCGCTAGATCAAGACAAAACTCATATCCAACAACTTAAGTAAAAACAAAACTGTTTACGGGAGAAGTGCAAGATCACTGAGATCATAACCCAAACCATGTTTACTGAATGACCCTATAAAAACCCCCCATCACATACCATACTCATAGGGCGTATGATAGTGTATTAAATAGATATGTATCATGACCCTATAAATATAATTATGTACATTAATTTTTATAGAGTAATGATTATATTTTCATCCTATTATTGTTACTTTGTAAATCATTTTTATTTTGTTATAATAATGAAATATTTTATTTTTGGTTAATATTCAAATTAATTAATTAATTAATTACTTTATTCATTTTTAAAATAAATAATATATTAATGTAGTATTATAATTAACCAAAATTTATCAAATATAAATAATTATATAATTTTTATGATCGCAAATATAATTTTCATTAGGGTTCGAAATCAGTTATTGCCAAAAACCCACCATTTTCAATAAATGCCAGTAATTATTTATAAAATCGAAAAATAAAATATTAATATAATTAGTTAAATACATTTAATTTAATTTTTGGAATAATAATGTCAAATTATTTAGTGGTTAACTTTTAATAATTTTCTGAGACAGTCAAACTTTTGGGTAAAATTAAATACCATATAAATATACTTTGTGTTTTACGACATCATAATGACTGAAATGTGACTTAATAAGTAATATAAATAGGATACACGACCAAATATATGTTTCAGGTTTAAAATAATGTGATTTTATGTTTATTTTATTTATTTTTAAATGTTATTATGAAACCTCTAAGACATATAATATACTTTAATATTCAAAAATACTTTATTTAGGAGTGTGACTCACTCACACATCACCAATTGTAATATTTTAATAATTTTGGAACTTAGAATTATAAAATAATATAAACCACTCCCATTTTGCAGAAACCATGGGATGGTTTATGGTTTTGGATATTTTATTTCGTAGATTCCAAAACCTAAAAAATAAATAAATCTCCCTCCTTTATTATATAAAACCACCGTAGATCCCATTTATCTTCACTCAAACTCCGTAGAGAACATAAAAACTATTATCTCCACTATCTAGAGTTCTCAGAAGGTTCCCCTAGCTTTCAATAATTCCCTCCCAATCAATTGGAGTCACACACTCAAGTAAGGATCCTCAACTTCCTCTCCTCTTTTCAATTCAAGTACATTCTTTGAAATAAGTCTCCTTAATTTCAATTTTTTATATTTTTATTCATTTATAATGATTAAATTACTCCGAAATTGATTTTAGATGAATTATATATCAATAATCCTCTCTCATTTTTACCCTTATTTAAGACGTTACTATACTGAAATTCAGTAAGAGATATTCCACTATTCTCTTTAATCAAGCTCTCCTTTTATGTTGTGTCTCTTAATTTCTATTTTTATATTTGGATAAGTTATTATATATACCCCTTACTATCCATTTGTTTTCTAAATTATGATATACCCATTCAATCTCATTTATCCTTCATATGAACCTTTATGTACACCCATTACTATACCAAAATTCCATAAGAGATCCTCGCCTTCTCTTCTTTATTCAAGATTCTTTATGAAGTTATGCATTCCATTTCCATTTCCTAATATTGGGGAATGCATTTAAATGCCCCTATTACATACCATATTATTTCCGAATGATTATATACCCCTTTCACTCTTATCTACCATTTTTTATGAATTTTTATTTAACACTATTATGCTGCCCAAATTCCACCCCAATTTTCCAAGCCAAAACAATTGTGTAGTGAATACCATACCCATTTTTCTATCAAGGGTATTCAATTTTATGAAAATATTATTATTGATATAGGGAATTTAATGTATTTATTCTACATTCCTTGATCATGTAATATATTATTATGATGAATGAATCCATGTTGTACGATCTATGTGGCACATTTAGGCATCAAAACGAAATGATTATGATGTGTGCGCCCATATAGCACTCCAATGCATTGTGTAATGTTTAGTATCATGATTAATCATGTTGGGAAATGGGTGTACATTAATTTTTATGGGACTTTGTCAACCATTATGTATTATTGGATTTATCCTTGACCTATTTTTATGATTCAGTGTTTTAAGTAGTTTCAATATTTCCTATGTTATGATTATAATGTTATATCATGCCTTATTATTCATGTTCCTTTTATGCTCAACTGATATGCCTATTCTCTAAAATTTATTTTATTATTAATTTTAGGTCTTTTTTATTCCCTTAATGGTCTTTATATCTCTCCCATTTCTTATGTTTTCCCCTAGATATCCCATGCAGTTTTATATTCGTTGGAATATTATGATCATGTCAAGGAAGTGTTCAATGATGTTTTGTATACCATGTTATAAGATGTTATATAATGCACCTAATTCCCAATTACTCTAGACTTATTGATCATTTAGGTTGTATAAATGTTAATTTTATTTAATAAAACATGTATTAATGCATAATAAAGAGAATTGTTGTTATAGTTGTTATCAGAGGAAAAGTTTAGTTTTTTTGCAATAAGGAGTAGAAAATTCCAGCTAAAGCCTCAGGGTTAAAATTAATCATAATAAAACAAAACTAAATTTTGGTAAGTATATAGTAAGTGGTTTATCAAAAAAATACATCCCTTTATATAAACTACATTTGGATTTGATTTTGGCACAAATGTACAAAGGAGTAACAACTCCAAAATGATATTCCATGCCTGAATTGGGATAATCTGGTAAAGGATAACAGACATTACTATGCACTTTTTTGACACTCATGGTGGATATTCATTGATAAATTCATAATATCATTTTAAAATGTTATTATGGGAACCAAAAAATGGGCATAAGAATATATTTTAGGAAATAGATTATGGATAACATAGATTGAAGCATATAAATTCATAAGATAATGGAAAATGTATTTTATAAGTTACCCCTTAATTATCAATTGATACCCCTTTATGTATTTAATATTTTAATATAATCATTCCCAATTTCCCTTTTTATTCTATCTAATGGACGAAAATAGGAGGAATCAGGTTAACAACCAATGAAAAGTGTAATGTGTTGACTACCCCAACTAGATTCCAAGACTAATGGGAGTTGGAATCTAGAACTTCATGATGATACTATCTCAACTGACATAGCTTTTGAAAAGAATATTTGATTAGGAGGATCATAAAAATCCCCCTCAGAGAGAAAAATCCATAATCGAGAGGTTCATTAGACAAAAGCCTTCTACTTTTAGTGGATCATCTGACCCCTTAAAGGCATAAAAATAGATCAAATCTATTGAGAAGATCTAATCCATCATTTAATGTTCCTAATAAGAGAAGTTTATTCATGATATTTATCTTATGGAGGGAGAATATAATCAATGGTGGACATTTTTCAAGAATACAATTCCTAGGGAAGAGATCAAAGCAATGTAATAGAAGGAATTCTAGAAAATGTTCTTCGATAAATATTTCCCTCACAATCTTTATTATAAAATGGAATGGGATTTATTTTAACTCTAGTAAAAAGATGATAAATCAATTAGGTATTACAAGGAAAACTTCGCAAGAAATTCATGATACACCTGAATTTTTATCATTTTCCCTAAATATAAGGTTGACCGCTTCTTTGTTGGTTTAAAACCTAGTCTATAGAAAGCCTTGGTGATCCATGATTTTGATATCTATGAGAAAATTTTCTAATGTGTCCTCAATGTAGAAATGGATATTGGATAAAACATAGGGTATTAAAGGGATAAGAAGTGGGAAGTAGAGTTTAATTCTAGTAGTTTGATGGAATATTCTAATGGTGATAATAAATTTCAGCATCCCATTTGTCAAAGGTGTGGAAAGAAGCACCCCATAAATTTCCTAAGGGGGAAAAATCCATACTTTAGGTTTGGGAATTAAAAACACCTAGCTTATAATTGATGACAAGAAAAAACAAAAAATGCGATTGAGGAAAGGAATGCTCCAATCAACCCTCAAGACATTGTACATTTCTTCAACTATAAGGAAATGGGGGCACTTTGAAAATCAATTCCCTATGCCAAGGGATTTTAGAGGCAACCAACATCCTCAAAGGAAGTAAGGGAGATATTTTTCCATCACTTCCACTATGGTGGATCTCAGGAATGATGTGGTGATAGGTACACTAGTTATTTGTTCAAGAATTGGAAATTTAATTTTTTATTCTGGATATATGGATTCTTTCATATCACAAAAGTTTAGTATAAATATCCAAATTCCACCGCAAATCATTTAAGTAGAGATTTCAGTTAAAATGAAAAATGGGAAAATTATTTCATACCAAGGATATAATTCCTCCCATATCAATGTTTGTGGGATGAACTGCAATAACAGCCATGTCATACTACCTTTTATAGAATTTGATGCAATTTTGGGGTTGGATTGGGTTTCCCTATATAGGGTCAACATAAATTTCCATGAGAAAGAAATTACTCTCTATATGAAGAATCTACCCCCAATACATTACAAGTTCAATGATGAGGATTAATATTATCTAGAACCATAATCTCAATCATGTATATTATTTCCATATGAGAAAGCGTATCTTTCTCAAATTATTGATTTTAAAGAAAGAACCGTCTTCAAAGACATTCCTATTTTTAGGGAATATGCTGATGTGTTTCCTGAGGAATTTCATAGACTTCCTCTTAAAAGAGAGGTTGTGTTATCAATTGAACTTACACCAAGGGAATTTCAATTATCAATGAATCTATATAGGTTGGCTATTGTGGAACATGAGGGGTTGAAGAATCAAATACATGATAATCTAGATAAATGTTTATACACCCAAGTGCTTCACCATAGGGTGAACCGGTCATCTTCATTAGGAAGAAGGATGGGTAAATGCACATTTCCATCAATTATTATGAGCTCAACAAGATCACGATATATAATAAGAATCCTCTTCCTTTTATTGATGACTTTTTTGATCATCTACATGGAAAAAAATCCTTCTCCCAGGTGGATTTTTGGTTGGGATATTGTCATTAAAGAGTGCATAAGGAAGATATCCCCAAGGCTGCTTTTCGTAAAAGGTTCAGGAACTACGTGTTCATAGTGATTCTATTCCGACTCAATAATTCTCCAGAAATGTTCATGTAATTGATAAATAGTCTTTAAATATTACATCAAAAAATTTATGGTAGTCATTATAGATGATATTCTAAAATACTCCTAAACCAAGGAGGACCCTAAGGCGCATCTGAGCACTGTGATAAAGATATGGCAAGAGGATAATCCCTATGAAATGTATATCAAGTGTGATTTTTGGTTGATGTATGACTCATTATTATGGAATATCATCATAATTAACTGTATATATTTTGATCATGAAAAAAATTGTAGGATGGGGAAGGCTAATATATGTGATAAATATCCACAGTTTCCTTGGATTAGCTAGGTATTATTGCCAATTCGTGAGAAATTTATCATAATTTTTGAACTTGATGACCAAGATATTTCTAATGGTATTAATTTTTTCTCAGAATGATGAATGTGAAAAAATCATCATGGTGTTGAAAAGGAGGCTTATCACTACCCATATGCTCATACTACCAACAAATGGTGAACGTTTTGTAATTCTTATCGATGCTTCAAGGAAAGTATTGGGATGTTTGTTTATGAAAAATGAAAAAGTAATTTCCCACACCTCATGGTAGTTTAAAATGCATGAGAAAAACTATCACACACATGATCTGAAGTTGGAAGCTATGATATTTGCATTGAAAATATGGTAGAATTATCTATATGGGGAGAAGTGTGAGATATATACTGATCACAACAGCCTCAAATATATATTCACATAGAATGATCATAATATGATCCTGTGAATATGTTTAGAGATCATAAAGGATTAAGACATTTCATTTCCCTACAATCATGGCAATGAAAATAAAGTGGAAGATGCTCTACATGGAAAGGATCAACCGGTTTTATCATTCATGAGAATTGAGAAGGATCCAATCCTTTAATAATTGAATAGGATAGAGATGTGATTCATAAAGTATGGAACATCATCAATCATTTCAAAAATTATTTCTAAACCATCTCTTCTTAAAATTTTAAATGATGATCAAAAAGATGATGTAGAAGTTTAGAAGAAGGTTGAAATTATAAGAAAAGGGAAATCCTCAGAGTTCAAAGATAATAGAGATGTAATTATGATATTTGGCACAAGACTACGTGTTTCATCAAATCCTATTTTAAATATGGAAATATTGGATGATTCACATAGATAGAATTTCTAAATTCACATGGGAAACACAATGATGTATCGATATATCTGAGATAAGTATTGGTGGTACAATAGGAAGAAGAAGATTACAGAATATACATAAAAGTGACTCGAATGTTAGAAAGTGAAGGATAAAAGATAGAAGTATAAGGTGATGATAAAACCAATACCAAAACTAACATGTACATGAGAAAACATCTCCATGTAATTTTACATTAGACTTTCGAAGACATCCAAATGAAATAATGCTATATGGGTTGTTGTGGAACATCTTACAAAGACCACAAAATTTATTATGGTTCGAGAAGATTTCTCTCTAGATCCACCTTCATGGATATACATTGGCGAAGTGTTGAGGCTACATGGAGTACCACTATTAATTATGTTTGATCGAGATCCAAGATTCACCCTAATGTTTTGGAAAAGTCTCAAACGTGGTCTAAAAACTAAGATGAACTTTAGTACGGATTATCACACTATAAATGATGGAAAAAATTAATAGCCTATCCAAATACTTGAGGATATGTTGAGATAATGATTGATTGATTTCAAATGATTATGGGACAAACATGTTTCTTTGGTTGAGTTATATTACAATAACTGTTTCCACATGAGCATTCAAATATATCCCTATGAATGCATTTATGGGAAGACGTGTAGAACACCAGAATGTTGTGGTGAAGTTGGAGAATGAAAACATATATTTCTAGAAATGGTTGGGGAAAATTATGGATAAGGTTAAGACCATTCAATAGAACATTAAGACTAATTAGGGTCGATAGAAGATCAATGAAGACAATTATTGACAAGAGCAAGAGTTTTTATTAGAGACCAGGTATTCCTTTGAATATCTCCACAGAACAAATTGTTAAGATTTGGGAAGAAGTTAAATCTTAGTATATGGTATATCGAAACTTTTTAGATCCTTGATCGCATCACAGTGGTGACCTATCAACCAATTCTCCAAAAACACATATCTTAAGTACATGATGTATTTTGTGGATCCCTCTTGAGAAAGTAAAAACCAAACCATCACATGTACTCTATTTAGAGGTAGTACCATTAAAGAATGATCTTTCATATGAATAGCAGTCGGTGAAAATGTTAGATCATAGTGAAAATGTTCTACAAAATAAGACAATTACCATCATAAATGTGTTGCGGGGAAATCATTAGTTTGAAGATGAAACGTGGGTACCAAAGGAGGTGATAAAGAAGAGTTACCCTCATCTGTTTTAGTGTGGGAAAAGAAAATTTCAAGCGAAATTTTTTTAAAGGGGGGAATATTATAACAACCTGAACTATTATAAATAAAATTCCCCCTTTTTGATTTAATTAAATTTCATATGGTTATAGAAACAAAATTCACTTTTTTTGATATTATATTCAATTGGATTTAAATAACTGTTAAATATCATTAACATTAATAATATAGTCATTGAACAACGATCACATTACTAGTATAAATATATGGTTTTAAAAAATCCAATCAATATTGAAAAAGGAAGTGATGGCCTAGACTGGTAGGATCATACCCTATGAAGCCCATTTATCATAGCTTCCTAGAGAAATAGAATTTTGAGATTTTCCCTAGACTAATCCCAAGATGAGATCTAACAACATAAGCATGATCAAAACATTTTACGGGAGAATTTTAAGCTCATCGAGATCTGGATGCAAACCATGTTCTCCGAACAGACCCAAGAAAACCCTACCATCACACACCTTACTCTTAGGGAATATGATGGTCTATTAAAGAGATATGTATCAAGAACCTAGAAATATAATTATGTACAATATTTTTAACAGATTAATGAATATATTTTCACCCTATTATTTTAATTTAAAAATGTTTTTTAATTTGATACAATAAAAAAACTATATTTTTGGTAAATATTCAAATTAAATTAATGAGTTTATGAATTAATTGATTTTTTAAATAAAAATTATTTTAATAAATTTTATTACTAAATAATATTTATTAAATATGAATGATCATTTAAATTTTATGATGTCAAATGTAATTTTTATTAGGGTTTGAAAACTGTTATTGTCAAAAACCCATCATTTTCAATAAATGTTGATAAGTATTTTTAAAAGTAAAAATTCACATATTTAGAAACTTATTTAGAGAAAATTAATATTATTTTAGGAATTAGAATGTTTAAATTATCTATAAGTGAATGTTTCATAATTTTTTGAGATTGTTAAATTTTTGTGTAAAATATTAATACTGTATAAATGTAATTTGTCTTTTATAACATAGTAATGACCTAAATGTGAAGAATAAGTAATATAAATGAGATAAAAAACCAAATATATGTTTTAAATTTAAAATAATTCAATTTAATGTTTATTTTATTGATATTTTAAAGTCATTCTGAATCCTTCAAGACTTATAATATATTTTAGATTTTAAAATAATTTCATTAGGAGTGTGACTCACATTTTCATCACCAATGGTAATATATTAATATGTTCTTCCATTAGAATTATAAAATAATGTAAACCACTCCAATTTATTATAAAACATGTGCAAAAACCATGCGATGGTTTGTGGTTTTGGATATTTTATTATGTGGAGTCCAAAACATAAATAATAATGAAATCCCCATCCTTTCCTATATAAACCAACCCAATCTCCCATTTTTCTTCACTAAAATTCCTTCTATCACATCCAAACTATTCCATACACTCCCAAGAGTCCTACCAAGGTGACCTCATGCTTTCAAGAAGCCCCTCCCAAGCATTTGGATTCACACACTCAAGTAAGGGATCCTCACCTTCCTCTCCACATTTGAATTCAATAACATTTTTGAAATAATTCACTTTAATTTCAATTTTTTATATCGAACTTCATTTATAATCTTTAAATTATAGGTATTTTGATTTTATATGAATAATACACTATTTATCCTCTCTTATTTTTACCCTTACCTAAGCTGTTACTATGTCAAAATTCAGCAAGGTATCTTCCACTCTCCTCTGCAATCTAGCAGTCTTTTATGTCATGTATTTTAATTTCCATTTTATAATGTTGGGATATCTTATAAAAAATACCATATCTATCCATTGGATGTATAAATTATTATATCCCCTTTCACTTACATTTATCCGTACTATTAACCTTTATGTACACCCATTACAATATCAAAACTCTATAAGGGATCCTTACATTCTATTCTTTTTTAAAGATTATTTATGAACTTATGAATTATATTTACATTTACTAATGTTTGGAAATATATTAACATGTAACTATTATTACCCATTTTTTTAAAAAATTATGAGGTACCCCTTTCACTATCATCAACAATCTTTATAAATTCTTAGTTAATGCCGTTATGCTGCCAAATTTTCACCACGATTTTCCATGCCAAAATAATTTTGTAGAGAATACCATATCAATTTCCCTATTAGGGGTATATGACTTTATAAACATATACTTTCTAGTATGGGTACCTTCATGTATGTATTCCACGTTCCATGAATATGGAGTAATTTTTTATGATGAATAAATCCATATTGTATGATCTACGTATCACACATAAGAATAAGAATGAAATGATTATGATTGGTGGGCCTAGATAGCACTCCAATGCATTGGTTAATGCTCAGACCACCTGCCCTATTGAAGAAGTGAATTCCATATAAATTGGTCAATGTAATAGATGATCGGTCACTCCCACCATTTCTAGAGCTCAGTCAAATTATATTGGGAATAACATTTCTCAAGAAGAGAATCCTAAAGCTATATTCCATAGCAACCTAGATCCTACAGATTTCCTACCCCGACCCATATGAACACTCCTGGAAATGGAATTTCTAAAGGTCATCGCACCAGATAATTAACCTTTATGAATAAGTTAGGAGTAATGAAAAAATGGGGATATACCACCACCCGTAGGTTCAAATGAATCTTTTATATTGGAACTATCAAGGAGTGGAAAACAATGAAACTAACACCTCCTTGAAAATGTTTATCCATGTACATAAACTAAAATTTCTGGGAATTATAGAGCCTAAAATTTTCATTCTTTTGGTTTTTCTGGAAAAGAAAATAGAGGTTATAGATTCATTGGAAGCAATAGTTAATTTAGAATTAAAGACACTCTATGGTTCTTTTCCCATGTTTTTATTTTCCAAGTCACTACATTTAATGTTGATGATCAGATCATTACTTGTGAAGTAAGCATTTTGAACACACATTTATACTACTCCTTTTTCTATGTGAAGAACAAATATCAAGAATAGATTAATATTTGGAAGAATACTAAGTCAATAAATCTTATAATTCATGCCGCATCGATTATCCTAGGTGATTTTAATGACATTCTCTGCAAAAGTGAAATATTCAGAGCTGTCCAGTGCACTCTTTCAATAATGGAGTACAAGGATTTCATAGAGGGGAGAAAAATGGTGGAAATAAATCTTTTTAGATCCATGTATACTTGGTATAAAAAACATATAAATAGAATGGTTTCTAGAAGGATTGATAGATCTTTATCTAATGGTCATGCACTTCTGTAAAGGGGAACTATCTCTAGCATTACATTACAACAACTCAATTCTGATCATCATCTTATTCTAGTTAGACTTATATCTTTTGTAACAAAACTAAGATTTCTGTTTATATTCAACAGAGCATGGTATGCACATATAGATTTTCTAATTCCATTCACTAACTTATAAAACTCCATACATGGTGGAAATAATTCTTTTCCTTGCATAATGATCCTTAAAACCCTGAGGCACAATGTCAAGGGATGGTGTAAAGAAAATTGTATAAATATAGAGAGCGATATTATCTCTCTTGAATAGAGCCTAAACTAGATTCAATCAGAGTTCATTAATTATGATTTTTGAGACAAATTTTCAATAGGAAATTGAACTCATAGCAAGGGTAAATACACTTCTCTCCCTCAAAGTCAATCTTCAAAAATAGATGATCAATGTTAAATGGATCATTGAGGGGTATCAAAATCAAAAAATTTAGAATGGCCTATAAATATCCAAGAAGTATTTCAGTAATCTCAATTTTCTTACATATTTCCATAGTATCCTTGAAAGTGATGAATCCCTCTATGATAACATTGTCAAATATTTCTCAAATATGTTTAATGGCCCTAATCTGAATAAAGACCCAGAAGAATGAATAGTCCCTAACATGGTTAGTGTGGAAGATAACATCAAACTTACTAGTATTAAACTTGACAATGAGATTAGAGATGCAACTTCAGGCTTGAAGACTGACAGTGCCCTGGGTCCTAATTTCTTACTAATGCTTTTTAACAAAGGTTTTGGGAGGTTATACATTTTTATGTCCATAGGCTGGTGAAAACATTTTTCTTTATAGTTGTTTTACCTCATGGGATTAATACTCAACTCTTCATTCTTATGCCCAAGGTTGAAAATGCCTCAGAAATTTATCTTCTTAGATCTATTTCCCTTATCAACACCAATTATAAAATTATCACCAGACTCCTAGAAAATAGGCTCACCGATATTATTGACAAAACTATCTCTTGGAATCATTACAGTTTTGTTAAAGGAAGAACAATCCAATACTATATCAGTCTATCCTCAAAATGTGTTAATCTTGTTAATAAATATACCAGTGGGGGTTGTATCTCTCTTAAAATGGATATCAAAAAAATCCTTTGACACTATGTATTGGGGTTTTATTTATAAAGTTCTTCAAAGTTTTGGATTTATTATCACTTTCAAGAATTGGGTGAAATTATTTGTTGAGTCATCCCACATCTCTGTGCTCATTAAGGGTTCTCTAGAAGGGTATTTTATAGGCTAAAAGGGGGTTAGGAATGGTGATAATCTCTCGTAAATTCATTTCTCCATCGTAGAGGACTACCTTAACTAGGTCATTAATTAGATAAGGGAACAAGGAAAGCTTACTCTTATTCATGCTTCATGGAACCTCATCGCTCTTACTCACCTTATCTACAATGATGAAAAGATAATTTTATTTTAATTAGGAATAATTAAATTTATACATTCTTAAGAAGGCTCTTTCTCATTATGATAATGTTTCTCGGCTGGCTATCAACTGGAATAATCCATTCATTTATTTTTTGAAAGGTATTAAAACATCTAGAAGATTACATATCCTGTTAAGGCTGGGAATTGAAGAAGGCTCCATGCCCATGAAATATATGGGTGTCCCACTATTATAGGGAAGAAAAAAATCCAACCACTTCATCAAAATTGACAATCAAATGAAGAAGAAGCTCTTTTCATGGAAATGGAAGTCTCTCTCTCTATGGATAGTAGGAATTGTGTTGTTAAATATATCATTGTTTCCAAAAAATTTCAATACATTGTGATATATAAATAGACCATTTATCTTATCATACATCTGAATTATTTCATTAATAACTCTTTTTGGAGTGGCATTATGTTGGAAGTAAAACTTGTTATGGTATCTTGGAATAATGTTTTCAAACCCATTGATAAGGATGGAATGAGAATCAAGAATATCAGGTTATTTAATGGATCAATGAATTCATATATTATTTGGAATCTCCTTACTATTTATTCAATGTCTCTTGGATTACTAAGAAATCAATTCATTGCTAAGATGCGAAATAGAAATAATGCTTATATGGGTTCCTCAATCTGGTCAGCTATCAAAGAATATTTTTGGAACATCATGTCCAACCCAAGGTGGATCATATGTATAGAATATTCTCTTATTTTGGTGTGATAATTGGTCATACACACTACTTTTTTATTATATTTATTCATAGAATGGCCCTTTGGAAACTAGTGTCTCAATTCATAACTTTCTAACTTCTCCCATTTTATATTTAAATGATGACGTCTATAGAAAGCTGAATAATTATTTCTTTGTTCCTCATAGGAACACAATATTATTGTAATTGGACATGATTGGAACTCATAACTCCAAATGCTTCTATCACTCCAATATTATCTCAAATTATGATTTATTTTATCTCAAACAGTTCGATAGACCACGAATCCGACCCTCAAGTTTGACCTTCATATGGAGGATTTCCCATAACAAACATCCTATAGATGTATACTTACAATGTTGTGGTATTTTCTGATGTTCCAAGTTTATGTCTTTCAACCAGGATAGGGAGTACATATCTCATATATTCCTCTCATCTGCCACTACCTCTTCCCTATAGAAGGTGCTCCAATACATTTTTGAGATCATGCTGCCTGACATTCCCAATGTCTTGCTCCTTCTACAACACTACACTATAGTCAATGGTTCTCCACAAATTAAGCACCTATTTGTAGCTGATATTGCTAAAACCATTCATACTCTATGGTTAAACAGGAATGAAATTTATCACAAATATCCAACTATATCTATTCAGGCTGCTTTAGTGAATCTTATCACTGTAGAAAAGGGATCTAATATCACCCAAAATGGTCATTATTGCAACCCGATGTAGGATTTCATGGTTCTTAGAAAAATCGGAATCTCTGGTAAGTACATGAAACACACATGCTTCCTAGAAGTCTTTTGGAAGGCTCCCCTCCCTGGCTAGATACAAGTCAATGTAGATGGAGAGTCAAAGGGTAATCCAGGTCTGGCTAGATGTGGTGCTATATTTCGGGATCACAATGGGAAGAACATTGGATGCTTCTTTTGCACTGGTTGCATATCACCCTAATTAGATGCATTAATTCTTAGTGTGATTTATGAAATTCACTATACGATTATTAAAGGCTTGTATAACTTTTGGAATGAAAGTGATTCTACCATGGTTGTAAAAGCTATTTAGAATGGATTGATTCACTTATATTAGAATCTCATTGCTCTATGGATTCATTATCAGACAACTCTTTCAGAGCTCAATCATATTACCAAACATGTGAACTAGTAAAAAAGCACAGTGGCAGATGGGCTCACGAATAAAGGAATCAAAAGAGAGATCGCGTGGCTTGATGATTTACCTTTTTATTTGAATCCTATTTATGAGAATGACAGTAATAAAATACATACCTTTTAGCACTTGAATTTTTTTTTCATTAATAAATATATCTAGGCCCATTGATCCAAGACACCCCTTTAAAAAAGATAAATTTTATGTAATAAAACAGGTATTAATGCGTAATAAAGACTAAAGTTGTAATATTTACCCCTGCCATATTTTTGGAAGCTAATGTCTCAAACCTTTTATTGGAATAGAACCATCACCCTAAATCCCATGTTTATTGTGTAATGATGTGTTTATTTTATAAATTCAATGAAATACATATCGAGAATATAGGTTGGTGACAAAAACTTTTAACCTGCTTGATGAGTTATTTTGTGAAATGGATTATAATATACAATGAGTCTTCATATGTGGTTGTTGTTATTACAAAATTATGTTATTTATCTTGGGTGGCCTGACCCATTTCTAGAATGTAATCTCAGACTTTAAGAAATTCTGAATAATGAAAATGAATAATATCCCTATAGAGTCACACAATATGCAATGATGTATTTATTTTATAATGTTAATGAATGATGTATCGAGCATATAAGATGATGATATAGATGTTTAATGTACTTTATGAGATATTTTGATAGATATATTTATTAAATAATGAGCATTATTAGGTGGTTGTATTTATTTAGAAATTAAGTTCATTATATTGTTTGGCTTGACTCATTTCTAGACTGTAATCTTGGACTTTAGGAAAGTCCTGATAATACCAATGATAAAGAGTCTTATAGGGTCACACACTATTTTATCGATGATATTAATTAAATTAAATTTGAATTTAATTAATGGAATAAAAATTATTCTAAAGGATGTAGAATAATTTTATATTCATTTTATTTAATGAAAACATTTATTGGAGAATAAAATATTTAATAAAATATCTATTTTTGTGTTCAATAAATGATGCAAGAGTTAGAATGGATGAAGAATATGCCCAGTGAAAAATATTAGTTAACAAGGCTATTAAATAATTATTTATTGTGAAAGTTGGTACATTCTAAAAAATACAATTATTAAAATTATTATTATGTGATATGGGTTTTATTAAAATTTATAATATCTTTTAAGGGTATAAATGTAACAAAATAATACTTAAACCTAAACCATAGCTCTGTATGTTTATGGTTTTTTCTATTGTTTTGGAAATAAAAATTTGAGAATCATTGCACACAAAAAAACTCTGTCTAAACTCCTCCTTCTATATCTCTCTAAAGAACAAGAAAAAAAAGTATATTCCTTCAAGATTGAATGATGAGATATCAACATAAATAACAAAATATATTCGACTCATGATAGCACCTGAAGATTGATTGTCATTTCTCAGAGATAAAAGGGGTACATGTGGATCATTTATAGAGGGGTTCAACCATTGGATCCTTATATCACAATGAATTCAATTCAAAAATGGTCTTTCACAATATCAATCTCATCAAAAAATAAAGGATCATATGCCAAGGAAATCATTTCTTCCACATCGAAATAAATAGATTATAAATTTAAAATGCATGATCCTCTATTAGGGTTGTGGGAAACTAAATACAGAAATAAAATTTAATATACATCCGACCACCGCATCATTATCTTTTACCTGAAACCATCAATTGATATTAGTGTAATAACATTTTAAATTTATAATTATTTATTTTATTATTGATTTATACCAAATAATGATTGATTTTTTTCATTTCATATTATTCATTATTTAATGCAATTTGAATTAACATGTTATTGACATATTAATCATATTTGTTCAGTGTTTAATTTTGATACAGGTATAAAAATATATGAAGAATGATCATATAATACATCGAGAAGTGTCAAAAAATTTTGCTAGTAAAATTGGGTTACACAGTTGTAGTTGGAGTACATGCCCAGTACCCATATGCACCTCACCTGGATGTGTCAAGGGATACATGACACATTGAGAAGCTAACTACATGTGGTATATTTATTGCAAACCACATGAAAATTGTTCCAACCTAGAACTTATGATGTTGAATAACATGATGTGTAGAAGGCACACACAGTGTGGTCTGCACTATTTAGCGGCATAAATCATGCAATTCATGTGGTCATCAAACAAGGTCAAACCACATGAGACTGATATCTTGGAGAATGTATGATATATATAATGTTTAAGCAGTATACGTGAAGTGTTGTTCATCATTTCCAACATCTAAAATACACACTGATCCACTCAGTGAGAATAATAGATAGACAACATATGAGATAAATAGTTTTTAGTTGGATTGTAAATGTCATGTGAGCCCGCAAAGATATACACTGAAGAACTAGGTGAGTATCTTGGGAATATGAAAAGAGGATATGCGGTGTGTTTCTAGATGTACGTGTTGTGTGGAATGATTTTTTAAAAATTCCAAAGTCATAGGTGTGTGACCCAGATACACGACAACTGAGGAACATGACATAGAGCTGGACAGTACATCCCATGTAGTCCCTAAATTAATTAAAGAATTAAAAATTTAATTAAATTAAAATTTCTACATTAAAACCTTATTTCTTTGATAAGAATATTATGTGTTTAAATATTCAATAATGGTTTAAAATAATTTTAAATTCTCAGTTAATTAGTTGGAATAAACATACTACCATTGGTTTTTCAATTTATTTTCCATTAATTTATTTATGATGGTTATGTCCAGGATGATTCATAAGTTCATTTAGATGAAAGGTAATTAGTTTATTAATTAATAAAAGAGTGTCTATCTTAATAATTTATAATTAATTAGAAATTAAATTTTGCCATTTATGTTTTCATATATTTTTCATCTATTCATGATCTTGACCAACAAGTATGTATGTGTTGGATATTTTAATTTAATTTGTTTCATGAGTTTAAAATATTTTTTTATTAAATTAATAATGATGTCTTGTGATTCATACCTCCCTCCATTATTATATAATACCTGTGTGACCATGGTTAGTCATGTAATCCTCCTTAACTAATCATTTTGTTTCCCTCTACTGCGTGTGAGTTATAAACATATGTATTTAATAGAGATTCCAAAGGAATTCAGAGATTGTTCATGAAATTACAATAATTATGACTACCATAGAGAAACATAGGTGGATGGGTGGAATGTTGTACCTCATTCAAAGAGTGTAAATAAGAGTTATTTACCTAAGGTAAAAGGTTTTTTAATGGCCTATCACTAAACTTGTTGTTATATAAGATCATGATTGGGTCATTTATTTTTTTATTTATTTCTATCCATGAAATTTTTTTATTGATCAAAGTTTGATATTACATAAATAAATAATTATTATGCAAAGTTGAAATTTAAATAAATATATTTTGAATAAATTATTCATACACCATATTTAATTAATTAAGTAATATCCACTTAATATTAAGGAGACATATAAAGGATAAAACAAGATAAAATTTATGCATAATTAATTTTAATCCATCAACCTAATATTAAGCCACACTAAGCCTTTAATTAATTTATTGGGAATGAAACCATATAACTAAGTGTCTTATATGACAAAATTATGGACACTTTCTTTTAATGGTGAGTTACCATGAGTTTTTTGGGTTGAATTAACAAATTTTTATTGTGTTTAATAGACAAAGTCTACTCAATAAATATTTAGAGGCAAGTTTTGAGGAAATTCAAATTAGGATTTCAGGATAAGGGAATACACTCAATAGATTTGGGAGTAACATGGCCGTTGTGGGAAATAAAACCTAATAAATTAATTTCATATGTTTTTCATAGAAAATATTTGTATCATTAATAAAATTAATGGGGATCATTTCCACTACAATGACATAGTAACTTTTCATTTTGAGTTCAATGGCGAGGTCTATTGGGACATAATAAAATAGTAGTAGATTTAATTAATAAAATCAATGAATTTATTATTTCTCACATAATTTTTAATCAATAAATAGAACTAACAAATTTCTAGTTTATTGTAGAATAAAATGGAAAGATCCCATCGACACTATCCCTATGAAAAATATTGGATAATGATAATATCATTATTGATAGTAACTTCTAGGAGTGATTTAGAAACCTCTAGGTTGTGATACTCCCAGAATGGAAATATTATATTCTAGAATCCTCAATTACTAACAAACCTTCCTAGTAGGAAAGTTATAAAGAGTTCCTTTTCTATGAAAAACAATTTAGATATATAGTATGTATTCAATGTTTTATGATTTCATACATGTATAGTGAACTTGTGGAGTCTCATGAAAACCTAGATGTGTGTAGCACACTTGTGAAACTAGGAAGTTTATATTAGGAAAGAGCTTGCTGAGTATTGTTTTATATTTCCAAAACACTCTTTGAAAGTAATATTTTTGAGGGTGTACCAGTTGGTCCTTGCATATTTAAGCTCGTTGGCATCATTGAGCATCTTGATGTCCTAAGGTTTAAACTCCCCAAATAACTAGGAAATGGTCTCATTCATGTGTTAATCCCAATGAGATTATCCAAATATGTTGTAAATTTTAATATTAACAACATTAAGAAGTCTCTCATATATCTAATTACTCTCTTTATCCATGTAGATAAAGATACAAAGTGTGGAAATACTTCCATACTTATAGTGAACAATCAAATGGGTAAGTGAAGGGATCTATGTCCAAAAATTATTCATTCCATTCCAATAAGAAGAAGATAAATAGTGAATCAAGGGAATACAACATTGAATGTTTCACATATGGAATAAAGGGCCGATAAAAATAAAAAATAAACCCCTCCAAAGATACATGGGGATACTTTAAGAGTGTTTGTTATCGAGTGAAATTTATCTATTTCTAAAAAATGGGTATTAGTTATATCCTGTAGATCTCAAATATGTATTAAAATAAAGTAAGAATTTGGATTCATAAAAACTAACCCAATATAAGAAGATATGCGAGTATCCAATTTTTCTAACCTTTCTCCTTTAGCTATAAATGACTACAACCTCATGTCGCTAACAAGAATAATCTTAGTTTCAAAGGATTGTTCTTATGTGAAATCTATTATTAAAAAATTTATTTCTATATCTTGACATGATATAGATGAATTTATTTTTAAATGTTTTAATAAATGTTTATTATATATATATATATATATATATTTTATGGAAATTCACAATTAAATAATGATCTTTATGTGTTGGATTACAAAAACCATGTAATTGAAATCAATAACGAAGTTACATCACATGAATTATACCACACCCACCATTGACATCACCATATAGGATATGTAAACAACAAATATTTACAACATTTCATCAAGATATTTTTTTTATTCTTTTAACCTAAAACAATTTGGTGTAAGTCACACATGTTTTAAGGAAATAAACCAATGCCCATTTTAGTGGGAATTTTGAAAAGGCTAAAGATCTTCTTGAATTAGTTCATATTGATGTGTGTGGAACATTTAATATTAATGATAGGGATAGGTGATCACACATCCAAACTTTTAATAATTATTTTACTAGATATGTATTTGTTTACATGATGAGGTATAAGTTTGATTATTTTAATAAATTCAAGGAATACGAGAATGAAATTTTAAACCATATTGGTAAGAAGATTAAGAAAATAATCTTAGACTATAGTGGGGAATATATTAATAAATACTTAATTTATTATTTAAAGGAGTTTTGGATACTATCTGAACTCACTCCTTCTTATATGAATTAGTGTAATAGTGTATGTGAAATTTGGAACTGAACCTTATTGGAAACTATGAGAACAATAATGAGATATGGAAGTATTCTATTATCTTTTTGGGTATATGGATTATAAAAATAAGCATATAAACAAAACCGTGTTCCAAATAATGAAATAGAAGGTATACCTTACCAACTATGGAATGAAAAGAAACTCATGTCTTCTTACATACATGTGTGGGGTTGCAAAAAATTTTTGAAGGCCTCTTCAGTTAACAAGATTTCACCCCAAAGAACAAAGTGGATCTTTATTGGATATCCCAATGAAATAAAGGGATACCACCAATAAAATACATTAGAAAAAGGTTATGGTTAATATATATACCCAATTTATTGGGAAGGATAATTATTATAGAAGATATAATTGTAGCATTATAGGATTTAATGAATTCAAAGATCAAGATACACTTGAGTTGGTATAATAAAAAATTCAACAAAGATCTATGGAAGAAGAATTTGTTTCAGAGACACAAGTACTAAATAGGAGTACTAGAGATGTTAGAGGAAAATAAAGGTATTTCTTTCATGTTATAGTTTATGGTGACTTTATATTATTTGATAATAATGTTCCTGTAACCTACAATAAAGTAGTAAGCGACACAAATGTTTCTTGATGGAAAGAAACCATGAATTCTGAAAAAGATTCCATATACCAAAACCAACAATGGATTTGGGTAGATACTCCATTAGATGAATATTTTATTGGTTGTAAATAGGTATTCAAGAAGAAACTAGAAGTGGAAGGACATATTAGTACCTTTGCAGCACGACTTGTTTCAAAAGGGTTTAAATAGAGTCAAGGAATTGACTATGATGAAACCATTTCACCCGAAAAAATACCAAAATACATCATAACACTACTTTCCATTTTTTTTCTTAACATGATTTTGATATTAAGAAAATGGATTTTGAAAATGACTCCCTCAATGGAAAATTTCAGGAAGATTTATATATTACACAATCTGAAGGCTTTTTTTGACTCTGAAGGATGTTAAAAAGATAAACAAATATTAAAAATATATTTATGGATTAAAGTAATAGTCTAGGTCCTATAGCATTAATTTTAATGAATGTATAAAAGAATTTTATTTTATAGAGAATGAGAGTGATCTTTGTCTCTGTAAATAGTTTAATGGGAGTGCAATCATTGTATTAATAGTATATGTCGATGAAATATTACTCATTAAAAATGAAATACAAATCTTACCGTCTGTTAAGTAATGGTTGAATAAATGATTCTCTATAATGGACATGACTATGGTAACCCATATTCTATGGATCAATATACATTATGATAGATCGATGAGGTTTCTCTGAACAACTCAAAGTATATAAATTAATAAGATACTGAAAAGATTCACAATGGAAAAATGCAAAGGGGTATTGTTTCCAGTGTCACATGGAATCTATATATCAAGGAAAATGTGTACATAGACACATGATCAATGTAGTAGATCAACAAGTATTCTATATGAATCATTAATTGTTCTAGTCTTTTATTCTATTCTATAAACTGGTCCACACGTTACCTATGTATTAACTACGGTAGGAAGACATCAAGATGAAACAAGTGACCTCTGTTGGATGGATGTCAAGACTATCCTTAAGTATCTGAAGTGTACAAAGGATAAGTTCCTATATTATATAGTATATGATGAACCATTCATCATAACATATATATATTATAATTTCCAAACTGATCAATATTACATGATGTTAAAAATGGTATACATATTCACTTTGAATGGTGGTGATGTGATCTAGAAGAGCTCAAAGAAAGCTATGGTCGTAGATTTTATAGTAGTGTTCAAGTATATTGTGGATTATATGTCTACTAAAGAATATGTATAGATGAGAAACATCTTAAAAGGGATTGATGTTGTACCTATCTGTAAATATCCTATCACACTCTATATTGATAATATATCATCTATGGATTTCACAAAAGATACAAGGTCACATAAGAAAACAAAGCATATAATTGGAAAGCATAATCTCTTGATAGATTTTACCAAATAGAATATGTTAATGTGAGAATAATATAAATTGAAGAAAATTTATAGGACCACTTGAATAAAGAATTGAATTGGAAAAAACATGATTATCATGTGAGTTCTAGTTGACTGAAAGTTTAAGGTAGTTGGATCCAGTCTAAGTGGGAGTGTATTGAAGTTGGTGTCCTAGGGCCAACTAATTGTACTTGGTTACATGTATATTCAGTGTATTGAATATTAATAATACATATTATTATATATTGTTCATTTTTATTCATGAATAAGATATTATAACATCGTATATAATATATGTAATTGATTGTTCATTGATGTTTCCCACTATGATAAGAACCTTGAAGTGCTATGAATATAATATTAAATAATGTTATGTGGTTGGATAATTTCATATGATGGTAAAATTAGTACATATACTATTAGGTTTTAGAATTCATTTGTGGATGATGCTTATTCTCCTAACATTTTCACTTGGTTATCTTCAAGATGGGAGATTATGAGAGCATAAATTCTAGTAGGAATCCAGCTTCATTTTGCGATTTCATATATTTTTATTTTGAGTCATTTATAATGTCCCATATACTTTAAAATTTTCATTAATGAATGTTATGAATCATATAATTATATTGTTTTTGACAAAGACTATCATTCCATATGTTCTTGGTGAGGTAAGGTAAATTGTGTGCATCATGATTGACATGAAATTAACAGATAATTCAAGGAAGGATTGGTCTCTTTCATCATTATGGTAGACAATATCATGGGACTCAGATCATAATAGATCCTTCACCCGAAATGTCATGGCCATGGTGTAACAGCATGTTTATTTCAGATAGTCAAAGAAATACGTATCGAGCATGTTGGTTGGCGAAATAGATGTGAAACCCTCTTGATAAGATTTCATGATAAAGAGATTATATTATATAGTGATTATTCATATGTGGTTGTCATCATTGCAACATTAAGTTCTTTCTCATATGTAAATTGACCCATTTCTCAAATAGTAATCATGGAATTTAGGCATTCCCATCAAATTCCAATGAGAAATAATCCTAGAGAGTCACACAGTAGAAATTAAAAAGAATCTTGATTAAATTCTATTTTCATTTTACTACTGGAATATATATTATATTCAAGACCCAAGAATAATTTATTTCAACTATATTGATCTCAAATATTTATTTAGGAATAAAATATTTTTTTTCCAGTAAATGGAAGAGGATCTCGAACATACAATCACTGTTTTAGGTGAAAAATATTAATTAACAATCCCATTAAAAAATATATTTTTTATTATTAAAGTTAGAAATAATAAAAATAATAAAAATAGAAAAATATTATTATTATGTTACATGGTGTTTATTAATGGTTATAAAATATTTAATGGATTACATAAAATTAAATACCATTTTAACCAAAACCCTAGCTCTATAAATAAATGATTATTAATATTGTGTTGGAAATAAAAATTTAAGAATCACTATGCACAAAAAACTCTATCAACACAACATTATATATTACTCTCAATACTAATTTGAAAACAAGATATTCTTTAGATATTGAAGGATGGACAATAAACATAAATAATAAAATACAATCGACTTTCCACACTAGAAACACATATTTAATAGAATTTATTAGAGATCAAAGGAGAAAATGTGAATCACAACTAAAGGGAATCTACCCTTGGATCCTCACATCAAAATGGAGAAAATTCGAAAAGGTTCTTCCAAAAGATCAAAATCATAAAAAATAATGCTTCATAGTCAAAGGTAACAATTTCTTCTAGATGTAAATCAATTAATTTAAAATTTAAAATTAAGGATACTCTTTTAGGTTTTTTGGGAACTAAATATTAAAAAAAACTAATATATCTCTCACTATCGTATTCTTCTACGGAGGATAGAACCTTCAATAAAAAACTACAATGTCCCATACTTTTCATTTAAGAAATTAGCTATTAATAAATAAATATTCATCACATAAAATTACGATCCATGCTAGAACTGTAAAGGTTTAGTGTATTTGGATTCTTAAATACACAAATAATAGGTTAATAAAATATCTACATGATCTCCCACTTTGGTCTTCATAAATAAAACCATTTTTAGACACATCAAACTTAAAACTTTTATCCATATCCTTGGGAAAGTATTACATAGTATGGTGTTAGCATAGAGTCTCAATAAGGGAAAATACAGGAGATATCAATGATCATTTAAACATAAATAGAGCATAATGGGTATGTGGTGATGATATGAGCCTGTGAAAATTATTCCCAACAATTATTAGATCTAAAACATGAGTTATGGTATAAATCTTGGTTGGTTTAAGATGTAAATCATAAGAGGATCAAATAAAATGGGCCATGAGAACATAACATTAGCATAAGATAATGTCATAAAAAAATTGAATAAAGTGTGGAAAAAGAAAATTCCTAGACATATTGTGTCAATGATACACACCAAGTAATTAATAAAATGTTAGGATTTGGATAAATTTTAGCATACCTACATCAGTCTTGTGATACACTAATATATACCCTCTTTTTTCAGGATTGCGATAAGCTCCCATTACCCTTTGATCTCATAGTACAATAATAATTACCCAATGAATTTTAGGGTTATATAATTCTATTCCCACCCATCAGATAATCGTAATTCCATTCACATGTATGTGAAAATATCCAAAAAAAATTTATTATAACTTAACCATTGGAAAACAAAATGGGTTTCATTGACATTTAATCATCATAACCATAAACCATATAGAGGAAAATGAAGATGGTATTTTAGGATAATTTCTCCGGTAAATAGTATTTATAATTGAAAGATGGTATCCTATTTTAAAATTTACATTAAAATATCATTGAATTTAATTTGACGAAAATACACTTTTCATTTTTAAATCACATATTAAATATAAAAATTTCCAAAAAATTATTAAAATAATTTTATTCAAAATGAAACTTGGAATATTGTAATAAAATCATTAAATAATTGATAGATCATGAATTTATGAAATTCTGTTCATGTCATGTGTGTTAAAAAAATATCCTTTTCACAGTTTTAGTAAAAATTCAAAAGTACCTCATTCAGAAACAACAAGAAGATTAATTTTAAATAATTTTTAAAATTTATAACATTTTATAAAATGAATTTAAACAATCATATGAAAATATTAAAAACATTCTTGAAATAATTTTAAACAAACATAAATATAGAAAAAAATTCAACGATAGAGAGATACAACGTCGGTTTTCCCCGAAAATGTTCTTTCATTATCTTGGGAACATTAAGGGAGGAAAATGAAAGGAATTGTTTTCTCAAGAAGTAATCACAGGATAATATAATTAATGAGATTACTGCGATATAGATCATGAATTTTCATCATCAAAAACTTAATCATAAACAATTTTTATAAAAAAATTAGATTTTAACATAAATATCATACCTCAAGTTCGTCTTGATATAGAAATTACTTAACCTCATATATAAGGAATTTAAATTTATTATAACACTATACTATATTAATTTAAAAATTGATAATATCATATATTATCCACTTATAACATTTCAACTTCTATTTATCAATAATTTCTTATTAAAATAAAAGTTTCTGGGAGTTAATTGTTTCGTTTTTATTGTGAATTTATATCCAGTAGTTACAATCGTTTTACATTGATCATGGTTACATCACATATATAATTTTATTTATGTTATAAATATAAAATATTTTAATAATAAATATATATTTATAATCATCCATAAAAGGTAGAGATATAAAAATGAATTATACCATTCATGGAGAGAGTAGATCATATGAACAGAGGAACACTATTATCAATATTCAATAAACAAAAAAAATATTGGTAAATAATAATTAATCTTTAAATTTTCATTATTATATCATATTTATCATATTTATTTATTAAATAAAACCTTCGTTTTATCCATCTAAAGAAGAAACTAAAAATGGATCACATCACTCCTTAGAGGTGGAAGTCCACAAGTACACATGAGTGACATTAGCATTTTCCAACAGATAAGAAGGTAAGAAGATAAATATGAAATTATAAGTATAAAAGAATAATCATTTCATAAATTTAATGTATACTCTTTTAATCCATTATAATAATCATCCATTATAGATGGTGATGAAAAATGAATTGTATCGCTATGTGGGGGTGCTTGTCCACACGTACACACAAATAATACATTCACATCCCATTTGATGGAAAAGAGGCTGTATAATGGTAGTTACATAATCATAAAAAGTTTAGTATATTTAGGATAATTAATTTATTATTTTATTATGAATACAAAAAATTTATAGATGGTAAAATATGAAATAAATTTAGAGTTCTAGGGATGGAATATTACTTATTTTTTGGTAGGTCTCCCTTATATCTCTTCTTAAGGACCATTTGAATGGTATTTAAAGAATAAAAAACCACATAACCTGTGACTATAGAAGTTTAAAATATAATTTAGAAGGTTCTAGTGGATATTGGCTGCTCAAAGCGGTGTAAATAAAAGGTAGAATGAGTTTCCATTTATAAGAGAGGGAAATGAAACACTTAGAATCACAAAAATATTAAAATATAATTAAGTTAGTATTAAGAAAAATGTTAAAAATGGATAGATATTTGAATATGAAGAGTTTAAGGTCTAAATATAACCAAATAATGAAATTTATATAGTTTTTGGTGTTAAGTCCAACCATATATTTTGGTTTAACCCCTTGGTTAACCTATTTTAATCCAAACCATGATAATGAATTTTTAATATTAAAGGTTTATAAATTTACTTATAAGGTAAAAATTCTATTATAAATGACCGGTTAATATAATATTTAGTAAATTGTAATCATAATTGTATAATTTTATTATTTTTCTGATTCTTACAAAATTTAATAAAATATAATTTTTTTATAAAATGTCATTAATGTCAATTTTGACACTATTCAATTTACTATATTTTAAAGACATCAATATAGAAATGTAATTCAAATTTCAGAAATAAAAACATACATAATATTTTATATTTATATTTGAATTATTTGGAACACAATTATTCATCTAAACTGAATTACTTTTACTATTTTTAAAATAATTAATTTTATTTTTTCCATTAATTTAATAATTTTGATTTTAGTATTTCATACACATTTATTGTAACTATTCAGCCACTAAAAATTAAAAATAAATTACTATGATAAATAATAATAATTTATCATTAAAATTTAAATTTACAACTAAATTTATAATCTTTGTATCATTGTGTAAAAATTTTATACATATTAAAGTCAAGAGAGTGAAAATTTGTATTTATTATTTTATTAAATTAATATAATGGTCATAAAAAAATAAAAATGGTACCAAGTAGAATTTGTTTTGGGAATTTTCTTAAATGGATGAAATAAACTCATCTAAAGGGATATAGGCAGGTTTTAGGAAAATTTTAATCCTTATCCCAAAGTTTTATCTTTATATCAACTATTTTTTCTTTATCGATGTGAAAAATATTTTCCAACGTTACTATTAATAATGTTAACAAAATAAAAGTGTTGTATTTACATAATTTGATCATATTGATTCAAAATATAGAATCAATTTTTAAATACTAAATTAATATTAGTATAAGAATTTAATTGTAAATGAAACTTGAAAAATGCGATAAAAGTAGTCTTCCAAGAAAAAAAGTATCCTAATGAATATTTTTTTATACCAAGATATGACATAAAGTTAATTTGTATGACTTTAATTGGATTATTCATAATATAAGTTAAGTAATTTTTCTTTTAAAACCTTAAAAAATGGATCTTTGTAAATTCCTTAAATGAATATTTAATTTTCTATAAAAACATGTAAATTTTTATTATTCATCCAAAAATCAATAATTTTAGAAAATTAGAAAAAAATAACACTAAGATAATAATGACATGATAATTTTAAAAATTAATTTCATTTTATTAATTTTTTTTCTAAAAGTGGTATAAATTTATTTTATTATTTCCATATAAAAACCAATAAAAACAATTTATGTGGAAAATGAATTTCTAAAGTATATAAAGGATTTTATAAAAATTGAGTACTTATATATTTTATTTATATAATGTAATTTATATATATTCTCAAAATATTTTTATTACTATTCAATGTTCCAATTTAATTAGTTGGTAATAATGACATAATATATTATTGTTTAATTAGACTGAGGGTTTCATGTATTGTAAGCTATCGAATAAATTAAATTTATTTGAATAAAAAAATATCTTAAAATCTCAAGGTGTTATAAAACACCCCAAAACCTATGATATTTTCAATTTACAAAAGGTATAAAAACTCTCTTAATTTTTTGTCTTGATTTTTATTCCCATCCTATGAAATTTCATTAGAATGCTCTTTAGGTTCATTGAAAATGGGGGAGAAGTTATCCATAAGGTACATACACTAGAGAACAAGTCTATAAGTTACATACATGGTTGAGAGTGTTTTTTCCTATTGATAAATGGGGAGTAATCCTATGATTATGTTTTGAGTAGGGGAATAATACAGGAATGATTATTCAATAAAAGAATCATAGAGATGTATTAAAGATCATGGAGATTAATGAAGTGTTTTCATGTTTAATTTTTTTATTTAACTCTTATCTATCACAATGATATTTTCCCACATGGTATTAGAGTGGGTGAATCATAAATGAAATATCTAATGAAAATAAGATTTATACTAATTTTATGTCTATATCTAAGATGTTTGTTTGAAGGAGAGGTAAATCATTTGGGAAATATTAGTCAAAAAACACAAAGGGGTAGATTGTTAAAAAAAATACTTAGCATATTTTAGTGTTATCTGTATTTAAATGTATAGTATGAGACATAAAAAAGATCTTATTAGTCATGGTGAAATATATTTTCTGTGTTTTGGAAGAAGCATGAAAGATATAGAGTACAATTCTATCTATAATACTTGAGTTAGACTGTGACAACATTGGTCATTACATGAATGTATTTTTCAAGGAAATGATAATGGCTTGGAATAAACTATATATGTAAGAGTATTTTGAATCCTATAAAAGAAAAATTTATTGATTAAGAATTATAATTAGGTAAAGTACTGTAATGAATAAAAGTAATCTGGATAAGAAAAACAATCATATCGTGAAACCTCTTGTAACACCATGATTTCTCTATAGGAAAGGCACTAGTTATAAAGGTCATAATAATAGGGTATATTCATTCCATGGTATGAATACATTTGAGTAGTGCTCTGGGATGTTTGGAACTAGTCAATTAAGTAATACCAAGTATGTCTGTAACTCCCCACGAGGGGATTTGAATGTATAAATATGTAAAAGTTCCTGGAACATAAAATCATTTTCTATATAGGTAAGGAATATATATAGGATTATTTACATTATTATAGAATAGTAAGATATGTGTCATTACTAGGTAAAATAGAGACACCATGTAGGTGCGAGGGAGAATGTTGGTGGTTTTTTTCATTTTGAATATTTCAACATTATCATGGAACATCACAATATTAGGGGCTTGCTATACACAAGTTGGTATTTCTAGATTCATGGTGTCAAGACCATGATAAGAAACATCACTGGGTAGTTTTTGAGTTAATAGAGAATCCATAATTTATCATTATAACAAGTTTTTTAGGTATGATCCTTGAACACCGAAGGAAAAAAGTTTCATGCTATGATGGATTATGTCATTACCATTAAGGTACCCATTAAAGAGAAAAATAATTTCATGATAATGATTTTAAATCCATTGAAGTGTCGAGTCAGAATAACTAAAAATTTATATTTCTTATATTTTAGTAATGAATTAGAGAAAATAAAGTGTAAATCATGACATGATTTTTAAGAGGGTATTTTAAAAACTTTCCCCACATAATAAAGGTGTATTTTAGATATATTAAAATTTATATATAGTTATTATCAAAATATACAAAAGAAATAATTTTTTTTCAAAATAATGATTTTCTTTGGATGAAGAAAGAAGTATAGAAATTAAATTCACAAACAATATAGAGGGAGGAATTACAAAAGTGTTGGAAGGATAAAAGTAGGAGATCGAAGATACATTCTCACTAGAATATTGTTGTATTCATCTATAGATGAAAGTAAATACCAATTGATACCCCCCTCCTAGTGTAAACTCACTATTTGTTTAATCAGGTCCAGAAAACAAAACATTGAAAGGAAGATGCTTGTTTGGGTGATTGGAGAAGAAGGTTTTTTATTTATATGATGTTTATAAACATAGAGGGTTAAGATGGACACTATGATTTTTACAAAAAAATAAGTGTGCCAAGTGTTTCAGGTGCATGAAACATTATCATTTCATTCCCCTTAGTTAAAATTTGTTTGGAAAAACCATGTAAAATTTCTTATTCAACATTTCTAATTAAATTATACTAAGAAAAAAATTTTGGGTGACAGGAGTGTTCCTAATAATCATGGAATCAAATAATTGGTGATGGTTCATAGAAAGATATATAAACCCGAATTCACCCCCTCCTAGGGGTTTTAAATTTCTAAGGAACAATAATTTACCAATATAAGTGAGAGGGGGAGTCATGATTTAAGAGTGTGTAGTATTACATGAATTATAAGTGTTTAATATAGGACAAATATGGATAATACAACCCAAAAATTAATTATGTACTTAAAATTTCCACCTATTTAATTATTTTTTTGAAACACTTGGAATTCAATGTTTCAATTTAATCTTAAAGAGATAATAGACTGTAATGGACTGTAATGTGATATTAAGAGAATATTATTATTGATTGATGTATGTTTCATATAGAAAAAATCTGGTGATGTAGTGAATATGATTTTAGATTGTTGGAGAAAAATTTTCAATCTCTATTTGATGAAAAATTTAGTGTGTGAAGAAGTTAAGTGACGATATAGTTTGTTAATTGATAATTTGAGTCACATTTTAAATGTTGAATACTCAATTTTTTATATTTCTTTAATATTACATTTTTGATTGTATGAGATAATGTAACATGAATTTGGAGACATTTGGATATAATAATAGTTTAAGGATAAACCATGCACATTTATATAAATGATTATTAATAGATTGTTTTAAATTTGGTTTTTCAAATTATATAAATTATATAGCCATTTTATTTGAATCGTGATCATTCTAAATTTACTATAGTCAACGTGATTTATTTTTTTGATTGTTAATTAATTAATTAAGTTATTAATATCATTAAAATTATATATAAAATAATGAAAAAAATTTATATAGTAGGAAATTATATCAATTTTACAGGTGACAAAGATTGTCTGATGGTGGAATGTAAATGAAATTGATTTTATAATTCACCCTCTTTTAGTATATACTAAATGATCCCATGAAAAATTATAATATTGGAATCCATAAAAACATAACCATAAAACAGTTACTATTAGTGATAATTACTATGGAATTAATTGTGGTTCTACCCTACTCTGTAGGGTAGGAGAGTGTCGTAGTAATTGCAGAAAAGTTATCAAAGTATAGCCCATTAATAAAAACTATAGTGGATGTAATAGAGGGGAACATACCTGATATTATTTTGAAATATTGTAATGTACTGTATAGTTCCACAAAACATCATCAAGGGTTGACACCCAGGTTTCTTAGTGAAATTGGGGATGAGAATATTTTGGTAGTTGGGGGTGATATCATATTACTCAACATGAATTAACCTTTATATAAATAGATAAACTGATTTAGAAAATTTATTTTAATATTTTTTCTATGTCACTTCATGAGTCAAAACTAGCGATACTAGGCTATGATGTTATATGTATTTTTTATTATATTCTCTAATGGATTAAGTTAATAGGGAAGATTCTATTTGAGATAGTGATTAGACAACAATCCCCCACCCCTCACATAGTGGTAATTGGGGGGAATGCACAAATTAATTAAACTATTAAATTATTTATTAGATAATAAATTATTATAATATGTAAAATTTGAAATATTTTATTTATGACTGGTTGGATATAAGATTTAATCCAGCTGATAAAGAAATAGTGAATTTAATGCCCTAATAAAGAAAATCCATTAAAATGGTTGATAAGGGATTAACATATCTATATGGTGTTTTACATGGAGACATAGACCAAGTGGTAGAAGTATCATGTTTCCTTTAGTTTTCTACCGTTATAATGATTCATACAATATTTCATGGATGTTTTAAAAAACTGTTCAATGAATATAGGGATGATCTAAGAAAAAGAGAGTAAACATGGGTACAGACTCCTATAAGTGAATAATTTGGAAAATAAAATAATAATATACTCAATTAATTAATTATTAAATTATATATATTTCATTAATAAAATATTTCCATGTCAACGAAAAAGGGCCACCAACAATTTATGCAACCAAGAAACCTGTATAAAACCAATAACAATTCATGTAGATGACTAAATATTTCCACTAAAATGAGATAATATTTTCACCAGGTGAAGGGGAGAATTCCAAACCTATCCAAAATGATTGATATTTTTTACTATAAATCACTATAATATCTTCCACATATTCTAGGATTTATGAAATATTACAGAATTTTATAGAGATCTGTGAAACACTTCCTTTAATTATGAAGTGTTCTGAACATTCTATACCATTAAAAAATATTTTAGAATTTAATAACTTCTTGAATTTTACTTTTATTACAAGTAAATTTATATAATATCATATGTAATCCCACCAACCCCTATATAAATGAGGGGGAACCAAATTTGTAATCATTGAATGATTAAGTGATCAAATAAATAATGGAGATAGATTCAACTATTAGGTGCATATTTAGTGTCTTTAAGAATTACCTCAAGATAAAATCATAATTATTTTATGGAATGGATAAAATTGAATAGTCTTTAAGAAATTAATAGCTATTCAGGAACTATATTAGAGTATATGAAATTCCATATCTAGATATTATCATTATATCATATAGAATCAGCTTCATGAACCGCACCCATATCCGTTAGGGTTAGTTTCACCCTTCATTATCAAATAAATGATAATAGGTTTACTAGTTTATTCGTACTATATAACCTTCAATATTGTTTCCCTAACTCAAAAAACGATGTGGTGTCATGACAATTAAGGACACACAATATTTTTTATCTTATAATGAACACCCATATATCATATAATGGGACAAACCAAGTGAACCACACCATTGATGTTATAGTTTGTCTTGGAAAAGAACCTCATACATATTTGATTATAGAATTATTCCACCATCATTCAAAGAATTCATTAAGGCATGATTAGATCACTGCCTTTGGGATGTCTAATAAATAATCTTCTCCCAACCAACTGGATAACCATTATATCTAAGGATATATTAAATCTCTCCCCACCATATCCATATTCAACCAATTATATTGGTTGTTATCCCATGATCTTGGCTTAACCACTATCATTCCATATACATCATGAGATTTGGTGTCTATAATTCCACATGTCATGTGTTTGTTTTCATATCAATGGATTTCATGTGAGGCTCTTCACCCCTATCACATGGAGAAAGGATCAAACTTTTTAATCTTTGAAATGATAAGATATTTAATTGTTTTGTACTAACATGGATTAATATGGAGTGTGGACCCATAACACTGTATTATCACATTAATACAATGGATCTGTAGTGTGGAACCCTACCCATATTAATTTTGGAGAGGATTAACATTCCATATCTTTAAAAAGAAAATAGGTTTAACAGATTCATCTAACAAAGCACACATTAAAATATTTTACCCAACTTATTACTATAGTGGTGTCATTATAATACAAGACCCACACTCTTTGTTATTGCCCATACAACTCCTATCTCTCAAAAAATGGGATAATCCAAGTGAACCAAAACTTCAATGTTTTATTATATGTAGGATAATAAAATTTCAAATTTTGGATCATGAAGCTAATCAACTAGCTAATGGGACGTCTATCACATATTCTAACAATCCTTAGATCAATACTGATGAGATAACTTGATTCCAATACACTCCAAACACTGAATATATTTAAAAATATTAAGATTTATAATATTTTTATGATTTAATGTAAACTTATTGTCTCATTTATATTAAAGTAAATATTATATCATACTTAGAATATGACTCATTAATAATGGTATTATAATTAATTGAAGAAATTGAAACAGTTTAAATTAAAGAATAACAATATTCATAAAATAAAAAATATACTTAAATTTTAAATAGTTTATTATATAAATAAGTTAATAACTAAAATATTAATCATGACATATTTAATCATAAAAAAATGATAAATTATATTGATTTTTTAAAAAAATCCAAATGATGTAAGCCTATATTTTATCATATTCATTAATGTGTATAAATTCTATAAAAAATTAATTCAACACACTGATTTCTCTATAGAATCCATTTTGGGGAGTGAATTTCTCAATGTTTACATGTTACATAATTATATATTACTCTTTATTTACCTTATAGTTTTTTATGGTTAAATAATTCCCATTGACCACATTGACATCAATCAAAACCATTATATCAAAACTATTATTTTATGATGATCTATTTTTTAATATAAATAAAAATGGTGTGTTTAATTTATTCTATTTATGTTTTTATTTATGATGGAAGATTATTGAATTTTTAAAGTGTGTATTTATTAAACGGAGTGTGTATTTTATTTATTGTCAACAATTATCAAATATTAACTCACATGCATTAAATGTGAATGATGACTTTTTGATGTTGGATAAAGATAAGTTGAAATGTTTTTTGGATGATGATTGGATTTGGAATAATTTTATGCAAAGGATGATCATATGATATATGCTGCTTAACTACCAAAGTTATAGATATTAAAAATAGAATTTTAATAGAAATGTTATTTTAAGAAGAATAAAAAATGTAAACTCTATGATTTTTGGTCTCTCATTACAGGAGTTTAATTTTGGTTATAGTAAAAAAATTTAAATCATTATGGTTTAAAAAATTCCAATAGTCCCCATCAAGTTTCCAGTGAGTTTAAAAAATACCTTATTATGTATATTTGATTACAAGAAATGAATAGTTACAACTAGCTGATGCATCCCAATCACACACTCTCATATTGGGTGGTTGAAATTTATACTTTTACACATAAAATTAAATTTCAAACAAATCCTTCAATCAACAGTTTATTGTTTTTAGGAACTAAGAATATATTATATCATTAACCAATAATATTTATTCAAACAATTCATTATCAAAAACTCGCAAACAAAATAAAATATATTTTTAATCTATGTTCAAAGAGGTAAATTTGGAAAAATTAAATGAGTGAGATTAAATTCATAATAAGAGTTAGAAAAGATTCAATGAAATATTGATAATCTATCAATAGATAATATGAAATGAAATACATGATCATATGAGAAATTACTTGATTAACCAAATAAGGTTGTGAAATCATAATATATGAAAATAAAGCATGATAGAAAAATGTGACCCAAACAAAAGGAATGTAATCATAAACATAAGTCAAAGATCACTACCATGAAAATAAAAATTAATGTGTTTTCTCACACCATATGCATTATATATTATATCATATGTTATGTATGTATTACCTATTTGAGTAGAAGATGTGTAATTTTAGGTGTCCCCATCAGTAGAGAATGTCGTGCATATGTGTGGAACATGAATATTTAATGAAAAAAATCCATCAGAATCAATTCATAATTAACCCATGGAAATAAAATGGTATTCCAAATAAATAAAGAATACATATATAAAAATAAACTTCGACCATGAAAATGAAGTATAGGGTATAAAAATTATATAAAATATAGGGTATATGGTCAAATCAGTAATTTTTATAGTCAATCAAATATATATATACACATATCTTGGAAAAGCTCCTTCAATTAGGAGAAGGAAGTATGGGTAATTTATAAAGGAAATACAGCAGATAAGATGGTATATTTAGAAATAATTGATGAAAAAAGATAAAGTTAGTGATGGATCATTTCTATCATATAGATTTCATTTCTACCACACCACACCCATATAATATCTTATTCTGTGAATTAGAAGATTATTTTTGAGATAATATTAATTTATTAGAAAGATACCTTTAATGGAAATACATGTTGATATATTTTCAAATCAGTTAAATTTAAATTCTTATTAACATAGATGAAGAATAATTCAGCTTAATATCAAATATTAAAGAATTTTTTATAGAAAACTAGTGCATAGTTTTTATACAATCTTAAAAAAATAAGGAAAATATCATTTTCAATTATGGACATAAATTTAGTATTTATTAATATAAAAAAATATATTTTTTTCAAAAATAATTACATGATAATATAACATAAGTAAATGATTTTAAAAAAAAATTCATAATAATTTAGAGAAAAATAAAAGTGAAATCATAAAAAATATAACTTTAATTAAAATTTTCATAAAAAAAGATTCATTTTAAAGAGAGTTTTATGAGTGGAAATGGATGATAGATCACAAATAATTTACCAAAAGTATGTTGATACCATTAGAATAAAATAATTGAAATTATTTAAAAGTAGTTTATAAATTGTTTTATATTTAATGAAGGAAAAAATAATAAAGGAAGGTATAGATAATTGGGAACCATTACTTTGAAACAATAATAGCTAACAAAGGATTTATGATGATTAATGAGTGATTTCAAATTAATAATAGTTCAAAAGAAAGAAAATAAATTTGAATTATAAGAATTTCAGTATATAAATGGGTGAAAAAATGATATTTTGACAGAAGAGTTATAATATAAAGGGAGGATGAGGAATCCCTTACCAAGAGTTTTGTGTTTCCACCTTTTTGATTGAGCTTAATGCTTTCAAGGGATAGGATTATGGTCACACCAAGAGAATAAAGAAATAATTAAGATAATTTTGGGAGGGATTTGGAATTATATTTATCAAAGGAATGTGTTTTTAAGTAGGAGGGGGGGGGTGACTGAGGGGTGTTTATATAGCCAAGAGGGAGGGGTTTTGGACTAAATTATTGATTATATTATTTGGGATAATGATTATGGATAATTTTATTATAATGAGTTTTATTTTTTTATCATTTAACAATATAGATTTATTTTATATTTTGACACACCCAAAATCAAAATTAATTTTTTAAATATTTAATACCAAGTAAATAATCAAATATAGTTTTTTATTCAAATAAAATATAACATAATTTTTGAAAAATGTATTATTGGTTCAAAAATTATGTGAATTATTTTTAAATGAATTATTTTATTCCATATAAACATTTATATTCATTAAAGTGGTTTTATAAATTATTAATTCATATTAATGCCATGATGGTATCCTAAAACCTATGGAATTTATAAAATTTTAATTTTTTTACCATTGAGAATGAATTTTAATTTTTTTAAAATTCTAAAAAATCCCCCTAATTTAGTTTTAATGTTCCAATTTTAAACAAATTCACTTTCTCATATTAAATTTATAAATTTTTGAAATTTAAATTTTAAATAATATAATATGATTTAATGAAATCATTTTAATCACATATAAATATTATTTATTTCATCATGAGTGATTTCATTTCGATTTTTTATCACTCTTAACTATCATATGATTGTTAAATATTTTATATATGTTTTAAAATAATAATTTTTTTAGAATTAACATTCTAATTAAGAACGTTACATGTTTTTGGTAAATACTTATGAATTTTGTTTGATGATGATTATATAGTATAGTTACAATGTTATTTAAATGACCATAGATTTATTTTAATGATAACATTATCAAAATATAATGTCTATTTTATAACAATATATAATATATTTATGATAAATTAAATTTTATATAAAAAACAATAAGTACTTCATAATATTATTTTTGTGTAAAATAAGAAATTTATCATTTTAATATGATTTTTTGAGGAATAAAACATTTAAATATAATATGATTAAAATAATATCAATAGTAGATTATTATGTTAAATTATAAAGGGAATAATAATAAAATATATCAATTTAAATATTTAATTTAACCATTTATTTTATCCTTTTAAGAACATATAATGCTATATGAAATTACATGTCATTACATTACTTGTAATGGTTATAGGTTATAATTATAATACTAAAAAACTTGTAAAATGTGACATTAATATTTTGTTTATAATAACAGAACTACCAATAAATTGACCATATGAAAATAAAAATATCTATAAGATTATTGTATTTACCGAAAACTATATGTTTAAAAAAAATTATGAATTCATTGAATGGGATTTTCAAAAACAATTTTTTTAAATTTTTATAATTCATAAAATTCCATTGTAGATAATATTTTTTAGAAGAAATAGTTAATAAATGAAGAAAAATGGTTATGTTATAAATTTTTTTTATAAATTTTTCATTGTATTTCGAAAAAATAAAAATAAATGAAATTCATTTAGCACGCACACACACACATATATAAATGTCAAGCTTAGAGAAAAATATCCAACCCATTTGTTAATAATTAAATAGAAAGGAACATGAGGGTAGGGGTTAAACATAGAAAAGTACAATCATCCATAAAAAAATGACTTTATTTATTATAAAAAGTATCTCTTTTCCATAATTAAACTCCTCATATGAATTAGAATTATAAAAATGAGGCCATTGTTATATAGTTACAAGATTAATTTTCATATAAGAAGAATATTTATATCACGTAATATTATTTAGATGCATATTATGAAATATATCACATTCTACCAAGATAATTTTACATTCCATAAAAACATTATTTTAATGGAGAACCCTTATATATAAAGTTTTCATCCACAATGTATTTCCAATCTCCATTAACTGTATTAAGATTTATATACATATTGGTCTCATGCTGAATATGAGAATAATAAAAACTGCAGTCATAATTTTTAATTTCTTATATAATTGGATTTCTCTACCTACCTTGGTCATAAACCACATATCTAGAAACAAAAAACATTACTAGAACTTACTCATGATGCCTTATAGAACATTGGTCATAGTAGTTAGACCTGGTCTATAGCTGCAACGGAGAACCAATACTCACATGTGTCTCCATATTCATATGAACATTCTCATTCAACTAAATAAATCTATAAATTATAATATAAACACCATGATTTATATTAATACCAATAGACATTGCTCCATATTGTGCATCGGACTAGGTTAATAACCCTTCAATTTTTTCTAACACTTTCCTTAGCTTACAAACATTTGTTATATCTACAATTACCATTTCTTATTCCCATCCCTATTATCTCCATCAACAGGTGAACCCCCCATCTCATTGGATGCATTGACTTTCAAATCGTAAGATAATTTAGTAGTTACCCCATGATTCACTTAAGTCTCCTACTCTTGTTTTGTAATAACCAACTAAAAACTATTATAGCCCACAGCTTGTGGATCTTGATCTAATGAATTAAAAACTGTATTATATATATATAAATGGATTAAAAATTTCATTGAAAATATAGTATGTAAATTTCCCCCCTCTTAAAAAAATTTCACCCTCAAATTTTTACTCGTTGATAAACACTTATTAGTATTTTTTGTTTTTTTGGAACCAAAATAATAATCTTTAAAGTTATTTTGACCATTTACTATGGTTTGGTTAAAAAATGACTCAATATAAATGACTTAATAAATTTAATTTTATATTTTAAACTAGTTATACTAAACCTCATATTTTATAGATAATGGTTTTCTATTTATGGGATTATACCCAAATATTTTATCTATAAAAATTCCTAAAAAATAACCAAATGCAGTTATGATACTAACTAAATAACCCTCGATCCACATTTATAGATTTGGTTCTAAACAAAAATGATTATACACTTGAAATTGAATTATAAAAAACTCTAAGAATCAATATTTTGGTTACTTTGGAAACCAGGTATATATTTCATCATCAATTGATAAAATTTTATAAAATCCTTCATTATTGAACACTTAAAACCTAATAAAAATATCTTTGTCATTTATGGTCACCTAGGGAATTGGTGAAACACATGAAAGGAGTAATCTAAAATGATTAGTAAGAGGTAAAACATTATCAATTATATTTATATGAGTTATCAATAGAAAATAGTTAAAAAATATACTTGATCATGTGAGGAATAACATGATTAATGGAATAAGATCATGAAATTGTAATAATTAAAAATTTATTTTGATAACATAATCAGATATCATGGCATAAATATTGTAAAATAATTATCTTCAAAGATAAACATGTACCTTTCAAATAATTCCTTGGGAATTTACACCAAATTGGTGGGACTCTTACCACCATTCTTAGTTATAGACCATTCATCACGACAAATGATTTTGCTTACATAAATAAGTGATGCGATCATAAAAAAATACAAAGACCACTTCCAAGAAAAATTATATTTTGTGAATGGATCCCTTCTAATCCACCATATAGAGTATATATTGAAATTTAATCCATAACTAGATTTTGTGGGACTATATAATTCAGTACCCACCCATCTAAATAATATGTCCTGAATTTATGTCCTACATGAATATAAATAAACATAAATCCATAAAAATTCTATCTTAGATCACCCATTGGAATAAAATGGATATCTAAAGAAAAAAAGTGTCTATCTAGGTAAAATAAATTATAATGATAATGAGTTATAATATATTCACACAATATAAAATAGATAGAATACATCCATGTCAACAATTTTCCCACTTAGATTGATTTATAGGTTACATAGTGAACACCCATAAATAACAATATGAAATTATAAGGTCTTTACAAAGTAAAGGAATGGTAAGAAATGTTATATATATTAATAGTTTATGAAAAGGAATGAAAAATGAAGTTATGGATCATTAATCTTATAGAAATTTCATCTTTACAACACCACACATATATAGAATGTTAGATAGTGAATCATAGGGTTATTTTGATATAGTCTATATTTATGTGAAAGATACCGTTTATAGAAACAAAACATGATAAGTTGTAAAATAGATGGAATTTAAGATATAAATGATATTGATAAACAATATTTCAGAGAAATATATGAAACTGAAATATTTTTTAGGAAAACAATTGCTTATTTTTATACAATGTTGAAATAAAATAGAAAAATTTACATTTTAATGAAAATAATAAATATAATATCCATTTAATGGAAACTGATAATGAAAAAATATATAATTATTAAAATATAAAATATAAATAAAAAACTTGAATAATAATCATTTTAATAATATATAGAAAAACATGTGATAAATTAGGACAAGCGATTTCATGATTTTTATTGTGATTTTTCATAAAAAATAAAACAAGTAAATTTAAATTATTATTTTTAAAAAATGGTAATAAAATTATTAAAAAAATTAATTTATTAATAAAATTTCATAGTAATATTACACTGAAGTGAAACATATAAAAAAATATAAAAAATTGGTGAGGAATAAATTATTTTTTAAATCTTCTCTTATAAAATTCATCATTTTAGACATAAGGAAATAATAAAAAGGGAAATATAAAGATATCAATACTACAAAAAAGGGAATAGGAATGAATCATAAATAAATTTAATTGATGATGTTAGAAAAATATAAAGAGGGAGTGGTGGAGATAGAGGATGATAAAGAAAATAACTACAAGAAGGAAAAATAATGGTAAAACCACTATGAATAGAATTAAGTTTTTAAATATATATATATGAGTGAGGATAGAAGAAAATTAATTGATTATAAATAAATGTACTATAGAAATGTATAGATTCAAAACCTTATATATGAGACATATAGAAGAATTTACAATAATAATAATTTTAAAAATAATGACATTTAATGAACCCATTACCTTGAGTCTCGACTGGATTTTAATATCCTCTAAATTCATTTATAACTAAATTATATTATTTATTTACTTGATTCAAATCGTATTTAATATTAATTCCATTATTGATTTTCAATTTAATTATGTTTTTTCCTTTTTTAATTCATTTATTTTATTAATTTTTCTTTCAGTGATTTTTTGAGGTTATTGGTTGATAATCATAAATATACTTAGAGGTAATAATATCAGATAATAAACCCTATTAATTATTTCCACCACCTCCCCAAGTTTTATCTTTTATTATTAATTTCATTATAGATGTGATTCAGTTTATCATTTCATTACATTGTTATAATTGTGATAATCTCATTTCAATAATGTTTTTTAAATAATTAAAATTAATTTGATTATTTACTTTTAAAACCACTATTATCATGATTTTATTATCATTAAAGAATCATAAAAATTCATTATTTAATGATTTAAATTATATCCAACCCATTAATCACTTTTCCAGGTATCCATGAATGGAATATGTGTAGTAAAACATTTTCTCCCACATTAGTAGTGTAAAACCAAAACTACTGAATAATGATTTATTTTATAATTTTTAAATGATAAAAAAATGTAATAAATATTTTAGTATTATTAAATCATTAAAATTAAATTTAAAAATTATTTTTATGTTACTTTTAAAGAAACATGAGCTTAACGTACATAAATATTACATCATTTAAGATGAAGTTTCAATATATCTTCTAATAAAACATACCAGAGAACGATATGGGTTTAGTATATTTGAAGACTACATACATAAAAACATATTTAAGTACATACTTGATATTTTCATCACAAACAGATTCCTTCTAGACTTATATGACATTGAACCATTCTTCATAACTTATGGAAATGGAAACATAAGAACGGGGTAAGATCAAATGCTCTATATGGGTAAACATGAGATATATCAATTTATCAAAAGTGAGTATAAGATAAACACAAGGGTATGGGGGAATAATAAAGGAACATAATTTTATCATTGGGAAATCAGGTTTTTTTCAAAATGACTAAGATGAAGACACGAGGATAATTGTGTCCTTTTAATAATATGAAAAATTCTAAACATCCCTCTTGAGTACAAAGAGATTCTTTCCTACTTTCTTAAAGATGGGTAATAAGTGAAAAATAAATAAAATAACATCACAAATAGATGTATAGTGGTTATAATCATAGAAATACCCTAGTACACTCCACTAAATCTTCCTCAATGAGCATAGTAATTTGCACTAGAAGGACCTCCTTTAATGGAACTCTATAACCGAGTGAAGGATGTTGACACCTTAGAACAAGGATTTAATAAGGCCTTATTATTATTTTATAGGCAATATAAATAACCAAAACATAGTAAAAGAAGTTGACACTGCACCTAAAATGAGTATTAAAATTTTAAAATTAAATATAAAATTCATTGATGATGATTTTTGAATACAGGTTCATCCCATAGTGGTAGTAACAACCAATAGATGTAGATGATCTTCAACAAAACACAACAACATAAAAAATAATATTCTGAATTAATATGGATACCTTTTTCTATAAAAACAATATATAAAACTCTTAAAATATGATAAAACATATATTTATCCAATGTGTATCTTTGATATATTTTTTCATGTACATATATTTATTTTTTATTTTCTTTATTTCATGTCATTTCAAGTTATTAAATAATTCAAACCCTTTTATCATTTTTATTATTATTTTAAATGTATCTGTATTTTTATTATAACATATATTTCAGTGATAATAATTTACTAATTAATATATAATTTTTTTAAAAAAAGTTAATCTAAATTTTATTAAACTATAAAGAAGTATAATTCTTCCTATACCATATTCTCATTTTGATCCGAACATGATACGTGTTTTTGGTTTAAAGGATTATTTTAATTATAAACTGATTTAATGTTTCCTTTGATTATTTTACTATATCATACATAATAATTTTAATAATCCTTCAAAACATGTTCCATTTTAAAGTAATATCATTTATATTAATTTAATTAAAATAAATATAAGTTTTTTTTGTTTAAGGGGTGCACCGTTTGTCTAAAGGACTTACAACAGATCTAAAATTCAAAATTTTTTTGAAATAAAAATCTTATTTTCTTTGATATATCATTCATTTAAAATCAGAATCTCTCATTTATTTTTCAATTATAAATCTATAATGTTTTTATTCACTTAATTAAAATACATGAAACTCAAATAATGTAATTTTAATACCCTAATAATTGGCCGATGTTCTGGTACTCAAGACATGATTTCATTGTTGTTTGATGATATCTCATTCAATACTTATTAGAGTCTAGTGATTTTTGATTCACTAGAAATATTATTAATTTTTTTTAGTTCAATTATTATTGACTAACTTCTAGTTCAGTTGTATAGATGGATTAAAAATACTCTGAAGATTATATGTTCAATTTTTACATGAAATGAAGAATCACTATTCATCATCTCATACATCTAGCATCTTTCCTCCATGGTTGATCACTCAAGATTCCTCTTCTTCATTTAAGATCCCTAAAACTGACCTCTTACTAATTTTATGGGTTCTCATTCAATAACATCACACTCCTTTCAACAGATGGGTTTTTCTCTTTGAAACGGGGGGTCACTTGGATTTATACCCAATGATATGTTTTCTTTTATAGTAGAAGATATTATATATCATAGAGGACCCATATTTTAGACAATTTACTCATCTCCATCTTTTCAATGGTTTGTCCTTTCATGTTTTTCCAACGATGGGTTCTTTCTTCAATTTCCAATAGTGATTAGTTATCTTTTACCAATAGTATGTTATTTTCTTTCTTCAACAATGATATATTTTCATCATCAATTGTAATGGTGACACAAATAAAAACATAATACCAGATCTTTATTTCATCGTCAATAGTAATGGTGAGACAAATAAAAAATCAAAGGTGGATCTTTCTTTCAACTTCAACAATAACAATGACTCAAATAAAAACCCAACGTTGACCCAAATAAATACCCAACAATGACTCATTACAATTTCTAATGGTGAATTAATTTAAAATTGTGACTTAATATACAATAGTTGATTAGTTTCTAATGGAAACATAATTTAAAATGGTGAATTAATTTCCAAGGGTAACGTAATTTTAAATAGTGACTTAATTTCCAATGGTAACAAAATTTCCAACAGTGACTTATTTTTTATATAATGGTGGATTATTTCTATCTAATAGTGAATTATTTTTTATCTAACAGTGACTCATTTTTTGAAATAATGGTGGCTCATTTTTTGAATTAAAACTGACACATTTTTTTGAACTAATGTTTACTCATACTCTGTAATGTTTCATCTTTTGATATTTTGATTAGCTTTATATATATATATACATATATTATTTTCTTTAAATATTTTATTGATTTCAATAATTAATATATAATATATATGATTCATGTGAAGTATTATTATAATAATTTAATTAGTTTTAAAATGTTTTATTAAAATTATGTAATACATACAACATATTTAATATATTTATAATATTTATATATAGAATTAATTTTTTGATCTTATCCTTATTTAAATTACCTTTTATTGAAACATCATCATCATCATCATATATTATTTAAAGACAGCATACAACACAAAAAGCAAACAACCAAAAAATAAACAAGAAAAATGTGAACTATGGAGGTCTGAAATTGTGGAGCCCTAGATAATCCCCTTTGACCAGGTTCTCTCCCTCTCAAAATAGTAACACAATATCTAGAGAGAAAAGGGTGTTCACCCCATGGATTGACAATGAGGCAAGAAAGTCAGATACCTTGTTCCCCTCTCGCCATGTATGGAGAACGCCGGTGTTTGAATCCAAGATACTGATACATTTCCTAATGATGTAGGATATGGACCATGGGATGGGGAACTTACCTAACAGAGAGCTGTAGAGAATGAGGGAGTTGGTTTCCACTACACTAAGGGTGAAGTTTCTATGCCTAGAAAGATGGAGACCAGAGAGCATCTCCAGGGATTCATCTTGCAGAGAATGTCCCCTTCCATAGAGGGCAACAAAATCATCCACAAATATCCCATTCTTATCAAGTATAACACCACCCCACTCATTGTGCCCATAGTGCATGAGCCATCAGTGTTCAGTTTAGGGCCTAAAGGATGTGGGTGCCATCTAACCCACAACCCCTACTTGCCCTCACCGATGGGGGTTGTTGATTAAATATGGTTTGCAAAAGGCCTCATGGTGGGGGAACCCCACCAGCCTTTGCCAAGGTGAGCCAGATCCAGCAACAAGAACTTAACCCTTGTAACCACCGCCCGCTGGGAACAGGTGGCCCCCCAAGGATTTCGTTTTTCCAAGCCGTCCAAATGCACCAACAGCCTGCCGCTTGGACCAATGCATGAGCCTTCAACTCTGCCCCTTGGCCTCATGCATCGTGAAACCATCTATCAAGGAACGAAGACTCCCTCTGGTCTGTGGACACCCAGCCAATGAATCCGTCGTGGGCCGACCATACTGCATTGGCACAATCTCCCATAAAGAAATTATGTGCCACAGTTTCCTCCCGATGCGTCCTGTAGCATGATCAACTTGAAGCCATCTGAATTTCCATCCGTTTGACGTTATCATCTATTAAAATAGCACGGTTCCTAATCCGCCAAACCAAGAAATTATATTTAGTCGGGATTTCTTTGAGCCAGAGAGTTCCCCCCCATGAATCGGCTTGGTCTGGGGTTGTAGAGATCCTGCGGAAATCCTTCAATAAAAACCACCAGAACATGAAGCTGTGAAGATACACCTATCCTGATCATCATTCATGTCGATAAGATCAAAAACATCACATTGGATGGTGTTAAGAACCGCCGAAATAAAGGTGGGATACAAACTAGATTGGTAAAAGGTAATGTCATTAACATGGTTTCCTGGGAAACCAAGAATCTCACCAGACCAGTTGTGGTGCCAAAAAAAGATCCCCCCTCTCCCGATAATCCATCTTGAGTACGGTTGTAGGGATGCGATCAGCGGGGCCACCACATGACAAATAGATGCAGTGTGACCAGTCCAAATCCCCCCACCCTGTTAATACTGTAAGGCCATAAACCTACCATATAGAGATCAGGCCTCGATGGTATTCCAGGTGAGCTTAGTATGCATGGAATTAAGAGTGCCCGAGAGGATCCTTACACGATGATGCCACCCTCCTCCAGTGGCTTGGAGAGTCACTCCCAAGACACCATGTGCTGATTCCCATCCGAATGAGAATCCCAGATAAAATACACCAGGATCCTATCAATACATGCAAGAACACCCTTCGGGACTTTAATGTCGGAAAGAGCATGGACTGGTATAGAGGTTAGGACGCTATTCCCCATACTGATCCTACCACAAAACAATAAGAAATCTCACTTCCAGTTCTTGACCCGACTAGTAATGCAAGACAAAATATGATCAAAGAAGTGTACTCCCATCCTTCTAGGGGAAACGGGAGCACCAAGGTAGGTTATTGTGAAAGATCCATGATTCATGTTAAATCGATTACTCAAGGAGGTGTTTCAAGAATCCGAGCATTGGTTTGTGATGTAGAATGTAATCTTGCTCCGGTTAATGCATTTTCCAGTCCAGCGATTGTATTCCTCCATGATCCAGTTTAGGCCCTGAATGGACTACCAATTTTCATTGATAAAGATGAGTGTATCATCAGCAAACATAATGTGAGAAATGAAACTCTACCTCTTCCTACACTGGTAAAGAGAGATGGAACCGTTGCCAGTACCCCTATTGATATGCTGGCTAAGGGAATCCTGGTCCATGATGAAGATGTTTGGTCAGGGTACTGGGAAACTAAAGGGGAGATCCATCCTTTTTGTGTTTTAACCTAGGGCCCCATGATTCTCTTCTGGGACGTGGTCTTCCATCGGGTAACTAGAAGGGGTCAATATTATTAGATGGGATTCCCTCTCTCTCCATCATATTAGACCCACTTAGTCCCTTTTTTTTATAAAATTGCCCCGTGTGGTAATTATATCATTATTAGGATAAAAAATTTAGTATCGACTTGGTCAGGGTCCTGGGAAACTAGAGTGAAGGTCCTTCCTTGAGGTGTTTCCACATAGGGACCCCATATTTTCTTTTGGGAAGTAGTCTTCTTTCAGATAACTGGGTATGCAGGCATACTCCATCGATGGGATTGAAGATCAACTCAAATGGTACATGTGTTTAGGGTGTTATTCATTGGGGGGGGGGTTGTTTGAGAAAGTAAGTGGTCAGATTTCTTGGACTTTTATATCCATCTAGATTAGGGAAAAAATCTCCAGGAAGAGGCTATGACTATTCTCACTATCCTTAATATATGAATACAGGGGGGGTTTGATATCACATAGGCTGAAACAAACTCAATGCATTTTCACAATGCTCCTCATCACTTTGGGATGATTCCTTGGTCGATTATTTACACCATCAGAAACTATCTGGACATCCTTAGTGACAAAATAAAAGTTACCCATACATGGCATGAGGGAAAAAAAAGTTATGGACTACTTGGCCTCGATTGATACCCACACCCATATTGTTAATTTTTTCATAACTTCAATAACTTGAAACCAGAGGGGGTCAATATTAATAGAGGGGAAGCCCTAACCCTCAATCTTTTTATACCCCTTAGTCCCTGTAACCATTGGCCTATCCTTGTAGGCCTTTCACTCTTTTTCAATTATTGTTTTCCTCTCAATAAAAATATACATGACGATGATGATAACTATCGGTCTCTCATGAATAATTCTATTATTATGAATTATAATTACTTTTCTCGATGATTATTTTTAGTTTAATTTTATTGAACTTATTTAAATTTTCCAATACACTTAATGGGATACATTTTATTACTTATTCAATACTTTTTTTCCAAGAGATAAATATGTGAACTTCTCAATCTTTTTTACAAACCAAAGCCTTGTGTGACACTATGTTTAAACACTTGGATAATCTCTCAAGGGCCTAATTTCTTATTCGTAGACTTATAATTCCTTGGTTAGATGATCTGATATAATAATCAAGAGAATATACCTTTTTTTCATTTTTATCTTCACCTTCTTTTATTTTTTGAGTCTATAACACTATTGTGTACCCTTAACTCACACATTTTTTCTTTCTTATGCTTTTACATAAAAAATATTTTCTTTTACTCTTTCTTGAGATGTGAATCCATGATTTTAAGGTCAAGACTATTTGGGTTGTGACTCCCAGTGTCTAATTCCATGTTTTATTTGGGTTTTGAATCCCCATAAAATTTTAGTGTAGTGGTTATCTCTCCCCAAGAAAAGCATTTTGTAATTGGGTTATAATTCCCCTTTAAAAATAAGGTATTGCACGTGTATCTGTCACTAATTAGAGAGATATAATACAAGACTATGTACAATTTGGATTGAACCATTATAAATATTACTATGTTCTTTATTTTATTTATACTCATATATTTTTTCTTTTAATTGAAATTGATAATTAATATATTTAATCAATTTATATGATTATAATTTTTAGTCCTATTTATTATCCCCCATATAAACCATCTTCCATTAGCTTATATGACCAAAAAATTGGTATCAAAGTATAAAATTATTATGAGTAGTTTAGATCTATCATTTTATTTCTCGATACCATACATTGGTATCAAAGGCTGTTCCTTTTGGAATAATCCAATTCCTCTATAGAGTCTTCTTTTATTTTATTTTTGGTAACCTATTCCTTGACCTCAAAGTCTAAGGACATGATCTATATGATATAACGATTGATCCTAAATTATTCTTGGATTCCCTAGAATCCAATACACTTTTATAGAGATGATTATGTCTAGTGGAGATCCCAAATGGATTCATACATCAAATAGGTGAGCATTTAACACTAGAAAATCAAGTAAAAATCATACACTCTACTAGAAGATGTCCAAGATACACATAGCAGAAATGATTAAACTAGATATGTTTCAAATTACAAATTTGTTAACATTCTATATTATGCTATTAAACGAAGAGTTTTTAGCCTTTTATCTTCTAATAAAATATCTTATGAAATTTGTAATTTTTCATAAGTCATTCACCTTGGTTCAAATAAATTGATCGAAACCAAATATCACATTCATCAAGTAGAGTACCAAGGATTTAAGATAGGTGAAAATTAAATAGTAAATTATATGTTCCATAGATTCACATACATTATAAATGGAATTAATTAACTTAGAGAAGCTCTAAATAAACAAGTAATTTATGAACGAGTCCTATGAGCATTAAAAAAGAAGTGGTATGCTATAAATGCTTCAATTGATGAAAGAAATAACTTCAAAAATTAGACCCTGGATGAATTGATTAGATCATTACATCAGTTTGAATTATAACTGAAGAATATAGATGATGAGGGAAAAAATAAATTGTGTTGTTTTCTAAATATGTAAATTTTGTTACTACTGGATATTCTAATTCTAATATATAGGATAGTGTAAAAGACTACATTTCTTATATTATAATTATGGTTTACAAATGAATGAAATAGAAAGGATTTTGGAGCTAGTTTGGAAAAAATCCTTAGAAAGAAAAACAGAAGTGAGATAAGAAAGGTGGTACAAATTAAAGTGCTCCAGATGTAACTTGTTACGAGTGCATGAGAATAACTATCAAAAAAAGATAATAGAGAAAAATAAATAAGTTTATAAAGATTTCCACCAATAGTGGAATTTATACAGAGGAATATAATTCTAGGGAATAATATGGAAATGAAAAAGAAACCTATAACTTGTTCTTTGTAGAATCAATGGATATGGTTAGTGATTATATATTTTGTTATGAATATTATGATCATAACTATGAGTCTAAAAACCTTAATGTTTTTGGATTAAATAAATACATTTAAATATTAATAAAAGATAATTTTAGAGTTACTGATTTATATAATGAGCATATGGAAAATAATTAGAAACTTTTTTCTAAATTTAAAAGTAATTTTACAAGAAAATGAAAAAGTAAGAAACACTTCTTCTTTTAATTCTACAGTTTATGTCATTTTTAAATCTTCAAAATATTTGAATGAAAGATTGAAAAATGAAGTTAAGAGTATTAAAAAATTATAATATTTTCTTTAAGGTCATGAAAAATATCATAGAATGATGTCTTGGAATAAACTGTATAAAAATAAATATTTTTTTATATGATAGAAGATTAACTAAAATAATTAAAATTCATTTTTTCAAAGTAAAATTGGTTTTATACTATTGATAATTGTTATAAATGTGGCATGAAAGGTCACTATGAAAATGTTTTTTTCCATTGATACTTAAACAATATTTGGTATTTCTAGGAAAAATATTTCTAAATAATTATTATCTAGAGTACCATACAATACATGGTTAAACTATGTATGGTTACCTTAAAATTTTATTACTAATTTAATTACACCCAAAGTATCCTGGGTATAAAAATTGATATGTAACTGATTTTTCTTAGAAAAATGACATGGATTCATTAATAATGAAATATAGTACATGTAATGTTGATGATCAAAGAATATAAATAGAGACCCATAAAATTTTAAAAATTAAAACATATGTGATGGAAGAACTGTAACATTTAGAGATAATTCCTAAGTCAAAGAAAAATGTTTTGGAAAAGTTTTTATTTCTAATTATACTTTTATATATATTGTTTTATATGTTGATAAATTAATTGTTATATCTCAATTATGTGATTTTGAAATTAATGTTAAATTTATAATTATAATTATTTAGTTTCTAATTTTTTTTCTTTAATATTTTATACTAATAGAAAATAATGTTTTTATACAATTGATTTTTCTGAACCAACAGTTCAAAATGCTTACTATTTTAAGGATGTGCATAATGAATATATCATTTGGAATTGAAATTTATGTAATATTAATTTTATAATTTTATATATGATATCAAAATAGAACAATGTGTTAAAATTTTCTTCCTTGAAGAAATATAGATTCATGTTTGTGACGATTGAATTAAAGGAAAGCAATAAAAAATTTCATTTAGACATTTCAATAAAATAATTTCTAATAAAACATTATAGTTAGTACATATTTATTTATTTTTTCCTAATAAAATGTATATATTTTTTGAGAAAAATAAAATTCATTTTTATTTATTATTATAGTAGATTTACATGCGTATACTTTCTTTCTTATAAAAATGATTCATCATCCATATGCATTTCCTTTTTTAATTTGGTTTGAAATAAAAACATTTGAATGATTGTGTCTATTCAAGGTGATAAAGGATTTTAATTTCATAATTTATATTTTGAGAAATTATTTTAAAGAAATGTGTTTTTCATTATTTTTATACTAAGAAAACTCTAGAAAAATTGTCTTTTAGAATAGAAAAAATAGAACTCTTATTGAAATTGATCAAACAATGTTAAGTGAATAAAAATTTCTTGGATATTTTTATGGATTTATTTTTAATTACTATTATATTTAAAATAAAATTCAATTTATATCATTGTTAAAGAAAACTACTTCTTTATTATTCAATAATTAAAATCCTATAGTTGGTTATTTTAGCGTTTTTGTTGGTATAGTTTTTATTTTAAATTCAGTGTATAATTTTGAAAATTTTGATTCTAAAAGTAATGAAGTTATTTTCCTTGGACATTATAATAATATTATTTTTTATATATTGTATAACAAACAAATATGGTAATTAAATATTTATTCATGTTATATTTGATGACAATAGTTTTAAATTAATTTTAGATTCTAATGTTTTTAATGATGAGATTAATTTTAATTCTAGGGAAGAAAAAACTCACGATAATGATGAATTAATTAAGAGATAAATACTCTTTCTAAAAAATTTCCAAGATCATGAAAAATTTATGAATATCATACATTGGAAAATTTAATTTGAAATGTTTATTTGTGTGTTAAAACTAGAAATCAGGTTTGAAATTTTTGTTCCAATTCTACATCTCTTTCTAATTTTATTTCTAAGAAATTTAATTAAGATTCAAATGATTGTAAATAGATACTTACAATATAATATAATATTAATAAATTTATAATAAATAATTTTTTCTTAGTATATGTTTCTGAATATAAAATGTTATTTGGAACCTAGTAGATCTTTTAAAATATTCTAGATGAGTTTGGACTGATTTTCAAAATCAAATCAAGGATTGTTGCTCAAGGGTATTATCAAGAAGAAGATATAGACATTGAATATTAATTTTCACCTTATTTTAGGTTATAGGATATTATAATATCATTATCTTTTTCTTATTTTCATGTTTTAAATTATATCAAATTGATGTAAAAATTTCTTTCTTGAACAGTTTCAAAATAGAAGTAGTTTATGTTTCTCAACCCCTTGATTTTGAAAATGAAATATTTCTTAACTGTGATTTTAAATTATCTAAATCTTTGTATGGTCTCAAAAAATCACCCCATTCTTGTTATGAAAGACATTATTAATTTGTATTAAACAATGGTATCATGAAATGATATGTTGATCTTAAAATTTTTATCAAAATAATTTCTAATGATATTTTAAATATGAAAATTGATGTTTATGATATAGTTTTTATCCATCTTGTGAAACTATTTAGAACTATTTTTATACATTAATGTATTTTTTTTATTTTAATATGATTTTAATAGGAGAATTAAATTTTTTTCTTGGACATAAAATTTCTCAATGTAATGATAGAATTTTACTTATTCAATATAAGTATTCTAAAAAACGTGTTATATGATTTTCTCTAGATTGATAGAAATCCATGAAAAATTGTATGGGTACTAATTTTAAATTAGATATTTATGAATCTGGTAAATATTTTTATATTAAGTTATATAGAGGAATGAGAGGTATCATGCTTTATTTAACTTCATATAGACCCAAAATAATATTTAGTGTTTTGTATGTGTTATATTTTAAGCTGACCATAAAGAGAGTTATATTAAAGATATAAAAAGATAATTATATATGTTAAAGTAAAAATTTATTCGGTCTTATTTTAGCCCAAATATAAAATTTTTTATTTTATATCTTATTCTAAATATGATTTTGGAGGATATATAATTGATAAAAAATTCAACAGTTATATATCATTTTCTAGGAAAATGATTAATTTCCTGGTCTTCTGTGAAACAACTATCTATTCCCCTATCTACTAAAATATATGATTATATATATTCTTCCATTAATTGTCATAATTTTTTTTATTAAGCATGATTTATGTGATTTATGTATTTAACTTGATAATTTTATTATTTATTACAAGTATACATCTGAAATTTCATTTTATAAGAAGCCAATACAAAAATTTAAAAAAAATCATATTGATCATATATTTTATTTTATTAGATATCAAGTGTATACAGATGATATTGTTTTAGATATTTTCCCTACTTGAAATCATATTTCAGACATCTTTACTATGCCTTTAGACTATAGTTATTATTTTTAAATTAAATTGTAACATGGAATGTTGCAAATTTATTTATTTAATTATTTCATTTGTTTAGGGGGAGTTTCTGTTTTTAGTTTTTTATTTATAAAAAAAAGGGAAATTTTATTTTCAAATATTTATTTTTTATAATTAAAAAGGGGAGATTTTTTGTGTATGTACAGGTATGTATTTTTGTTTTGTTTAATTTCATGTAATTTTATATTTTTATATACATCAAACCCATTTATCATTTAATGTAAAATATATTTTTAAAACCCTTATGTATTTTAATAATAACTTATGTTTTATTGATGATAATTTTATAATTCTCATTTCATTTGAAAGATAATAAGTTTATATAACTTTTATTAACATATGAAGAAGTCTAATTCTATCTCTAGCATGTTATCATTTTGATCCTAACATGATACATGTTTTTTGTTTCAAGAAATATTATATATATAAACTACATGAAGGATTTATTTCATTATTTAATCATAACTTACACTATAATTATCATAATATTTAAAAACATTTTCCACTATAAATCCAAATCATTTATCATAATTTAATTAAAAAAATGAAGTCTAATTTTATTGTTTAAGGGGTACTCTTTTTGTTAATGATCAAGAAACATAACTAAAATTCTGAATTTTTAAAAATTGAAAATCATTTTTCATTTCTTTTATATCTAATTCATTTTCAATTGGAATCACTTAGTGTTTGTTTAGTTAGAAATATAATACAATTATTCATTTAATTCAACTAAAAAAATGATAAAAATGTCATTTAAATGACTTAAATTTTTTTTTGAAGTGATGAAATTGTTTCTGTAATATTGAAAACATATTTTCACTATGTTTTCATGATATCTCATTTAATACTTTTCAGAATTAAGTGATTAATAATTATCTAAAAATATTTTAAAATTATCTTCAATTATGTATTACTGAAAAATGTCTAATTTAGTCATTTATGTGGAATAAAATTATCTTATGTTTATGTGTTTAGCTTTAACATAAAATGAATAATCACTATTCATCGTCTATTATCTCTAACTTCTATCCTCTATGGATAATCACTCAAGATTTTTATCCTTTAGTGAGGAGCCCGGAAACCATCCTCTTAATTCTTGTATGGGTGCTTCTTCAACATCAGTTCAATATTAATAGTATATTAATGTTTCTCCTTTTAATTTGGGGTTACATGGCTTTATACCCAATAGTGGGTTTTCACCTCCAATAGAATATCTTCTCCATCTGGTATGATAGCTCTTTTGTAATGACATATCATCTCTCTCTTTGAAATAGTGGAAAATTTCATGTGTTTTCGACGATGGTTCCTTTCTTCCATTTCCAATGGCGAGTCTTTATCTTTTTCCAGTGGTAGGTTGTTTTCTTCCTTCAACATTGTGTCTTTTTCATATTCAACAGTAATGGTGAATCAAATAGAAAACCAAATTGGGAAATTTATTTAAACTTCAATAGTAATAACGACTCAAATAAAAACCCAAAGGCAAATTGTTCTTTCATATTCGACAAAAAAGTGACTCAAATAGAAACCCAACGGTGACTCAAATAATAACCCAGTGGTGACTCATCTCAATTTTAAATGGTGAAATAATTTCTAATGGTGACATAATTTCTAATGGTGAATTAATTTCCAACAGGGAATTAATTTCCAATGGTAACTTATTTTTATCTAACAATGAATTATTTTTTATCGAATGGTGAATTATCCTAATCTAATGGTGATTCATTTTTTGAACTAATGGTGGCTCGTTTTTTATCTAACTAAGAATATTTTTCTTTTGAACTAAGGGTGACTCATACTCCACTTTTTTTTATATATTTTGGTGAAATGAATACATATATTACCTATTTTTAGTATTTTATTAATTTTAAAAACTAATAAATATAATATATGAGAAATGTGAAGTATTATAATGCTATTTTAATTTGTTTTAAAATATAATTAATTTTTTTATTAATTTAACTTAACACATAAAAAAAATTTGGGATTGTTGTAATATTTATATCTTGAATTTACTAATTTTTATTATTCTTATTCAAATTAATACTTCTTAATGACTAACATATTAAAACTTATTTTATGAACTTTAATGTAATGAAATTATTTTTTAATTACACACTACATTAAATTTAAATGTTTATAATATTTTGTTTATGAGTTTTAAATTTTTTAGTATTTATTTGAATTTATATTATAATTTAATAGGTGATTCCAAGAGGTTTTAATTAGTATTTAGTTCTTAATACAAACATTTAATTTTTTCAATTATTCTTCATGATAATTATCTATCTCTCCTGAATAATCAGTCAAATTTTTAATTATAACTTTTTTAACATAAATAATTTTTTTATTTATATTATACATATATTATGTAATGGAACCTAGACAATTCAAGGAACACATAAGATTACTTCTTTGATACTCTATTTTTATGAGAAAAAGTTGTGAACTTTTCAACCTTCCAGACAAACCAAATTATTATGTGACACTATTTTTCAAAACATGGATAATCTCTCAAGGGAAGTTCTTTGCTTTAACATCTACTACCAAGAAAATATGAGTTCTTTTAATCCTTGAGAATCATTAACAACTATTTAATTATTCATATTCTCATTCATATTGTTTTTGAGTCTGTAACACTATTTTATACCTTTCACAAACTCTATTTTTTTGTTCTTTTACATAAAAAAATATTTATTATTCACTTTCTTGGGTTGTAACTCTCAGATTCTAAAGTCACGAATCTTTAGGTTGTGACTCCCAGATTCTAAATTAATTTTTGTGTTGGGATTTGACTACCCATACAATAGTCAGTGTCATGGTTATCCCTCCACTGAAAAAGAATTTTTTATTCAGTTTATGATTCCACATTAAAACATTTGTAGTTCACACATATCTTTTTTTGAGTAGATAGAAATAATATTTAGCTATATCTAATTCGTACTAAACCCATATAAAATTTCATGTTTTATTTATTTTATTTTTTCTACTAAACTAACTCTTATAATTAACCTTGATGTTTTTTTTAATTAATCAATTTATCAGAATAATTTTTTTAATCATGCATATTCTCCCTATCGAACATCTAAAACTATCCTCTATGAACTAACATGATATATTCTTATATGAGCTTTAATAAAATATTAATAAAAAAATCTGTTATCAACCACAAAAAAATCCTGATCAAAATAAAATGTATCAAAAATGTATTTGTAAAAAGTGTATATATTCAAAGAACATGAGATGATGACCCAATATTATATTTTAATATAAATACATCATTTAAGAAGAATAAAATCTAGGTATTTAATAAAATTATCGAATTTATTCTGGTCAAAAATTTATCGAAATACTTCATGATAAAATTTGATAATAAAAACCACTGATCATGATTTAATTTTGAGTTTGAACACTTAGATAAAATCAGAACATCCCTTAGAAATATTAAAAAATTAATCCTTCAGAAAATAACCATTGAATAATTATTTATGTATATTGAAAGTAGATATTAAATCAAGTGAGGCCATTTCATAAATCACAAGAAAAATCCATAATTTGAAACACTGTAGTTGACTAAGTTAAACATGTAGTTTTTCTGGATAGCAATGACATTCAAAAAGTATAGTTCAAGTTATATAATTTATTCCAAAATTTGGGTTGAAAAACCATACATTATCTCTTCAAATGTATTTTTTCTTCCAAAAGTACAATTCTGATCCATATGATCACTCAAAACATAGGGTACAAAAATATGGTTCCTTATCAAAATTATAGTTCAAAAACTATACATCCTTCTTCAAACGTATGGTATAAATAATGTTTCCATACATTGTAAAAATAAATCTCTAAAATGTGTGATTTTAGAAACAAAACAATCATATAATAGATTAAAAACTAAAATGATTCAAGAATAAAAATAACTATTCAAATAATTATTATTCGGAAATCCACTTAATTTAATATAATTAGTAACAAAAATGATGGGTTTTAAGATTATAAAAATCAATAATACAAAATTCTTTCGATCAACACATTCCCAACATTCTCCCCCACCCTTTTATGGTAAAAAACCATAAAACTAATATAAACACAACAAGAATTTAAATAATTAATAAAACCCATATATAAATTATAGTTTTATCCATATTTCCCAAAAAAATAAATTAAATTATATAAACATGAGAATGATTAAATTTCAAGAAACTTTCTCCCATGTTGTGTAACATATAATAATTAAAATAATAAATTAAAAAAATATAGGAATCCTGTGGTTATCCACCATATTTCCATAATATTAATTCAATCAAAATAGAAAAATATTTTTACAAATATATTTTCTCCATATTTCAATACCTTTTTTGACATAAAATATTATTTAGGAAACTAATTAGAATTCATGATAACAAAAAATTTCTTAGTGAATTTTGTTTTTTTGAAAATAATGATATTAAACTGAGAAATAAAATAAATATAAATAATAAATCAATTTTTTTAATTTTAAAATAACTATGATTTATAACGATACTTTGAATTTTATTTAATAATGGTTAAGATAAAGGTAAATCATTGAGTATATTGGGAAGGTTAAATAGTGCATCTTCATACTCTAAACAAAAAAATATTTTACCCAGAGTATCTAGAACTCATGATAGTAGTTCTCTTCTTCTTTGTACATATGCAGATGATTGATCCATCAAAAAAGTGGAAAATAATTCAATTAAAAAATCCATCACAAAATTTTGATTTGATTTAGAAAAAGATACATGTATAATCTTTTTCATTGGACTTACTATCTCCACTATAAACATATTAAAATCTTATCTTGAATTGATATTTATGATAGACTTTGATACCTCATTTGAATTGAATCAAAATCTTCTTTTGAAATAGAATATTTTTCTATATCTTCAAAACATATACTCAAAATTTTTATATATTAATTAAAAATCACAATGTATCCTTTCTAACGATAAAATTTATTTACAAAATCTATTGAACTGAAAAGTGAATGATTTCTACAGAACGACTCATCATCATCAGATGGAAACTATTCATAGGGAACTATACGTTTAGCTATATAAAATGATTAAACTTATGGTTCTTTATAGACATGGTTTTATATTAATTTGGTAGAAGATTTTCACTGATATTATTTAACAAAAGATACTGACTGCTATGTAAACAGATTAGTCAAAGCATTAAGAAAATAACTATTATAAAGTAAATGTTCCAGTCCTTGAATTCTTAGCATCTTAGGATGAAATCTTTCAAATATTGATATATTTAGCCTCTTATAGCATCATGGACTAGATTTATGAAATGTATTTATGATTAAAAATGTAAATAATGGATACAAAATGTTTTAAAAGGGTTTATAAAGAGTTTGAATTAGGGTTTTAAGCATGAATAAGGCTTTTATTCTAAAGGGTTTCAAGAGTCGCTCCAAATTATCAAGAAAAAAAGCTATGTATTAATTTCATATTTTCAATTTGAAATTAATTTTTTAAAGAAAATTATTAAATAAAAATATTTTTAAATAATCTAATATCAAATATAAAAAAATTCAAATAAAATAAGTTTATTGAAAAACATATTAATTAAAAAAAATTGCTCTATTGAAATTATATAAACCTGTTTAAATTATATAACATTGTATAAAAGTAATAAAAAAATACACCTAAATTATAGCTTCTTCCAGAAAAAATTCATAATATTAAACATTAAAAAACATTAAATGAAATAAAAAGGTATTTTTTCAAAAATAAAATATTTTTAAATGGTTTCACATATTAACCTATTTTAGTATTCTTAACATATATCTTAATATATTATTTTATAATATAAAATTAAATTATATAGTCATTAGAAAAAAATGGATTTTATATTATTACAGAGTATGCATTATGTAATCAAAATAGTTAAACCAATTGATTCATAATATAAAATAATAGAGTGGGAAAATATTTAGTAGTTTAAGAATATAAATAATCTAATGTATTAGTAAAATGATAAACCATTTAAATATTCTTCTCCACATATATATAGAAGTTAATTAATTTTAAAATAAAATTAAATACATCGTAGATTTAAAATTTTTAATTTTAAAGATATTTTCATTTGGATAACGAACTATTTTAGAGTTGATGAAAAATAGAAGAAATCATAATTTTTTTAAAAACTGCTAATAAATATTATTATGGAGTTCAATGGTATATATCTAAAAAATATCAAACATATATGAATTTTTCTACCCATACTCTTTGTGTTCTAGCAGCGTTAGAAGCTAAAGATTTAGGTAAGCAGACAAGTTTTTTAGTATATTTTTCCTAAATATATTGAAATAATTTTTTTGAAAAATGATTATGGAAAACACTACATAATTTGGTTTTTCTAAAATAGAGTTCATTATCATAATTTATATTTATACCGTAATGAATTTTTTTTCTATAGATATAAACTTTGTTTTTGAATTATGAGTAAAATAATTCCAATATAATTTAGGGTTTTATCTGTTACTACCAATACCATGATTTCCATTATGTGGTTTATTATCAGAGGGAATTTTATTTAAATAAGTATATCCATTTATTATCATACTAGAGGCTTGTTTTAAACTATTTATTCATATAATAATTCCTTAATACTATTTTCATATAATGTAAAAGAGGTTTTTAAATTATTCATTCTTAAATTTTCAATATATTTTGAAAAAATTTCATTATCAATAGAAATAACATAGTAATATTTTCCAAGGATTCTATGCTCTCTATTTAAATAATTATGATTATATAAAAGAATAAAAAAATATTTATTTAATTTATTAAAATAATTTTTTCTTCAAAATTTGAACATTGAGAGTTAAAAGATTATACCTAATCTTTATGATCCCATATATATAGTTTTACCATTTTATTTTCATGTGAAGATTCATATTTTGTAATGGATTCATCTCTGAAATCAGCAGAATAACCCTAGTTTTCCATCATGAATTTATTAATTTTTTTATAATTATATTTCTTTTGATATCCAAGTACATGAAAATCAGATCTCGTGTGAACCTTCTTATTTCATTTGTTGAATATTTATTCTTTATTCCTTTTTAATTTCTTATTTATATTAATGTACAACATTCCAACTTTTCAATTAGGATCTGAAAGATCCTCCATTAATAAAAAATAGCTAGAATACTAAGTTCATTCCATATTAATTTTTAGTGAAACATCTTCATTTTTGATAGAAATATGTTTTTCAGTATCTTCTTGCATCTTAGTTTCATTCATCATTAAGGATACAGTGAATTCATTCATCTTAAACTATTTAACTAGTGTGTATTTGCAAATAATAGTACATATTTCATTCCACTTATAATGTAAAACTATATGTACATTAATCGCCCAATCTGGTTCTAGAATAGGTTCTCCCAAAGGAGAAACATCATTGAAAACATATGTCAATATTTTATTCATATGAGTAATGATTTCATATTCATGCATCCTTAAAGTATAAAATTTTAATTTTTCATTTTTTACCTTATTCTTATGACATTATCAATTACTTCATATGAAACTAAAATGGTTTTCCATATAACATATGTGGTATAATAATGAGAAAACTGATTAAATTCATAATATCAAAATCCAATGATAATATGTTTCCTAAATTTTTAATTAAGATCAAAATATTTATCTTAAGCATCATTATATTTCTCCATATCCTCTTTATGTATTTTAATGGGCTTGAATACATTCAAATATACTCTTATTCCGATATTGTTCAAATAAATAATCATGTACGCTTTACCACATCCATAATTATCAGCCTTAAAATACGTTTCATGGATCATTGATATACCTTTTCTGAGACCATCCATTGATATTTATCTCTATCACGATCTTTAACTATGGCTTCTTAGATTCAGAGGAAATATATCCACTTAAATATTAATTTTAGATATAAATTTTTATTGAAGAGTTAAAAAAATATTTAAAATATATTATAGCCTATAATATCAATTTTTGGTTTTTAATAGAATAAAAATAATATTTAGGTATTTTTAAAATAAACATATCCAATGGACCCCTCCTTTGAAAACAATATTTATGTCAGAATGAATTATATTAAGAAATAAGAGGGGGGTGAATTGTGTCTTTTTAAAAACAAGACAAATTTTAAACATCCCTCTTGATATTAAAGTGATTATTTCCTTTTCTTTTAGAGATGAGTAATGAGTGGAAAATAAATAAAAGAAAAAATAAAACAGAATGATTTATAGTTGGTTGGGGTATATAAATCCCTAACTCCAGCCCACCAATTATCTCTTCATGAGATTATTGATTTTCACTATAAGGAATTTTTTTTGATGACCTCTACAACTGATTCCAAGTAAAAGGGACCTCATAGTAAACCATTAACAAGGAATTATGGTTCTTTTATATGGAATAAAAACAACCACAACTTAGTAAGGGAAGTTGAAAAGCCTTCATGATTGAGTACTAGTAGTATAAAAATTAATAAAAAATCTATTGATGATGATTTTTGAATTCTGGTTCAACCTATATTTGTAGCATCAAATTAAATATGTTGATATGATCTTCAATAAAACACATCATCAGTAAAAAATAATCTTTAATATCATGAAGGATTAATTTTCCTTTAAAAACATTATAGAAAATTCGTAGAAGATGATGAAAAATATATGTCTCCAAAGTTTATCTCTAAGAGATGGATTTTTTAGAAGAAAAAAATATTAAAAAAGAAATACAACAACAATATCAATAACACATCTATAATACTGAAAAGGATTAAAAAAATATCTAAAGTATATATCTTAATAGAAATATAGACCACATAAAAATATTTTTCTAATGTTCATCTGTCATTTAAGAAGAAGGAACTCCTATTATTTAACAAGAGACTTGAATTACTTCATATCAAATAGCTTCAGAAATATCTCATGATAAATCATGATAATGAAAACCACTCATCATGATTTGAATTTTAATTTGAATTCTCATTGAAAATTGTAACTTTACTAAGAAATAGGAATAATTTAATCCATTTAAAAGAACCTTAGAATCTGTCTTTATACAACATTAAAAGAGATTTTGAATATGGAATTACTTTGGCAGAAATAATGAAAATAATCTATAATTCTGAACTCCAATTTGGCAGATTCAAATGTTGGGTTTCACTACATAGTGATAAAAGTCAAAGTACATTTTACAATATACATTTGATTCAAATATTAGAGTTAAATATATATACATTATCTCTTAAAACATAGCATTGATTAAACAATTATGGTTCTTGATCTATAAATTCACTCCAAACATAGGGTAAAAAAGTAATATTCCTTACAAAATGTATCGTTCACAAACCATATGTTTCTATTAAAACATAGGTTATAAAAAATATTTCCAAAATTTGTAAATACATGTCTAGAATACTTATACATTGAGTAATAATAAAATATCACATTGGATTAATAACAAAAATTATTCCAGAATAAAAATATTTATTCAAATGATTGTTATCCTAAAATCCACTTTAAGTAAATTCAATATAAACAAAAATGTGGGTGTTTTTTTAGTATAAAAATTAATAAAAAATTAATGAAATATTTTTATCAACACATTCCCAACAAATCATACCCAATGATTTGTGTATCATACATTATAATCCACCATATAATACTTTGGCATAACATAAGGCATGCGTCATAAATAATCAATGTTCCTGATCCATGAGAGTAAAATATAATAATAATGACATGTCATATGAATATGTGGAATAATGGTTTTGAACAATCATTAGAAAATAAAATAATTTCATTGGTTAAGTCGTAATACCAAGAATATCATCACATAGTTGGAAAAGTACCATCATGGATTGGGTTTACTATCTAAACTCCTATTGTTCATGGAATGGGTTCACTCTCCATCTCCATTCATATAAACCCAAAAGATATAATTAATTATTCAATTAATTTAAGGGATATAATATACCCCCATTATATAATGAAACAATAAATATGTGTTCCACAATATGATAAGAACATTCACCATTTTATTATAGCATAACCCATAAAAAGGAAATGAGATTCATGAATATTTCATCATCAAATAATCATAAGAAATATTTATAACAAATAAGGATTTAATCATTCATTCATTTACCTGGTGAATTTTAAAAATTATTAAATGATCTCAAAAAAGATGAAAAAACATTTATAAGAACATTAATACATTAATTAGAAAACTAAAGAGAAATACTATTTTATTTTGATACCTTTTATAACATAAAAGTATTATAATCTTAGGAAAATTATTTTCTCTAAAAATAAATATGGAAATTTTTTAAATAATATTCAATGAAAATAATGTCCATGAGGTTGTGAAAATCCATTTCTGTCATATAAATTTAAAAACATTACCTTTAACATTTTTATAAAAATTAAAAATTGATCCAATTGTGAAACATTGAAAATATTATTTTTAACCCTTCCTAAATAAATTAGAAAATGATATAAAAAATCTTTTATAAACCATTTAATTATAAATAATAAATTTCATAAGAACATTTGAATACATTGACATATAAGTGATGAATTCCCAAACCAAAAAGGGAAATAAGGTCAAATTTTCATTAAAATAATCCATTTTATTTCAAAGTATGAAAGATAGGAAAATGTAATAAAAAAATAAAAATACCATAAATAATTTGGTGTGAATATAATAAATGGTTTTTAAGATATAAGATCATTGAATTTTCCCAAATAAGATTCAATCATAAAAAGTCTCAATTTATAGTGAGATTGGAACCAAAACCCTTATCTCTAGTATTGAATTGCATTATATATGCTCTAAAATAATGTACAATAAAAGTATATTTATGATAAATCAATAAAAAATGATATAAATTATTTTAGTATTACATATGAATCACATATAACATCTTATCACTGATTTATTAATAAATATTTTTAAAAATAGCCCTTTTGAGTGTTATTTTTTTTGTTTTTCATGCATGTTTTGGTTCGGAAGATCTTTTAAATTCACATTGATCACGATTCCATCACATAATTTTTTTATCATTTCATGTATATCATATTATTATATAATATCACCATTTTTTAATATTCCTTAATAATCCATCTCATTAACTTTATTACATCAGTCATATAGGTGGTAAAACCGACCAAAACAAGTGTGTGTTATAAAGACCAATTGAGTAAGAACAAGATATGGTATAATAAAAATATAGCATTTAAAAATATTATTCATTTCATCATCCTATTATATATTCAATATATATAGTTTTATAGTTTCTTATAAAATTTTGATATTAAAATGAAATATATCTTTCATGGAGAAGGTAACATATACGTTTGGGTGAACAAATAAATTCATTTTCTAATGAGAAAAAGGAAAAGAATGTAAATAAAAAAAATCCTTAAATAATAATTATTATATCATATATATCATATATAACTTGTAAATCTATCTTTATAACCATCAATGAGATAAATTTATCGATAATGAATAACATCGCTATGTAGATGTGGTAGTCCTCATGTACGTTTGAGAATTTTTTTTATTTCCCTTTGGATGGATAATAGATATAATATAGTTATTCCATCACCATGATAATTTTCAATTTATATTTAAGATACATATGTAATTATTTGTTTTATATACAATATATTTTAAGGAGGTATAAGAATAAATAAATTTGAAATTACACAATTAAGGGTTATACCTATTCTTCAAGAGACCTCCTTTGATATACACATTAATCCATTTAGGTAAGTATTAGGGAATAAAAGGAATATATAGTGCATTTTGAAGGAATATATAAATGTATTTGGTTAGGTATGGGGAGAACTAGAGTTATCAAAGAGGGTGAATATGTGAGGATAGGAGGTACCCTTTTATAAGTGAGGGGAGTGATACTCTTGTAAATACATTAAACCTTTTAATATTATAAATTTATTTCTCAGGGAAAGTGGATCCAATTGAGTCTAATTTCAAATATATTATATGGAATGTTCTAAATAATTTCCTAAATAAAATTCATAAAATTTTAAGTTATATATTAAACCATATATTTTAGTTCAATTCCCTTGTTAAAACCTTTTAACTATGACCATTGTAAATCAATTTACCATTTTAACTATTCATTATGAAAAAATGAACGTCAAATCATTATATAAATGTGAAGTGATGAATTAATATATAAAAAATTTAATTAAATTAAAGTTTTAAAATGTTACAAAATTAATTTTAAAATAAGTGTTCGAATCACATAAAAAATAGATTTTGTAGAAGTATTATTTTTAAGAAAAATTGTTTGTATTAACATTCTATACTTTGTAAAAGCCTTATATGAATGTTAAAACATTTTATTAAATTTATTATTGTTGGTCATGGTGATTATTTCAAGGGGTTGGGGGTGAATTGAGTACCCAATAATTTGTTTGACTAAAATGTAATATTTTGATATCTCCAAAATGTTTAAACCTACCCAGTTTATCAAAATAAGTAGTATGGTATTGATATAAATTTTTTTAATGATTTTTTTAATTATATATTAGGTAACGGATGAATAATATTCCATATTATTTCATCCATTTAAATCAATTTACTTAATCAAAATACTATATTAAAATAAATTAAGATTAACTATCAATGTATATTTTTTGTTAACAGTTAAAACAATTTTCAATTTTAATGATGAAATAATGAAAAACATAGTTTTTAGAACATAGTGGAAAGAATTAATACAAGAGGTTTAATCCCATGTAATGAATTAGTCCTATCCACTTTGTTATCACCTTCTACCAAGAAGTTTATATAAAATAAATAACATGATCTACAACCTATATTCGGATTTATGAAACTTTACAACTGTCCATGACACAGAAGAAATCTCCCATAGTTATACATGGGAGAAAAAATTAAACCAGACAGAAAAGAACTAATACCTCCCTTATACATGTGAGAAACAAATATTAAATGTGTTTGAGAAGATTTTTAGTATCTTCCAATTTAGCACCGGAGATAATGTGCATGTGGTAAAACTTAGTATACACACACACTACTCAAAATGTAATAAAAATAAACATGGTAGGGAAAAATAATAGTGTAGAGTCTAGGAATGCTCGGTCAGTTTCAATGTTTATTATGACTCTTGATTTTATTCTATAGTGAAGCTCAAGTGGGTTCTATTAAAAAACTTTTGAAAAATAGAGTGTTTCAAACTCTTGTTCTCTCCATGAAGTAAGATAATAAATATCAATGTGTATTTTGGCTTCCAGTAAAATGATTGCAGCCAATGATATTATCTTTTTTTCAATTAGGTTTAGCTCTATGTGTGTTTAGTAAGTTCAAGATCTAATCTTTCTATCATTCCACTTCTTCTACTATTCTATCTCTTCATGCACCATGCATTGCATGAGGGAGTGGCAACAGTAAAGAGAATATTCAGATCACCTGTATCCCTATACTACACATCCTAACACACTCTTAAATTATTTATGTCGATCATTTAAGATAAAATCATTAAAATAGTAAATGGCATTAAATTTAATAAATATATCCATTAGAATAATGTGATTTAAAAAAATATGTTAATAAAAATAGTATTGGTGTCTTAGGCTATCAGTTTCACAAGGTCTAGCGATGCCACGCTTGGACGGTGTGATGCTGGTGCTGTCTTAGACTAAGCCAAACTTCCACTATATTGATAGCGTCCCAATTAGTGGTGCCTGGTTTGTAGGTGTGTGGTATTACAATTTTTTAGACCTAGCCAATATTCTATGTTGTTGTTATGACATTTACGGTGTGCCATATGGAGATATCTTATACTTAGGCAAAATTTTGATCTATAGGCATGATATGTAGATGGAATATCAACTAACAATGTCTCTAACTTTTTCAATATTTCAGTGTAATGGTATAATATTTTAGTGGTGTGATTTCATATAGGTATCTCATACTAATTGTGTTTTTTAGTCATGGACAGTAGAGTTTCATGTTGGTTATGCCAATATCAATAGTGTCTCATACATAGATAATTTTGGCCACCTGGCACAGAAAATATATTACTTATAAAGAAACATGAAATTAATTAATATCATTAGAATCATGATTTTGTGGCCATTAAAACTAGGAAGTAAATTATATCCCCTATTTTTAGGATCACAAATCATGGGATCAAGTGTATCATAATAATTAAAACATGATATCCATGGTTATATAAATCAGAATCAGAATATAGCATTCCTAGTAAACAAAAATGATATAAAAGGAGAATAAAATAATATTAAGTCTCAAAGGTAAGTATCATGAATATAATGATGAAAAATACATAGTATCAAATATAACATTAAAACCATAATTTAATAAAACATAGATTCTATTAAATTCAAAAGATTTCATAAGAATTCCCCTAATTTTTAGATGATTGAAAATGTAAAGAAAATAAGTTATTACAAACCACGTACCATTAAATAAATTTGTCTATGACAACAAAAAACAGGGTTCAAGATTTATCAAAGGGGTTGATTTTTTAATTCCCTTTACCCTTGGATTTCTCTTACTCTTTATCCAAAGTCGGAGGATCAGTTTGAGGTAAGACATAGGGAACACTATATCAAAGTCCAACTATAGTCTGAGGATGATCTTCTATAATAACAAAATTAATAAGTTTTCTAAATGTTTGAGTAGGAGATATTGGAAAAGGCTGGAATTTGGGAATTAATGGAGTTAAATGTTCTCTAGAAACTCTTAGTCTGAGAGACATATGAGGAGTAATTGGAACTGCTTCTGGAGAAACCACTTATTTTCCATGAACATGAAGAAAAAACTTTATAAGATTTAAAAATTCCATGTTTATTTTTCCAACTCTTTATATTGAAATAAATAATGAATATTTCTATTCCTTTAAATGGATCTAAATTGGAATCATATCCCTTTGTTGTTTGAATTGTCCTTTAAATTCCTGAGTCATGGGAGGCATCCTCAAATTTTAAGGTAAGAATTTGAAATTGGAATCCATTGCATGCTTGGTATAAATATAAGAGATATAATATCTAATTTCCATGGTAGTGGTTCATTGGTTATATTTCATGTCATGGGAATAATTGCTAATAAACCTAAAAACATGATCGGAGTTATACTAAAATCTGCTCGAAGTCTCTTAGGGTTGTTCAATGAAACTTCCCAAAGCACTGACTGAAGAATCTCTTTGATCATTTTGAAACTATCATTAACTGATCAACCTAAAACAATATAGGAGGAGAAGTAACAACAAAAGTATCTAAATAATAATACTCAATAATTTTTAATATTCCATACACGGATGATTTAAAATAAGATCTAATTTCATCAATCAAAGACTTGAGGAATTAAATTTCATGACATATCTTCTTATTATCAATTTATATATAATAAATTTGATCCTTCTTAATAGGTTATATATGTTTAATAACTAAATTATGTATTTATCTTTCATCTTTCTCACAAATGAAATTTTCCCGAGGAGGTATAATCTTTAACATCAAACCAAAATAAGACATCAACATTTTTTCAAAAGCATTCAAGTCACATTTAATGACTACATCAACTGGAATTGAATCAATTTTGAGAGTAGGGTTTTGTGTAGGTGTCATTAAAGAATAGAAATTTTCCAATAGCCCATAAAAATCTACGTGTGCAATAAAGTATCACTAAAGATCTCCTTGAATTTTACCCTTGGGTTTATCATACTTTGGTGAAATAATTTAAATATTATAAATTATTCCTGAATTATCATCCATTGGATCAACCCATCCATGTGAATCAATAGATGAGGCATATGAAGTTATATAAGGTACCACACCTGAAGTAACAACCACTACCATCTCAACACATCTGAGAACATCTAATCTTTTTCCACCTACAAACTATTCAATGGCTACAAGGATTTATTTTGATTTTAAGGCATATAAGATCTGAGAAATAGTACTAGAAGACTCCACTTCTAACTATGAACTAATAATTGGGGCATCATTCTCTTAAACATCATTTTGGTAAACAACATCAGTGGATTCAACTTCTACATTCTCGTTCTCATGATTATTATCAACATTTATTTCAACTAAATGATCATTCTCAAATTCGTGCACAATAATATCTTTTTTCTATTGTTCAACTACTTGATATTACACAATAGCTGTAACTCCTATTTTCTCATCCATATTAGAATTAGATATTGCTTGACTAGTATAAAAATAACTTACCTCAACTTCAAAAAAAACTATAGAATCATGAAATATTTCAAAAGATGGGGATTGGTCCCCCTCAAGATGTTCATCTTGAAGCTCTGGAGGAATATCCCCTTCCTCCATTTTGATGCGCCCAATAGTACCATTAGGATTAGAATCATCTCCATTATCACGATAAATAATTCCATTTCCATCTTATTCTTTAATTTATTCTGCCTTATCCTCCTAATCATCATCACAAGTTGATTTGGAACTCTTATACTGATCCTCTACGAAGACCTTAGTCTATTTTTAACCACTTTTGACTAACTTTACTCTTTTTGGAAACCTCCTTGGTGGACTAGGAGCTTTAAAAGTAATCAGATAATATTTGGGAGAAAAATCAGGGTCACTACTTACATAAATTGATAGTTTCTTCTCCTCTTCTTCAACAACAACTTCTTCTTTATCCTTATTATATTATAAAACTACTCCATCAATCTCGAATCCTTGACTAACATCAACTTTTGGTCTGGTAGGATGATCAATTTGATTATACTCAATATATAACTTCTCATAATGTCCAAACAATTATATTTTCTAAGGGTTCCAACTAATTTTTATTCCTGAACCAGTAGCACTGATAAGACAGAAACCACCACAGTCTATAATAGACTCTTTAATCTCAGCTACTAGGCCCTTGGCCTTCACCATGGTAGAATTCATCTTTGGGTAGATCAAAGAATTAGATATTGGGGATAGTTTGGTCATCTCAAACTTAATCACCATGAGATATCTAAAAATATTTATCTTGTGACCTTAAGTCATATGATATAAAAGATTAAAATTCTGACACCTTAAAGATACTAAATCACCATTTCTTGGGAAAAGCATGGGCTGTAAAAACATAAAGAGAAGCCTATATTCTCCATCTAAATTTGAGGAAACATGCCTTCTAGTTAGGCCATATCCTATAAGCACATCAAGAGAATCCTCAAACATAGAAAATTAATTGAATTCTAGAATGCCTCCTTGGTTGTCATTATACATTCTATCATGAGAAACAATAAAACATTTAGCCAACTAATCTGAAGAAAAACCAAATACAATTCATTTCACATGACTTCTAATCCAATCATCCCAATATTCATGAAATAAAAACACAAAATTAAAATAAACATCATATAATAGTTTAGGGTAGAAAGGTATTTCTGTTGAGGAAATCCACTATAACTATACCTGATCCTAGAGAACTTTGTGTTTCAGAAACTTTTTTGATAACATCCACTTTTATTCAACATCCTTTTTGCTACAAAAATTATGTTGGGAAGCTCAGTGTTAACTAGAGAAAATGGATTAGTTATAATATGTTAAATCTTCTTGTTATTTGATGATCTAGGCCAATAAGGGGAAATCTCAAAATAATGATTTACTATTGGCATACAAACATGTTCAGAAATATCAGTCGAGGGGAGGAAAATATTTGAAAAGTTGGATGTAAATGGTTGCAATAGGCTCAGGAAAGATAGATACATGAGTATCCCATGAGGCTAAATGTATGTTGGGACTATTCATTATTCCATTTTAATATCATTTGGGATTTTAGTTATTCTAAATTGGAAATAATACTTGAAATCAAATTCAAAATCAAGTTAAAACATCCCTTAGGTCACATTAAATAAGATAAATCATAAATAAAATGACAGTTCAAAATATTGACAAATTGAAAAATATTAAAATACATGAAAAGAAACAACCTGACAGAGAAACTATGTTAGAATCCAATGGTATGAAAAGACAGCAACATGATAATCCAATGACACGGAAAACCAACAACATGACAAACTAAGGTAATGACAATACAATGACATGACAGACCAATTTTATGTCAACCACAATGGTATTTTATCACAAATAATTGTTAACAAAAATTAATCATTTCTAATTAATGTTTAATATAATTCAATCTCTTAGAATTCAAAGTCTTAGTATAAATATCAATTAACTAATGTTCTATGCCAATAAATTTAATAGTGATATCTCTATTTTGAAAATAGACTTTCCAAAAGTGAATTCGTATATCAATATGTTTTTTTAAATGTTAAATAGGATTCGTATAAATGTTAATTTTTCTTATATTGTAATAGTTTATGGGGACATGTCAGAATTGATATCCATATTTTAGTAGTGTTTTTTTTCCCACAAAAATCTTATACAAAAACTACTTGTACTTATGTACTCAAATTCATTAGTAGACGACACAACATAATTTTTCATTTTACTACCCCATGAAACAATAGACGTTCCTAAAAAGTGACATGTTCCAGAGGGGCCTTTTATATCAAACATGAATCCTCTAAAATCAGTATCATAATAACTTACTAAATCAAATTATTATCCCCTAGGGTAGAGAAATCCTATGTTTTATGTATACTTTAGGTATTTGAAAATTATTTTGACAAAAAAAAGTTTGAAACTTTTTTATTTTCTTGAAAATGAGCACGCATACACACGCTAAACATAATATCTCAGTAGCTATATGTTAATTAGAGAAGAAAAAATTCATCCTCTATAATTGGTTTGATCAAATGGTTTCCCAAATTCATCAAGATCTAATTTTCTGGTGGTACTCATAGGAGAATAACAACACATAGTGCTATCTAAGTTAAAAAAATTATAAGTTCTTCTGTATATTTAATTTGATTTAAAATAATTCCTTCTTGGGTTTGAAAAATATTAAATCTATAAAAGAATTTGATTTCACCCATTAAACTCATTTAAAATTCATTTACATCATTTGTGAAAAATTAGTACATAAATAATTTTTGGAAGATCCAAAAATAATATCATCAACATAAATTGGTAATAATAATAATAAATCATTTGAAATTAAAATTTTGAAAAGAATAGGATCAACTATACCTTTTGAAAACTCCTTTGAAATCAAAAAATTGCTAATCTTATCATTCTAAGATCTAGGATCATTATTTAAACCATATAAATCTTTATTTAATTTAAAAACATGATTTGGAAAATGAGGTTTTTGAAAACTAAGGGTTGTTCAACAAAAACATCCTCAAATATAAATCCATTTAATAATGCACTCTTAATATTCATTTGATAAGTCTTGAAGTCAAGATGCACTTCATAAGAATGTAGGATTGTTAGGGAATAATGTATGGACATTGGTGTTAAGTTTTCCTCATACTCTATCGCTTCTTCTTAACTATATACTTGTAAAACAAGTCTATCATTTTTTCTAACTATAGGTCCTCACTCATCAACTTTTTTCCTAAACACCCCTTTAGTAAAAATATTCATGGTCTCTGTGGGTATATCTACAAGTTCGTACTATTTTTTCATTAATACTAATTTAATTCTTCTTACATATATATTACCTATAATTCATCATTAATAGATTTATTGATGTTATTAGGTTTATGTTAAGACAAGAAAGATTATTGTTCAACCTGATTTCAAATATAATCTTTGGTTTGTGTTACTATTTTTAGATAAATTAAAATTTCAACTAAAGGATTTTACATAGTGGTTATTATAGATATAGATAAATAGGGAATGATCACTTCTAGATTTTCAGCATTAGGTACTCAAAGTTCTTGAAATTCTTCAGAACTGGATGATTTTTATTCTTGTTTTATAGCAAGGTCTAATGATTTATAATTTAAATTACGAGAAGATAAATCATCTTTCTATTTTTATAAGGAGGTATTAGGCTCATGTGGATTTGTTTCATAAAATATTACATGAAATTATTCTTCTAAAATTTTGATATTTTTATTGAAAACTCAATAGGATTTTCTAGAGATTGAATAACCATGGAAAATTCCTTCATCAGTTTTATGAGAAGTTTTTTCCAAATTATACTTAGTGTTATAAATAAAAAAATTTTTAGACAATAACTCTAAATAAATTATCTTTTGGTTTCCTATTATTCCATATCTCATTAAGGGTCTTATTAAGGATATGCCTCATCAAAAATATGTTGATGATGTATTAGGCTGTATTGACAGATTCTGTATAAAAATATATAAGAAGGTTATACGCATTCAACATAGTCTAGGCTATCTATTTTATGGTTCTATTTCTCCTTTCAACAACTCTATTCTGATAGGGTTTCCAAGGAGAAGATAAGTTATTATTGTATCCATTATTTAAGAAATATTATTAAAAATCAGAATTTTTAAACTCACTACCATGATGAATTCTGAAGGTCTTAATCCTAAGTCCATTATGATTTTCTACATACTAAACATACTTGGAAAATTAAGAGAAATCATCAATTTTCTGAGCTATAAATTAAACCAAAGTATACCTCGAATAATCATCCACAATAACATAAAAATAGTGCTTCTAATTAATACATGAAATTATAGAATTCCCCAACCAATCCATGTGAACCAAATGAAGGGGGTGAGTAGTTTAAACTTCTTTATTTAATTTAAAATAAACTTTATGTCATTTAACTTTTTGACAGGGATATACTTTATCTGTTGGGAGATCATGATTTGGTAGATCCCTAACAAACCCTTTCTTAGTTAGCTTTTTATGTGAGTGAGTATTTCAATTTATTAGTATGCTATACCAAATCCATTAGTATTTTTTAAAGGCACTTAAAAATGAAACATTTTGAGAGATCAAAGAATTTAGATCTATAGCATAATCATTGAAATTTCTCAAAGAAGAAAAAACTAAAATATTTCTTGAATAAATAAAATTAAAAATATCATTATGAAACTTGACATAAAAACCATCATAACACTACTGAGAAATGATTAACAGATTACACTTTAAACCATCAAAATATAATATTTTATAAATCAAAACTGATTTTTTGTTCCAAATCTAGACTAGGCTAATTATCTTTCCCTCATCATTATCACCAAAGGTGACCTAGACACCACCACAATTTATGAAGCCCATAAATAATGAATAATATCCTATGATATTACTTGAAAAAACATTGTCCATGTACTATAGACAACTAATGGAGGTATTCAATTACATTTCCAATAAAACAAGCACTAAATAAGAAATGTTTTTAGTACCCAAATCTATTTGGTTATAGAAATGATAGTATTCAAGTATTTGGGAACCCACATTTTCCTAATGGATTTCCTATAAAAAGATTGAAAATATTTAGAAATAAAAACCTTTTTGGTTACTTTTGAAAAATTATTATTAGAAGAACCTTTAAGTATGGTTTTAGGGACAAAAGTGCTTTAATATATTCTTCTATTTCTAGGTTCATATCGTATTCCATTCAAATTTTTGGGAGAAACTTGTTTTCCACTGATTTTTGTGATTTTATCTCTATCATTTGTAATATTTTCTAGATCATTCTTCAAATTTTCATTTGATAGTTTACATTTAGTGTTTTCTTTTAATAGTTGGGAATTTGTCCCTTTTTTCTATAGATATTTCAGAATATATATTTATAGTTGGATAATGATTCCTTTTAATAATTTTATACTCATACATTAATTGTTTAAATTTATCCTCTATAATATTTCTGTATTTAAATAAATCTTCCTTTTACATTTTATCATCATCATGTTTCTCATTGATAGAATTTAGACTCATGTAAAGGAAAAATACTTGTAACATAAGGTATGTTAAGTACCTCACTAACTTTATTAATGAAACACATATTGGATCCATCTATATTTTCTCTAGGTGATGCATCAGAGACAATAGAACTACCCTCTAAAGCATCCCATGCCACCTTTAGGGCCTTTTTTGTATACTCTACCCATGTCCTCATATTACTTTTTGTACATTTGATTTGGATAGTGAAATTTTATGTGTCCTTTCATTTTACTTTCAGAGTAAAAAACTTCATTTGGCTCATAATCCTTATTCCAATACTTTTTCTAGTTTCCTTTGTTGTCATAATTTCCTTTATAGATTGATTTTATGAAAAATGTTTTCTTCCAATAGAAATTCTACAATCTTCGGTCTAGGTTAGCCTTCTCCATATCACTATTAGATGGTGATTCAATATCACCAGAACTAATATTTTTTACATTTTATTTTTCTGTTTTCCATTTGTTTTCTAGTGGAAGTAGTCTTAAACTTTAAGGAATTTCTTTTAGGATCCTCATATTCTTCACATTTTACTTTTAATTCCTTTCCATACATCATAATATTTCCAATTAAATCCACTACATGTAGTTTACTTATGTATCATGATTCGCTGATTAAAACTGATGTCCCTCTCCATATTTCTGGTAAACATCTCAACAATATCATAATTTGATCCATATTAGATACTATTTTTCCAAGATAGATCATTGTGTTGAAAATATCATTGAACCAAAGATAGATGTTAGAAATTGGTTCCTTAGGTTTCATCTTAAAATTATCATATTTAATAGCAGATGTATTGAGCCTCATCTATTTATCATTTGATGTTCCCTCATGGGAAATAAATAGAGTATCCCAATTTTCAATTGTTGTTTTAGATGAAAAAATTCATTAAAACTATTAATTTCATAATGCATGGTATAAAGCATTAATTTTTTTGCAATTATTATTATAAGAAATCTTATAACTATCAATATAAGTACATATAACAGTTGTAGGTATAACATATTCATTTTATATATAAGATAAAATATAAAAACCTATTTTCTCTATATGAATTTAATTTTTCATCATCCATTGGGTATAATTTGTACCATTAAAGTACGGTATTCAATTGGTAGAAGACCCTTCTTGATGATTATCCATTTAAAGAAAAATATTTAGAAATTAATGAAATAGGATATCTTAATTGTAAAAATAAAATTACAGTTAAAATAATTTTAAAAAATATATATCAAAGAGTTAAAACCTTTGATACAAAATGTGTTTTGGAGTGAGTATCTCAAGAGGAGGGTGAATTGAGTACCTAACAGAAAATTTTGCATAAAATGAATTATTTTTAAATCCCCCAAATGTTTAAATATGGTTCAATTTATCAAAATAAATATTATGATATGGATCTTAATCTTTCTACATAGGTATCCAAAGATTTATTAGGACTTGGATTAATATTATTAGATTTTATTATATCCTTTGAAATAAATTTACAATATCAATATACAATATGAAAAAATTAACATTAACTATTAATGTATAATTTTGTTTACAGTTAAAATAATTTGTAGTTTCAAAGATAAAATAATGTGAAACAAAATTAAAGCACATAACGGAAAGAATGAATATAAGAGGTAAAATATCATGTTGAGACTTGGTACTCTGTGTTTTTTGATCCCCAACAAAAAAATAGTTTAAATAAAATTAATAAGATGATCCACAACTTAGATCTGGTTTTAGAATAGTTTACAACCGTCTAGGTCACACATGATCTCTTATATATTTATACATTTGAGAAAAAAACTAAATAGTCCATAAAAGGACCTCTACCACTGTTATCCATGATATAAAAATATTTGAAAACAGTTTGAGAATTTATTGAGTATCTTATAGTTTAGAATAGAATAAAGTGTGTGTGGGGTAAAATAGAGTTTTCAGACACACTACTTGAAATGTAATAAAACTGAGTAGAACAAAGAAATATATACTTGTAGAGTTTTGGAAGGCTCATTTTGTTGCAATGAAGCTTGTGACTCTTGATTTTATTAAGAAGTTATGCTTGAGTCAGGTTCTATGAAAAAATTATGTAAAATAGATTTTATGAGAGTCTTTTTTCTTTTAATGGAGGAAGACATAAAATTTCAATTTTTAGTTCGACTTCCAGTCAAATGATTGCAACATTTGAGATTTTCTTATATTCAATTAGGTTTAGCTCTATGTGTGTTTTGGATGTTCAAGCTCCCAGTATGCTATCAGTCCAATTCATCTACTATTTATTATCTTCCTGCACCATTCCTTTCACGAGGGAGTGTGAAACTCTTTTACCAATATAATTAAGGATAATATAAAGATTGACTGCTTCCTCATACTACACATCATGACACTCTATTTAATGTTTTTTGTTGATAATTTAATATAAAATCATTAAAATATTAAATGACATTAACTTTGATAAATATATTAGTTAGAATAATGTGATTCAAAAAGATAAGCTAATAAAAAGAGTGGTAGTGTTTTAGGTTGGAACTGTCACAAGAGTTTGTGGTGTCACACTCTTATCGTGTGATACAAGTGGAGTCTTAGACATAGAAAAATTTCCTCTATTCTGAAGATGTATCAACTGGTGGTGTCTGGTCTTGTGGTTTGTGGTCTTATAGTGTGTTATACTTAGCCAAAGTTTTGTGTCGGTGGTATGTCATTGACGGTGTGTCTTATAGAGGTACCTTTTACTTATCCAAATTTTTATTCTAGAGACATGACATCCTGACGGTATGTCAACTGATGGTGTCTCAAACTTTTTCAATATTTTAGTCAAAGGGTAAGTCATTTTGGAGGTGTGATATCCTAGTGTTATCTCATACATAGTGAGATTTTCATTTGTGGACAACAATGTCTCGATTTAGTGGTTCCAATCTCAACGGTGTCTCATACTTAGATAAATATTCTCACATGGATCAAAATATAGATTACTTACAGAGAAAGATTAAATTCATTAATATCATTAGGATGATGAATGTTTTATCAATAAATATTAGGAGGTCAATAATTATCATCATGTTTTATTATAATTATTTACACATAAGTGATCAATTTACATTATGAAGATAAACACACATGGAATGCAAAAAAGTACGCGTTTTTAATATATAATGTTTGAATGGGTTTTCCTACTTTTGTAACTATTTATTTAAGTTTAAAATCCTTTAAAATATATCATGTTCTCTTTTAACAAAAACCATCTTTTACTTTTTTCTATGTATTTTCAAATTAATTCTTTAAATAAAAGGATTATTTCAATATCTAGAAATATTTTCTTATGGGTGTAAAAAATATTTTTCTAAATGAAATGATGAAAATTTAGAAAATTTTATTTTTTATGATTTTATTATGGTTCATGATCATTGTTTATGATTAATGATATTTCTATTATAAAAATTGATATGTAGTTCCATTTTAAACCAAGGAAACATTATTTTGTTATAAACCAAGGATAAATAATCCCATTCCATCCCTCCAATTAATTATAAAATAATTGTGTTGGAATTTTACCTTATTTATTATTCCATATATAAGAGTTATTTTAAGAGCGATATAAAACTTATGTCCCATGTTAGTTAAATGATTTATTTATTAATTCTAATTTTTATATAAATAATATGATTTTACAAGGTAATATAATGAGTTTATATTTAAAATAATGTATATGAAATTTATTAATGGTGAAATGTATAATTTCTTGATTTTTTTACTATTTTTTCAAGATTAAAAATAAACATTTTTTAGTTTTATTTTTATCCTTTTGGATTTTTTATGAAATGGTTTGTGAAAATACGTTTGAAAAAAAATCAATTTCATAGGTAAGAAAATGTTTATTTTTAGCCCAAAGTGTATATTGGAAAATGAAATTTTTTTGTAAGTATTCATTAAAAATGGGTTTTATTATTTATTTTTATTTCCCTTAACTATAATATTATTTTCATCCCACACTTAAAAAAATAAAATGTTTTTAAGGATGATTAGAGATTATGATGAGGTAAAGATGAAAATTATGAATATATATCATGAAAATAAAACATGTTACAGCAGGAAATGTTTTTATGATAAAAAGGGATACTAAGTGGAAGTTTCAATTTTGTGATATAAAATATATTTATGTTAGGGATATTTAATAATTCTCTAAAACATTAATCCATAGAGTTACTCAAATATAATAGAATGAATGTAACACCCGAGACTTTTATGTTATATAAATAATCAAAGTAATCTTTTTCTACACACAACACTTGCTTGTATTGCTTTACACGAAATCACAACCTTCCTCGATAGCTTGCGTCGTACGCAATACCGAGTTTCACTAAACAATGATATGCTAATAAAATATTATTAAAACTAGCCGTTATGAATAATAATAACCAGTTTTTGAAATTTTATAAATTTTATTTTTCAAAATGGACTTCATTTTTGGATTCGGAATATCGAAATTATCCTAAGGTGAAATTTTGGTATTTTTCTGAAAACTTTCAATTTTTGATGAATAGTGAAACCACTAAGTGGTAGTTAAAAAACTGAATTTTTCATAAAACTTAATTTTACCACTTTTGTGAGTGGAATTTCGAAAATCCGAGAGACACGGTTGATGTCAGTGAGTAAAATGTGGTTCAATGAGATGAGAATAATTTTTTGGTGAATAGTAAATTTTTACTTTTTTTACCACAGTTAAAAGTAAATAGGGTAATTAAGGGTGAAAATGATATTATTTTTACCCTAAAACATGTTCTAATTCAATTGGACAAGTGTAATTAGACCAAAAACAACCTTAGGAACAAAATATGACCATTTAGGCCCACTTGGATTAGATTAGGACATTTATTATTAATTTATTTAAAGAAGGATTAAAATAGTTAAAATCAATGTTTAATAAGTAAATAATTTTTAATATGGGGTTATAGATAAGATAAATTAGACTATAAATATTCATTAGAAATCTAAAAATGTTTCCTACATAATGGTATTTTATTTGTAATTTTTAGACATAAAATAATTTAATTTATTTATGACACAAAGATGATGCAGTAATTATCTTATTAATGAAATATTGACATAAGTGATGTTATAAACACCAAAATAAATGTAATTTGAGACTTTTTATGAATTCAACTAATTTTTTAGATTAATATGACATGTTAGTATTGATTTAATTAATTTTTTTTAACTAATCATTCTGTTATGATTTTCACAAAAATTAATTACTAAATAGTGTCAAAATTGACATAAAATAGTTTTTAAAACAAATATTATATTAGTAATTGTTATATTATTCCTAAAAATCTACAGTTCGGCAAAATGACTTAGATAAGGTTATATATATTAATTATAAACAACTTGGGGTTCGTTTGGCTGCTTATAGTAAGTTTATTAACCATATAGTATAAGAACACAAGAAGACACGGTAAAAGTAAAATTATTTAACTTAATGTTAAATCTGAATGATAAGGTTAAAATAGGAACCTAAACTTGTCTAAATTCTATTGAATGAGAGTATTTCGACCCATCCCCACCTTAGCATCGAAATAAATCAATTTTGAGCTATTTAAAACCGAACATGACTTTATAATAAAATAATATTTTTAGTTTTTCCAAAGGAGCCCCTCTCCTCCCTTATAAAAGGGCACCTCCTCCCCCTCTTCCTCAAACCACTTTGAGCCTTCAATCTCGGCCAAACCCTGCCAATTTCTTCTCTCCACTTCCCTAGAAACATCCTAGAGGTTCTGGTCTTCTTCAAATACCCATTTAAGTTCCCTAAAAGGAGGTCTCAAAGAAGCACTTCAAAGAAGAGGTAATGTCCGTTACCGATTCTTTAATATTTATTTCTTCTTCCACTTCTTCTTCGTTAGTTGTTTCATTATGAAGTAATAACATAAGTATCACTAATATACTGATATGTTATTATAAGTATGAAACAAACTTATTTCACCATCTATCCATCCTACGAAAAATAAAATCACCGCGCGTGCGTACGTACGGAATACCGTCTCCACGCCGTGGTGTAATCTATTTTCCACCACCACCTTACTTGGATGGGTATAATGGTTTAAATAATGACTATATATGACTATTATAAAGTTATACTGATTATGAAATAGTATACATACACTCTAATACAATTCCATGATCATAGGAACGATATCATCACTCGTGCATACGTACAGAATACCGTCTCCACGATGTGATGCGACTCGTTCTACATGATCTTCATTTCATAATGATTATATAAATTAATTGAATGAATTTATATGATATATATTACACTAATACCATTCTGGAAATGAGGTATCTATAACCTAAAGATAAGAATAAGAATTTATTCGACAAAACACGCATAAGAACAAAAAGTTATAAACATCTGAAGAACAAGTAGCAATGAAATATTACTACTAAGAAGCTAAGAATATGACCATATATGATATCATAAAAATAATTATGATTCCGTAATAAGTCAATAACATTATTTAACTCATTATACAGGAGGTTTGGACACGTACAAAGCATATCAGACCTAAGGTAAGGGAAATATCACAATCTCAGTTTTATCCGAGATTGTTTATACTTTGGTATTTACTGGGGTGTATTTTATCATCCACATCCATGTTTCCTCAATATGTAATATTATTTCCATCCACCTACAATTGTTTAAATCCAATTTTACCCTTCGGTGATTTTTTACTAAAATATATCAAATGAATCTTTTTTCGTTTTTCATAAGAGGTACTTTTTAACTTTTCCGACAAAAGTACGAGAAGAATGTTTTTTTAAACTTATACGGCATGAATGGATTTTTAAAAAATTATTTCCAAGAAGATTCCTTTACATGTTTTCATGTTTATTTTTAATCAACTTCTCTTATTTTAGAATTGTATGACATGTTAAGAAAGGAAAAGTGTTTTTGAAGTAGAAAGGATATTTTCCTCAAGAATGGAGTTCAAGTGTTTTATCAAAATTATTTTCCATCTAAGATAATCTAGGGTTCTATGTCTATCCCTATTATTACATGGATTTGATTATGTTGGGATTGAAATATTTTTATGAATTCCTTTATCTTATATGAATTGTGTAATGATGTCATGATGTTTAAGAATCCCATTTTTATTACATAGTTTATGCTATGATGTATGGTTTATGATTTTGTGGCATATATAAGAATGGTATCATTATGATATGGGTGGGACCTATATCTCCCTCCAATGCATTGGGTAAAGATTTTATATCTCATGAGATAGACATGGTTGTGACGGTAGGTTATACCGGTTCAGTGAAACAGGACTGAAATGAGGAGTGAACTCGGTTCAGAAATGGACTTTGTCCACTAAGATAGTCTTGGAAATGAGTCTTGACTAATAAGAAATGATTCTCTATGATTATGTGTGTATGCCACAAAGTTTCATGTTTTGAGTTATGATTATTGGGATTAAATTTCACTACTATTATTTATCCCATGTTATGAAATTATGATCTCTTTTTCAGGTTAATATTTCCTAAAGTTATGTGCTTATGTATATGATGTGATTGATATTTCTTTTGTTTACCCTTATTGAGAATTTGAGCTCACCCTTTTGTATGTTTTATTTCCCCAGGTCAGGAAGAAAGTTATTAAGTATAATATGCCAAAAAGGGACTCTAGATATGATGAAATATGTGGGAGGAAAAGTTGATGCTTTATGAACCAGTTGTTTATGTTTCCCAGTTTCTAAAGACTCTATACCTATACGGTTCTTTCGTGGTTTTGTTATATGTTGTAATAAGTATGCTTCAATTTTGAAGTATTAACAATGTATGTAAAGTATGGATCATGATAATTAATTATTGATTTGAAACCCAAGGTTATGTAATTTTATGATTGGGTCCTTATAGTTGGTATCATAAAAAAATAAAGGGATCTAATTCATTGGAACTATAACATGCGAATTTTGGTTGAATCATGACAATACACCCATGAGATTTATGAGGAAAAGGATTCTAATCGGGATGGTGGTAAGAGTCTATCTCAAGAGGTATATCCTCCCATAGAGGTCTCAAATAGGTATCAATTGTATCCCACTACATCCAAAAGTAGAATGTTATAGTTGGTATCAGAGAAATGGTTTAGATAACTTTAGATTTTATGATAGTGTCAATATAATATACTTGAAATATACTACTATGTCCTTAAGTTGATATGATATAGAATTTAAAGATTACCATGCAACTTTACCTAAACTATGTATTTTCTAAATGGTTTCACTTATAGGGAACATAGAAGATTAAATAAGAAGGCATCAAGAATAAAATTTCCTTCAAATAAATATATTTGAATAATTAGAATTTGAACTCAAGATTTTTTATAGTGATGGATCATTTGATGAAGACTATGAATGTAAGCTGAATTAATATTTGAGAGAAACCAAATTCACTTAGAATAACATGTCAATAGTTAAGAATTTAATAAAACAATACCCTTCATATTTCAGAGTAACATTAAACATAGTAGTTGATGAAGGATAAATCAATGCTCTATAATGGAAATTAAAATTCATAAGGTGTTTAGAACATAAAAAGGAAACTATTTACATTTATGATCTTGAAATTGAAGATGATCAATGGTGGATTTTTTTCAAGTATACCAAAGGGAAATATGATCTTGATGCCATGGAATTGGACACATTTAAGTCTCTTGTACTCATTAAATATTTCCTTTAAATTTTTTCAACTCAATATGTACAAATAATTCATGTATATGAGGGAAAAATACAAATATTTAGAAATAGAATGTGGACAAATTTTTCCAATATTGGCATGGTATGTACTGAATTTTTTTTGAGGAATTTATTTTGAAATTAATAGATTTTATAGAAGATTGAAATCATTTTTACAAATATCTATGGCTACCCAAAAAGTTTAGGCCAATATGACTTATTTATTGTGATTGGAATGCTGAGATTGAGTTTTCCAACAATTATGTTCCTTGAGATTACAAATGTAAGAAATAGTCCCAATGGTAGGCAATGGGGAAGCTTGCACTAATGTAATTTGTAGGTAAGAAATTCATGTTTTTAATTTTTCATAGTTGTGGAATAAAATAACTCTAGGGAATGTATTATGAAATCTAGAAAGTTCTTATGATGTGGTAAGTTTGATTATATGGATCATTATTTCCATAAAATGGATCTTAGTAGTGATAAATACAATTATTCTATATTGGATATAAGATGTTTTAATTGTAATGAGATGTGGAATTATACTAATGTGTGTTCAAAGTTAGATACTCATGGTATAAATCATCAAAATCTAAATCAAATAGGGGTGTACAAATCATTTTCTACAACTATGGTTGATGTTGGGTCATTTAATAAAGTGGTCATAGATATTCTACTAAATTATTCAAATTGTTCCAATGCCATTTTTGATTTTGGATCCTCACATTACATCATTTATGATAAATTTTCAATTATAAATTGAATATAAACTTATTAATGGATTATAGAAATTCTCATTAAGAATACGGGTCAAAATATTTATGTAAAAAAGATTTATAGGAATATTTATATTATTATTACTGGGATGGTATTTCTAAAAAATATTATTCAACTACCAGTGGTAGATTTTGATATTATTTTGGATATGTATTGGATTTTATTTTATCACAATATTTATATATTTCAGTGATAAAAAAGTTTTATTCAATGATTTTATACATTTTATAACGTTCTAAGATGTCGAGAAATAGATTAGAGTTGATAGTGAATGTTACTTATCTCATGTTATTGAAAATAAATAAATAAATTAGATTAATGATGTCCCAATTGTAAATTATTATGTAGAAGTATTCACTGATAATTTTCAAAGTGTTATTAATGATCAATAGGTTTTCTTTATTATTGAATTAGTTCCTGATGAAAAACCATTTCTAAAATCTCTTTATTGTATAGATCAACTAGAAATTTCTCAATTAAAAAATATTTTGCTGGAATTTCTACATAATGGATTCATTCATCCTAAGAGTTCACAATGGGGTGATCCTATTTTATTTTTTAAATATAAATATTTCTAAATGGGACTATTTAATGATTATAGATCCTTAAATGACATAAATATTAAGAACATGTATCATATACCTTATATAAATAATTTTTATCAGATCCAAGGAGAAAAGTAATTTTCAAAGATTGATTTAGGTTAGGTAGTATCAGTTAAAGGTAAAGGACGTATATATTCAAAAGAAAATGTTTCAAATAATATACACACATATTGTGTTTTTAGTTACACCATTTTGATAATCTAACTCACCATCAATATTTATGGAACTTATAAATAATGTTTTGGATGACTATTTATGTAATTTTATTATTATTTATTGATGATATATTAGAATTTTCTAAAATTCATAAGGATCAGGAAATACAAATAACGATTATTTCTTAAACATGAAAATATATTATTATTTTTTTTGAAAATTTAGCAAGAGATCATTTTTGATAAAACAAAATTATTTTATTTTGTATTTTTTAAAAAATAAAGAATAATTATTTCCCATATTAAGACAAAGGTTTTTAAATAATGGGAAAGACCTAAAAATGTCATAGAGATTTTGAGTTTTATTAAATTAATGGGTTACTACTAATGGTTTTTGAGTAATTTTATTATTTATCTAGAACATCGACGGTGTTAACATGAAAATGAGTTCAATTCACCTAGAAATAAGAAAGTGGTAATTTTTTCTTGATCTAAAAAGAAGATTTTTGAATGAGAGAGTTTTAGTCAATCCCTATAAAAATAGTGAATTTTTTATCTACATTGTTCATTCATTGAAGGGACATGATTTTGTTTTGATACAGAATGAAAAAATAATTGATTATACGTTACAATAACATAAACATCAATATTTTAATTACCCCTCACATAGTTTACGATTTTCTTCTATGGGTTTTTATTTAAAAATATGGAGGCATATGTTATATTTAGTAAAGTTTTATATATATAAATATATATTGATTATAAAATTTTAAAATCTATATTATCTAATAAATAGTTGAACATGAGTTAGATAAGACAACATAAACTGATGAAGGATCCAGAATATATAATTAATTACCATTTTAAAAAATCAAATGAAGTATGTGCTATTTTTTGTTAGAAAAATAATTCTACATTAAGCGTGTTACATTTGGAACATGACCCATTGGTTAATTATTTCATAATTTTTCCCTAGAAATTTTCCATGTAGGATCATACTATTTTTTTTTACATTTTTTAATAATCATCTCTATAAAAAGAGATGATTAATAAAAAACGAGGATCATGTTTTATTGGTAAAGGGAAAATATGTTATGAAGGGAAAATTTATAGTATTTAATGTTGAATAATATGGAGTTATTATATTTGGAAAAAGGTTATGTGTGACTTGTAATTCCCCATTGAAGATATAATTGTTGACTAAAGGACATAATTCCACATTTTTCATTCATCCTAGAATCACTAATATATATATATATATACCTTTAAGAGTATTGATGGTGGGATAGAATGAAACGATATATTTCTGACTTTACTATGAAAGATTTGAATTTGGAATATGATATATTTGAACTAAAATTACTGAAGGGGTTACTTCAGGATTTTCAAATTCTATATTGGAAATGAGAAATTATATACATAGATTTTATCATGGTATTTCCAAATACATATTGAGGTAATAGTTAAATTTGAGTTATTGTTTATTGACTAGATAAATATGTATACCTACTTACCATTAGAGATACCATTTATTTAAATATTCTTTATCAACTATATATCAAGGATATAATTAGGTTACATGGATTCACTATATCTGTTGTATTTTATTATGATCCAAGATTCCCCTCTAGTTTTTGGAAATTACTTTTGAAGTCATTGGTTGATGAATTAAATTTTAGTACATATTTTTATCCTCAATATAATATATATTTAAAAAAAATGATTCAGAACATGGAAGAAAATATTCTTGATTATTCATAGTATTACCATGGATATGGGATTAAATTATTTCATTAGTTGAGTTTTTATAAAATAAGAATATTTGTTCAAGTAAATAGATGAACAATTTTGAGGCATTATATGGATAGCAGTGTCAGACACCTAATTTTTTGGATGAAGCAGGAGAAAACATATTTGGTACCTAATTTGGTATATGAAATTTTTTTGAAGGTAAATATGATTTATTAACATATGAGGATGTATTAGAGTAACAAGAAATTTTATATGGATAACCAGAGGAAATATTCTTTTTGAGGTAGGTGATCATGTTTTTATTAAAGTATATCCATGAAATAGTTTTATATATTTTGGTAATATGAGGACAATAAGTCTTTTGATCAATGCACTATATGAAATCATAGTTAATGTTGGATATATCACCTATAAATTTTTTCCCACCTATTTTATCCCTGTTAAATAATGTATTTCATGTTTCTATGTTAAAAGAATATGTGTCAAATTCATCTCTTATTTTGAGACATGAAGTATTTTAGTTGGAAGATAAACATTCAAAAGAGGAAAATCCAATTTAAATTATTGATCATAGAGAGAAACTGTTGTGGAATAAATTAATTCATCATGTTAATGGTTTGTTAGAAGAGTCATATGGTTAAAGACACAGTAAGAGAGTCTAAAAATGTTATGAGAGAATGATATCCCCATTTTTTAATAAGTGAATAAAATTTTGAAGATGAAATTTAAAAATGGAGTAATGAATGTATAAACCCAAGTAGATTTATGATAAATCATTATCATATATTTTTGTTACTAAATAATTATATTTTATAGAGTTATAATTATTATAATAATATTAGGTAACTATTCAGCCAAAGATGAAAATGTTTTCTTTCTAGCCAAATTGAATTTTCTGGCATTATATGGTTTTAATTAAAATAATAAATTTTAAATTATAGAATTTTTAATTTGATAAAATTAATTTATTTTTTGAATTCATCATGTCAACATTATCTAACATTGATGTTTTGATAATTTTCTGAAAATATTTGTTTTTCAATGAGTAGTGAAAATGATTATTTCTATTGAAAATTCTATTTTTATTTAATGTATTTCAATGTAATATTCTATTTTGGATCAGTTTTAAATTTCAATTATTACTATTTTATTAAAAATAATACAATTATATTCTTTTTAATTTTTTTACATGAATTTTATATAAAAAAATTTTATACATAAAATTGAATTTATGTGAAATAGTATTTCATTGCATTTTTTCGTATAATTTTATTTTAAATTCTATCAATTAATTTATTTGAATTTAAAAATATTAATTTAACATTTTTAATTAGGAAGTGACTTTTTTTTAAATAGGTCTATTCTATTCTTTGTTCATTATTTATAGTAACCATAGAAAATATTTTTCAACATAGTAAGGGTGAATCAAGAAAATAAGGTTCAAAATAATATTATAATGGCTAAAAAATGATCCTAAAATTTTCCGTTATCCTATTAAATTTGTTTATTTTTTCGAATTCCAGCCATGTTTAAAAAATATGGAAATTTAGTGCAATATTTGTTTTTTTTCTAACCCTTATAATATTTATGAAAAATATAATGTAAAAAATGTCACTTTATTATTTTAAATATCTATAATAATTTTGAAATAGATAAAACAATTTTTGTTTATTTATTAATTTTTATTTGAAATATAAGTTATTTTTTATCATGGTAATTTATTTATAATTTTTACCCTTCAAATAATGACCGAAAATTATTATGTAAAACTAACACAATATTTATTCATTTAATAAAAAAAATAAAAAATGATTTTAAATATATTAAAAGTAATATAATTTGATTGAATTATTAAGTTCAGAAAAATTTTAATTGATTATAACTTGTTAGGTATGTGTTAAAGGACTATATTCTAATTTCATTGTTGTTATGTTAATTTCAATGTCCAACTAAATGAAAAGTAAAAAATGGAATTATTTATATTTTTTTAAGAATAATACATTATTAAATAATTTAATTTCTTAAAAGTCTTATCTTCTGGGAAGAGATTTTGATATAGATTAAAATTTAAATATGGCCCATCTAAGGGTCAATTTTATTTTTAGAGTAAATATATTGACCCTTAATGAGTAAAAAACACAATTTATACTCTAATCATCAAAAGGGTTAAGGTAATGGGGTTAAAAATTAAAAAGGGTTAAAAAATAATATAAACATGACCAAAATTTATTGGATGAGATTATTTAGACCCACAATCTTCTAATATAATAATTATATATTTTTTGATCTATTTTCCTATAAAAATTTATTTATATTAATTAAATATTTTATGTAATTCTAATAGTTACCCTTACCCCTCTTATAAAAGATCACATCCTATCTTCTTTTCCTCACACATCAAAAGTACTTTCTTTCAACCAATACCTACCAAAATCGATTCCTTACATCCCAACCCATGTACTAGAGTTAATTTTTTATTAGGAAACCATCCTAGTAATCGGTTTATGGTAATCCTTAAGAGTTTTTCCAAATAAGAGGAGGATAAAGAAGGCACATGACAATTCAAATATGAGGTCAAATACACTTTACATTAAAATCCTTATTTTAAATGTTTTCAATATTTATTTTAAAAATATTTTTTCTCCATTTCTTTATTACTAAAATAATTTTACTTATGTATTTATGTAGACACAAATAAATTATAAAGGAAGTTTTATGACTCTTTTTACTTTTGTTTAATGTTTTTTCAAAAGAAATATTTTTATATATTTATAAAATAAAAAATGAACATTTTATTTTATAATGTACAACAAAAATGGGTTTTAATTCCACTATAACTATTATTATTTTTTGAATTCCAATAAAATATTTCATCCATTATTCAATGAAAACCCTTGTTTTTATTTATTATGGGTTTTTTCAAAAATTTCTTAAATGGAATGGATTTTTTAATGTCTTTAAATACTTTATTTTGAGTGTAAAGAATATTTTTGTGACTGTACTACATGTTATTTATTTTATGTGATATGATTTTATAATGGTTATTGGTAATTATCTATGACTATGGGCGGTTCCTATATAAGCCAAAGACAAGTGGTTTCACTATAAACCATGGATGAGTGGTTATGTTATAAAATAGTGATGTGTTAGTTTGTGATATGCATCCAGTGAATTGGTTATGATTTATTTTGGAAGTAAACCATATTGGTTATTCAAGTTGTAAGATTGATTATATGAGTGATATACAAATTAAGTCCCATATTACCTATGTGATTTATATATGCTTTATATGAGTTTTTACTTAAAAAATATCAATTCACATTAAAGGATAACGATCTTATGTTTAAAAGAATATATATATTTCTTTTCTAAGGGTGAAATTTATAAAAAATAACAAGAAAATTATTTGTTTTCCATGATTTAGATGAATCCTCTTTGTGTTTTTTTTACCTTTAATATTTCTTATAAAACGTCCTATCAAAATATTGGGATAGAAAAGTTGATTTCTTGGTTAAGAAAATGTTTATTTTGAGTGAAAATATTAATTTTGAAAAAGTAATTTTTTTATAAGTATTCCATAAAGAATAATTTTATTTCATTCCTTTTAAGTATTTTAATAATTTTTTTTGATCATACAACATTTTAATTTTTTCACTAGGTTTATAGGATAAATATGGACATTGATGTCGTCATGATGAAAATTGTGTAGATATTTCATGAAAAAAACATATTATACAGTAAAATTAATTTTTTATAGATAAAATCAATACTATGTAAAAGATTCCAATTTGGGATGTAATAGTTATTTATGTAAGTGTGATGGTATAATTTTTAAAAATCTAAACCGTAAAGATCCTAAAATGATAGAGAAATAATTCTTAACTTAAAACTCAATATTATATAATTTTTATGGGATGCCCTTATAAAATGAATTCAAATTTAATCATTTAACACATACCTGATATGGTATATTTGTTTAAATATTTTTCAGAACACAATAATTCATTCAAATATCATTATTTTTAATATTTTTAAGACAATTTATCATATTTTTCTATTAATTGAATAAATAATTTGTTTTCATCACATAATCATTTTAGGTTATTATATCATCATTAAAAATTAGAAATAAACAACCATGATAAAATAAAGTATTCATATTTAAAAAAACCATTTAGAGAAAAACTTATGTTTTTTTTATTCTGGTTTGAAAATATTATAAATATTTAAAGAAGAGAGTGGCATTTTTTACATTATCATTTATATAAATATGATAAAGCTAAAAATCATGGCTATATGGATAAAAAACGATATATTTTTTATAATTTTTATATCAATATAGATGGATTAAACACATTAAATAAAATATATTCAAGTGTTATGAAAATTTTTTAGTCCTTGTCATATTATTTATAACCTTAATTAACTGATTTATGCATATCAAGGTGACCGAAAGATACTAAGGTTATTATTCATTATGAAAAAAATAAAAGGCTCCTATTTTATAAAATTTGGAACACCTAACTATAAATATGAAATCAATTTTTCAATATTTAATTCATATAAGTGAATTTTTTTATTAATGTTATCCAAAAAAATCTGATGATTTTTTTCAAAACAATTAATTTTAAGTACAAAATTTTATTTATAGCTATTTTATGTATAATATTCATTCCAAAATCTGTAACTATATTTTTTTAATAGAATTAAACTAATTAAATTTTAAAACTAATAATAAATATAATATGACTTTATAAATAATTTAAAAAAAGAAATATATTTCACTATTCATTGAAAATCAATCTTTTTAGAAAATTTACAATAATGCATCATAAAATAATTTTGGAACTATAAAAAAAAATTTGGTACATTTTTTCAAATCCAATTTATATAATTTTGAAATCAATACTTTAAATGAAATACAAGAAAGCATAGTTTATCTAGATATATTTCTTTTCTTTTATGCTGAAAAATTACGTAATATTTTTATAATAATTATAATTCCATAAAATATAATTAATTAGTATTATTAATACATTAAAATTATGTATCTAGAAATTATCTGGATTTTTACATTAGTATCCAAATAGGGATGCAATTTTCATAAAAGTACACACTATTTTATTTACCATAACTATGGATATTCTCATATTCTTAGGTTTTTCCATAGTCTTCTCACAAATATTTTCATATCTTGGTCTCGAGAAATAACTAAAAAATTATAGGATATAAAATATATAAAATCTAACATAACATCAAAATATATTACATCATTTAAGATGAATATTTAGTAAATCTCTTCAATAACCTTCATGAGAACCATAAATGTTTAGTGTCTTTGAAGACTAGATACAAATAAAAATTATTTATGTACATCTTTTACATCATTATTCACATATTTTACCCTTATATATATAAAAAAAAAATTTCTTCATAACATTGTGTAATGGAAATAAAAGAAAGAGGTGATCTTAAATTATCAGTAAGGGTAAAAATTAGAGATTTCAATCTATCATAAGTGAGCGTAAGATAAATATGATGGAGTGGGAGTATAATTAAGAAACATAAGATTAATATAGTATTTTAATACCCAAATATTCATGGATTGTACATATTGAGTCATAACATAATACATTAGAATAACATAACTCTTGATATAAAAAACTTTCATGAGCCATGAGAGATTATTATATTAATAAGAAAATGTCTTGGAATTATGGATCATAAGATTATTTCAAAATCCTAAGAATTGAATTTATTTCATTATTAACATATTACTACCAGGAATATCATTACATAATGGAAAACATTTGTTCATGGATTGAGTTCACTCCCCAAAATCCTTTTATTTTTGGAATGGGTTCACTCTCTATCCCCAATAATATTATATCATCAGTTATAATTCATTACCCAATGAATTTGAGAGAAATAATGGACCCACAAATCACATAATTAAAACTATATATATGTGTACCACAGTAACATAAGAAGATTTATCATTTCATCATAGCATTGTTGAGATGGTATGTGAGTATGATATAATCTATAATACCAAATGTAGGATCGAAGTAATTGAGATACAGAGTAAAGTATCTAAAGATTATCAAAAAACAAGAGGGGGGGTTGAATTTTATACTTTTTAAAATTACTTTAGAAATTTAAAGATTGTTATGTTTAACAATGTTAAACAAGGTAATTCACAAAACCTCTAAGTTCTACACACTTTCTTGATTCAATAAATATGATTCTGATAAAGAAATTGCAGAAAAGTGATTCCGGAAATGAAACGTAATGAAAGTTTACAATGATGAAGATTCTACCCTAAAGTGTATAGAATCTAACTAAATCAGAGTACAAGTATAAGGAAGTATAAGAATGTTTTACTTTACTCAACAATACAAATGCAGCAGAAATCTTGTATTAAAACAAGTAATATTTAGTAAATATTTTATCCAAAAGAGAAGGGTATCCATCAACCTTGGATAAGGGACCCTTGATTTATACTTTCAAGAAAGTATGTCTTACCCACACCAGGATAAGCCATCAATACAAAGATCAGAGTCTGTCTTGCTATCCCCACAAGCCCTCAACTTAAAGGTAGTCGGCACCTCTGTCTTCCTCAGGAAGGAATCCCTCAACATCAAGGTAGTCGGCACCTCTGTCTTCCTATCCTCGGAACACAACAACAATTAGAGTCACATAAAGAAAATCTGAACTAGAAGTTCAATACGCACTAAGCATGAGGGTATCTTTCTCTAGAAATCACTTCAGATCAAAAGTTTTCCAAAAGTCCTGAGATATTTCAAATGATCTCCTACTTATAAGCACGGCTTCAACGGTCGGCTCCCTCCTCCAACAATCATATTTTTTCTTGAATTTCAGAGGGACCTATACACATGTCACTTAAACAATGTTTATTTAGTATCTAAAAGCATGACATCATTTCATAACACAATAAGTGTTAGAAAAAATATGGTTACATAACTAGAAATCTAATATTCTGAATGTAAGCAAACAAATGTTCAGAGTCTAACAAAAAATGAATTCAGAGTCTATAATACAAGGATATTCAGATTCTATTTTCTAGGAATTAGGAACCTAAACTATATAGAATTCCAGAGTCTGAATTTGAAGAAAATTCATAATCTAGATTCACAAGAATTACGAACCAGAACTCACAAATTTTGGAATCAAAGTTCCTGAGAATTCGGAGTCAGAACTCATAAGAGTTCATAACTAGAATTCATAATCATAATTAGGAGTTAGAACTTAGAAGAGTTCGTATCTTGAATTCGTAATCAGAATTCGGAGTCAGAACTCAGATGAGTTCATATACAGAATTTGTAATCATAATTCGGAGTCAGAACTCAGAAGGGTTCATATCCAGAATTCATAATCAGAATTCAGAGTCAGAACTCAGATGAGTTCGTATCCAGAATTCGTAATCAGAAATCAGATCCAAAAACAAAATGATTCATATCATGGTAATTATGGGATTTCGAGGTTTTGGTTTCAAACCAAATTTACACTTAGAAAATTATGATATGAACAATGAAAACATGGTAAGGATAAATTTCCTTGGGAAAGGAAAATTTTCCGTATAGAAACAAAACATAGGGTAAAAAGAGATTTTCCTTGAGATAAGGTGTTTGTGATTTTCAAAACAAGAAGGAATGGTAAATTCATAAGGAATCCTTAATGACTCAACAATCTCCTCTAAGTATGAAGGAATGGAAAAGTCATAAGGAAAACCTTATTGACTCAAAAATATCCCCCTTTTTGGATGGAACAAATAACCTTACGAAAAATAATATAAGGACATAGAATGATTTTTCTAGATTTTGAAATAGAACTTATCTCCCTTTATACATTGGAAAATCTGAATACGACTAACTCCCCCAAAGGCTTTGGAACACAAAGGATAGTATTCTTGATTTCCGAAATGAGAATTTTATTATCTTGAGTACAGAAATATCTGTAATGAAAACTCACCCTTAGATAAACTCCCCCTTAGAGATATTTCTTCTTTATATAGAATTATTTATCCTTCTCCCCCTTTATGATTTTAAAAAAGAGTTTGAGGGAATGGAAAATAATATGATACCTAAAATATTAGTACAAACATCTAAACAACAACGAGAAAATAAAAATTTCATTAAAATTGGAAGAATTTTTATATGGGAAAAAATACAACAAAAGTTCGGATTGAGATATTTTCCTTCCTTCTCCTTGGGTATCAACTTCTTTAATATGGTTTTCAGCTTCTTTATCTCCTTTTGATATTCCTTTTCTTTCTTCTCTAAGGATTTGTTCCTATAATCCCGAGCCTTCAGAGTCTCTTCTTGAACCTTCAATAGGTCATCTTGCTTCACTAACTTCTCATCAATATTGATCTAGAGATCCCTTTCTGTTTTCCAACTTTGGACAACATAATTCAACTTCCCATTCAGATCTTTGACATCCTGAATCCGAGTATTCTGCTCAAGATTTAGCTTTTCCTCAATGCTATTTGTGAGATCCTTGATTTTTCTATCTTTAGTATCAATAGTTTTCTTAACATCATCTTGAATGTCATTGAGCTCTCTCAAATATTCAACTATATTATTTGACCAGCTGACCATTTTATTTCAAGATTTTTTGTTGGCTTCATAGTTGATAAGAAAATTCATTTGATCAGCCTTAGTCTTTACACACCTATCCATCACCTTGGATACAGAATCTGATTTCTGATGCAAGATATGTTGATGCATCTGACAACTAGATTCAATGGTTGGAAAGATCGGAATTGTGCAAACAAGCTTCTTCGGATATTGAATTACAAAATCATGTCCCATAGTTGATGATTTCGAATCTGACACTTTGTTTGGTGATGGTTCTTACTCTAGCTCGACCAGCTTCCATTTAGAAGATCCAACAGCTTCCTTATTCCTTAAAATTGTTTTTGTAGGTGTATCAGCAACCACTTGTTTTTCTATGTCGGTTTTCAGAACAGCTTCCTCATATAGAGACTCATGCTCAATTTTAGACAATTGAACAATATTATCTTCATCAATTTTTTCTTTCTCGGCTCCTGCCTCAACATATTCATGAAGAATGAAGTCATGATTATGACTCTCTCCCTCAGATAATTTGTTCACTTCCACTTCTGCCTTCTCATCAATTCTAGGTGTAGCAAGTTACAAAGATCTGGCTGGATAAGTACGTATTGATAATTTTTCAGATGGACTTTCCTTCTCATGAATGTCTTCCACTTACTTTATCAGATCAGCTGTATCATCACTGCTTTCAGCTTCTTGTACTTCTACCACAACTTCCTTTTCAACATCCTTCTCTTGGGATTTTTCTGGAGTCATGTACTTCTTCCCCAGAGTCTCAGGTAATGGTTATACTAAGAAATTTTTTAGTACATGAATGTTTTCAGATGCAATTTCAATGTCCATCAAAAAAGATTGGACAATTTCAGACTCATACATTTTCTTCTTAAGCTTCTTCTCTTTGGCTTACTTCTCAATATCTTCAACAATATTTTCTTTTAGAGCATTGGACTCAATAGGATCTAGACCAAACTGTGGTTCTTCTTCCTTCCGATTCTTTTTATCCTCCCTACACTTGGAAATCACCTCATCTAGATTGGCTCTCTGATTCTTGGTCTTTAGAGGTGAGGTTTGATCTTCCATAGCTTTAGGGGTATCACCTTTAGCTTCTACTTCCTTCAATTTTCTTTTCTTTCTATCCTTCTTTGATGGTTGAGCCCCTTCTGCATTTTTCAGAATGAATTCTTCCACTTCCACTGGAAGATCATAAAACATTCCGGAATGTTTAGAAAAGCTGACATTCAATCTTTTCAAAGTGTCATCACTAACTAACATAACTTTGCAATTCCTTAGCTTGGAACTCCAAGGAATCTTGATGAACTCAAGACACTAAACAATCAACTTGGAGTGTAGGGTAGGATACTTGATTATCTATGCTTTCAAATTCCCATTCTTGATATTCTATATCGTAATGAGAATATGCTTCATCAGATTGATCATTCTTAGATTTACCAAAAAATGTAAGATATACATATTAATTTTCTTCAGGGTGTTCTTGTCACCCTTTCTCAGTATGATAAAACCCTGAACCCATAACTCAAGGATCCAATTGTTGGTAGACAAGTGAGAAATTTTTGCGGTCTTGACATCTATAAGTCCAAGAAACTCCATAGCTTTTACCTTGATAACACTTCCTTGAACATCCGCTAATTTTTGGGAAAAACATGGCTTCTCCTTCATGAGACAACCCTACCAATCTAGTAGACTTGGTTTATAAAAGTGCCTATATTTTTCAACAACTTTTGAAAGAAAGTTTTTCTCAACCATATTCCTTGAAAAAGAAAATTGGTTCATAAAATTCTATCAGCAGATCCGATAACACAACATCTTGAGCTCCTGGCTTTGATATACAAATGCTTTCCCATTCATTAAGAATGATATTCTTTGAAATAATAGAATCAAACTTGTTGAAGAAGTTCAGATGTACCATCCTCTCATTGTATACTTTCCACTATGAAATCAGCTTTACATTAGACATATCTTGAGAAAGAACTTCACCAGACATTCGGAATTGAGAAACCTTGGAAAATCCGGAACATGATTTTGAAGTGGGGCAGAGCTTCGACACACAAAAGCCTGAAGACTGATGTGGGACAACCATTGGGGGTCCCATTTTTATAGTTGTTGATATAATGGTTCATCTTCTAATCTCAATCCAATGGCTGAGAATTATCCTGATCAGATCGGATTGTTGAAATGGAAGCTGCAAGGATGATTTGGTAGGATCCGATCATTGGAGATTTTTTAAAGAGAACATTCGGATTTAAGAAAACTGGAATCTGAAAAATTTTAAAAAACAAAAGAAACTACCAGCATGTAAAAGGTGATTACGAAAACTCAAGAAAGGGTCATTCCTTTTGGATTCTAAGGATAATTATTCCTATTGAGGAAAATTCTTCTTAATGACTATAGATTTCGAAAAAAAACTTGAGTACGAAAGAAAAATGAGTACGCAGATATTCATTACAAAAGTCCTCATTATGAAAATCTTCATTACTGAAATATTCATTACGAAAAATATGAAAAAAATCATTATGAAAAATAAAAAAAATTATTACAAAAAACATAAAAAGACATCATTAAAAAAAATTTCACTATGAAAAAATATGAAAAACATCATTATGAAAAATATAAAAAACATCATTACAAAAAATATGAAAAAATTCATTACAAAAAACATGAAAAACTTTATTATGAAGAATATGAAAAAATCCATTTCGAAAAACATGAAAAATTCATTACAAAAATATGAAAATCATCATTATGAAAAACATGAAAAAACTATCAAACAAATGTAATCCCCCTATGAAAAAGAGTTTATTAATTTAAGAAGATTGGTACAACCAGAAGTTAATGAGGAATATTACCTTACAGTTATCATTCCTAACTTCTGTTTAATGTATTCAAATCTATTAGAGGGCTAAGATTTTGTAAAAATATCAGCAAGTAGATTTTGCATTCTGATAAATTTAAGAATGATATCTCTTTTTTGTGTGTGATCCCTAAGAAAGTGATTACTAATATATATGTTATTTTCACGAGAGTGATGTGTAGGGTTTTGACTAAGGGAAATGACACTTATATTATTACACAAAATTTTTGTATTGGGAGAACTCATACCATAGTCTGTGAGTGCGTGTTACATCCACAACACTTGAGCATAGTAACTTCCAGCTTCTGCATATTCAACTTTAGCAGTGGAAAGTGCTACTGAGTGTTGCTTCTTTCATGAACAAGAAACTAATGAATCTCCTAAAAAATGACAAGTCATAGATGTACTCTTTCTATCCATTCTACATCCACCAAACTCAACATTTGAAAAAGTTTTTAAAACAAAATCATTTCCAGAAGTATAAAAGAGTCATAAATCCATGGTTCCCATTAAATAGTGAAAAATTATTTTCACTTCCTTTAAATGGGATTACTTAGGATTGGATTGGTATCTTTCACATAAGCATACTGGAAATATTTTGTCTAGATGAATATCTATTAAATAAAGTAAACTTCCTATCATACCTCTAAAAGATGATTGATCTTCTGGTTCCCAGCTTCATCAAGATCAAGTTTATTTGAGGTACCAATGGGAGTACTTATACTTTTATTGTTGTCATATAAATACTTTTTAATAAGATATTTAATACACTTATGTTGGGATATATATATTCATTTTGGTTTTTGAGATATTTGAAAACCAAGGATAAATGTTAACTCACCCATCATACTCATTTCATACTCATATTTCATTAGATCCATAAAGGAACCAGTTAAAGATTGTTGAGTTGAACCAAATATAATGTTATCAACATAAATTTGAATAATCAAAACATTTTTCTTATATTTATTTATAAAAAGGGTTGGATCTGCATTAACCTTAACATAACTATTCTGAAGAAAAAATCCTGTAAGTCTATCATACCAAGCTCGAGGGTCTTGCTTAAGTCCATACAATGCTTTGGTAAGTCTAAAAACATGATTATGATGTTTTGTATCTTCAAAACTAGGAGGTTGTTCAACAAAGACTTCCACTTGAACGTAACCATTAAGGAAAGCACATTTCACATCAATTTGAAAATGTTTAAAATTGAATAATGCTGCAAAGCCAAGTAAGATATGAATAGATTCAAGTATAATTACTAGAGAATAGGTTTCTTCAAATTCTATTCCTTCTTGTGGATTATAGCCTTTAACAACTAATCTAGCTTTATTTCTAACAATGATTCCATTTTCATCACACTTATTTCAGAAGACATATTTTACTCCAATAATAGATGTTTCCTTAGTTTTTTCAACCTAGGTCCAGACTTTATTCCTTTTGAATTCATTTAGTTCATCTTGTATGGGTTTAATCCAATCATCATCACCTAAATCTTCAACAGTGATTTTTGATTCTAATTGGGAAAGGAATGCTAGATGTTCTACTTCATTCCTTAAAGAACTTCTAGTCCTTACAGGATGATTCACATCACAAATGATGCTATCACAAGGACTATTCTTTAGAAATAACTGATTTGGGTTTTTTAAAACCTGTTCATCAACATAGGGTAGGAAATCTTCTTGGGATAATGCTTTAGAAACATTTTCATGGGCATTTTGCTTATCAGAAAGATCTTATAACAATGGTTGATCATCACTTTTTGAAAAAAAATCCGAATATGTAGGTTGGGGTTGTTTAAAAACAAAAGGAACAGTTTCATCAAATTTCACTTGTACTGTCTCTTCAACAGTACAATTGTTTTTGTTGAAAACTCTATTAGCCTTAGAAGTTGTGGAGTAGCCTAAGAAAATTCCTTCATCATATTTTGGTGTGAATATATAAAAATTATATTTAGTATTAAGAATGAATACCTTGCAACCAAAAACCTTAAAGTAGGAAAGTCTAGGGTTTCTACCATTTCATAACTCATAAAGAGTTTTATTAAGAAAAGGTCTAATAAAAACTCAATTTATAGTATAATAAGAAGTACATTTAGCTTCAGCCCAAAAATATTTGGCTACAGAATATTCACTCAACATGGTTCTAGTTATTTCTTGAAGAATTCTATTTCTTCTTTCAATAACACCATTTTGTTGAGGTGTTCATGGTGCTGAGAAGTTATGAGTAATGCCTTTTCTACAACAAAAAGATTTAAAATCAGAATTTTGAATTTTCCCCCATGATCACTATGAATAGTTTTTAGTGGATGGTTCTTCTCATTTTTAACTTGAGCTCTAATACTTTTGAAATCAGAAAAATCTTTAGACTTCTTTTCTATAAAATAGACCCACATAAATATAGTCTAATCATCATCCGAGACAAATAAATTATGCTTTCCCCCAATGATTCTAGTTTTTGTAGAACCAAAGAGATCTATATGCACTAATTGTAATTCATTAGTAGTTGAGACTTTACTGACTGATTTAAAACTTGATTTCTGTTTCTTTCCACATTGACAATGGTCAAAAACTTTTGAAGAATCAAATCTAAGCTCCGGTAGATTCTTAACTAATATTTTCTTAGAAAGTTTGAAAAAGTTCCTAAGGTTACAGTTTCGTAACCTTCTATGCCACAACCAAGAATGATCTTCCATTGCACTAAGGAAAGGTAGATATTGGCTCCTAAGGTCTTCTAATTTTAGTGTGTAAACATTCTCTTTACTATAGATAGAAAGAATAAACCCTCCCTTGGAATTGTGTACTAAGCACTTATCATTCCAAAAATTCACAAGGTAACCTTCATCACATAATTGTCTTATGCTAATGAGGTTGTTCTTAAGACCCTTAACGAATAAAAAATTTGAAATCAATGTTTTTCCAAGAAGAATGATGATATATATACCAATAATTTCTCCCTGATAATTATCTCTGAAAGTTACTCTTCCTCCTTTCGTCTTGATAATCTTTTCAAAATTGTTTTTATTACCAGTAAAATTCCGGGAACATCCACTATCCAGGTACCATGTATTGATGTTTGTACTTTCTCTATTTTCCTAGAAATAAGAAAAAGTTAGCATTTCGGAATCCAAACTTTCTTGGATCCAGAAATCTCAGAAAGAAAAATTTTAGGCACCCACATCTTTTTAGAAAAATTGCCTTTATGAAATCCTAAAGACTGGGTTTTGTTTAAGGAGCAATTTTTTTCCCAATGTCCACCACACTAAAACTTAGTACAGAATGGAGTACATTAAGGAACAAAATAATTGTAAATAAAAATCGGTTTAGAACCAGTATAACCAAAACCAGAACTATTCCGTAGAGGTCGAATTTGAGAATACATTTTATCAAAATTTTCCTTACCTAAGGTAATGGTTGACAAACACTTCCTCAAGGAAAAGATTTTAGATTTCAGTTTGATAACCAAGTTCTTGTCTTCTAAAACATTTTATTTTGAACTATAGCTAGGCTTGAAAACATTTTTCTTCGAAATTACGTTTTCTAGATCTTTAGAAAGTTTATTCTTCTTAGAATTTACTTAATATTTTTTGAAATACATTCAAAATAAACATTTTTCTTATAATGATCTTTAGAAAGATATGATATTTTATTTATTAAGAATAGTATTCCAATATTTTTCCTTATCACGTTTTTTCATGAGTTTTGAATTCTGAATCTCAAGGAGTTTGAAAAACCTAGAAACTTCTTCATAGGAAGGTAAAGTATTATATTCATCCGAAGAAGATTCTTCATCTGAAGAGTTATAATATTTATCATTACTAAAATTTGTATTTAAAGAAACATTGGTCATTCATTCAGTATTGTGTACCTTACCAATTGAGCAAAGATTTTCAATAGGTAGTCTGGCTATTAGACCAAGATTCTTCTATCCAGAAGATTCGTAATCTGAAGATTCATCTGAAGAGTCACCACCACTGGAACTCCAGGTGTCATTAGCTTTATAGACTTTTTTATCTTTAGCCTTATAATACTTCTTTCTGTTTCTCTCAGAATTCCTTCAATTTCTTTCTTTTCTCTTAAGCATTGGTCAATCTGGTCTTATATGCCCAATTCTATTTCATTCATAACATGTGAATTCTGAATCTTTCTTGTCTTTCCTTTCCTTCTTCTTATATCTGGATTGAAAGTTCCTCTGTCTAGCTATGTTTTTCATCCTTTGAGCAATATTTTTTAACTCATTCTCGGAGTATTCACTTCAACATGATTCAGATTGGATATCTACTTTCTTAGACTTAGATCTGGCAACTCTCTCTAGAGTCTTAGTTTTCTTATGATTAGTAGTAGTAGTAAAAGCAACACTGCCATTCCCATTTTTCTTCTCAACATTATCAGCATCTCTCTTCATTCTAGTCTCATGTAGAAGAAGAGTTCCAAATAGTTCATCTATGGAAATCTGAGTAACCTTTCTATTATCATATATAGCTATCCTCTTGGATTCCCACTCATTGGGCATGATGTTTATGATCTTATCAACAAGAGCTACATCGTCTAACCCTTTCTCACCCATGGATTGTAAACTATTAACAATAGTCATGAATATTTGTTTCACCTTATATATGGGTTCTCCATAAGGAAAGTTAAAACCATGATATTCACCTCTAAGCATGGCTCTTCTTGTTTCAATAACCTTGGAAGTTCCAAAGTGAGTAACTTCAAGTTTCTTCCATATACAATTTTCTGCATCATAAGATGAAATTGGGATAAATATATTTCTAGTCATGGAGTAAAGCAAAGTATTGTATACCTTATAATTCAGTTGATATTCATGCTTTTAGTTACTGGTAAAGGTACTAACTTCTTTATCATGGATTTTGTATCCTCCAGTAAGCATAACAAAATTATTAACACCAGTATTGATAATGAATGTATTCACACGATCTCTGTAGTTTTGGTAATCATTTCCATCAAAGATAGGTGGTCTAGTTAGATTGAGATTTTCTATGGAACCAACATTGGTTCCTTCCATATTATAGAAAAATCTTTCCAAAAAACATGTTAATAGGAAAAGTTAGGATTCAAGGAAAATATTACAAAGAAAAGAAAAATATATAACAATGAAAACTTGATCAAGAAAAATGTATACGTGAGTATAAGTATTTCAGATACCTTCTCTGATACCAATTATTGAGATGGTATGTGAGTATGATATACTCTATAATACCCAATGTAGGATCGAAATAAATGATATAATAATTAAAGTATCTAAATATGATCAAAAAACAATAGGGGAGGGGTGAATTGTATACTTTTAAAAATTAATTTGGAACTTTTAAAGATGGTTATGTATAACAAGGTTAAATAAGGAATTCCAAAAAACCTCTATGTTTTACACACTTTCTTCATTCAAGAAATATGATTCCATGAAAGAAATTCTAGAAAAGTGATTTCAGAAATGAATCTTAATGAATGTTTATAATGATGAAGATTATACCTTAAAGCATATAGAATCTAAATAAATTAGAGTTAAAGTATAAATAATTATATGAAAGTTATACTTTCATCAACAATACAAATTCATTTGAAAACTTGTAACAAAACAAGTAAAAGGTAGTAAATATTTTAACCCAAAGACAAGGGTATCCAAAAACCTTGGATAAAGGACCCTTGACTTATACTTTCTAGAAATTCCGTCTTACCCACACTAGGGTATGCCCTCGATACGAAGATCAGATTCTGTCTTTCTATCCCCGTAAGCCCTCAACTTCAAGGTAGTCGAAACCTCTTTCATCCTTAGCAAAGAAGCCCTCAACTTCAAGTTAGTCAGCACCTCTGTCTTCCTATCCCCAAAATACCTCGATTGTACACTACAACAATTAGAGTCGTACAAAGAAAATCTAAACCATAAGTTCATTATGCACTAACAATTAGAGTATCTCTCTCTATAAATCAGTTCAGATCAAAAGATGTCCAAAATTCCTGAGCTCTTTCAAATGAGCTCTTATTTATAGGCATGACTTCAATGGTCGGCTCCCTCCTCCAACGATCATATTTTTCGTTGAATTTAAGAGGGACCATTACACATGTCACCCAAACAATGGTTAGTTAGTAACTGAAAGCACGACATCATTTTATAACAAAACAAGTGTAAGAAAAAATATGGTAACATAACTAGAAATCCAATATTCTGAATGTAAGCAAATGAAAGTTTGGAGTCTAACGAAATTTGAATTCAAAGTTTATAATACAAGGACATTCAGATTCTGTTTTCTAGGAATTCAGAAATAGAACTCTATAGAATTCCGGAGTCAGAATTTCACGGAAAATCGAAATCAGGATTCACAAGAATTCAGAACTAGAACCCACTAAGTTTGGAATCAAAGTTCATGGGAATTCAGAGTCACAACTTATAAGATTTCATAACCAGAATTCATAATCAGAATTCATATTCAGAACTCAGAAGAGTTCGTATGCAAAATTCATATTCATAATCAGGAGTTAGAACTCAGAATAGTTCATATCAAGAATTCGTAATCAGAATTCGGAGTCAGAATACAGAAAAGTTCATATCCAGAATTTGTCATTAGAATATGAAGTCAAAACTCAGAAGAGTTCGTATCCAGAATTTGTAATCAGAATTCAGATCCTAAAAAAGAATGCTTCATATCTAAGTAATAATGGGATTCTGAGGTTTTAGTTTTAAACTGAATTTTACACTTAGAAAATTATGATATGAACAATGAAAACATGGTGTGGATAAATTTCCTTGGGAAAGGAAATTTTTCCTTATAGAAATAAAACATAGGGTAAAAATAGATTTTCCTTGAGATAAGGTGTTTGAGATTTTCAAAACAAGAAGGAATGGTAAAGTCATAAGGAAACCTTAATGACTCAAAAATATCCCCCAAGTATGAAGGAATGGAAAAGTCATAAGGAAAACCGTATTGACTCAACAAGCATAACATATAGATAAGTAATGAGTTTCATAAATTTTAATCATCATATAATAATAATCCATATATAAACTGAAAATGTATGACATCATTAAATCATAAACCCATTGAATCGTAAAAATCCTTTAGGTATGTTTACATAGAAGAAACATTTTTTATATAAACCTTAATACTTTTCTTTGAGAACTAAAAAAAACAGACATTATTTTTGATACCATTTAAAAAATAAAATTTCCCAGAAATATTGGAAAATCATTTTATTTAAAAATAAATTTGGAGAAATTTAATGTAAGATTGAAACTAAATAATGTTCATAAAGGTGGTAAAATCTATTCATTTCATATACATTAAATAACATTCCATTAAATATTTTTATAAAATTTAAAAAATAAATTGTTATGAGAACATTGAAAATATTCCTTTTTATTGTTTTTAAAATAATAAAATCTTATATAAAAATTTCATTGGAAACCAATTATGTTCATATAAAAAACATCATGAAATTATTTGAAATAATTGACATAGAAGAGAATGATTCCTAACCAAAAATGAGAAATAAGATCAGATATTTTAAAACATTTTTAAGATCTTATAAAAGAAATAAAAATGTAAGATAAACATGAAAAATCCATAATTAACCATATTAGAGTAAAATTAATGGGTTTTAAAAGAGTAATATCATAAAATATCTTCAAATAATATTTAAGAATAAATAATCTCGATTAAAAGTGTGATTGGAACATAAACCCTTACCTAAGGTCCTTAATTTATTTTTATGTGTTATTAAATCCTCTATAATAAATTTAAATTCATTATAAATTTATAATAAAACCTTATTAGTTTTCATCATATCATATATGATTCACTTTTAACATCTTATCACCCATTTATTAATAATTCCTCATTAGAAACACTCTTCCAGGTGTTAACTATTACATTTTTCATACATGTTTTTGTTTGAATGTTCTAGTCATTGAACTTAGACAATAGTTATATCATCTATATAATATTAATCATATAATTTATGTTATATTTTTACATAATATAAATTTTATTTAAAATTCATTAATAATTCATGTTGTAATGTTTATAACATCTCCCATGTAGGTGGTAAAATCGACCGAAAGACGAGCATCTTATAATGAAGGAATGAGTAAGAAGGATATAAAATATAATCACAATAATAATTATAGAATAATATTGATGTAAAAATTTTCATATATATTCATTATATAAAATTTTGCAATAGTTCATAAAATGCTGATAGAAAAATTAAATATATCACTCTTGGAGATGGTAGTCTGTACATATTCATGAACGATAATACTATTTACTATTAAAAAACAAAAAATAACTTAAATAATATATTATTATTCCTGAATTATTATTAGATCATAAATATTATTTATAATCATTGTATACATCATTATAACCATCCATTTGAGGTCGTGGTGGAACATGAATTACATAACCACGAGGGGGGGGGAGTTTGTAGGTACACATGAGTGAAGTTCTTATTTACCAAAGAATAGAAAAGAGATATAAAATAGTTATTGAATTTACCATAAAAAATTTTAATTATATTTATTACACTAATTTAATTATGTTTTTTTCGATATAATAGATTTTAAAGAGGTTTAAGAAGAAATAAATTTGAAAGTACTTGGTTAATAGTTATAATTGTTATTTAAGAGAACTCCATCATATTAAAACTTAAAACATTTTAGGATGATCATATAGGAATACCTAAATTATATACTAAATTGTTAAGTAAAATAGGAAGGTATTTGGGTAGGTATTGAATGAGATAGACTACTCAATGTGTGTTAATTAGTGAGGATATGCAGTGACCTTTTTTAAGTGAGGGGTTTGGAAATCCGATAAATACTTTGAACATTTAAATATAATAAAAGTATTTCCCTGGTAAAATATCTCCAATATTGTTAAATTTATAATATAATATAGGTTAATTTATAAATATCTTCCTAAAATCTTATTTACTTAAGTTTAAGTGATATTATAAGACATATTATTTTATTTTAACCCTTTCTTTAACCCCTAATAACCTTAAACACCACAATATACTTTTACCATTGTTATTATTCATTAACAACAAAAATTGAAGTTGATACATTAAAAAATAATGTATGATTAAAAATAAGGAAACAATTTTATAAAAATCAATTTATTAAATTGGAATATATTTATTTTAAAATAAGTATAGAAAAAGCAATGAAAATATTTTTTTGAAAATATTTTTTTGGAAAAAATTGATTTTATTCACATTCTATACATAGAAAAATGAATTAGATGAATTTTAAACTATATTATTGAATATATTATCTTAAAATTTGGTTAAAATTATTATATACAAGTTATCACATTAACGTTTTTATATGAAAACACACTGGGCGTATAAAAATAGTTTTCAAGGAAACAACACATTTCACCTTAAATTTTTTTTCCTCACTTATTACAAGTTGATAACCAATCAATTAATTTTAAAAAGTGTAAAAAAAATTTAAATTATTTTATTATATTATATTAATACAGTTATCCTTTAAATAAAACATATATCATAAAAATATTGTTTATAAACAATGTATTTCAAAAAAAGTTTTATAGGACCAATGGTATTTCCATTAGGTCGATTCGAATTTATACTTTGTTTAAATATTTTTTATTTGGTTTCATTTTATAATTTATATAATTATTCAATTATTTTCATTGTTGATAACCTCACAAGATATCATATATATTTATTTATTAAATATTAAAACTTTCTAAAATATTATTGTGTTAAACCTTTTATAAATTACTTAGGATATTGAGAGTGGTAAGGGGGAATTGAAATGAAAATACATTGATTTGGAAGACCATTTCTATATATAAAAATGATATGTCAAGAGGTTTTTTGAGTGGTAATTCTTGATGTCTCATCAACAGTTGATAAAAAATATATTAATTACATGATAAAAGAATCAATAAATTAAAATTAAATGTTTTTCAAAATAGTTGTATGGTAAAGTAATATAAAATATGAATTTAAAGAGAGTGACTCTTTAGAAATAATAATTTGACATATTTAAAACAAAGGAAAATGGTTTTATGGGATATAATTAATAATTTACAATTGATAGATAGTCAAAAGGTTGATAATAACAAGAATTATAAGATTTTTAGTATGTAAAAAGGTGGTAAAAAGTCATTTTTTAAAGAGGATTTATAAAATAATATGAAAACATAAGAAACCCACTACATTTTGTTTTTATTTGATTTATTTGTATTGGGACTATTATTGTGATGTAGTTTTTATTTCATTTAACAGAATTTATGTTAATAGAAATTGGGTTTTGTAAAGGACAATATTATGATATTTGTAAAAAAAATTCTAAGATGTTGTAGGATCATCAGATGTTTTCATATTCCAATGAAGCTATAAAGGTATATAAGTTCATTGAATGTATGACTAATAAGAATGAATGGGTTGGTCAGACTTTTTTTAGTAGTCATGCTAGCTGGATTGGGATTTTAGGGGGATAATTTAATATAGGTTAATGTCCTAACACTTATTATATAAATGAGTGGGACCTCATTGAATTTATGTGTGTGGGAATATGTGAATTAATTAAGAGATAAATATTGAGTATATGCAGTGATTTCATGTATTTAGTAATTTATTTTGTATATTTATATAATTTTTTATTATAAAGGAAAAGGTAGTACCATTTTTTCTCCCATACACATTGGGCTCATTATCTAAATCATGTCAACTTCTATTTTTTTGTGTTCTTTAACATAAGTTATTTTCACTAAATATAATGATTTTTTAATATTTGATTAGTTTTGTGAGGGTAAAATTTATATAGTAGGAAGGTTTATTTGAATTCCAACTTCTAGTATACTTAGTGGAGTAATGTTCTATATATTCGATTTCTGCTATGATGAACATTGGGTATGAGAACATTCTATATTCACATAGTGATTCCCCCAAGCTTCCCAAAAAATGGTATCAGTGCTTTGGGTTTATTTTTTACTAAACACACCAAATTTAAATAATTATTTTTCTTCTTTATTTTAAATAATTTCATCTAACATGGTAAGTTACTATTAGTTGAAATTATGACATCAGGTGATAATAAGGTCTAGATAAATAACTCTAATGGAATTGATTTTGGATTTTAGAGAATGAATATGATTTATAATGTAATTTAAAAAAAATTTGATGTTACCGTTAGTATAATTTATCCAGAGAAGTTTAAGAGTAATATATAGAATAGATGGATAGAAGGAAATTATGTTTGTGAGGATTCCATTCAAAATAAATGTGTCCTATAATATTATGAAAAATAAAAATGATACATTAGTGATTATGGTGCTGGAATATATGTATGATAAGACTATGAAAATTATTAAATTGTTTTTGATGTGAAATTTAATCATATTATAGATATTGGAAGGATGACCACTAGAAGATCATGTGAATGAAATCAACATTATAAAAATGAAATTCTAATTAGTGAAGGTAACATTAATAGATTATGTATGTTTCCTACTTCTGATGTCATTACTTTTGAAGTAAATGGAAGCAATGATGACTGATATAAGTAATTATTGTAGAAAGTTCAATTTTTTGTTTGATGATATCTTGAAATTGTTCCTTGAGAAATATAATTTTCAATGGTAAGTCCAATTATCATCCGGTGGTGTGATTATTTATAGAGGATGAGGATGATTACCTAAATGGAAGATCAGTAAAATAACACCATTGAAATATAAAATCACTAAGATGATCCAAGGAATGTGGGATGGTCTTGGTCTAACATTCAATACATATAAAAATAAAGGAAAGATAAATAATGATCTCATGACTATAAAAAAGGATATATAATACAATCAACATCCAATAGCTCAAAATTCACTTGTATGATGAAAGGATTCCGTCAAATTCAATCTAATGTCAATATACCTGTGAGATCAAGGGTGGTTGATTTCTATGATTCATTATATTCCAAAATAGAACATAGATGTATGGTGAATTACATATAATGAATTATTTTTAAAATAACATATAGGATAAGATAAGGCCATTAAAGTAATAAAAAGTGTAACATGAATATTCAGATAAGAAATAGTGTAATCTTCAGAATCAATGGAGTCAGGAATATCCCTTACATATTGAAAAATATTATTTCTATTTGGAATCTTGAAGAGGAAGTATATGGAATGAAACTTTTAAATAGAGTTTGGAAAGTGACTCAAGGATCCCAAGAAGTTTAATGAGGAGTAAAATACAAAACTCTTTACATGATGGGATGTTATGATGGAATTTTATTTTTGGGATGTATGACATATGATTATTTGAAAGTATTTTATTATAGTCTCAAGAACCATAGTGAAAATAATGTTTAATATTTAACTACCAAAGGAATACTAAAATTTGATCCCATGAAAATTTTATGGTTTTAAGGTAGTGTGTAATGAATACAAATATGTGTGACATTAAATTTATAATGATTGAAGACTATAGATTGGAGTTTTTTGTTGGTTAAATCATCTTATGGGGGACCTAAACAGATCAAATATCTTAGAGGTTCTCTTTTATTTGTATATTTTATTGATGATTCTTCTATAAATTTATTTTTTTACTTCTGGAGGAATAAGTATGATGTAGTTCATGATTTTATTAAATGGAATAAATTGGTGGAAATAGAATATTATCATAAGTTAAAATATATTCATATAAATATTGTTGGTTAATATTCTAGATATAACTTCAAAACATTTTTCTACTAAAATGGTATAAGAAATGAAGATATAGTTCCTAAAACTGTATAGAAAAATGTTGTGGCTAAAATAATGAATTTAACCCTAATAGATAAGGCTATAATCATGTATTATATATATATATTATTTAAGGTAATTTTATTGGAGGTTGTTAACCTTGTAAAAAACATGTTAATAGAATTCAATCATCAGTGGTTGGAAAAAACATTATGGAACAGATATGGTAATGTAAATGATCAGAGGTTGTTTATCTTAAAGTAACCATAATATTGTAGTAAATTAATATTAATATGAAAGATTGAGACATTATTGAGGATAAATGTAATGTTTTATTATTATTGGCTATAGATATGTGAATATTTGATATAATTTATGATAAGAGAGAAGGTGAAAAGTTGTTTGGATTAGATATGTTCTCTCTAATGGGATAGTTTTTTTGAAGGGGTAAAACATGGTAGAGAATGAATTTTATTACAATTAATAAATTTAAAATGTACAAGTGGATGTGAGTTAGAATATTTAAGGATAAAAAATTATGATGAACAGATATGAGAGTTGTTAAAACACCATAATATAAGGATTAAGAAAATCAGAATATATAGGAGAAAATTTAAGGACTCCTGAAGCTCGAGAGGGAGAACCAAAGTTTATAACTCTAGAAGATAGATCAGATCCAATATATTCTTACTATAAAAATAATTTAAGGAGACCAAATATAGTAATAACCCCATTTTAGAGCTTTAGGGGTAATTTAAATTTATTTCTTTTGAATAATGATGGAGAACATAAAAGTTTATAGGTTGTAGCTTAACTTCGTGACTCAATGAAATAAAATCTTGAAATGGCTGAAGAAATTTCCCCATTAATTTCTAACAGAACATGGGATATTAATAAATTATTTTAAGGGAAAATATAATCTGAAAATAAATGGATATACAAATTCTTATAAGAATATATAGACAAGAACCATTACCAATCATTATTAGTGGTTATAGAATTTCAATATAAACAAGGAGTTCATTTATCAAGGATATTTTCACTGATTATTAAACATGAAACTTTATAGATTCTTATAATAATGGTTTCATTAGAATATATGAAATTAGAATACCTAGATTTAAATATAACCTATATTCATGGAAATTAGATGGAATAAATTTACATGTAATAAACAATATGTTTCATGGAATATAGGAAAAAATAATTTATTTTTTAAATAAGGAAAAGTATTTATAGTTTATGGAAGGAATTGTGATAATGTAATAAAAGGTTTGATGGATTTATGTTAGAATAATTATTTTAAAGTTTTATCATTGATCATTTAATTATTGAAAGATATTGGAATATAATAAATTTATCATACTCCTTTTATATTTTGATGACATATTTGTTGGTGGACTAAAGGATAAAACAATTAATAAATTGAAGAGTATGTTGTGTGAAATAATTGAAATGAATAATCTTTTTAAATATATGAAAATCATGGTGATAATAATTAAGAGGGATAAAAAATAAAACATGTTAGTTCCATTTAAGAAGGATCAGATCATAAATTTTATGAAAATATATGGAATGAACTTATATAATCCCCTATCAAACCCTATTTCTATAAGAAATAAAAATACTAATTTAAAGGAACCAATAATATAATGAGTTATTTGTTACAAGGGAAACGTTTTATTCACCTCATCTATTATAATTTATATGTATGTGATTATTTTTAATCATATACACATAGAATTTAAATTGTGAATTTTATGTTAATTTATTTAAAAACTAGTAATGAAAAACAATGAAACTACCATATTAATTCATTGGTATTTGCAAGGAATGGAAGATATATCCTTTTTCTTTAGGATATATGACACTTTGTAATGATATGTTTATAATTACTTCATTGGTGATTTAGAGACACAAAAGAGAATAATATGTTTTGTGGCTATGTATAGAGGAACAAAAGTTATTTGGATGACATGACTGTAAAGGATTGTTAATATAAGTACAAATAATATGAATATATAGCTAAAATAGTTAAATAGAAGTAAATGATTTATTTGATTAATTCTTTAAATGAGCTTGGAAGATGTGAAGACAATGGAATTATATTTTGTGGCATCAATTTTAAATTCACTTGGATGAAAATTCTATATCCCATGAGAGGAAAAGTAAAATTAACCTGAAGTACCACTTCATAAAAAATTAAATGTAGGAAAATGTTTTATATTTTTAAAAGAGAGTTGAAATTAATAATTTGTATGAGATTTTCACTAATGATACAGTTTAAGAAAGATGGAGGTGACATTGTGCCTCTATGGGAATTGGTTGAATGGATGAATATGGAGGAGAAAAACTACCAATTATAAAATCAAAATAATTATTAATAGTTGTAGAAATACTGATGGTTCCTTGAAAAAAATTTCATATGGGAGATTTTTAAAAGGTGAATTCTATTTCATCCCACAAATTTATTTTATCAAAAGTTGGATTTTGTTTACAATGGTCTAATAATAGTAGCAATAGAATATATTTCATATGTAGTGGGATCATTTAAAGTTTTAAACTTCTAAGGGAGATCTAAAGGTAAATAAATTTAAATAATGTTCTAATAACATGGATTATTGGGTTGGTTTGACATTATATGGTGGTTATGTTTTCTTGAATGAGATTTTAGGAGGATCCAATTTTCTAGGTTAACCGGTCAACACTCACTATATATGTTGGGGGACCTCTAAGTATTTAAGAGCTAGAGAAAAAAATTTAATTATGCGAGAAATATCAATAGATTATGACGATTACTTCTATTTAGTAGTATTTTTTATTATAGACCTTAATTTTAAATTATAATTTAAAAGGAAATAATAATGTTTCTATCACTCACTTAGGAATCAATGTCTGAATCATTTCAATCAATTTTCATTCTTTACTTTCTTAATGTTTATCTATTAATTTTATTTATGTTTCTTTAAATGACTGTGAGGTTTACTTCATTGTGTGTGAGGATTAAATTTGTGAGGTTGGTAAGGTTATTTGACTTCTTACTTCTAATAAAAATATATTGGATGATCATAAGGCTTGATTTCATCTACACTAAACATTAGGTGTTCCAACTTCTAATAGTCACATGTTGATACCCCATGATTCCCAACACCTAAAACCTTCATAGTAGGGGGTTTTAGTCACTTCAGGTTCATAATAACATGGATCGGAGAGTCTAAAAAGGGGTTTGGGTACATCATTATAAATGTAATGTTTTGTGGATGTGAGGATAAAGGGGTGGAGGAGGAATATTTATAAAACACAGTGGGATGAGTATTTTAGAATAATGTATGATTATATTGTTATTTTGGTGAAAAACATTAATTTTTTTTAATCTGAAAATTTTTATTATTGTTTGATTTACAAATATAGGATTATTTAATAATTTAACTCACTAAAAACTGAAATTCATAATGTAAATATTTTATATAAATTAAAGAATGAAATATGGGATTTTATTAGAAAAAATTAACTTAGGGTTTGAAAAATTAATTATAGTTTTGGTATCTATGTTTAATATTTTTATAAGAATTATTTTACAGTTTTAATACTTTTTATATAATGAAAATGTTTTGATAAAAGTTTACATCATATTTATATAATGTTGGTGTCATAATACATACAATATTCATGAAAACTATATTTGTTTTACGATTCACGAAAATTTCATTTTTTTATAAAAATACCTAAAATTCACCCAAAATATTTTTGGTATGCCAATTCAACAAATGAATTCAATTTTATCCAATTCAATTCCAAAATATTATTAAATTAATTTTTAAATAAAATCATATAATACATGGAATTGAAATTTTATCTCGAAGAAATACTATTTTTTGTCATGATTTAATAGATTTTTATTTTTTATCATTAATAATTATTATATAATAGATAATTAATTATTTATAAATGGAGAAATATAAATTTGAATAAACTCACCTTTCAATTAATTGGATCTCATCTTTTAAATAAATACATATGTTAAATGATTTTTTTTGGAACATTATAAATTATAGTTACAATACTTTTTCAATCAAAAAATTTTCTTTGTAATAACTACCTTATCCAAATATAATTTATATTTTATGATTATAAAATTTTATATTTATATGAAATAAAATTTTCAAAAATAAATTATTATATACTTCAAAATAATTTTTTTGTAAAACATGTAATTTTTTATTTTAAATTGAATATGGATAAAGTATCAAAACATTAATATATTATAGGATAAAATTAATTTAAACATTAAATTATGATGATACATTAAAAATGAATAAAAAATAATATTTTAATGAAAATACAAAATTTAACCTTCTTTTTTATCATAGGAATCAAATATAATGTTGTAGGATAATAAAATTTATAATATAAATTTCAATAGTTATATGTTACAATTTTATAACTAGTATATCACTTAAATTACTATATTAAATATTAGTTTCTAATTACATCATTAAGAATAAATTTTCCACATGAAAAATAAACTATCACTAATAGTAATATAAGCATCAAAAACTACAAATGTAAATGAATTATGAATTCATTGAAAGAGATTTTTTAAAGCAATTTCGACAAATTGTTATTATTTAAATATTTAAATTATAATTTATTTTTTTAGAAAATCATTTATTTAATAACGAAAAAAATATATATATAATAATTTTCTAGAAATAGTTCTAGTGTTATGTTATTAAAAATATAATAGAAATCCATTTATCATATATATATAGATATATATATTATTTGTGGAAAATAATCATTGATAATTTTGGAAGTTACTCTAAAGAAACTTTTTTTTGATCCTAAACATTAAAGAGCTTAATATAAAGTGTTTTATTTTCTTGGAGTTATTGTAGGACCCAAATTAAAATATAATTTCATGATTGATAGTTTTTTTAAATTTAAAATTTATAATTGAAGAAGGGAATTGATGTTAGATGATAAGGTGTTATTTTCCAAAAAATTGATATTATGTGAGGGTAAGGATGATATATAGAGTGGAATAAAAGAATAAAATATAAATTATAAGAAGAGAATATAAATATGAATATGAATATGAATACCAATCAAATTGTGTGTGTGAAGAGTGTTCATCATAAAATTGTTGTGTGTTAAGTAAGAATAAGGTTCGAAACCTATTATATTACATGAAAAAGAAAAAGAGAACTTGATATTTTTGAGAGAAAATAAAATCAATAATGAATAAAGATAAATACATGCCTCATTGAAGAAATAACATAACATTGCAACATATTTGATTCAAGGTGTGACTATAATACTCTTCTGTTGGGAGAACCACATTTGTGTAACTTGAGTTATAAGTGAAAATATATTCCCTACTTATTATAAACATCATGGTTATTCTATTGAATTAGATGATCTTGAGTTTCCTAGATCATACGAAGGAACTATCCATTCATTATCAATGGGGATGATTTTGCATAGGATATCTTTTTAAAGATTTTTCTTTTTTAGTGTGTGAGAGCTAGAACAACTTGATAAACAACATTAACAAGTGTTATATGTTTATTATATATAAATCATCAAAGTGAGAAAATGTAAATATTATTCATTTAATCACCCATGCTATTCAATTATATCGATGTTTGGGTTGTATCAATTAGATTAAGTGTTTTCCCATGATTCCATTGAAGATTTCAAAGAGTTTAAATAACCTTACCTTTATGTTTCTTAATAAAAAATTTGAAATTTAGTTTTATTTATATTTTAATATCAAGTATGTATTAAATTTTATATCAACGATATTGAAGGTATTTTTATGTTAGTTATATGTGGTTTTAATCAATTTCATTAATTTTATCATGAAGTATTGTTTCAATTTAGTTAAGGGAAAAAAATTTAGCATAATAATATTTCTTTTGTTTTGAAGGATATGTTATATTTATATCATATATTGATTAGTTTTTTATATGTTATAAATTTTTTAATGTGAATTTTATCTAATTATGGAAAATTACAAAATAATGGTTGAAGATAATGATAATTTTATGTGTGATTATCGAGTAAAAAAATCCATTTAAAACACATGGTCAATGAATGTGTTCATGAATATGAAGGGAATTAAGATGAAAACTAGTGTTTGGGATATGTTTTAGAATATCTACCATAGGGAAGATTCAAATAAGTGAATGTGATGTTTTTTATAATAAAAGTGAACAAATATGATTTGCATAGTAATAATGATAATGAAATGGAATGAGAGAATTAATCTGAAATAGGTATTATGATGAAGTGAGAGTTAGAGGTATTTTGAAAATATCAATGTTAGAGAAAGAGAAATATAATTTCAATAAATGGATTCTAACTTTAAATAACATTGATTTCCACCATGATAAAGAAGAATAAATTTTGTTAAAGGATATTGATAATTTGAATATTTTGTTTAACGATGGGAAAAAAATTATTGGGGAATTTTAATATAAATATAAATGGAATGAAAATGAACATTAAAATATTAAATTATGTTTTCTTAGTGTAGAAAAAAAAATAATGAAATCCATTTAAGAAGTGATAGAATACATAAAATGAACTGTTCCTATTATTGAATCCTCTAAGATGAATTTATAATATTTGAATTTAATAATACATTAACTAATTTGTAAAAATGGTCATATATTTTTGGTAGTAAATTATATAAATAATTCAACATTAAATGAATCACTTCTTAAAGTGAACAAAGAAAAATTCTCAGAATCAATAAATTTGGGAAACATAAAAATTAATTAACATTTTATTATAAATAGTATGGGAAAAATAACTATATAATTATAATATATTTGGAAAAATATAAAGTGTGAATAATTTTTTCCCAATAAATAGGTGAAAAAATAGAGTTTAAAACAATGATCGGTATTAGGTGACATATTTTTTATCGAAATTTTTTCATTATAAAAAAAATTAATTTTAGGTTTTTTGTTGTTCTCCTAGTTTTTTGAATTTGGAAAGGACATTGTGGTCTACTGGTAGGTATTTATACAAATATAGAATATTTTTAAGGAAATATATTATGGAGATACAACCTACTAAAAGAAAATAATGTCTGATGTAATTTTAATGTTTTATTATGAATATGGGAAATAATCTTCCGATGTTGAAGGAACATTATATGAAATGTGAAAAATTACGCAATGAAGGAAAAAATCAACAACTTTTATTGATTTTTTGATAAGTAATCAATATAAAAAAATAAAAAAAAATAATTGTTTTGGGAATGATAAATTTCTTATTGTGGAAGTTTAATTAAAAGATTAAAAAAAATTAATGAATTTTGGATTATGGGTGTGCATATCATAAGATATTATATTTGACATTTAACTCTTGATAATATTGGTAAAAACATATAGAAGATATTTTTAGGGGAATTTTTTTCCATGTTCAAAGAAACTTAATAGAGGCAGATTTAATATTTTTCACATACCAAAAGGTTATTATTTTCAATTATTCTTATAAAATATCGGATATTCAAACCCAAAAACCATTGAAACATATTTATTTTGATAAAAGTTGGCTTATAAGGAAGACATAAAAATATATATAATTAATACATATATTTTATTAATGAATTTAATAAAAATAGAATTATTATATTTATGAAACCTATAATAGAGGACCTAATGTTATTTACAAGTTTCAAGAGAAGTGGAAAAAAATAATATAGTCATGGTTGAAGAGAATGAGAACTGAAAATAAGGATGAGTGTACTAAGGAAGTGTTTTTATATTAATTGGATAATGATGGTTTTGAGTATTAATATAGTTCTCCATACACTATATAATATAATGGTTTCACTAGAAGGAATAATATAATCCGAGTATAGATGGATTAAACTATGATGTTAGAGTATAATAATCAATGTTTGTATTGGAGACACGAAAACGCAACAGTATTTATTATCAAAAAAAGAATTCTTATACAGTACATATTTAGACATCCCTCATTATAAATTGGTTTTCTAGAGTCCCCTATAATTTTATAATTCATAATGTTCTTGATAGACCTTGTATAATAAAATTTAAAGATGAATACTTTATGGTGTTTGTGTGATATAGTGAAAGAAAGTGTAAAACAATTTCACATCACGATTTTTAACATAGTTTACGAATATATACAATGAGAAGATCAAGGTTCATAGTGCATTATAATATATATTTAAATATCATCACAAACATAAAATCATAATTATTATTTCAAAATACAAAAAATTGCTCCAAACTCCCATAGATCAAATAAAAATACATAGGATGGCCTAAGGAATATACATAAGGAAATTAGTGCGATAGAAATACCAGTAAATGAATAAACATAAAAAAGTATAAAATGAGAGTCGTGAGGCATTGCATGATTCCATAAAGAGAATGATAATAAGCATGGAAAAATGGAATAATGAAAGGTAATCATAAGTTCATGAAATCATAGAATATAGAGTAAAAACATAAGATATGGAATATTGAACATATGTTATGTATCACAAACAATACTATCATTATAAAACACACAAAGTCAAATGGTGGATTATATTTACTCTTGGTTCCCATAAATATAGCAGACAAAATCCTGGGGTAGATATGGTTCACTTTCTATTACCATATAAAAATATCATGATATTTAGTGAATTATTTTATTCATTATAGGGATTTATAAATATGGGAACACATATCAATTAATTAAAACCATATGTATTCTTTCCACATGAAGAAACGAAACCATAGATAAATCACAATCATTAAAAAATCCATGGTAAGGAAGTGAGTTTCAAAGATTTGATAGAATGTATTGTCAAAGGATAAATAATAAGGAATTACAATAGAAAAAGAAATTAATATTTTTTTGGTATTTTATAATTGAAAAAATATATAGGTTTGGAAAATTTATTAACAATTTAGAAAATTCATGAGAATCATATAGAGAAGAAAGAAAATAAATTATCCACTTGGGTAAAACATTATGAAATAACTATAGGATATTTTTAAATAAGTAAAGACAATATTATTTTTTATGAAACCATAATTATACCATAAAATTTTTCTATAACACAATGAGGTTTTTTAGAAGGTAATCATGGTCTAAAACATTTGATCGTGGTGATGTTTGACATGATATAAGAAATAGGAATGTTCCATTAATATGGTTTTATTTAAAAGTGATAATTTCAATGTGAGAAAAAATATGTATAACCCCAAAAATTAAATTGATCCTAAATATGTATATATTTAAGGTATATTTATGAAACAATAAAATAAATTAATGATAATAACATTGTGTTAAAGGAATAAAAATATTTAAAATGTGTAATTGACAAGTAATCAGGGTGGTACAAAAGATCTCTTACCTCATGTAGGAATAAACTCTACAAATTTAAATAAATTCCGGAATAATTGAAATAATTCCATTAAATATATACCAATGAACCATATTAGTTGATATTTAATCTCTTACTATCCAATTATTAATGTTTGATATTTATTTTTAGTGTAGTTATTTTATACATCAGTTATATGGGTTTTTCAATTAATTAATTCAAAACAATTTTAGTTTGTTGACCATGCATAAAGGGTCTGTAAAAAATAATATGTATAATTTTGGAGGTTTATGTCCTTTATTATTCCATTATAATAATTATTATATATTTTAAATGGTTATCCTAAAATAGACCAAAATTAATAAAGGTTCGTTGATAAGTCTATTTGTGGGGGTAAAATATACTACATACATTTCTTGTTAATATCACATAAATAATTCCCTATATTATTCTTAGAAAATATTAATAGTTTAAAAAGATAATTTTTATATAATAAATACATTTTTAAGGTCAACTATGTTAGGTGATCGAGGAAATAAAAACATGCCTTTTTTGGGAGGACGTAGTCCTCATATTGGCCCAGAAGACAATTTCAATTTCTTTTGAATGATAGGGGGTATTAAATGAAATATATATAGTTTAATAACAATAATTATTTTATTAATATCACATTATTTATTTATTTTTTTAATCCTTTATTTTAGGTGGTGATGTAAAATATGATGCATCGCTCATAGAGGCGGTAGTCCGCACACACAAATGATGATATCTTCATTTTCCTCAATGGCATTGGTGGGAAGACTAAAATGGATATTCATTTAGTATAATAAAACTTCATAATAGTTAAAATTATGGTGTTATCAAACCATCATGTATAGAGGGAACTTGAGGGGTGTATAAGAAAAAAAGAACTAGAATAGTTGGGTTGAGTGTATTACCTCTCCCTTATATAACTCATTATGGCCCATTAACTTGGTATTTTAGCGAGACCAGAAAATTAAGGGTATAGGGATGGGGTTGATGATATATTAGAGAATAGTTTTAATTTATCTAAAGAATAATATTGGTTGGAATAATGGGGAGGAAGATATCTTCTTTTAATAGTAAAGTAAGCTTCATTTTTGAAACTATATCTTTACATTAGAATAATACATCTCTGTTATTGGTGTGTGGAAAGAGGTAAAACCTTACATCCTTTCACTATCCAATAGATCAAAATTTTTACACATGTTTCAACCTTTTAAACTATCTTTAACAACTTTTACCCTAAAATATCCTTACTATGGTAATTTCAAATTCAAACTTGGTAACTAATTTTAATTGACCAAATTTATATTTAAATTACATACTATATTGAATATGATTTTAAATATAAAAATTAATTTATAAAATAAATGTTCTAGGAATTATTTATATTAATTTTAGTATTAGTGCACAAAATGCATAAAACTGTTTCCCAAAAAAAGATTATATTAAATATAAAATTTAAATATGGGATAATATTATCAATGCTTTATTGTTTTTAAGACATAATTATGTTTATTAAAAACGAAATAAATGTCATTTTCTTTTAAAATTACTAAAAAACTAAATCTTACCATAATATATTTTATATAACTTAAAATACCAAAAAACAATTTCTTTTTCAGAATTATATTATAACATTTTTTATAAGGGTAAGCATAGGGTTAATATATTTAAAAAGAATATATTTTAAAAGAATAATTTTTTAATATAAAATATATTTTATCCATAATTTTTTTATAAAATTATAAGTCTCTATTATATAATTATAATGTAATACATGCCACAATTTTGGGAGAACTGTATTTTTAACTATAAATCTAAAAATCAATTATTTTAAAAAAAATAACAAAAAAATAATCATAATTGTATTTTTACATGATAAGACCAAAAATAGAATTTATTATATTATATTAAACTTTTATAAGTGATAAAAATTAGTTTTGAATATATGTTCTTAAAACTTAATAAAAACACATTTTTTATACTACATTTTAAATCATGAAATAGTTATATTGACATATTATATTATGAATTAATGATAATGTGACTTTACTTGTTTTATCTATACTACAATATATTACTTATGTATATATTTTTATGATAAATATAAATATATATATAATTTCAAGGTCATTACAATCATCCCCTCTCTAAAATTTCATTATATACACTGGGGAGAAAAATGGGTATGATTTTATTTTGTTGTCCCATTATGTTCACATGTTACCCCTTCATTCTCAATGTATTAATGAAGTAATTTCAAAATGTGAGTTATCCTATTTTAGAGAATGTTTTCTATATGGTATAATATTTTCACTTCTTACTCTTCATAAGAGAGATTATCCTACAATGTTACCACCTTTGTATTTAGTACATGTGAGGGATTTGGTATGTACTTCCTTTAAAGGGATACATGGAAAATATCATGTAATTGGGACGAGTTTAGTGGAAGAAGTAGCATATACTCTACTACTTTGATAATTTTTAGGATCTAAAAGATCATATTGAATCTAGGAATTATAAATCCCTTCTTCCAAAATCTCTTGAATCTCTTCCACTAAGATATACATAGGTAGGCATTCTAACCAATTTTAAACTCAATATCTCATGGACTATTATCTATATAAATACATTTGTCAAATTTTATATGTTGTTGTTAAATAGTCTTCACATTTTTTACCATTTCTTTCACCATCTTAGGTCTTAAAAAATTCATTCTCTAACTTCATTCCATCTCATAGGGGTTCTATAACTCTTCATATAGAAGGATTCATATGGGGCCAATATAATTCTAAAGTGGAAACTACTCTTTTATGAGAACACAACCAGTTGAATATTTTGGTATCAAACTCACTTGAAGTCCATATTGTAAGATCTTAAAATATCCCCAAATATCTATATAAAATTTTCAAATTGGGACTCATATTGGTGGTGATATTCCACAGTAATGATCAGATAATATTTTAGAGTGTGATAAAGTCTCTTTAAGAACATTTATATCAACCTTAAATATTGTTTAGATATAATTAATTATGGTGTTTCATATAGCCTTAACACTTCTATAATATATATATTTTTATGTTTATCAAGTGATAAGTCAAATAATTTTTTAGTGAAGTAAGTATTATATATGATATGTTCCACTATAACACATATAAAATTGTTCCCTTTGGGCGCATTTGGAAGTCCCATGAAAAAAATCCAAAGTGGTATTTTACCATTTTTATGTATGTATGGAAAATTATTGAATCATCAATTTATAATTTTTACTTAATATCATCTCATAAATACACAATAAGAACATTTATGTATATTATACAATCTCTTTATCTATATTGTATCAATAATAGTGATTTTATAGATATATATACATCTTTATATTTCCTAGGTGTATGGAGAAATCTGAGCTATGAGAATCATTCAATATCTCATTCTTTTTCATCATATATGATGGAATACAAAATAATTTCTCAAATATCACAACTCCTACACCATTAATGTATAACTCTATTTATTTCCCTTTTTATGTTATTAACTTTCTTCTGTATATCAACATCAATACATTGAGTTTTCTTAAATTTCACTAGGAGTGATGGATGAGCCATTAGTTTGGAAAGGTGGGATAGTGTTACTTTATGTTTAAAAAAGGCCTATAAATTGATTGTAGAATAACATTATACCCTTATTAATCCTCATAATGGATAAGGATGTATGATCCTTTCAACTCATTTATTCTCCCACATTATTTGAAATTAAAGGATTTTAGTGGAATATGTAGTCATAATATTTGATTATATCATAACTAATTTATTAGTAAACATTGATATCCTTCTATGTGAATGTATATTTTAGGATATTATAGTCTGTATATATATAAAACTTTCCTTTATAGAGATAATATATCAATATATTTAATGAAATAATTACCACAACAAACTCTAAATCATGCGTCAAATAATTTTTCTCATACAAATTCAATTTCATTGAGGCGTAGGATATTAGTTTATCATTATGGATGATTATATAACATATACCATTTTATATATTATATCTATAAATCTGAAATTATTCCCCACTTGTGGGTAGTCTGTGTACTGGTGTAATGACTAGACTTTTCTTCAGCTTCATAAATCTCTCTTCACATTCATCTTTCTAGATAGATGTTGGTATAATACATTCCTTAATAACATTAATTTTTTAAGGGTTCATAGATATACATTTACATGTGATGATATTGACGAAAAATTCTAATTTATCCATAAAAAATGAAATTTATTTTACCTTACATATATCTTATACTTATTCAACATCTTGAGCACAATACTCAAATTCTTCTCTTGTTCCTCCTAAATTTTAGAGTATAGAAGAATATCATAAATAAATAATACTAAAAATTTATCATGGTAAGATATAAATAATATATTAATTATATCCATTAAGATCACAAGAAAATTGTGAATCTAAATGGAATAACTATTTACTCATAGTACTCATACCTCATACAAAAGGTATCCCTATGAATATCTTATTTCATCGCATTTAAAAAATGATGTAATGACTAAAACTACACTTTATTGAATTATTGAGCTCTTTATAACTGATCTAACAAGTCATTAATATATTTTATATTATATTTTTTCTTTATCATTATCTTGTTCAGTTCACAATAACTGTTATATATATTCATAGACCTATCATTATTATTCAGAAAGAGTACCGGTTCACTCTATAGATAATCACTCGGGTAAATGAAAATTATTTCCATATGATATTGTAAATTATACTTCTGTCCATCTAGTTAAATGTAATAAATTCTGTGTAATGTTTTGGATATTGACATATATCTATATATAAGTTCAATTGGGAACTCAACCTTCCGATCAAGATAAATACAATTTTTTTTGCATGAATACATAAGTACAATCTGAAATAATAGGAGTGTCCTCAAGAGTGGTCTTATCCTTTGATTCAATAATTTGAGTAAGGTAATATTTCTTACAAGGAAAAAATATACATTTTTTCTAAAGAAAATTCAAATGTATATTCATCCACCTTAATACACATATATAGAATTCGAATATTATTCAAGATATCGAAAATTATTTCATTATGAAATTAGTGGATATGTGATTTATATAAATATACATAGTCCATTCGTAGTATAACATCATGTTCTATTATAGGGAGTATGGAAGATCTTCCTAGAATATGCTTCCCATTGGGATTTATTGTAGAGGATTTATATATTGGAGATGCAATGAATGCAGAATTTTTCATCTCTACTAATAATTCAAGCTCCATGATGTGTGGTCCTGTATGAATTGTTCTATTAACCATGAAATATATGAAATAATGTACATAATCATAATCCAATATTGGAATTCCTATTATTGAATTAATAAATATAACACCTATCATCACATCTTTTCCCTGATCCACCTAGGTGTTAGTGATACCATATTCTTTCCCTTACACTCTTTTACTTAGGGGGTTTTTCATTTGTTATCTTAAAAAGAGGATGAATTATTACATTAGTTCACATACTTTCTTCATTCATTGTAGTTGAAAAATTAGAAAACTTGATGAGGATATATATGTAAATTATTGTATTTAATCACATTTTAGGGCTTCTTCAACTAACTTATCCATACGTTGGCTTAATGACCCTAATTTTCCACAATTTAAATATCACCCCATTAATTTTATTTCCAACATGATTCTTTCCACGCTTTTCAAATTTGGGGTGATGGATTTTATTACCTCCTTGAATATTATTTGGTGATCCCCTGAACTGAACTCAATTCTCCACTTCTTATATATATTCTTAGAAGACAACTTAGAATCACACAATTAAATCTCAACTTTGAGGGAATATCAGATAAATCCTTCATAGATTTCGAAGTCTCATATTTATAAATCAATTTTTATATTCCACATTATCTCACAAAATAATAATTCAATTTTACTTATAGTGTTAATGAATAAATGAAAGGCATATCATGAAAATCGTGTAATGTTTTCTTAATAATATCTAATATTTTCATCTTGAATTTTCTTCAGTGTATGGAAATTTCTATCCTTTTTAAGATAGAGAATGTGAGTGAAATATTTATTAATAAATAATATACATAATTAATCCCACTCCATAGATTTTATGTCTTATATGGGCATTGTATTCATCATAAATTTCCAACATTGACCAACTTCTCCTCAAGGTGGTAAATTTCCAAAATGATCATGTCTTTTATAGAGCATTGAAGGAAAAATTATTTCTTTTTAATATTGATAATCCATTATTTAATGATTATGGGATATGAATATCCACTATAAGTTGGAGGTATATAAAATATAATGTAATCAACTAAAAAAATCTCTCTCAGAGGGAATGTCACACGATTCAGGTTATTATTCATAACTTAACATACATGAGGATCTTAGATCATGCTCTTATTATGTTAGGAATTTTATTATGGTACTAATGAAATTTTCCATTTCACATGTCATTTATATGATTCCTCCTAAATCCAACTATTTTATAAAATAAAGGAACGTTAGCAATGAGAAATGTGTTTTAATGTAAATATAAATGTTAAAAAAATAGAACAATTAACTCATACATGACGTGAAAAACCTAACTTATTAATATACATGTATCAATATAATTTATACATTGTATTTTTACTATTAGGTCTTATGACCTCATTGCGTTCCATAAATAATTGTTCAGATCCTCTAAAATTGATTATAAATAGTATATGAATGAGACAAAGCATATTTTTTAGGGGGACTAGCTATGTGTGTTGTCTTATTCCCACTCATTATGCATCGAAGTGATGACTAAATAAATTTTCAACCAAACATTTTCGAGGTTATTAACCAAAGGCGTATTAGTGCCATAACTAAATCTATTTTCCAGTATCCAAAAAATAATTTATTGATAGGAAAACCATATAATCTATTCTATAATAAATCTCTATAATATTACCCAATACATGTACTTATTCATTGGGTTTTATATTTTTTATCTTATCCCAATATCTAAAAATAACTTGGTCACTTTTATGATGCCATCTATAGAATCACAAGGCCTAAAAAATTATTTTTGAATTTTTAGTACAGTTTTCCAAAAAAATACAATCCAAGGATGGAGAGGTCTACTATTTTGGAATATTGGATACTAAAATAATGTATGTTAAACGTAAAAAAGGACCCTAATTATTTAAATATCCATATAGTAATCCAAAATCCCATAGATCTTATAAATATTGATATTATGATCTGGGAAAAAACATATGTAATTTGGGATATATGGATCTTAATAAGATAATAGTAATCGAAATAAATCATAAATTGAGAATCAAGAGAAATAACACAACAATTTAAAGTGAATGAAAATAATTTTGGAAATATGGAATAAGTAAGTGAAATAAATAATATCATGAAATCATGGAATAGGTGGAAGAAACATAAGACATGAAATCATGAACATAAGTTAAGGTTCACTCCTAATACCATCATTATAAAGTGAAAAACTACCATAGTGGTTTGGGTTCACTAACCATTCCCATAAACATAGTTCAAAATTTCACCTGATCGATTAGGTTCACTCCCTAATACCTTATATAGAATATAATGAGATATAAATCATTAACCAATATATTATAAAGACATATAATTATGAACCTACCCATTAAATAATTAAAATAATACATATATGTTCCATAGTAAGAAAATAAACCATACATAAATCATAATCTTGGCCAAACCCATGATAAAAAGTATGTTTTATAATTTCAATTCTACACATAAATGAAAGATAAATCATAAGGTTATCAATAGAATATAGAATTCAATTGTTTTTTGGTTTTATAATTGAAAAATTGAAACATGTCATGAAAATGGAGTTGTAATGTATAAAATTTAAGAGAAGGATCTGGAGATGAAAAAATAATAATGAACCACTTGGGTGAAACATTATAAAATTACTAAATGGTAATTTTAATTAAGAATTTATCATATTGTTTTTGATAAAGAAATATTATAACCAAGATATTTATCCATGAAATAATGAGTAATTTTAGGATTCACTCATGGTATAAAAACATTTTATTGTGTTGATGATTAATATTTGACTAGAAATAAAAATGTTCTATTAAATCAGATTTACATAAAAGTGTAAATTTCATAGGGAACAAAAACAAGTATAAACCATGAAATAAAAATTGTATTATCTTTGATTATATGTCATTGAGATATAAAAACAAATAATACATTTATGAGAATAATATTTATAAAATTGAATAAAAAGAAATAGGAGGTGTAATAAACACGTAACGAGGGTGGTACGGAAGATCCATTACCTCATGTTTGAACGTGCTATGAACATGAGAATAAATTCTTTAATAATTAAATTAAGTCAATTAAACATATAAAAAATAAATATATTCATATATATTTAATTTCTATATCCCATTTGTTATCATTTTATATTTAATATTAATATAATTGTTTCTTACATCAATTACTCAGGGCTGATTGGTTAATTTCTTTAACACTTTATGTTTTTTGATCATGGTTAAAGGTGTTCTAAAATAACATAATGATATCAATAATTTTGTAGCTTTATTACATTTATAAACACTTTATAACCATAATTATAGAGTTTTAACGATTATCTCATAATAGAACAAAACTTATAAAGGTGAATTGATAAGTCTATTTAAGGTTGTTAAAGTTAATTCATCTGTTTTATGTTAATCACAAATATAAAATGATAAATTTTATACTTATATAATATTAATGGTTTTAATAATATAATTCTTACATTTTAAAGACACTTTTAAATTTAGATAAGTTATGTCATCATGGAAAACAAAACATTTCATTTTGGGGAGGCGACAACCATACATATTCATCTACAACACATTCATTTTACATGGACTTTGAGGGGAAAGGAAATGGAAAAATTACCATTTAAGAATAATAATAATGTTAAATATATAATATTAGTTATTAAAATAACCATTTTAAACCTTCCATTTAAGGTGGTGATAAAAAATTTAATATTTTGTTCATGGTGGCGGTAATCTACACGCATGCATGATGACATTTTCATTTTTCTCAATGATTATAGAGGAAGGTATAAAATGGTTATTATAGTGGTTTAATAAAACATTAGAATTGTAAGAAACTATTTTTATAATATCTTCATGGATATATGAAAAATTATTTTTGTATAATAAGAAAAGATTTATAAAAGTCATGTTGAGAGTATTACCTCTCTCTTATAAGTTTATCCTAGGGAAACTCATTAATGATTCTGAGCTAAGCATTTTTTGGGGGAAAGGATTCAAGGGAATGATTTGGGTGTTTAGGAGAAACTGTATAATATTTTTTTGGAAAAAATATTTATAAGTGGAATAGAAATGGGGAGGTGGTGAACTACTTTAATATGGAAAAATAGTTGTATTCCTATAAAATCTATTTACTTTTCAATAAATTCTTTCCATTAAACAAGGAAAAGGGTAAATATATGGCCAATAATGGTGTTATAAAAGATATAAGGTTTTTCCTACCCCCATAATCCAATATCACATTTGTTTTCAACATATTTTTACAATTTTAACTAGGATATACAACTTTGAACCACTATTACCATAACTATAGTAACTCCACTTTCACCCTTGGTAATTAATTTTAATAAACAACATTAAAACTGAGATTATTTAATATTTGGAATATTATGATTTAAAATAATTAAATAATTTGATGTGGATTTTATATAAATATAAAAAATAATTTTACACAATTAATATTTAATTAAATGAAAGTACAAAAAATGGGGTTTCATTAAAACTAAAATATTACTTTAGTTTTATAAGGTTAAACATTAGTTTTAAAATTTTAAAACAATATATTTAAAATGTATAATATTATTTATTAAATATATATTTTATCAATTAAAATTTATAATAAAAATCTATGACTCATTATAAACTAATAAATTAATAAAACTCATGGTTTTGGAAAAAACTATATTTTCCACTATTCATCTAAAAAATTATTATAGAAAAATACCAAAAAATAATCCTAGTAAAATTTTCACATGATGTATCCAAAAATTAAATTCATTTTATTTTATTCAATTTATACAAGTGATAAAAATTATTTTTAGATATATTTTCTTAAAATGCAAGATTTTTTTAAACCGCATTTTAAAGATAGAAATAAATCTATAAAAATCTATTTTAGTAATTAATGATAAGGTTAAATTTGTTATTATAACCTATATTATATTATATTAAACCCATACATATATATTCATAATTAAAATTTCTATACATAATTTCTAGGTCGTTACAAGCTATGTGGTATTAATTGGGATTTCTTTGGTTATACTCAAAAGAGAGGGGGAAATTTCTACTAAAGAAGAAAAAAGAAAAAAATTTATTTTATTAGTGAAAATTTGTTATTTTAATAATTCTTTGATTTTTTAAATTAATCAACACATTCCAAAAGTGATGGTGTAGATAAATAATTATTTGGAAAACATGATGAATGTTTTAAATATGCTAATTATTTGAGTTATTTAAATGTTGAAGATGATGAATAAACCTTAAAAATTGATTAATGATCAATGGATTCAGTTTAATTCATTGTTGAAAAAGGAATTAGAGGTCAAAGAAATCATTTCTGATCATTTAAAATCAGTTTAAGCAAGGATAACATCGATAATAACATCTCATGCATCATTGATTTCTCATGTAAAACCATGAAATGTGAGTGAAGAATTGAAACATAAAGAGTACATTGATGATATATATAAAAAACTAAATTTTATTTACAAGATTAATAATTTATATTTTGTTAATAATATAATAATAAATAACTTTAATAGAATAAATTACATTTTTTGTAACAAGTTTCACATGAAAGGTGATCCGTGGATCAATAAAGTGGGACTCATTTTCAAGGGTTAATCTCAATTTGATGGGTTTTAATATTCTTATTAATTATTGTTTTAAAAATATATGAATATATAATTATATTTTTTTCTATGTACACTCAAAAAACATACAATATTTTTTTAGTGTATTCCATGTCGACGTTACTCAATTACTAACTAAAAGATTATTTGTATATTAGGAAACCTGAAGGATTATTACTTTAAGAAGAAAAATAAAGAGTTTTAATTTTGAAGAAGGATATTTATGGGTTTAAATAATCTCAATAATCATGGTATTCCATGTTGGATACTTTCTTTAATTTTTTAGTTTTCAATTAGGGAATAGTTTACAATAACTAGTAAATCAAATAATATATTGTGATATCTTTCATAATAATACACTATGTTGATGATATTATCTTTAATAGAAATGAATAAAGTTTTATAAGTGGTTTTACGATAAAATTATTTCTTTATTATATATATAAATTATTGAATAAATGATTTTTTTGGGCCTCCAAATTTCACAAGATAAGTATCACATATTTTTTTCTCAGGAGATGTTTTCATATCACTTTTAAAAAGTTTTAACTAGAGGAAGAAAAGATAATTTCTTATTCAATTAATATGTAAAATTAAATATTATCAAAATAGTTTGTTATACCACTATGTATTTTTGTATGTGTTCAAGAAGTACAGAAGTATACCCCTTGGGAGTTTTTCTTATTTGGAGAGAAGTGTATAGTTTTCTATATATGGAAATAAGGTTCTATAAAGTATTAATGAAGTGGAGTATGTTGTTATGAATAAAATTATAACAAAATTAATATGAAAGGGGACTTATATTCAGGACCATAATGTTGAGATACAGTTACCATTTATAGTGGGATGTAATAATCACTGTGTGATACATATTTATTGAAATTGGATAAAAAATAAAAATAAAGAACATAGATATAAATTACGAATTAATATAGAAAAATATTGATAACTGTACAATAAATTTTTATTTTATTTCGTCCAAAGATAATTTAGTGAATATCTCTACATTATCCATTATAAAAACACTCATTTCAAATAATTAGGTTAATTATAGAAGTTTAAAGTCTTAATTCTCAAGAATAAGGTATGATGTTACATCCCTCACTTTAAACAATATTATTTATATTGTAAAATTGGTGGATAATAGCCTAAATTCAATATGTTTTTATTAATATAGAGAATGAGTTTAGGTTCATTTTTATAAAAGGGTAAATATGTGAATTTATATATATGTGTATGTTTTATGTGTGAAATTTTATCATTATTTATTTAGTATATGTATAGAATTTTTTTAGTACATGTGTAAGGAAAATGATTGATAAAAAATAATGTGATATTAAAAGTGTTGGTGTCTAAACATTTAGTTAGTTTATAAGGGGAAATTTGTTTCTAATCATTATCTTTAATATTTTCTATATCAAATTTTATCTTGTTAGATTATAATTGATTACATGATATGTACTTTCTAATAATGAGAGATTTTTTCTTTAAGGATAAGTGTTTTAATGGTTAAAGAAATATTCAAAAAATGGAGATATTATTTAATACATGAATGTTTTTGTTGATTTAAGAAGATTTTGAAGTTGTGGAGTGTGTTTATTAATTGTAGAGTTTGTTTTTTAACATATGTGAAAGGATATCAAATATTTAATCTGATTTAATAATATTTAAATGATGAATTATAATGGTAGTTTTATTATTATATTGTTAGTTTTTGGTTGTACCTTTGTGTTGGACTTAGAGAAAGTGATGTGAGATCATTTAATATGCATTCATGAAAACAAGAGTTCTATATTTTGTTGATAGAGTTTAGGTTTCAAACACTAGAGTTTATTATCCATGTTATTTTTTGGATCAATAAAAAATAGAAGTTATTGTAATTATGGTGTCCATACAAGAGTGTTCTATTATTATTTATCGAGGACCTTTTTTGAGAAACTAATCCCAATGACCGTCTAGTGATATCCAATGGGTTTCAAATGGGGTTTTATAGGAAAAACTATTTAAGGGGTATTTTATGAGATGAAATGATTAGTGAAACCTAGTACCACTTGGATTTGATCATCAACATTCAAGATAAAAATATACATTTTTTGATTATATGGAAGTGTACAATGGATTGGATTCCAGAAGAAGTTGAAACTGCTTGATGAAGATTGGTTATTACTAAATTGAAAAATCAAAATTCATTTTGGGATCCAATTTTATATTATGGGATGATGGTTTTCAAATATTTTTATAGAGTATGAGTGTAAGTTTGAGATAGATAGTGGAAGATAAGAGTATAATGGAGGGGATGAGAAGAAGTGATAATATAGAAGAAAAGTACACATTTTTTTGTGTATTTAAGGATTGATCATCACACCATTTGTTTCATGTTTATTGGTCGTTGGAGTTAATATCGTTATTAACTTATATAATTGATTGGTTAATTTTATGTATGTATGGAAACTATTAGAAGATATACTCCTGGAGAGATAAATATTTTCATGTACATCGTATGCGATGTAAAATTAAATAAATGTTAAAGAGAGAATTTATTACCTTTTATGTTATATAAGAAGATATCCTTGGGCTTTCGGTTAAGATATAAGAATCCAAATAAAATATAAGGACATGACAGTTTATGAAAAATATAATTTCAAAATATTAATGAATGATTTACCAAATATAATGGATTAAGACACATTTATACATATTTTTTAAGAGATATATGTTGAAAATGGATGGTAATACACATGAGTGGTCATATTAGGATTTTATTACATTGAATCTCTTTTTTTTATAGGGCACCTAATGCGTGATGTGCCAAATCGTTTTTATTACATTTTTTGTCTGTATTTCAATATGCTATGGAAATTGGTGACACTTGGGGATTATTATGAACAAATACTCAAGATATAATAGTGATTATTATTTCAATAATAATCAATAAAACACATATTTTTATTGGTGATGAAACACTATCAACTAAATTTGATAGAATTTGGAAGACCTCTTGAAAGATTAAAAAATCACTGAGATGATTTTGATTTTTTTTACATGGGTAAGGGTAACTGTTGGTTTATATAGGCTTTATAAATGTAAAAAAATATTTATACAACTTAATAAAGGTAACTCTTGGGTTCCAATATTTATGAAAGGGTTACACAAAAATCAATAAGTGCATATAGGTCATGATGCATTTCATAAGTTAAATGGGGATTTGAATTATCAAGATAATGGTAGTCCATTATGTTGTGTAAATGTAATAATGAATACCAATAACTATATAATGATAACCCATGACTTTTATTACTTATGTAAAGGCAGACTTTGACCTATGAAAAGTTATATTATATTTATAATTTTATATTCAATGGTAAAAATGAATAAAGGTAGTACATGTAAAAAATCAAGTTAATAATGAATAAAGGGAGTTGTGTAAAAGTAATAATAATTTATCTAAGAGTTATGTAAAGGTCATTTCTCAGTCTCAAAAAATACGTATATGTTAGTTTCAAATCATGTAAAGGTAATTTAGGAAATAGATATTTACGTAGTGGTTAAATCCACACAATGTAAAATTAACTATAACATTAATGAGTAACAAAAATGTAATGAGGGATTTATATATTCTATGAAAGTGAAATATTGAATTGGATTGATGTTTAATTTAGGCTACATAATGGAAATTTTGTTGAAGTATATATTCATAAAGTTAATATCAGACATATATAAGGGTTATGATTTTTGATAAGTTGAGAGTTTAAGAATGTATATTTTGAAGAAAAGTGAAAATAAATATTATTATTCTATTTGGTTTATCATCATGTGTTTAAACATAATTATCAATAATATGGTAATTTTATTTTATAAGAATGAGAAAAAATGGGATTTTTAGCATGAATTCAAATATAAAATATATTCTAATTTTGAATGAGAAGATTATTCATAAAATAGATTGAATAAGTTTTCATGCTTATATGGAAAATAAATGTTCATGTGTTATCATTATATGTGTATATATTTTGGAGGTACCAAAGTGGAAAGTTCATATAATATAGATAAATCACAAACAATGAGTGTTAGAGAGTTTTGAGATACTCATACACATCTGTATTGAGGATATAAGAAGAGTGTTTGAATTTAGAAGTAATTCAAGGAATAAAATCATATCATATTTGAGTTTTAATTATAATAAGGAGAAATTGATCAAAATAATAGCTGGATAAGTGATAAATTTGGATTTATATGTCTGGAGGATGACCCGTGTTTATAAGAATTGAAGAACCATACACATGAATATTTTCTAATCAATATTATTTTCGAGAAGTGTCGTAATCAATTAGGGTAATTTAAACTAGGAGGAAGTTAATTGAATTTATTTATAGGATCATGTTTTATTGGGGAGTTATTATTTTTTAGGAAATTTATTTAGAAAATAGTGGACTCTCTGTTATAGGTATTGGAATTTCCTTGATTGTATATGATAATTGAAGATAGTTTAAGAATCCATCATTGGGGGATAACCAATCATAGAAATGAGTTTGTTAATATGTCTAAGTACTATAAATACTATTTCCTTCCATTTTCATAACATTATTGTACACTAGTAGAGTATGTGATACATTATTTGGTAGATTGATGACCATAACATGTTAAAGAGGTTAAATTGAGAATTCATAACAGAAGATCATTGATTCATCCTACCATCTAAGTGGACAATTGGTCTTAAGGTATATAAACTGGTATTAGTGAAAATTTCCACCGCAAATATATAATTGTTTTGATATACAGAAGAAGAATAAAAATAAGTTCTTTGGAATGAAGTGGAACTTTTTTTTAAAAATGGATAAGGAATACCCACCATCATGAAGAATTGATGATAATTAAGAGGAAATAACTGATCGAGAATGGATACAAAAAGAAAATTTAGAAGATATGCTAGAGAATAATACACATCTTAAGAAATAAAATAGGATTATAGAGAATGAAAATATAAATACAAATTCTTATAAAGAATATAATGTCAATAAAAAAGTGACATACACTACTGAGATCACGAAGAATAAATTAATGATGGCTGATTTAAAAAATATATAGAGTGATACTGAAGAAAAAATATCATCAAGGGAAGAAAAATGATTAATCCATAATAAATATGTATTTTTTTCAAAATGAGTTGAAAAAGTCAATGAAGAATTCAATAATTAATTTTACGTAAAAATAGGATATTACCAAGATTGTGAGAATAATGATATAAAGCAATGAGGAAAATATCTACCTATTATATATGAAATTAGATTTTCCATTTATAATAATGAATGTGTTAAAAACTAACCAAAGGATGATTTTTATAATAAAAAATAGAGTAAATAATTCAAAATAGAATATAGAAGAAATGTTTCAATAAAAAAACTTCCCCTATGTAAAAGAATGCCTAATTTGAAGAAACAAAAAATAAAATAATTCTAGAGTAATTAATGAAGGATCTATTTTTAAAGGAGTTTCTGGTGTTGTAGAATGTATATGAACCAAGAATTATTTTGGTGGTGTAATTTTTATTTTATAAGGAAGTGAAATGAACAAGGGGGGGTATTTTTTAGAAAGTAATAAAAAAACCTAAAAGGAATAATGTTATGACTAGGAATACATAAAATATATAGACTCATAATTCGTTTATGGTTTTAAAATATATATATATGGATGATATAGATAATAAAACCACATAGGTAAGGGTTAAATTAAATGTGTACCTATACAATTCCTCTAATATGTTGAAGGGAAAAAATTTAGAAATAAATAAAAAATAATTCTAGGAAAATTGAAGAGTTCAAGATAGAAAGTCGGAATCCTTAGTAAACTGAGCAAGATAAGAAGGAATTCTTAGTTTTTTTTCATGACCAACTTACCAAAGAGAAGAATATAGATGAAGGAAAGGTAAGTGTTCAGTCAAATATAAAGCAGGAGGATAATTTTATTTAAAATTCATTCAAAGGTAAAGTTGTTAAATTTTTATTTAAATTGTGTGAGAGATGTGATTAGTCTGGGGACAATATAAAAGATTGTATAACTATCCAAACATCTCAAGAAGACATATTGATTATTCCAATTATTTAAAAACTAATATATGTTTCCATGGTTTCTAAGGTAAATAATAATGATCCATATAAACAATAAAATCATTTTTCCAAAAATCCATAACTTCTTATGTTTATTGACAAGAGAAAAAATGAGGAGTTTAAAAGAAAATGGTGGCCCAGGTGTAGGGAAAATTCTTAATCATGGTGTTACGTCTAAGGAATAAATATATCCCCCATTATTACCTTATTTATGTACATTTTTCACTTAAATGAACAGAATTTATGGATTAGGTTTAGTCAATCACTTCTATATAGTAAATAATAGATCCATTTCAATGAATTTCATTGTTGAAAAATAAGCCTTATGAAATTAAAGAGAAGGAAACCCTCTTGGGTGAGCACATATAAGAAAGAGTGGTCATACTTTAAACATAATGTGAATATGTAATTCTATGAAAATATAGAGAATTAGAATAATGAATTGTGATAATCTCACTTACAACCCTTTATTTTGATTTTATTCAATTTATTTTTGAGGGGGGGGGGGTGGATTTCAATAAAAATATTAGTTAAAGTGGGAATTATTTTACATTAAAGTGATATATTATGATTTTTTATCTTGACATGACTATGTATTCACTTTTTTTAGGAAGGAAAATTATCAAGAAGATAAGGAGTGATAATAAATTAATATTTATACTTATTGAAAAATACCTTAGTATACAAGACATGATGAATCATACTTGTAGATATATACTAATCTATCTTCTCATGGATGAGGGACATCATTAGGTGGTGGAGAGTATACTAGGAGAAATTTGATGTTCTTTAATTGTTGTATAATATTTTTTTTGAATATTTTTGTATTTATTATAATTTATTGGGAATCCTTCTGAATATAATATACTCTATGTTTCAGGGATTTTAATTTCAATGGTTATAGATGGTTATTGAAGATAGTGGAAGAATCCATGATTTGGGGTGGGGGGTAACCAATCATGGTTAGAATTATGATATGTTTTAAAAACAATGTAAATGTTATGCGTTGATCTATTTCATAATATTAATTCACATGAGGTGAAATTATGAGAAATCATTAATTAGATCAGGAACCTAAACAAGTCCATGATATTGAATGTTGAATTCATTAAAGTAGACCATTGATTCACCCCATTGTTTTACCCTTTTGAATTTAAGATGTAGTTACTATTAATGTCAATGTGTGATGGTATATGAGTGAGAAAATTACATTGCATATAGAAAAGAAATAATAAATAAGTTTTAGGAAATTACTTTAAGAAATCAAGAGTATATTTTCATGAAAAAGTAAAAAAATTAAATGTGATGATTAATGTGATGAGATTCAAGGAAACTAAAATAAATTTTTATGTAATTATAGTCACTATATAAAACATAATGGAAATATTTTGTAGTGTGTTAATGAAATCTAAATATTTTAATTATTATATAGTTCTATTTTTATAAATTATGGGATTTACAGACTGAGGCATTCAACTTTACAACTAATCAATATGTGTAGTCATTCATGGATTTTAGCAGTTCAATCCTCATGATCAATAACATGAGTCACAATATATTTCATTAGGCACCATAAATTTCATGATGAATGGTTTATTATTCTATTAATTATCAATTTCATGATAGTAACAATGAATTGCTTAAATCACGTTAGATTATAGGGTCGATTTTCATGATCAGTTGTTTGTATAAATGGTCGATCAATATAGTAAACTATATAAATGTAATGAGGAAAATATAAAAATGTGTAATGGTAACCTATACCATTCACTAGTTACCTAATGGTTGTTGAGAAAATCATATATGTGATCTAGTCTTCATATTTTTGGACAAGAGGGTATGTTTGTTTCATTTCTCTCAGTGTAGGTGTAGTCATATTCAATGTATGTTTCATCGAGCTGACCCTATGTGTGATCCAAGATGGGTATGTTTCATTTAAATAGTGTATATATGTGTGTGTGATATGGGGTTATGTAAGTATCATCCTAACTCTTTATAGGTTTCATAAGACACTAATCAAAATTCTATGTAGCTTCTTATTGAAGGGATATTATATTTGAGTGAGAATATTTGAGGAAAACAAGGAATAAATATGAGGATAGAATCAGATGATTTAATTGAATTAGTATTCATATAATAGAATTCCAGATAACATATGGATCATGATTCAATCCATGGTGAAGGTGGAAATAATGAGGGAGATACTATGTACAAATATGTGTTTCATGGGGCAATCAGAAGTACTACATCCTAATTCTCTTGTATAAAAATATAACAATTGATATGGATGAGATGATTGGATAGAATTAATGAATTAGATTTTTTTTGGAAAATGATATCATGATATTTTAATATCACATGGGGGAATAAAATACCCTACCTTTTAAATAATAAAAATAATGTTTATTGTTTGGGATTAAATGACTTTAATTGAGAATTTAAATCGAGAGTGTAATTGATCGATTTAAATGATAATATGCCGAAACTATTATATGTGTGTTTGTAAATAATTGTTTTTGCATGATATAAAAAATTATTCTAAAAATTATCTGTATTAATATGTTGTATAGGTATCGATGAAAAGTGTAAATAATTGTGAACTTATAAAAAATTGGGTATAATAGAATAATAAGAGCCTAATACACATCATTATCAAGAAATGAAATGGTGACTAAAGTTAGAGAGACCTTATTCTGAGAAAAATAAATGTTTCTCAAGTATTCATAAGGAAGTGAAGGACCCAAATCATTCATGATCTTGAGTGATTTTTGAGACCAGTGGTACAACTTGTTCTATTTATGGGAACCACATATAGACTAGCTGATCCATCTTCAAATAGAGGGAGGATATCATTAAGAGATACATAACAGCATTGATGAATTATTTTGGTATTGTACTATAATTTTTAAATTTATCTATATATTCTAGTTCACTCTGAAATTTTTGAGGTAACACAATGGATTATGGTTTTATATGACTAGACTATAATTTAATATTGATTTTCTTAAGATAATAAACAATCCATGTTGGTGGGAATAACCAACATGGAAAGGAGTATTCGTTTTATACATTCCTTTTAAATACCACGTGTTTCTACCTCAATTTTATTACTACTACACAGGAGGTGAGGATTTGATAAATCATTGAGTGGATTAATAACCTTAACAAGTTTAAGTTGTTGAATTATAATGAATAATTTTTAAAATTAAATATACTAATGACTCGCCCCTAATGGTACCCAACTAGTTCTTGGTACTAAAAAATGGTGTCAGAGTGAAGGTATACCATTAACATACAAAGAATAATATGATAATTTAGATCTTAAATTCAATAAATAATCAAGTATTAATCACCTTATATGGAATCATGTTCCATAATTTAAGGAATAATATGATTTTCTACCTCATTTCACTTAAAATAGAATATAAAGATAAAATTACTATGAGGTTTTAGGAAATTTATATGGTCTCTATTATGTCCCAAACATATAAGATAAATATTAATTTATATGGAATGAATAAAAATTCAATCTTTATTTCCCTTTCATATAAATAATACATAGAGATATTGGGACATAAAACTGAAAAGGGGATATGAGAAAAATAGAAAATTAACTATGAATATAATATCAAATTTAATGAATACATACAGTAAGTATAATAGAGTAGGTTTGAACACTTAAAAGTATTGGATGATAAGAATATTGATTGTTATTTAATGTGATATAATGATATCATATGTAGCATTTTAGTGTTTGGAGAGAAGCTAGATGACTAAATTTTTTTAATGAAACTCCTAATAAATTTTCCTAACCAATTTAATCCCAAGGTAAAACTTTGGAAGATTAATAATACTTTCATTGGATTCACAACATAATATTTTATATCATATTAAATGTTAAAGGCATCAATATTCATAAATAAATAAATAATGAGATAGAATTTGAAGCCATCAATCAATGAAAGGTAAAATAAGAAGAGGTTGATGCACTAGGTGATCCAATATATGTTGAGGATACATAAGAATTTAACCAAATTATTTCTCTTTTTTTAAAGGGATTCAACAGTGGAAAAGTAATGAAATATCTAAGATGTTTTCATTTTGATGATATTATTTATATTGAAAAATATTGGGTAAAGAATCGGGTTAGAGAATCATAATCAAATGATGAATACAAGAAGACATAAAAATATAAAAAAAGTAATAAGAATAATTTAAAAATAAAAATAATATTATTTATGATTAAGAAAAATAAGGATAAATCATATAGAAATTTGGATAATTAAATCACATTATTTTCACATATTAAAATATGACTTGACTCATCCAGGGGTGATGATGATTATTAGTGGATATAAAATGAGTGGGAGTTGAAAGGAATGTCAGAATATTATTTCAATAAGATTACACATATCAATAACTTGGAAAATTAGTTATATAAATATAAAGATTATGGATTGGTTGAAACATTAGAGATTATCCATTATAAAACAACATTTATTGATGAGTTCAAGAAGCAAAAATTAAATATATATTAAAAAGATAGTTTTATGAGTGAAAATGAAGAAAATATTACTCAAAAGTATGAATATATGTTTAAAAACAATAAATATTTTTAATATTTAATAAAAATATAAAACAAGTTATATAATATTCCAAAAAATTAATTGAGATTAATGTATATACTTCTTAGTGGGTGAGAAGAAGTTTTAAAACAAGAAATATGAATATACTCCCACAGTGGTTCAAAATATATTTGATATATCTAACATTAAAGGTCTCAAAAATAATATTGAGAGTATTTTTTGTTAAGAAATTTGATTCAATACAATCTTTAACATCAAAGGAAGTGATAAACATAATAAATATACAACCCTTTGGAAAAATAAGGCTCAAAATAATGAAAGACTATACACAAAAAACACTTGAAAATTTCAAAATTCAGATGGAAGATATAATTCAAAGGCCTTTTCCAATTTCATCAATTGTATAGAACGAAAGAATATTATTTTTTGTATAATCTGTCATTTCTAGGTATAAGAAAAAAACTAAATAGAGTTTTGGGGGACAAGTGAGTATATATTCCAAGAAAAAATAAGTTGGGGTTAGATCTACAACATATCTATCCAACCAAAACTAATTTTGATTACTACAAGAAGTATGTGTGAAATGTGAACTGTACATTCAAAACTCGGAGTATTTCATGTAAAAAACACTGGGATATACTCTCTAACAATAAAATAGAAAAAAATAGATAGACTAAGAGAAAGGGTCTCAAAATCTCATGTCTTTTGAGAAGAAAAAAGAAAATCCAATGAAAATGGAGAATGTCCATAACTAATTCCATGTTGTTTAGAATTAAAATTTATATAAAACTAAACAATGAGAATAAGCATATCCAAAAACTGATTTAAAAGGAAAATACAATCATGATGTTTTTGAGAAGTAATGAATAGGGGATGACATAAAAATTCATATAAAGAAGACATATTAGAGATTTGAGTAATCTGGTTATTATTCAAAGGACTATACCACTATCCTACCAACTTAAGAATAATTTGTGAAAATTATGATTAAATCTCAAGGAAATGATGTGACATTTCCTTTTTTGATTGAAAATAAAAATTATATAAACAAAAAATAAATTCAGGAGAATAAATTGGGAAAATGACATATTAATTCCTCTAATAGGAATAAGAGTATTGATTTTTGAGGGAACAAGTGTCTTTAGATAAAAAAATCCCATACTAAGTGTTTCCTCTAATGTAATAGAGATGTAACACATTATTAAGTATTATTCTTATTTATTTTTTAGCTAATATAAAGTGAATTAATAGATAATGTTTAAGGATATCCCTATATTATAACATGAAAAATATACCATTTAGAGATGTAATTAAATTATATGAAAAGAGAAATAGAAGGAACCCCTTGGAGAGGATAAAGTGATTTGTAGAAGATATCAAAAAACAAAAATAAAATAATGAGAAAAATTTGGAGTTTTTGCTATGAAGGGGCTGATTTTGATAAAATGATGACATAATGGTGAATTAATTTTACTTATACAAGAACTATTTTGATAGTTTATTGAGATGTGTATAGGTTATTTATTTTCACCTGTTTTTTAAAAACACTGAAAATGAGTTTTTGTCACATGTAAGAATGTTTATAGTACGAATTGACAAACTTGGTTTTCAAGTCTTATTTTATATAAAGGGTTAGCCAACATAGACTTTGGTTTTTGTGACAAAAGGATATTTTTTAAGGAAATCATGTTTTATGATATTTTTATAAAGTGACTAAAGGTTGTTTTTCAATATATAAACAAGGAAAGAGAAAGTAGTAGTGACTTTCATATAAGTAACAAGATGAGATGAAATAATCCATTTTATTGTCCTTTATATTTATTATTTATAAGGGGGAGATAAAATGAGGTTTAAATATTGACAGAGAGGTTTGGAGGTACATATAATAAATCTCAAGGGTGAGATTTTTATTCCATTTTGGTGTTATGCTATATTTTTTCCATGTCAATATTTTGGTAGAGACGAGTGAGAAACTTTTATTTCATATGGAAAATTAAAATTTAATAATTTTGGGGCTATAGGTTAAATAAATAAATTTGTGAGATTTGAGATAAATTAATAAAATGTATGTGATGATTAACATGATATGATTCAAGGGAACTAAATGTGTGTGTTTTTGGATGTGGAGATAGAATATAATATATTTTGGACAAATTTTTGATTTGTTTTAAGTATGGAGATTGTTTTTTTAGGCTCTAGTTCGATTTGATGCAGGTATAAAATTTCAAGAATGCGGCATAATTTTTCATGATCTGTCAAGAATTTTGGTTGACCAAGAATTTTGGTTCATCAAGCCCAAAAGTAAGTCAGACATCATGTTTTATTTCATATGTCCTGATTGATTTCATGATATATGGTGGATTTCATGCAAGTTGGTTGATATCATGATTTATGATCTATTTCATAAAAAACTTGATTTCTTAATGAATGGTCGATCCTCATGGTTGATCTTCATGACCAGTTGATTGTACATATAGTTGATCGATCCACTTAACAACATAAGGGGAATGAGAAAAAATTTAATCTATATAATGGTAATATTTAACCTTCAATGTTTACATAATTTTTAATGAGATGAGCTTATACATGATCTAGTTTATGTATGTGTCAACAAGAGGTAATACAAGTGGCACTAATCTCAATATAGATGTCATCATACTGAGTTTCAGTGAATTGAGTTAAGTGTATGTGTGATACAAGATGTGTATGTGTCATTAATAATAAATGTACATGTATGTGTGAGTAGTGGATATTTAGGTGACATAAATACTCTTAAAAAGGTGTCATGATAAACTTATCCAAATTATGAGTAATCTACAAATGGATAGAATTTAGGATTCAAGTGACAATATTTTATAAAATTTTTAATTTATATGTGGATAAAATAAGATTATTTTATTGAACTAAATTAATATAATAAAGATTATGATCAAATATGGATCATTTTTCAAGTTTATTTAAAGGTTTAACAAGTCAAGATAGATTTTGGGTTCTGAGATGTGATATATAACATAAGTAGGAGTTCCACATCGTGAACCCCTTACATGAAAATATAATGGTTTATGTGGATGATATGTTTTAATTAATTAATTAAGTAAACATTGTGGAAGGTGGTATTTCTCTATTTTAATATCATAACAGAGGATAAAATTATTATTCTTTCAGATAATTAAAATATTTTTTTCCTTCGATAAATGATTTCAAAATAAGAGTTAAATTTGAATTTTGGGTGATAGATTTAAATGGTAATACACTGTATGGACTATTATAGGATTCCAATAGAATTATTTAGGATATAATATGTAGATATTATTTGTGGTATTTTATGTGTAGATATGTGGTGCACGTATGAAATAAAAATATATAATAATTTAGAGCTTACAAACACTTGATTATGAGTGAATTCTGAGACCGCAACACACATTTTAATCATGAAGAAAAAAGGAGTATGGATATGGATAGATCTTCTACTTGATAAGAATATATTATTCCTGATTATTTAGAAAGAAGATATGAACCCATATAATTTAAGATATTTAGTGTGTTTTGAGACAAAAAATGATGTTGATGCTCTAAAGGTGTACACATGAAGACCTACTAATACTTCTATCTGTAGAAAGGGACTAGCATAAAGAGTTTAAGAACACAACAAAAGAGGTATTTCTTTTTGATATCCTTATTTTAAAGGGTATTTGTATCCTCTAGTGGATCTTGAATCCCTTGGAACAATGTGGATTCTATGTTGATGAAAATAGATTGTCATTGGATTTAAACCTTTGTCAAAAAATTTAAAGAATCAATGATGGGAGAAACAATCAATGTAGTTAAGATTATGCCTTTTATTCAAACTATGTAAATACTGTGGGATACTCTCCTAATTTGTTATTACTGCATACAAGGTGACCCAATGAGAAATGATTCAGTTTATATAGATCAATAAAAATTATATAGGTTATATTAAATATATAATCTAATATAAATAAGTTTGTTACTGATTCACCTCATGAGTGGTATGTAATCAATCCTCGGTACTAACACCCCCTCTTTTTATTTAATTGGCCTGGGGGTATCATAGTATTTTGAAAGATTCTACTTGTATTATATAAATTAGATCTATTTCCAATAAAAAATATTCTTAGAGGGCCACACACTATGTATATACAAAATACCTTTTGGTTCACTTGAATATATGGTCTAAGAACAAATTTAGTCAAATTTTGGAGAATAATACTTATTTAAGTTATATTTATCGTAAATTTAATCACAAGATTTTCCAGGACTTGAATTAGTGATTTTAATTTTATCTCTTATTTTTTCACAAGATGAATAAATAAAATATTTAATTATTAGATGAGTATATATAATATATAATTAACTATTTATATCTTAAGTGAATAAAATAAGTATTCATTCAAAAGTGAAGTGAATATAAAGAATTTTTTTATCAAATAAATTTTTTTTATTTGAGGATTGAAAATCTTAATAGACGATTTGGATAAAGATAATTATATAAAAATGTGTTTTCAAATAATGTAAATGACTGTTTATTTAATTAAGAAATTGTATTAAATAATTATTTGCCTCATCAAATGATAAATATTATTATTTAAAAGTTGTGAGATATGTAATATATTTTAATGACATTTAATTATGTATTTATATATTTGATATATGAAATTCAAATTCTTAATGTCACACTAAAATAGTAGTAGTTATTTTATTATAATTTAAGAGATTAGTAAAATGAATTTCATATTTCACAAGTAAAATAATAATAATTTATTGTTATTTAAGAGAGAATTGACATGGAATATTGTTTTGGATTAAGGTAAAAGAATAGAATATATTTTTATTCATTAAATTTTGATCTAATTGATAAAAAACAAAATAAATGTGCAACAATACTATGACATAATATTATTTAGTTAATTATATTGTTGTGTTTCTTAAGGTGTAATTAAAGAGAATCTTCCCCCTACTATCATGTTCTTAGAGAGAGAATGTATGAGATATTTTTCATTTGATCAAGATATAATTATGTAAAGAACATGATTTCCATATTCTAGTACCTATGATATAAAGAATGATACTTGAATATTTTTAGTTCACAGGTGGATATAGAAATAGTAATTCCCATTTGGATTCTATAAAAAATGATAATGTAATGGTGATCAATGATTATGTTAGTGGCATAAATAACAAGTAAAAAAATGAAATATTATAATCAAATATTTTATTTAAATAATTCCTTAAAAATTCGAATCCCTCCCCTCTACTTCTATTATTCCCCAAAAGTTTATGTGAAAGTGAAGAGGTCATGCTAATTTATAAATATTATTGAAATTTGATTATTAAAATTTCATATTAAGGGTGTAGTTTAGGTTCTAATGATTAGGACCATTTGTGAATCATAGTTTTATTGATCAATAATGTATTAAATAGAATGATATTTTTATTAAATATATCATTTTAATTTTAATTTATTGTGTTTAAATTAAATAAATGAAATAATAATAGTGGTATTTTACTAGATTAAAATATGGATTTATTTATGAATTAAGTACAATAAATTTATTATATATAAATGAATATATATTTATAATATAAAATAATAAAAACCATTATGGTGGGTAATGTCATGAACACCATTTTTTAATTCCAACCAATCCCCCTTATAATGGATGGATTAATTTTTTTAAAAAAAATAGAGAAAAAGTAAAAAAAAAATCTTTTTTTCCAGTGATGCATGCCTAAATCCCATTAATTACCCCCATTATATTATATATTATATAAATAATATATATATATATATATATATTAATTTTTGTGTAAATATATTAAAATCCTAAAACATTTCTAAATTGGAGAAAATAATTTTATTAGTTTTATTAGGGGACTTTAAGGCTATAAGTGGAAGTTAAAAAATAATTAAAAATAAATAAATAATTTAATTTATTTAAATTATTATAATTTTATTGAGAAGAATTATAAATATTAGGTTGTTTCAAATTTTATTTCATTATAAATAATTATGTTCTTGACTGACCCATTTATGTTTGGATTTAATTATTTAATTATTTAATGTTTTAAATTATTTTTAATTGTTAATATTTAAATTTGATTACATATGTATCATTACTAATTCAATAAATTGTATAAGGGTATTCATGCACACATTTAAACATTAAATGTAATTATCCTCATTAATGTACCCCACTCATGCATGTGAGTTTATAAACATATTGACAAGGATTCCAGATGAGTTGGTTCCAGTGTGAATCCAATGTCAAATCCAAAAAATTTTAACATTTAAAAAGAGGATACATTAAAAATAAAAGATATTTCAATTCAATTTGATCTAGAATCAAGGATTCATTCCCCATTGTATCTTTATTGGGTTATCATTTCTCAAAAAAAACCAACTGCTAGTTAAAAAACATGACCATATCATGTGTATTTTTTTAATAATACTTAGTTTATTATTTATTTTATTCCACTTATGATCAATAAAGACACTTGAGGGGGTGGGGGGAATTAGGTGTTTCTTATTTAAACCAAATACCAAACACTCCTAGAATGTTTTACCCCCTTTTTATTTTAACCCTTATTCTTAGTTAGTAAATATGGATCAATTTAATGTTTAACCTATCAATCATGAACATCTTATAATGAAATAAAATAAAATAAAAGGGTGTGTGATATTTTTACATGGTTCATCGAGAAAGGAATACGCCTTTACATGACTAATTATTCTCCCTAATCATGATTTCTCAAAAAATAATCAATCTCAAATTATACTAGTTGGTGGTTATCACACCTATATAGACTCTCACTGTGTATAAACTTCCCTACTTTTAATAGGACTTCCCTTAATAGCTTCAAACTATTATAACAACTTTACAATATGATATATTTTCACACCATAATTTCCATATCTTATTTGTTTTCATATCATGTATAGGAATGTTTTATTATTATTATTAGAATTAAATTTACAGATCTGTATTGTATTTTTTTCATAAGCAAGATATATCCCCTTTTTCTCATTATGAGATGTATAAAATCACTTATGTTCTATAAGAATAATTTTCAAATCAATTCCTACACACTATACAGCTTTATATTCTTATAATGAATCAACCTTCCTAGTTTTATTAATAACTTATTTAATGAGATTCTTGACTCCAACTGATAAAGAAACATGATATAAAATTGGACACTTGTTAGGTTATTCATCATCTCATACTTCATCAGTAATAAATATTATAAAATCTTCTTCTTTCTTCCACATTGATATATAGATGATTTATTTTCTCTAAGACAAGATCAAAATATCTTGGTTCATTTCCTTCTTTGAGATTTATCATCAATATTTTTAACAACACATATCAACATCTCTTAGACTCTCAATTTTATATCATTCAACATCTTTTTATTTTTATAGGTATATCATATGAATATATTTTTCTATTTAGTAACATAAAATTTCACTTAAAAATAATTTGGTAAGCATGATCTCTATTTAATTACAATTATATTTTTCAATTGTTTAATACCACCAGGATCCCCTTATTTTTTTCTATCAGCATTTGTTTTCTGGGAAATTCCAGGAGTTCCCTTATTTTTATGTTCTAATTTTATTCTCATTTTTATCTTGTCTAAATGTAGTTATTTTAGACCATTATAGTTTCTTTGTGATCTTATCTTATTCCTTATCTTATTACCAAACAACCCATATAAACATTCTCACTAAGCCATAATAAAATCACCTATTTCAACATAAATAATTACGCACTAGTTCTTTATAGTTCATAAAATTTTCCACATGGTTCTACTAATAGCCTCAACCTGTTTGTCACCATCTTCTCAAAATTAACCACTTATAAATCCATATGAAATTATTTATAATCATTGTAGTGGAATAATATTAAATTTAAAGATATGGGTTTTCCTTATCTTTACTAATAATAACACACAACAATTCAGAACACCAAATAATTACATTCACCATAGATATAAAAATTTACCAACATTTAAATATTTGATAAATATTCAACACATATAGATTGAGTACATAAATAAATTCCAATGACACAATTCATATGTTCTACTCATTTATATGGAACTCATCTTGACACTTTGTCACCTTTATATAGAAGGAATCACATTCCTATTTATTGCATTTGAATCATTTTAGGCTAACTAATGAAACTTCGTAATTAATATCCACTTAAATATAGAATATCATTATAAATTGTGCATTCAAATTTTTCATAACTCATCCTACATTGATCTTCCTAGAATCACCATGAATATAAACACTCACTAATTCAAATATTTTACTACACTTATTTTGTGACATTTTTATAACTGAAAAATGAACTATTCATCATATCATTTGAATTTTATATTCAATTATAAAATCTATAAATATTAATTTTTAGTCAATATATTTTTTTGAATTTTTCAATGTATTAGATCAACCATATGATCAGGAAGACAAGAGACCATGAAATGGATTGGCCACATGTTTAAATGACTAAATTGAATATTGGCCAAAAGATCAAATGGAAAGACCATAAATCTAATGGATTGACCACACATATAAAACTAGGATCGATCACGAGCATGTATTATCCAAAATAACCAACCACATGTTATATCTAATTAACCACGGTCATATAAACTATAGAAATATTGACCACATGTTAAAAGTAAATTGATTGATCCAACTAACCATGACTGATATGTGACTGTAAATTAAGTTCAATTGACCATATTGATTGACTGTAAGAATTGGATTACTAAAATTAGCTTAGGTAAACTTCAAACTACCTATTTCCATTATAAAATAGTTATAAACACAATATATCAGCTTTCTAAATTTATCAAACAACATTGAACACCTTTAATCCATTCCTAAGAACATATATATCATGTATACTCATCTTTTAGTATTTTCATGAAATTTTACTGGATTATTTTTTCTTAACATGTCTTCATTCTTACAAGACCATTATCTAGTTGTTATTCTACACATATTTCAGCAAACATGTGCATCAACACACCAGGATGGGATTCTATTAACTCATGGGTCTTTAATATCCCATCATCCTACTATATATCACAGATAATAATTTCTTGTTAGATCTATTCATGACATCTGATACCTGCTCTATACAAAATTATTATAGACAATATTATAACAACTCCTTCAGTACTTCTCATGTTCATCCATGATTATGAGCTCATTTAATAACCCGATATGTGGGGATACCATTGGAACCTATTCATCTATATTTTTCTATGGTATCCAATATACTTACTTCAATCTTCATTTTCCATCTAGTGTGAATAGTTTCTCCACATTTCATTCTCCATTTGTTGTGGTAGAAAAATATGTATATACCTTGACTGAATTTATATTGATAGAAAATACAATCAATTATTTTTCTAATCCAAAGGCACATAAAAATATTTATTTAACTCAAGGTTTCATCAATAATTAAATTTGATAATATAAATTAATTTATGTTCATGCTTAGATATGATGAAATACAATTTTATAGTATTTATTTTACTGAGTGTCATTCATTATTTTTCAAGTTGTCACATAAAAAAATTATCAACAATACAAGGATAAAATTAAGCATAATATAAATGTATAAAATTAAAATAAACCCTGAAGGAAAATACAAATTCCTCATCTACCTTTCACTACCATAGTTAGGATACAACCATAGGGTGAAGTACGTTAATTGATCTCTTAATGGTTCAATCACTTATTAAGGAGTTAAAATAAGGGTTTTGGGTTTACCTATCCATATTAAATAAATATAAAATTTTCTAGAGTAATTGGTGTTATTTGGAGGTGAGTGGTGAGAAAATTAAAGTATTTGACATATGTAATATAGACTATATTAAATGGATTTCAGAATTGTGAGTCAGTGAAATTTTCCTGTAAAAATCCTACAAAAATATCATTAAGTAATTTGACAGACCCTTTTATAGATTATGGGAAGGAAAATATGGACTGTTGCTACTAGAATATCCATGGGAATTGAAATTATAAGGCCAATTACAATGTTTATTGGGAATTGATTATATATCAAGTGACATTAGTGAAACATCAATTAGTAATTTTATAATTTGTAATCATGGAAAATTAATAATTTTATTTTTTATTTATTTTAAAAAAATTAAATGTAATTTTATAAAATAAATATAAAAAAAATATATTTTTGTTAAGGAAAATTCCTATACCTATAAAAATTTAGTATTGTTATAAATGTTCTTGTACATAATATTTTTAAAACAATGGACATATTATTACTGGAATACGCAGTACCAAGTAATCATACTTTTGATACTAATGAGGATGTGTTGGATTCCTTCTAGGGACATGATTATCATGTATTAGATACACAATACATTCACTTAGTACTGATGTTATTTAAGATATAAAATAATAATTAATATAATGATACATAATTCATGTTGTATCACCTCCAAAATCATTAATATTGGAGATCAAGAAAATATCGATATGAAATCCCCAATCGACCCTTCATATGAATTCTTATATATAGAGAGTATCCATAAAACCACAAGTACTTAAGTTGATTGGGTGGAATGAGAGTTTTCAGAAATTAGGATTCAAATTGGCTGGGGAGTTTTCTAGAAATCTCATTCTTTTATCTTTGCCTTTATGAATCAGAAGGTTTATTTTATATTTTAATTTAAAAAATTTAGTGAAATTTATTTCTGATATTTTGATAATGATTGAACAAAATGATAAATACTTAAATCAATTATTTTCATAGTAATTATGCTAAATACAAATATGTTAATGGTTATAAGAATTGTGATCGAAAAAATGTAAAAAGGGTTTAAGAAAGATTATAATAATAAAAAAATAATTCTATGGGAAATAAATGAGTAGAAATATATTAGTATTTTAGATAGTAAGAAAGAAAATTGGAAGAATAATATCAATTTTTTGAAGAAGAAAGCATGAGCTTCATGTGTATTTTTCATTAATATTAGAAAATTCAAGTTTGTAAGTTGTGTATTATATAAATTTTTGGACTTATATAATTGTATCTATATATAAAAACTTATTTAATTGTGAAATTTCATAAAAAGTGGTATTTATATTTATTATATTGATAGATCAAGGCCAAATATATTAATTTAAAGTGACTATAATTTTATATTTAATAATGTAATGATTCTTAAATTTGTTACCTATTATTAGGTTATTATCAAAACCACAACATATTTATGTGTCATGTTTAGAAATGAGTGTATTTATTTCAAGTTCTAAAATAAAAAAATATTGTGTTATTATAAAACACATTTATAATATTTTGAAAATAAACAATAATTATAAAATCATTGGTAAGAAAAATGGTGATTAATTAAATTCACAAGACTCAATGGAGGGTTTTAACACACTTTTTTATTTTTAATTATGAAACAAATAGACATAGATATGGCTTGTTAATTTGATATAAAATATAATTCATTAATTTAATAAGGAATGTAAAGGTTAATTGAAAAACCAACATAAATATAAGTTAGTGAGATTATACTTATAGTATTGTAGATAAAATTATTTCCAATATTTCAGTGATCTCAAGTCATGAAATAATTCCATAATCCTTTTATAAACATATATTATATACATAAAAAAATAAAAAAACATAGTTTTCCAATCAAGATGGTAAATGATATCCAATATGAGTTATGTTTTTAAAATATAGATTATATAATTTATTGGAAGTAATGTAAATAATTTGTTAATGTACATTATATAAATGATTTTACATGACTAGATAAGTAGTGTATCTTTAAATGGTACAAGAGATAAAATAGTATATATAGAGGGATCATGCCTTCAAAAGTGATAGTGATATAATTACAGACTTTGATGAAGTCAAGTCTCAAGATGTAAAGGACTATTTGTAGGAACATAAACTCCTCAAGGATTAATTTGGGATTTTTTCAAATAGACACAACATACATTGCAGGTTAGAATGGGATGTTAGAGAAGCTGGTATATTTGTATGTATTTTCACCATGGAATGTGGTATTTTATTTATTGATAATAATGAAATATTATCCTATAATATGGTAAAAATTTTGTTTGTATATAAAATCATAGTTAGGGTTCCATTTTTTCTAGTAACATTTGTTAAGAATATAACATTAATGGAAATAAGATACAAGTCATACAAACATTTAAAATTTAATTAAAAAGTTTTACCTCCAAGAATGAAATATATATATAAACTTATTATCAAGGGATAAATATCGATAGATATACGTAGATTATTTTGTTTAAACTAAGTCATATAATATAAATTGATATGATATCAAATGATATTCGATGGAGAAAAAAGGGTTGTTTATTAAGTCACATGGAATAACGAATGAGTAAAATTAATTTACTCTTATTATTTGGATATATCATTTATTCCATTATATATAAAAGTACAACCTAAATTTACTGAGAAATGGTTAAAATTATTCTAAATTAGTAGTGTTATATATAGGATATGTTCCAAATATGTGGATAAGATAAGAAATTAGTTTTGAGGGGACACATAATAGTTTTATATAATATTGAATTTGATATAATGTCAATTTTATAATTTTGATAATTTAGTGTGAATGATAAGATTAAATTATATTTCGGTTTCAGATTCTATAAAATCCATGTATCATAGCTTTTAATTCAATTGGATAAGAAATATACATACATTTTGGTTATATTATCTAATGATAAGTTTTACTCAAGAATATAAATTACTAGATCAAAGTAAGACCACAATGTTAAATTTGGTAGTCTGAATAATTAAATTAATACCATATCATAAGAATGTGAATCATGTAGGATATCAAAATTTGAGAAATTTTAGATGTTTGGGCTATTGAAAGTTTGAGTCTATATGATTTGGTACCCCAATAAATATTAATATAATTACTTTTAACTTCTCTATCATTTAATTATAACTGAATAATCCTTAAAACATAGAGATTATTCTATTTTGTAAAATTATTGGTGTAATTTCATTATAGTATTGTCCATATAATAGGGTTGTTGTATTTTCCATATATAATGAGAAACTAGACACACCATTAAAATATTCTTTAAAGATATTCCTTATGGTTAAGATACTTCATAATGAATGGATAGAAATGATGTCTAGCTATCATTTGTTGGGGTTTTATAACTAGTAATACTTATTCTTATAAACATTACATTTAGTGATCTATGATAAGAGAGATATTGAGAATAGACATTGGAATTGGATTTTCATGTATTAAATGTGTCTTTGAAATTTATATCTATAGGTTGTGTATTGGTACTTATACTTCATATCATTATTAATTTATATCATAAATCATATAATATGATGTATGGATAAAAAATGTTGAAATATTCCCATTGGAGATGTAGAATAAGTTATCAATTTCATAAATTATATGATCTTAATTGAATTTTCAAGATAGGATCCATCCCCTATGAGTCATGCAGGAAGTTATATATTGTACTTTGACTAAGATGGATGTGTCTGACTAAAATCAATGGTAATTGAAGTTTACAGATAAGTTTGTTTTAAGAGTTAAAAGAATTATAGGTCAAATATAAATGATTTTGATATTTTTATTCATTACATTCAACAAGATATGTGTTAACCAATAAATTATATGACAAATTAATTATAAAATTAATGGTTCAAGGTTACAACATAAGTGGTTGGTCGATCAATTTTTTAGTTTTTTATCGGTTTCAATACATAAAACCCTAACAACTTAACAAATGTGACCTGAAAAAATCCAAGAAAAAATATGTCATAATTAATTTATAATTAATTTAATACAAGAATTTTCATCAATGTGATAATTCAACATGATAACTTCCAATACCTATTTTGTTATGTTTTCATAATGGTAAGTAATTTAGGTGATGATTCCTCTAGTTGTTTTCATACATGGTATATGAATATATGAATAATATTATTTGTAATATGATTACAATTAGAGTGGAACAGTGAGCATTACATCATTAAATATTTACCAAAAAAGGGGGTCATCTTGTTCTCTATTTTTTGAGAGGGAAATTGAAGGAATTTCTCCATAGGTGCTGGGAAAATTTCTAGAGTATCTACATAGTTTAAAAAAACACTAATCCTATAAAATTATTTAATAGGGAATACATACTTAGACATAATATTTTATAATTACATAAAAATCCTTTATCAATATTAATTTTAAGTTATTGCACATGTACAATTACAATAAAAATATCATATTCTCATTTTCATGTTCTAATTTAAATATCAATTAATAAACCAACAAATAGATATTTAGATAATATATATTAAGTAAATTATGTAATTTTCATTAGGCACTTAACTTTGCATGTCAATAGTCAACATAATTTATCAAAACATGATTAATGAAATATTTATTCAAATAAGTTTTATTCATTAAATAAATAAATAAATATTATATTCAAAAAACCCATCAATAAATATTTATTATAATATTAAAATAAATAAATAAATATTTATATGAATCGATTCACTAGAATAGTAAATAAATATTTATTTATTTTATCACCTTGTTAATAAAAACAAGAGATAAAATTCAGCACAAATTTTCAAAACTCCAATATCTAATGATTGAATTTATTTAATTAAATTAACCTGAATAAGTATCATTCCAAAAAGTGAGAATACTATTTTTTATATTTATATTAAATTTCATGAAACTTCATGAGATTTTGGATACAGTTAGTGTGTGACCCTCTATGACACTTTTTTAGTGCCATTAGGTTAACATACATAATTTCCAATATCATCATTTAGCAACATGATAAGGAAAACATATAGGAATAAGTTAATATCAAAATGAAAATAACCTTACTATAAAAAATATAATATTATATAATATATTTTTTCCCATTATTCTGTAGGAAGGATACATACTTGTGTAATTACCCTTTATGCTTAATTTATTTTACTTTGAATTTTTGAAATGAACATTTTGATGAACTATCATGGAAATATATTTAATCAAAAAATTTCAATTCAATATATTCTAAATATATAATCTTCCTTTAACTAAGATTTTATAATATTTTTCTTGAATTATTAAATTAACATTATATCACTTATGATACACCCAATATATTATACCTCACAATAAGAATATGGAGTCACAATTTTCATCCATACATAAATGTATATAATTCATGATATACATTAATAACAATAACATGTCAGTGTACTAATACACATGTCAATATATAGGAATATCCAATGACATATAAATAAAAATAATTTATAATGGAATTTTTATCCTCATAACCTATATGCTTAGTGAATACTAAGTGTGAACTTCATGAGAATAAGTATCAATATCTTATGAGACTACAACACATGATACTAAAAAAGAAACTATATACTATTATATAAAAGATATACAGAATATATGATTTATTTTTAATAATTATTTCATATCATTTATTGGTTCTTGTTGTAGTTTTTTCTAAAAATTACTCTATAGACATTAACTTAGTAATGTTACATAGAAGATAAACCATCATCCGATAAAATATTTATTTATATTATGGTAATGAAATATATAAACTCATTCAGTTCTAGGAAAATAAATCCAACAGAATCCCAAAAGCACTAGAGAAAAATTATAATAATTTTCTTTATAATCTCACACATGATATTCATAATTTTACTATGATAATATATTTCTAAATATTTCCTCTACGTTCTCATTTTTGGATAATACACATATTATGAGATCATTAAATTGAGAAAAAAAATTCTTCAAGAGTTTATAATTAGTAAATAAATGCTTCATCCATAGATATGAAATTGAATCCTTGTATAGAACCACTACTGTAATATTACAATTATTTAGAGTAAAACATCATTACTTCTAGGTAAAACAAAAAGATCAAGGAATAAGTTTTATATACAATATACATATGTAGTTGCACAAAAAATATTAATACACATAAATTATGATAGATATTTGATGACCAATAACCACTAAGATATTGATTAGCTCAAAACACCCCTATTAAGGAAAGAAATATATCCTAAAAATTATTTTAAATTATTATTATCATCGTAAAAAATACCATATATTTATACCCTTATAACTGGTTTCTCACCTCTTTTATAAACTAAGAACATATCAATTATATACCTCTAGTACTTCCATATAGTCTTTAGAACTAACTAGTGTGTCTATATTGGTTCACCATGATATCTTTATACCATGACCAAGGAATAGGTAACTTAAATATTGGTATATATAATGGAATCCATAATCTATCCTATCATATAATCATAAGAGATTTTATTTATTCATGCTTTCTCTCTCTCTCTCTATCTATATCACCTTATACTTAAGTACATGTTTTCTTATAGAGATGCATGCCATGTGACATTAGATACAATTTTTTCCTTGAGTATTCCATATTCAATATCTTCAATACCATTTCAATATATATACATTAACTGTAACACCCCAAGCTTCTACAGTACGCTTCTCTTTGAATAATGTGATAGCGTGTGTTGTACGCAACACCGAGTTCTAACACACCATAACCAATCAAACTAGCCGTTATGAATAGTAATACCTACTTTTTGAAATTATATATATTTTATATTTTAAAATGGACTTTATTTTTGGATTCGGAATATCGAATTTATCCTAAGGTGAAATTTTGGTACTTTTCGGAGAACTTTCATATTTTGATGAATAGTGAAAATTACTAAATTTTAATTAAAAACAACTTTTTTAATCAAAATAATTAATAGTGATAAATTATGAATTTGAGTGGTTTTAAAGTATATTTAGAATATATTTTTACCATTTAATATAATTTTGGTCATTGGACATAATTTTACAATTAAACCGAACATAAACAAGTGTCAATCTTTTGATAGTAATTATCTCTTAAAAACACGCTTTTTGTTTTGACAGCGGGAATTAATTTTAAATTAATTTCTGCCACTTCTGTGTTTTGAATTTAGAAAAATGGATTCCATATTTGGAATTAGTATTTCCAAATTGTAAAAATAGGTAACTTTTATTTTAGACATTTTGAATATTTACTGTGGTAAATATTTTATTTACCATGGTTAAGGGTAAATCCGGTAAATAAGGGTCAAAAATAATATTATAATAACACTAAATTACCCTAAAACGTGTCCTAGACTTATTTTTTGATACATGTTCGACCATAGTCATCTTTCGGTCTATTTTGGGAACCCATGGTGCCACTTGTAGGTGATAGGGACACTTTTTTTAATTAAGTTAAAATGAATACAAAAATGACACAAGCATATAGCTTTTAGAAAAACAATTTTTACATAGAGTTATATATGTTGGATTTTAGATTATAAATATTCATTAGAAAGATAATAAGATTTAATACATAATTATATTTTATTTATAATTTTTAGACGTTAAATAATTTAATTTATTTATGACACAATGATGATGAATTAATTACTTTAATAGTGAAAAATTAAAATAATTGATATTATAAGTACCCAAATAAATATAATATGAAACTTTTAATGAATTAAAATAATTTTATAGGATAATATGATATTTTAGGATTGATTTAATTTACTTTTTTCGAAGTAATAAACCTGTTATGAGTTTCACAAAAATCAACTATTGAATAGTGTCAAAATTGACATAAAAGAGTTCTTAAAACAAATATTATATTATTAATTGATATTAAAGTCCTCAAAATCTAATGTTCAGCTAAGAGACTTATATCATCATAGGTTCTTCATTTATGGACCACTTGGGGGTCGCTTGGATGTATATAGTAAGTTTATTAACCATATTATATAAAAATACAAAGATACATTGTAAAAGTGAAACTAATTAATTTAGAGTTAATACTTAAAGATAAGGTTAATATAAGTACCCAAACCTGTCTAAATTATATTGGTTGAGTTTTTTTCGACCTATCCCCACCTTAAAATTTAAATAATCAACTTTTGAGCCATTAGAAACCAAATAAGAATTTATTATAAATTAATATTTCTAGCTTTTCCAAAGGTGCCCTTCACCCCTCTTATAAAAGGGAACTCCTCCTTCTCATTTCTCCACACCTTCAAAGCCTTTTGGTTCGGCCAAAATCTGCCCACATACTCTCCCAACTTCCCTCACTACAACCTAGAGGCTTTAGTTTGATCAGAAATCCAACCTAAGGAGGCCTTTTGATCAAATCAAAAGGAAGAACCCGAAGAAGAGGTAATGATTTCACCACCCTTTTCCAAGTTCATTTCTTCTTCCACTTCTTCTTCCTTTGTTGATACCATTCAAAAATAATAACTCCAGTATCATATATATACTGTGATGTTATTATAAATATGGTACAACCATATTCAGTATTCTATAGACCCTTTGAATAACATGTCACCATACATGCGTACGTACGGCTTACCGTCTCCACGTCGTGGTGTAATTGTTATTCAATATATTATTATTTGGATGGGTATAATAATGATATGTAACTCATTTAAATAATAAATATAACATGTTAATGAATCTATATATATGATATACCATCCATTTATATATTATTTTAAAAGAATGATATTGTCGCTCGTGCGTACGTACGGACTACCGTCTCCACGAACGCGATAAGATTCATTCTCCATCGTATCCATTCAAGTATAGTTATCATTTGATGATTTAAAAATGATGATTAAGGACTTGATATCATTCTGGATATGAATAATATACAACCTATCCATTATAAACATGTCTTATGTAACAAAACATATAAAAGAAAACAAGTAAGTTAACACCCGAAACAACGATAATACTAAGATATTATTATCAAATAAATATTAAAAGATCATATATGATATCATATTAATGTATATGATTCTTGTATAATTTAATAACAATTATTTCACCATTATACAGGAGGTTAACCTACCCCAACCAAGGAAAAGTACAAGGTAAGGGTTATTTCACAATCTCTTCATTATCCGAGGTTGTTTATATGTAATAATCTACTGGGATCTCTTTATCATCCACATCCATGTTTTCTTAAAAATGTATTTCAAAACATTTTTATTATTTAAAAGAATATGGGTTAAAGTCATTTATACCCTTGTTTGAATTTTTATAAGAGGAATCCTTCCGTCGTTTTCAAAACAAGGTCCTTTTAACCTTTTTGACAGAATTAAGGTAAGAATGTTTTTTTTAACTTATACAGCGGGTGCGGATATTTTCCGCCATTATAAAATCTTCAAATATTAACTTACAAGATTATAAGAATATTTTGAAAGAAAATGTTTTATTTTATATGGCTCTTAAATGATTTCAAAAATAGAAAGAGATATTTCTCTAAAAAGAGTTTTTATTTCATCTATGTCAACATCCTTTGATGGATTTTACGCTTATTTGAAGTTGATTTATTATGATACAAAACTTCTATATTGTATTGAAGGTTTTGTGATATGTTTGACTGTGGATGTGCTATTTTTAAACCATTCATAGTTTATGGTGAAATTATTGACATTTCTTATGCTAGTTTTGATACGAATGTTTATGTTATGTTTAAACATTTTCATATGGGAATGCATTGGACTTAATATGTGATGGGTGGAGCCCGCTATAGCTCCTCGATGCATCGGTAGGTCTCATGAGACAAACTAGTGTCTTGGAAAAAGTCCTTGGAAAAATCTTATTTGTAGTCTTGGCATGAGGCCTTGGCTATGTGGTTATGATAGTCTGGAATTATGCATTCCAACATTATGAAAGTGGTTATTGATTTTTCATGTGATTTTTTGATTAGTAGAATATCCATGTGAATAAGTAAATGGAATTATTTCATTTTATTTATGCCATACCATGTTGAAAGTTCAAGTTTGAAAGGATTTTGTTTTAGTTATACATTGCCTTAAATGTTTATTCTTGTTTATGAAAGTTTCCGCTATATTGTTATCCTTACTGGGAATTTGAGCTCACCCCTTTTCTATGTTTTATTTTTCCCAGAAAGTGAAGAAGTAAATTATGAATGACCTGCAGGAATATTATGTGGGGATATGAGTGTGGATTATGGAGACAATATGTTGTTGTAGTAGTTTTTCATTTTATGATGTAATGTAAGACTTATGAATATATCTAGTGTTTCCAAGGCTACTAAACCAATCGGTCTTTCGAGATTTGATCTTTCTTGGGATCATGCCAATGTTATGTAATAATGCACCGACTCTGGGTAACTAGGGTCAGGGCGTTACAGTTGGTATCAGAGGAAGTTTAGTACAAACCTTGGAAGATAGATTTAGATAAACTCTGATTAGAGCACGTAGACCTAAGAAGAACTTTGAGGATTAATATAAAAGAACGTCCTAGAATTTTGGTATTGTAGAGATTTTGTGAGCTTTCCAAGCAATACATCCATGTCTGGATACGAGCAGGTAGAGGCAGCTCTGGCACAGATGTCCCTAGGGGTAAAACCCGAAAACACCGCTTTGAGCTAGACTCGAACGGGAACTGGTGCACGACAACGGGCATTGCTGTACTCTTGGTTACGACACTCCCGGGGGATATGCTTAGGATAACTCTCATTTTCTTTACAAATCATTATGAAGGGTTTATGAGTATATACTTCCTCAAAGAAATTTTTTTTCTGATTATGGATTATATCCATAAATAGTTCAATTTATGTTAATTGTTTTATAAGTATGGGATTATGTATTTTGATTCATAAACTGATCTAGTTTATGCCATTGTTTAGAAATGGAACTTAGTGGAAGAAATGGAAACCATATCAATGCACACACTCCATTTAGGGATTTCCCTCCTACTCAAGATAATTATTGTGGAGCTGGTGATGCAACTGGTGCCGATCAGCTAATCACCATACTGGGAAAACTCACTCAGGTTATGAATAATTACCTTACTCGTATGGAGCATCCTGATCCACAGCGTGGAGGATAAATGTTAGATCGATTCATGAGGAAACAACCACCAACGTTCAATGGGAGTACAAATCCCTTAGTAGCTGAGCAATGGATAAATTCCCTAGAGAAAATATTTCAGGCTTTAGGGAGTAGGGAAAGGGAAAAAGTTATCATTGCAGTTTACCGCCTCACTGGAGATGCTAATCAATGGTGGTCATTTATTCAAAATACGAAGGAAGATGATGAAGTATCAAATATGGAATGGAGGGAGTTCAAAGATCTGTTTTTAGAAAAATAATTTCCTCGCGACCATCGAGCAGATATGGAAAGGCAATTTCTGAGTTTGAGACAGAAGGAGGATGAGAATGTCACAAAGTATGAGGCTAACTTTACAAGGTTAACAAGGTATGCTGGAGATTATATACGTAACCCAAGAAGTAAGATTGATCGTTTTTTTGATGGGTTAAAACCATTTCTCCGTCGAGAATTAGTCTCACAATCCTTTTCATCGTACGAAGACATTGTCTCATGTGCTATCAAGACCGAAAAGGAATTCTCTAAGTCTTATGACTTTAAAGCAAAGCAAGAGAAGAAGAGACCTGCTGATCAATCTGGGAATGCAAATAAGGGGAAGAAGGGAAAGGTTGAATATCCATCTTGTGGTAAATGCGGGAAGAAACATCCTGGTACTTGCTTGAAGGGAATGAGAGTCTGTTACAAGTGTGGTGAAAAAGGACACCAAGCTCGTGATTGCATGGGGAAGAAAGAAGATACCAACGTTCAGTGCTACAATTGCAGGGAGATGGGGCATTATGCAAATGAATGTCCTAAGCGTCAGGAGAAATTACCTCAGAAAACGCCAAGGGATCAAGGCCAAGCTTATGCTATCACTACTGCTGAGGTAGAAGCTCCGAAAGACATGGTGGCAGGTAATTTAATGGTTTCAAAAGTTTAGAAAATGCATTATTTGATTTTGGATCATCGCATTGTTTCATATCTTCCCAGTTTGCTAAGAAAATTAGATATTCCCAATTTGAATTAACAAGGGAGTTGAAAGTTAAAACTCCTAAGGGAAGTATCATTGCAACAAAGTTTTGTGAATCAGTCCCCATTAGAGCACATAAATGTTTGTTATCTGCTGATCTCATCGTCATACCTATGATTGAGTTTGACATAATCCTCGGTATGGACTGGCTTTCGGACTATGATGCGAAGATTTATTGTAATAAGAAAGAGGTTACAATTCTTGATGATAATGATAAGGAACACCTTATCTTTAGAGCAGAATCGTCACCACCTAATTCTTATTTAGATCCACCCTCAATAGCTCAACTAAATTCAATTATTAGGGAGTAAGAGAATGAAATAACTGTGGGTGGGGAAAGGAATGTTCAAATAGAGGATGTACCTATTGTGAAAGAATTTGTAGATGTATTTCCGGAAGATTTACCTGGACATCCTCTAGAATGAGAAGTTGAGATTTCCATTGATTTGATTCTTGGATCAAGGCCTATATCGAAGACCCCTTATAGAATGGCCACTATAGAATTAGTTGAACTAAAGAAACAACTAGAGTAATTGAGTAATAAGGGATTTATTCACCCTAGTGTTTCTCCATGGGGAGCCCCTGTTCTTTTTGTTAAAAAGAAAGATGGATCTATGAGGTTATGTATCGACTACAGGGAGATCAATGATATAACAATAAAGAACAAGTATACCCTACCACGCATTGATGATTTATTTGACCAACTGCATGAAGCTCAATACTTTTGAAAGATTGACCTTCGATCTGGATACCATTAGTTGTGTGTGAAGAAGGAAGACATTCCGAAGACAGCATTTCAAACCAGGTACGGGCATTACGAGTTTACTGTAATTCCGTTTGGATTGAATAATGCACCCTCTGTATTCATGGATCTGATGAATAGAGTTTTCAAGGAGTATCTCAATGAATTTGTGATGGTATTTATTGATGATATCTTAGTATACTCTAAAATCTACGAAGATCATGAAAATCACTTGCGCATTATCTTGAAGACTCTGAGGATGCATGAATTATATGGAAAGTTTAGCAAGTGTGAATTCTGGCTTCATGAGATTTCTTTTTTTGGACATATTGTATCTAAAGATGGAATCTCTGTTGATCCTTCTAAGACCAAGGCAATCCAAGAATGGCCAGCACCTACGACTATAACTGAGGTATTATGTTTTATTGGTTTGGCAGGTTATTATCGACGTTTCATCCATAATTTTGCCCGATTGGCTAACCCATTTACGAAGCTCACACGTAAAGGGGTTAAATTTGTTTGGACAAAAGATTGTGAAGAATTTTTCGAAGAACTGAAGAGAAGATTATTCAATGCTCCTGTATTTACTCTACCATCGGGGAATGATGGGTTCGTTATTTATAGTGATGCATCAATGAAAGGACTTGGTTGTGTCCTTATGCAGAATGATAGAGTTATTGCTTATGCATCACGACAGTTGAAAATTCATGAACAAAAGTATCCTACTCATGATCTCGAGTTAGCAGCTGTGATCTTTGCTTTGAAGATATGGAGGCACTACCTCTATGGTGAAAACTGTGAGATTTATATTGATCACAAGAGTTTGAAGTATATCTTCTCACAAAAATAACTCAACATAAGGCAAAGTAGATGGCTTGAATTACTCAAGGATTATGATTGTACGATACACTACCACCCGGGGAAAGCAAAAAGGTGGCATATACTTTGAGCAGAAAAGACCATGGAGTTTTGAACATGATGAGAATTGAAAGGGATCCAATTTTCATGGATCTAGTAAAGATGAACATGGGTATAACCAGGGAAGGTGAAAAATAAATGCTTTTTCAAATGGTTTCCAAACCATCTTTACTAGAAAGGATTAAGAGTTCTCAGACCGATGATGAAGAAATCCAAAAGAAGATTAAAGCTGTGACTGATGGGATATTGAGAGACTTTGTGTATGAAGATGGAATTTTGAAATTTGGGAAGAGAATTTGTGTTCCCGATATACCTGATCTAAAAAGGGAATTGCTGGATGATGCTCATAGTTCTGATTTCTCTATACACCCTGGGAGCACCAAAATGTATAGAGATTTGAAGGAACATTTTTGGTGGGACAATATGAAGAGGGAGATTGCTGATTTTGTGTCAAGATGTATGGTTTGTCAGCAAGTTAAAGCTGGAAGGCAATAGCCTGGAGGAGTCATGCAACCTCTTCTCATACCAGAGTGGAAATGGGACCATATTATGATGGACTTTATCATGGGGCTACCAAAGACTCCTAGAAGGAACGATGCAATATGGGTTATTGTTGATCGTCTTACCAAATCAGCACATTTTCTTGCTATAAGAGAATATCTACCCCTGGAACGTCTAGCAAGGCTATATATTAATGAAGTTGTGAGACTTCATGGAGTACCCCTATCGATTGTTTCTGATCGTGATCCTCGTTTTACTTCAAGATTTTGGAAAAGTCTTCAGAAATCACTGGATACTGAACTACATTTGAGAACTACATACCACCCTCAAGTAGATGGACAATCAGAACAGACTATTCAAACCTTAGAAGACATGTTGAGATCTTGCTCACTAGACTTTCAGGGTATGTGGGATCAATATTTACCTCAGGTAGAATTTTCCTATAACAATAGCTTCCATTCGAGTATTCAGATGGCACCATATGAAGAGTTATACGGGAAGAGATGTCGTACACCAACCTGTTGGGATGACGTTGGTGAAAGAAAACTTGTAGGCCTAGAACTGGTGGAGGAAACGATGGAAAAGGTGAAGGTAATCCAAAATCACATCAAAGCAGCTCAAAGTAGGCAGAAGAGCTATGCTGATAATCGAAGGAAGGATTTGGAATTTCAAGTCGGTGATCATGTTTTCCTGAAGGTATCTCCATGGAAGGGAGTCATACATTTTGTTAAGGTAAATTGAGTCCCAGGTACATCGGACCTTTCGAAATTCTAGAACGAATTGGGCCTTTAGCTTACCGATTGGCAATGCCTCCAAGTCTCTCCAAAGTTCACGATGTGTTCCACATATCTCTGTTGAAGAAATACATGCCTGACCCAACACATGTAATCACCTATGAGGAATTAGAACTGGAACCTAATCTTTCTTATTGCGAAGATCCCGTCAATATTCTTGATACGAGAGAACAAGTACTGAGGAACCGGACGACGCCTCTGGTAAAAGTTTTGTGGAGAAACCATAAGATGGAATTGGCAACGTGGGAACCCGAGAAACATATGATGAAGAACCACCCGAGTCTTTTCATGCGGTAGTATTCTAGAAATTTCGAGGACGAAATTATTTGAAGGAGGGGATAATGTAACACCCCAAGCTTCTATGGTACGCTTCTCTTTGAATAATGGGATAGCGTGTGTTGTACGCAACACCGAGTTCTAACACACCATAACCAATCAAACTAGCTGTTATGAATAGTAATACCTACTTTTTGAAATTATATATATTTTATATTTTAAAATGGACTTCATTTCTGGATTCGGAATATCGAATTTAGCCTAAGGTGAAATTTTGGTACTTTTCAGATAACATTCATATTTTGATGAATAGTGAAAATTACTAAATTTTAATTAAAAACAACTTTTTTAATCAAAATAATTAATAGTTATAAATTATGAATTTGAGTGGTTTTAAAGTATATTTAGAATATATTTTTACCATTTAATATAATTTTGGTCATTGGACATAATTTTACAATTAAACCGAACATAAACAAGTGTCAATCTTTTGATAGTTATTATCTCTTAAAAACACGCTTTTTGTTTTGACAGCGGGAATTAATTTTAAATTAATTTCTGCCACTTCTGTGTTTTGAATTTAGAAAAATTGATTCCATATTTTGAATCAGGATGTCCAAATTGTGTAAATAGGTAACTTTTATTTTAGACATTTTGAATAATTACTGCGGTAAATATTTTATTTACCATGGTTAAGGGTAAATCTGGTAAATAAGGGTTAAAAAATAATATTATAATAATACTAAATTACCCTAAAACGTGTCCTAGCCTTATTGGTTGACACATGTTCGACCATAGGCGTCTTTGAGTCGATTTGGGAACCCCATGGTGCCACTTGTAGGTGATAGGGACACTTTTTTTAATTAAGTTAAAATGAATACAAAAATGACACAAGCATATATCTTTTAGCAAAACAATTTTTACATAGAGTTATATATGTTGGGTTTTAGATTATAAATATTCATTAGAAAGATAATAAGATTTCCTACATAATTATATTTTATTTATAATTTTTATACATTAAATAATTTAATTTATTTATGACACAATGATGATGAATTAATTACTTTAATAGTGAAAAATTAAAATAATTGATATTATAAATACCCAAATAAATATAATACGAACCTCTTAATGAATTAAAAAAATTTTCTAGGATAATATGATATATTAGGATTGATTTAATTTACTTTTTTCGAAGTAATCAATCTGTTATGAGTTTCACAAAAATCAACTATTGAATAGTGTCAAAATTGACATAAAAGAGATCTTAAAACAAATATTATATTATTAATTGATATTAAATTACTCAAAATCTAAGGTTCGGCCAAGACTATTATATCATGATAGTTTCATCATTAATGGACCACTTGGGGGTCTCTTCTATGTATATAGTATGTTTATTAACCATATTATATAAAAATACAAAGAGACATTGTAAAAGTGAAACTAATTAATTTAGAGTTAATACTTAAAGATAAGGTTAATATAAGTACCCAAACCTGTCTAAATTCTATTGGTTGAGTTGTTTTAGACCTATCCCCACCTTAAAATTTAAATAATCAACTTTGGAGCCATTATAAACCGAATATGAATTTATTATAAATTAATATTTCTAGCTTTCCCAAAGGTGCCCCTCACCCCTCTTATAAAAGGGCACTCCCCCTTCTCATTTCTTCACACCTTAAAAGCGTTTTGGTTCAGCCAAACTCTGCCCAAATACTCTCCCAAATTCCCTCACTACAACCTAGAGGCCATATTTTGATCAGAAATCCAACATAAGGATCCCTTTTGATCAAATCAAAAGGAAGAACCCAAAGAAGAGGTAATGATTTCACCACCCTTTTCCAAGTTCATTTCTTCTTCCACTTCTCCTTACTTTGTTGTTAACATTATAAAATAATAACTCAAGTATCATATATATATTGTGATGTTATTATAAATATGGTACAACCATATTCATTATTCTATCCACCCTTTGAATAACATGTCACCATACGTGCGTACGTACGGCTTACCGTCTCCGCGTTGTGGTGTAATTGTTATTCAATATATTATTATTTGGATGGGTATAATAATGATATGTAACTCATGTAAATAATAAATATAACATGTTAATGATTCTGTATATGATATACCATCCATTTATATATTATTTTAAAAGAATGATATTTTCGCTCGTGCGTACGTACGGACTACCGTCTCCACGAACGCGATAAGATTCATTCTCCATCGTTTCCATTCAAGTATAGTTATCATTTGATGATTTAAAAATGATGTTTAAGGACTTGATATCATTCTGTATATTAACAATATACAACCTATCCATTATAAACATGTCTTACGTAACAAAACATATAAAAGAAAACAAGTAAGTTAACACCCGAAACAACGATAATACTAAGATATTATTATCAAATCAAAATTAAAAGATCATATATGATATCATATTAATGTATATGATTCTTGTATAATTTAATAACAATTATTTCACCATTATACAGGAGGTTAACCTAGCCCAACCAAGGAAAAGTACAAGGTAAGGGTTATTTCAAAATCTCTTCATTATCCGAGGTTGGTTATATGTAATAATCTACTGGGATCTCTTTATCATCCACATCCATGTTTTCTTAAAAATGTATTTCAAAACATTTTTATTATTTACAAGAATATGGGTTAAAGTCATTTATACCATTGTTTGACTTTTTATAAGAGTAATCTTTCCGTCATTTTCAAAACAAGTTCCTTTTAACCTTTTTGACAGAATTAAGGTAAGAATGTTTTTTTTAACTTATACGGCTGGTGTGGTTATTTTCCGCCGTTATAAAATCTTCAAAGATTTCCTTACAAGCTTATAAGAATATTTTGAAAGAAAATGTTTTATTTTATATGGCCCTTAAATGATTTCATGAATAGAAAGAGATATTTCTCTAAAAAGATTTTTTATTTCATCTATGTCAACATCCTTTGATGGATTTTATGCTTATTTGAAGTTGATTTATTATGATACAAAACTTCTATATTGTATTGAAGGTTTTGTGATATGTTTGACTGTGGATGTGCTATTTTTATACCATTCATATTTTATGGTGAAATTATTGACATTTCTTATGCTATTTTTAATACGAATGTTTATGTTATGTTTAAACCTTTTCATATGGGAATGCATTGTACTTAATATGTGACGGGTGGAGCCCGCTATAGCTCCTCGATGAATCGGTAGGTATCATGAGACAAACTAGTGTCTTGGCACAAGGCCTTGGAAAAATCTTATTTGTAGTCTTGGCACGAGGCCTTGGCTATGTGGTTATGATAGTCTGGCATTATGCATTCCAACATTATGAAAGTGGTTATTGATTTTTCATGTTATTATTCGATTAGTAGAATATCCATGTGAATAAGTAAATGGAATTATTTCATTTTATTTATGCCATACCTTGTTGAAAGTTCAAGTTTGAATGGATTTTGTTTTAGTAATACATTGCCTTAAATGTTTATTCTTATTTATGAAAGTTTCCTCTATATTGTTATCCTTACTGGGCATTTGAGCTCACCCCTTTTCTATGTTTTATTTTTCCCAGGAAGTGAAGAAGTAAATTATGAATGACCTGCAGGGATATTATGTGGGGATATGAGTGTGGATTATGGATACAATATGTTGTTGTAGTAGTTTTTCATTTTATGATGTAATGTAAGACTTATGAATATATCTAGTGTTTCCAAGGCTACTAAACCAATCAGTCTTTCGAGATTTAATCTTTCTTGTGATCATGCCAATGTTATGTAATAATGCACAGATTCTGGGTAACTAGGGTCAGGGTGTTACATTAACTTAGTCCATGAAACCAAATAGATCTATCTCAAAGTATTTGAATCCCAAGAACATAGTCTAAGTCACCAAATTTTTTTATAGGGAATAATTTTTTTAAAAATGTCTTAACATACTTTAAGATTAGTATCACATTTTCAATTTATTTTATATCATAAAAATATATTATTTTTAAAACTATTAATGTAACACCCTAACAGTTTATATTTATTTCCTCTAAAATATGATTAAGGTATTCGATAGATTTATTTACATGCAACCCGAAGCCTAAATGAACTGTGACATAGTAATACATAAAAACCTAGATATCAAAATACATGGTATAAATAAAAATAAAAATATTAATATAAACACATAAAGGATTTAAATAATTAATTTTTATTGACTAATTCATAATAAATACATTCACAATTTTCTATAAAGTCATTTAATGCTTCAAAAATATGCTTTCCTCAAAAAAGGTTTTTATTAAAATTTAAAATGATCATTATAATTAAGTTCACTATTTTATTGAAATTTTATTTGTGGAAATGAATTGATTTTTTTAATTAGTATGTTAATATTTATTTAGGGTATTTTTTTTGGTTTTCTCTGATTTTTTTGAGTGAATAGTGAAAATAATATTTTTTCTAAAACTACCATTTATTTTCATTATATCAAGTAATTAGAAAGTAAAATAATGTTTTTAACTTTATCTTAATGTTAAATAATTCTCATTTAATTGTAAATAATTTAATACATTATATAGTAATCATCATTATACTTTATTTTGGTATTGGTTCATTTTTGGGCTTAAAAATAAATTTATCTAAAAACTATTTTTTTGTGCACAATGTGTTTTTTATTATTAAATTAAATTAATCACTATAAATTAATGATTTTAAGGAAATTTATATTTTTTATATTTTTTAAATATTTTAATATTCATTTTATTGTTTTTATAAGGAATATAATGGATTTAAATATTGTTTTATACATGAAGATGAATTTTTATAAAAATGGGGGTTTCTAGCATGCTAATTTAAAATTAAATTATTCCAATTAAAGAAATTGAATCTGTTATAATGGATTAAATATTTTTCATAAGAATAATTAATATAATTTAGTCAGTAAAACTTAATTTTTTTCCCTAATGAAATTAATAAATAGTAAAATTTTGTAACCACAATTAAGGTTAAAACGGGTTTTCCGGAGGGTTAAACAAAGCAAAAAAGGTAGGAATGAAACATAAAAATATCAAATTATTTTTTTTGAAGCTTTTTTAACCATAAATTACCATATATTCAAATAATTTTCCATTTCATAACCTTTTCATTTAAGTGACCTTATATTATTGAAATATTTTAAGTCATTCAATGTTTTTCCCTCCCCTCACTAATAAAAGGGCAGATATTCTCCTCCCTTATTCACATAATTTTGGGCATAATTCTCAAGAAAAAATAATATAAAACCATCTAAAATACTATCTATTAATCATAGAGATTTATCCACTCTCTTGACATTATTCTTTCATGTATTATGTTTTATAACAAAGGAGTTATCACAAAGAATAGGTATAAATATTAACCAAGATCGTTGAATATTTTCTATTCTCCAACCTTCTATAAACCTATTGTATCCCTAAAAGATAATTTATATTGAATAATAAATTTATTTAGATTTTATTATTAGGATAGAATCACCATTTATCACCTCTTATCTATAAAGTAGGAAATGAGAGTACCACTCATGTTTACATGTGGACTACTGCATCCATGTAACGATATGATTCATTTTCCATCACCGCATTTTATGGTCATTTATTTTTGATAGATTATATATATATATATATATTTGTGTGATATTTATGATATAATAATTTCATTTTAAAAATTAAATATTAATCACCATTATTTTCTTTCCATACATCAAAAAGTGGAAAACATCACTCTTGCATACGTACGAACTACCATTTCCACAAACCGATGTAATTCATTTTTAATCACTAATTTAAAGGAATGGTAATAAAATTGTCTATAATTAAATATTATAATTATAAAAGGAGTATTATTCTTGTATTTAATGTAACCATGATTAATATCTAAGTACCATAACATCTGAACTAAAACATACCTGAAAAACAAAATGGTTGTCCCCCCGAAACTACGTTTTTAATAATTAATTATAAATAAATTGGTGTTGGAATGTTATAAGTGGAACATATATAGTATTATTGTTATTAATATGGTTATATTATATATTTATAATAAATTTATTTTTATTATAACGTATTTTATAGCAGTTATGAATTAATATATATTTAATGTATGGGTTTTACATTTAAGTCTCATTTTTAAAGGTATTTTTTATGCTTAAATTTAAGATGAAGAAATTATATGATATATCTTTAGAAAATATTTTATATTTTGTAATCCTATATATTTTTATATATAATAAAAATTGTACCTTCATTTCCCTATATTTATATAATAAAGAGACTGAACGAAAGGTTTCATGGAAAATGAAATTATTTTTATCTTTGGTACAGAAATGTTTTGTTCTATATCCATATTTTATTTAAAATTATTTCAAGAATGTTTTTAACATTAAATAAAAGTTTTAAATATTTATTATTAACAATTTTCATATTTATATAATAAATTTAAAGAAAATAATTGTTTCATTTAACGAATGAGGTGCTTCTGAATTTTTATGGAAAATGAGAAAGGCATTTTTGTTTTAACATACACTGTATAAATTAATTTTTAAACCATCATGAAATAAATTTTCTTTAAAGATTATATTACATGTTTTCATGGTTATTTTGAAATATAATTTTTTCTATTATATATTGTAATTTTTTAAATTTTATATAAGTTATTTCAAAATGAAAATAATATTTTCCTCAATAATCGATTCTAGTGATATTTTAGAGGTATTTTTTATATTTGGATGCATCAATTTTTATTACTTATTAATAACTTGGGGTGTTATTAAATGATAAAATATTTATTATTTCGAATGATTTTTTATGATTATGATGATTAAATATTAATTAAACTCTTTTTTTCATGTGTTAAGTCACGATTAAATGATAAATGATGAATGTTTTAATGATATTGTAGAATACATATGAATGGATTGTGATTATGTGATGGGTGGGTTGATTATGTACCTATAATCCATTGGGTAAATATTAATGTTTTATGGGATTATAAGTTACACATGAGGTTATCCAAATCCCAAAAGAGGGTACACGTGAGGTTTTCCCAAACTCAAAAGAGTATATATGGGAGGTTATTTCTTTCCTAAAAGAGGGTAAAAATGAAGTTATCCCAAGGATGAATATGGTACATGAATGGTTATCCCAATCCTAACAAGTTATGATAATTTTTTTGTGTATCCTTGAAATAATATTTATATGATTATGATTATGAAACACTTTATGTCACTCTCTTATGAAATGTTATTATTCCAAAATTATATTATCATGGATCTTGATATTTTATTTTCTTAGGATTCATCTCATATGAATCACAAAAGATTTATTCCATTATATATTAATAGGATCTACAAATTCATGGGTATTATTTTATAATGTTATGTTATTTCTCTCAAAATTTTATATATATCTATTCTCACTTATGATCATAGACCGATATCTCTCATGATTACCCTTACTGAGCATCTGAACTTAACCATTATTATGTCTCCATTATCCATGTTATGAAAATGGTTTTAAGTAGGGTATAAACAATAATTTTCTTTTGTGAGAAGAATTGTTTGTATATTATTATCATATAATATAAAATAATATGATTTTATATCTAGTATCCAATGGCACTAAACCATTATAATCCCCAAGTGTGTATTATTATGTAATATATTGAATATTCATATAAAATGATATAATGATTATATATTAAACATTTTTGATACTATTGTATGTATAATAACATATTTTAGTTATTTTAGAGACTAGGATTATATAAAATTAGTGATAACCCTTGAAATAAACCGAAGTGTAAGAGAACATCTTATGTTATGGTAAAAAAAGTGGTGTGTTTTTTCTAAAAAAAATCCCTATTTGGATACTAGTAATTTGATTTTGTAATGGAACAGATGTTCCTAATGTAAATACATTTAAATTTTTTGGATTGAGTATTAACATGATCATCACTCGCAGGAAGTGAGTGATCCTAATATTTTACACCTAAATCGAAAATCATAGGAGATATCCTTAGGTTAATTAAAATTTTCATTATGAGACATTATGAATGTTTAAAATTGAAAATGATTGTGGATAAACAAGGTTAATCCTATGTTTTCATTGATTAAAAATAATTTCTCAAGATTTAGATATCCTATAAATTATTTCAATGATTATATGTTTTCTCACTATGATTATACTTTCTTCAATTGTGCATTTTGGCTTTAAGAGGGGATTAAAGATATAATGATAATATTAAAGGGGTAATAGGTATGCTTAAATATTTAAGTAACCTATCCGATCTTAGTTATATAAATTCATTTATATCACAAAAAGTCTCAATAAATGTAAATTCATATTATAAATTATTCAATGTTGAATTATTATTAATAACATTTAATGGAATTATGATCAATTATCAAGTGAATATTTCTTCTTCGATTGATGTTTGTGGGAATGTGTTTATTAAAAATCATGTTACTCTCCCTCAAGATGAATTTGATGTGATTCTAGGCATGGGTTATATTTATTTATATAAATCACATATCAATTTATGAGGATGGTAAGAAACAATTTATATTCTAAAACAACCAATGATTGTTTATCAGTATGAGGATAAATATGAACATAAAATAGAAATTACATATATTATATGGGTTTTGAATCATATACTAAGAGGATATTTATCTCATATGGTTATGGATAAACTCAACATATAAGTTATAACAATTGTATAGATGTTTTTTGATGTATTCCCTAAATATTTATCTAGTATTCTTTAAAATTGTGATGTTGAGTTTTCAATATAACTCATACCCAGTTCTACACCTATTTTGAAGAATCCATATTGAATAACTCTGATTGAGTTATATGATGATACAACCCATTAATAATCTTGATATCATATTCATTCAACCAAGTGTTTTTTCATTGGGGGGTTCATTTCTTTTTATTGAGAGGAATGATAAGTAAATTTGACTCTATATTTAATATAACAAGCTTAAAAAAAACACAATAAAAATTGACTATCTTATATCATATACTAATGATTTTTTCTTAATTATTAGGAGATCAATATTTTTCAAATATTTATCATTAATATGTATACTATATATTGAGCATGGAAAATTACTACATACCCATGATAACCTTCTGTTTGAGGTATAGACACTTTTCATTTATAGTAATAACATTCGATATTACTAATTACACAACTATTTTCATATATTTAATGAATATGTTATTTATGGATCACATTGATCAGTTTGATTCAGTCCTTATAGATTACAATATTTTATATTAGAATAAATTACAAGATCATGATGAGCACATGAGTATTATACAAAATAACTCAAGGAAGGAGTGGTTTCAAGAGATATTTAAAGAGAATGAATTTTGGATAAATAAAGTTAAATTTTGGTCATATAATATCAAGAAAGGGTATATCAGTGGATTCATTAAAGATAAAAGTTATCAAACATTGGCCCAAACTAGGAAATGAGACAAATATCCATAGTTTACTTAGATTTTTTAGATATTATTTATTATTTTTGAAGGATTTCTCCAGGATATATGACCCACAAGAATGTTAACCCAGAAAGGAATCATGTTCCTTTAGGCTTATAAATGTGAATTAAATTTTAATGATATAAATTGTAGGTTGGTCAGTTCATCTATAATCAATCTTCCCAATAGTGGATTTGGGTTTTTGTTGATATTTATACATCAAAAAATAGATCAATATTTGTTCTTATTAATAACAATATGGAGACAAATTTTTCTTTATTTCAATTGAGGGTTCATGAAAAAAATTACTCGACTCATGATTTGGATTTTTCTATGAAATGTTTCATATTTAATTTATAGATGCATTATCTTCATATAGAAAGATGTTACATATATACTGATCATGAAATTTTAATGTGTATATTGTACTAGAATGTTTTGGATATGAAAAAGAGAATATGGTTGTAGTTGATTAAACATTATTACTTCTAAAATACATTACCAAATTGGGGAAGTGAACATGGTAGATGATGCATTGAGTTGAATGAATTATGATAGCTTATTTCTGGTGTGGATTACAAAAGATCCAATATTTATGTATTTACAAAGGATAGTCCCATATTGTTGAATAAAGGGGAGAAATATTATCTTTCTCAAGTGACTATTCAACCATTTATCCATGTAATTATGAAATGGGTGAAAAATAATGATGTAAATCTACAATTGAATATAATAAATGATTTTGATTTCATCTTTGGCTAGGATGGAATGATGAGGTTCATGAACTAAGTACGTGTCCCATCAATACAAGATATAAAGAAATTTTTATTAGATGAATCTCATAGAGAATATTTCTCTATTCATCATAGAATTTTGAATATGTATAAATATTTGTAGGATTACTTCCAATGGGAAAAGATAATGAGTGATATTGATGAGCTTTTATCTTAGTTCTTAGTATGGCTTCAAGTTAAGGATGAGGTACAACATTAGTCGAGAATCTTGAAACCAATATTCATAACATAATGGATTTGGTAAAACATAACCTTTGATTTCGTCTTCATACTTCCAAAAAAAATTTAAAGCTAATAATGCAATTTGGGATGTGGTTGATCAAATTAAGAAGTCATTACACTTTATTTATATAAAATAATATTTTCATCTTGACCAAATTTTCATGAAATATATTTTGGATGTGGTAGGTTTTCATGGAGTAGGACATTATATTGTATCTTATCATGGAACTATTTTTACCTCAGTGTTATAATAAGGTATTTAGGAATCTATAAATACAATGTTTTGTTTTATTACTACATATCATTCTTAGATAGGTTATTAGTTTGAGAGAACCATTTAAACTGTAGAGGATATATTGATATATATTTTTCTATATTTAAAAGGTGATTTTCATCAAAACCTTAATCTAGTCAAATTTTCCAGTAATAAAAACTAGATCTATACTAACATGTTTTGGAAAACCATTGGTATAGGTACTGTAAGATGAATCTATACCAGTTTTTTGGAAAAACCATTGGTATATATTCAATAAATTGACACTATACCAAATGTTTTTTCAAAAATGTTGGTATCGGTCGTGGATATACCAAATATTTGGATAAAAGCATTGGTATATCCTATATTTAATGACTCTATACCACCAATTTTTCCAAAACCATTGATATTGGTTTGAAAACTCAAAATAAAAATACTAAAGGATTTCCAAACCATTAGTATATGTATTTTTAATTTTAAAAAATTATTTTATCATATAAAATTTAATACATGAATAATTAATTTACTTATATATATACATATTTTTCATATTATGTTTCAAAAAAACATTGTAGCTTAGTAGTTAGGTCATTGATATATAAATCAGTGGATTGGGGATCAAAACCAGCTAATATTTTTTTAAATTACCTATAAAAAATGTATCAAAACCATTGGTATTGGTACTAAATATTACCTATAACAATGGTTTAGAAATAATTGGTATAGGTATATACCGAATCCAGACAGGACAACGACCACCCAAATCGTTGGCATAGCCTATACCAATAGTTTTGGGGCCTATACCAATAGTCCCAAATTGTTGGTATATGCTTATTTTCCAACAGTGTTTATATAACAATAACTTTTACTCGAGAATTTTGATAGCTCCTTATGAAGACCTGTATAGAAGGAACTATAGAACTTTGATGTTATATAATGAAGTTGTATAAGGAAAACCATTGGGACATGGGGTAGATTAGGACATGGATGAGAATGTAAGAGAGATTTAATAGAACATGAAGACAGATCAGAGTCCATAGAAATGTTAGGCTGATAATAGTTTTCAAGAAATGGAAATAAAAGTTAGAAAGAAAGTACCTCTAATATTACCTTCTGGTAAAATGGTAATGATATTTTGAATGATGGTAAATCTAATACCTATGCATGTTTGTATTTTCAACAATCTTGACTATATAGGGTCTATATCTAATCGCATAACACTTCCAAACAACCACTCTAAAGTTCATAATGTCTTCCATGTATCCATTTTGATAAATTAGAGAACTGATCCATATTATATACTAAACTAAGATGTTACACATCTATATCAGGATATTTCTTATAAATAAAAATTACTGTATATAATAGATCATAGAGGTAAATTTATATAAAACATGACTACCCACCCAGTTAAAGTTTTTTAGATGAATTAGAAATTTAAGGAAGTTGCATGTTAACCCATAGATATGAAGATGCGGAGATATCATCAGTTTTTTGTATCCTAGTGAGGTAATTTATATGGATAAATTTATTTTAATTGGGTATAATGCGACCCAAAATATGTTATATGTATTTTAATTGAAATAAACATGATGTATTCGATAGATTTCATTACATCCAACCCAAACACTAAATGAGACAAAATATTATTATCCTTTATTACATATATATTAAATTGGAATGTTTGAATATTAATAACCCAATTATAAAAAAAATTATCAAGTATTTATATAATTAAATATTATTTATTAATTCATAATAAATAAGTAATCAATTTTTGGTAAAGTCATTTGATTCTTCAAAAATCCGATTTATTCAAAAATAGGTTTTATTTCATCTAAAACATGGAATGTATAACTAATTTACACCATTTTAGAAATATTATTTTATATAATGAATGTAATTTTTGAAATCTAAAAGCATGTATTATCAAATGATATGTTTTATGATTTTTATAAAAGATTAAATTCTCGTGAAAAGTAAAAATACTGATTTTTCTAAAATTGACATCTGTTTCCCATTAAATTATGTAATTTTAATATAACAATGTGATTTGAATTTTATCATTACATAAAATAAGTATCATTTTATTATAAATAATATAATTAATTTCATATTAATCGCCACTATACTTTATTTTGGTACCAGTTCACTTTTGGTCTTAAACGCACATTTTTTTAAAAACTGATTTCATGGACATAATGTGTTTTTATCTTAGTAAATTAAATAAATATATATATATTAATTTCATTAATCAAATTTATAGACTATATCTTCAATAAAATTATAACACCCCAAGCTTCCATGATATGCTTATCTTTGAATAATACAGTAGTGTGTTGTACGCAACTTTAAGTTCTAACACACACCACAACCATTCAAATAAGCTGTTATGAATATTAATACCCAATTTTTGAAATTTTATAAATTTTATCTTTCAAAATGGACTTCATTTTTGGATCTGGAATATTGAAATTATCTTATGGAGAATTTTTGGTATTTTTCTGAAAACATTCAATTTTTGATGAATAGTGAAAAAACACTGAGTTATAGTTTAAAACCGAATTTTTATTTAAATAATTATTTATTTTATTTATATTTAATTAAGGTAAAAATAGATACATAATACCTATAAAAGTTCAATGTAATTCATTGGAGTTATTTTAGAATAAATTTAGATATATAAAAAGTTTATGGAACTTTTCACCATCTTTTACCCACCTCCTATGAGAATTTAGAAATTCACATAAAACGTAATTTTACCGCTTCTGTGAGTGGAATTTAGAAAATTCAAGAGACATGGTTAATATCAAGGAGTAAAATGTGGTTCAATAAGACAAAAATAATCTTTGGTGAATAGTAACTTTTTACTTTTATTTACCACAATTTAAAGTAAATAGGGTAATTAAGGGTAAAAATGATATTAATATTACCCTAAAACATGTAATAATTCTATTAGACAAGTTTATATCGACAAAAAAACCTTAATAATAAAATATTATCATTTAGGTCCACTTGGATTAGATTAGGACATTTATTATAATTTAATTCAAAGAAGAGTTAAAAGAGTTAAAATCAAAGTTTAATAACTAAAAAATTTTTAATATAGGTTTATACATAAGATAAAATCAATTATAAATATTCATTAGAAAGATAAAAATATTTCCTACATAATGGTATTTTATTTAGAATTTTTCTACATTAAATAATATAATTTATTTATGACACAATGGTGATGCAGTAATTAAATAATTAATGAAATATTAAAATAATTGATATTATAAATATCAAAATAAATGTAATTTAAGACTTTTTATGAATAAAACTAATTTAATAGGTTAATTGGACATATTAGTATTGGTTATTTAAATTTTATTCTAACTAATAAAACTATTATGAAATTATCAAAAACAAAATATCCAATAGTGTCAAAATTGACATAAAAGAGTTTTTAAAACAAATATTATATTATTAATTGATATTATATTCTTAAAAATCTATGGTTCGGTAAAATGACTTATATCATGATAGGTGTATCATTAATGGACCACTTTGGGGTCTCTTGGATGTATATAAAAAATTTATTAACTATATAATAAAAAAATACAATGATACATGGTAAATGTCAAACTATTTAACTAAGAGTTAAATATAAATGATAAGGTTAATATAGTGACCCAAACCTATCTAAAATATATTGGTTGAATAGATTTCTACCCATACCCACCTTAACCTTAAAATAATACACTTTGGATCCATTATAAACCGAATATGAATTTATTATAAAATAATATTTCTAGCTTTTCCAAAGGTTCCCCTCACCCCTCTTATAAAAGGGCACTCCTCTTTCTCTCTAATTTACACCTTCAAAGCCTTTTGGCTCCGCCAAACCCTACACAAATATTCTCTCAACTTCCCTCAATTCTACCTAGAGGCCTTAGTTTGATTATAAATCCATCCTAAGGATCCCTTTTGACCAAATCAAAAGGAAGAACCCGATTAAGAGGTAATGTTTTCACCACCCACTTTCAAGTTCCTTTCATCTTCAAAGTATACTTTCTTTGTTATTACCATTCTAAAATAATAACTCTAGTATCTTCTATATACTGTAATGTTATTATGAATATGGTACAACCATATTCAGTATTCTATCCATCCTTTGAATGTCATGTCACCATACATACGTACGTACTGCTTTCCGTCTCCACATCGTGGTGTAATAGTTATTCAAAACATTATTTTTTGGATGGGTAAAATAATGATGTTTAATTAATTTAAATAATGAATATAACAAGATAATGATTCTATATATATGATATACCATCCAATTATATATTATTTTAATATCAAAAGAATGATATTGTCTCTTGTGCGTACGTACGGATTACTGCCTCCACGAACGCGATGAGATTCATTCCCCACTTTATCCATTCAAGACTAAATTTTAGTTGATAATTAAAAATAATTTTTAGAGACACGATATCATTCTGGATATGAATAATATAAATCCAATCCATAACAAATATGGATCACATAATAAGTAATATAAAGGAAAGTGAATCCGTTAACACCCCAAACGATGATAATACTAAGATATTATTAACAATCAATGTTAAAAGATCATATATGATATAATATTAATGTATATGATGCTTGTATAATTTAATAAAAATTATTTCACCATTATACAAGAGGTTAACCTACCCTCAACCAAGTAAAAGTGCAAGGTAAGGGTTTATTTCACAATCTCTTCAATATCTGAGGTTGTTTATACGTAATTATCTACTGGGACCTCCTTATCATCCACATCCATGTTTCTTAAAAATGTATTTCAAATAAACATTAATATTTTATATACTATAGTTAAAAGTCATTTATACCCTTGTTGACTTTTTATAAGAATTTTATAAAGGAATCTTTCTGTCGTTTTCCAAACAAGGTCCTTTTTAACCTTTCTGACAAAATTAAGGTAAGAATGTATTTTTTAACTTATACGGCGGGTGCGGCTTTTTTCCACCATTGTAAATTATTTGGAGCTTCCCTTATAGGATTATAAGAATATTTTCAAAGTAAATGTTTTATTTTATAATTATGTGACTTTTAAATGATTTCAAATAAAAATAGATATTACTCTCAAATAGTTTTTATTTCATCTATGTCTACTTCTTTTGATGGATTTTAATCTTATTTGATGTTGATTTATTATGATAAAAAACTTCCATATTGTATTGATGGTTTTGTGATATGTTTGACTGTGGATGTGTTATTTTTATACCATTCATGGTTTATGGAGGAAGTATTTACATTTCATATGCTAGTTTTAATACGAATGATTATGTTATTTTTAAACCTGTTCATATGTGGAATGAATTGGACTTAGTAAGTGATGGGTGGAGCCCACTACAGCTCCTCGATGCATCAGTAGGTCTCATGAGACAAACTATTGTCTTGTCACGAGGCCTTGACAAAATCTTATTTTTAGTATTGGCACGAGGCCATGGATACGTTGTTATGATAGTCTGGCATTATGCATTCCTTCATTATGAAAGTGGTTATTGAAATTTCATGTGATTATTAAACTAGAAGAATATCCATGTGAATAAGTAAATGGAAATATTTCATTTAATCTTTTCCATATTATGCTGAAGTTAATGTTTAAAAGGATTTTATTTAGTTATACATTGCCTTAAATGTTTATGCTTATTTATGAAAGTTTCTGCTATATTGTTATCCTTACTGGGCATTTGAGCTCACCCATTTCAATGTTTTATTTTTCCCAAGATGTGAAAAAGTATTTTATGAATGAACAACAGGGATAGTATATGGGGATATGAGTGTGGAGACAAGATGTTGTTTTAGTTTTCACTTTATGAATTAATGTAAACTTTATGAATGTATCTAGTTATTCCAAGGCTACTAAACTAATCGGTATTTCAAGAGATGATCTTTTGTGATCATGCCAATGTTGTGTAATAATGCACCAACTCTACGTAACTGGGGTCGGGGCGTTACAGTTGGTATTAGAGAAAGTTTTTTAGAATCCTTGGTAACTAGATTTTGATAAACTCTGATTAGAGCACATAGACCTAATATGGACTTTGAGGATTAGTATAGAATAACTTCCTAGAATTTTGGTATTGTAGAGATTTTGTGAGTTTTCTGAGCAATACATCCCTATCTAGATACGAGCAGGTAGAGGTGGCTCTGACACAGATGTACCTAGGGGTAAAACCCAAAAACACGGCTTTGAGCTAGACTCGAACGGGAACCGGTGCACGAAAATGGGCCTTGCTTCACTCTTGGTTACGACACTCCTAGGGGGTATTCTTAAGATAATTATCATTTTCATTACAAACCATTATGAAGGGTTTATGAGTATATAATTACTCAAAGAAAACATTTTATGATTATGGATTATATCCATAAATAGTTCAATTTATGTTAACTATTTTACAAGTATGGAATTATTTATTTTGATTCATAAACTAGTCTATATTATGCCATTGTTTAGAATTAGCACCTAGTGGAAGAAATGGAAATCATATCAATGCATGCACTACATGACCTCCTACTCGATATAATTGTAGTGGAGCTAGTGATACAACTAGTGCTGATCAACTAATCACCATACTGGGACAACTCACTCAGGTTATGAATAATAACCTTACCCGTATGGACCACACAGATCCGCAGCGTGGAGGATCAATGTTAGATCGCTTCATGAGGAAACAACCACCAACATTCAATGGGAGTACAAATCCAATGGTAGCTAAGCAATGGATAAGTTCCTTAGATAAAATATTTCAGGCTTTTGGGAGTAGTGAAAGGGAAAAAGTTATCATTGCATTTTACATCCTCACTAGAGATGCTGATCAATGGTGGTCATTGAATCAAAACCTGAATGAAGATGATGATGTATCAAATATGGAATGTAGGGAGTTCAAAGATATGTTTTTAGAAAAATACTTTCCTCGTGACCATCAAGCAGATATGGAAAGGCAATTTCTAAGTCTGAGACAAAAGGAGGATGAGAATGTCACAAAGTATGAGGCTAACTTGACAAAGTTAGAAAAATATGCTGCAGATTATATATGTAACCAAAGAAGTTAGATTTATCATTTATTTGATGGGTTAAAACCGTTTCTTCATCGAGCATTGGTCTCACAATCCTTCTCGTCATATGAAGATATTGTCTCGAGTGCTATCAAGACCAAATAATATTTCTCGAAGTCTTATGACTTTAAAGCAAAGTAAGAGAATATGAGATCTACTAATCACTCTTGAAATGGAAATAAGGGGAGGAATGGAAAATTTTAATATCCATACTGTAGTAAATGTTGGAATAAACACCCAGGTACTTGCTTGAAGGGAATGAGAGTTTGTTACAAGTGTGGTGAAAAATGCCACCAAGCTCGTGATTGCAAGGGGAAGAAAGAAGCTACCGATGTTCAATGCTACAACTTCAGGGAGATGGAACATTATTCAAATGAATATCCTAAGAGTCAGAGAAACTTATCTCATAAAAGGTCAAGGTATCAAGGCCAATATTATGCTATCACTACTGCTGAGGTAGAATATGAAAAAGACGTGGTGGCAGGTAATTTAATGGTTTCCTCAAGTTTATCAAATGCATCATTTGATTCTAGATCATCACATTGTTTAATATCTTCCCAGTTTTCTAAGAAAATTAGACATTTACAATTTTATTTAACAAGGGAGTTGTTAGTCAAAACTCCTAAGGGAAGTATCATTGAAACAATGTTTTGTGAATCAATCCCCATTAGAGCACATAAATGTTCTTTATCTTCGGATCTCATTGTCATACCTATGAATGAATTTGATATAATCCTCGGTATGGATTGGTTTTTGGACCTTTATGCAAAAAATATATTGTAATAAGAAGGAGGTTACTATTTTTGATGATGATGATAAGGAACACCTTATCTTTAGAGTGGAATCATCACCACCTAATTCTTACCTATATCCACCCCTAGTAGCTCAACTAAACACAATTATTGGGGGGAAGAGAATGAAATGACTATGGGTCGGGAAAGGAATGTTCAAATAGAGGATGTACCAATTGTGATAGAATATGTTGATGTGTTTCCAGAAGATTTACCTTGACATCCTCCAGAATGAGAAATTGAGTTTTCCATTGATTTAATTTTTGGTTCAAGGCCTATATCGAAGACCCCATATAGAATTCCCACTGAAGAATTAGTTGAACTAAAGAAACAACTAGAGAAATTTAATAATAAGGTATTTATTTTCCCCAGTGTTTCTCCATGGGGAGCCCTTGTTCTTTTTGTTATGAAGAATGATAGATCTATCAGGTTATGTATCGACTACAGGGAAATCAATGCTATAACAATAAATAACAAGTATCCCCTACCTCACATTGATGATTTATTTGACCAAATTCATGGAGCTCAATACTTTTCAAAGATTGAACTTCGATCTGGATACCATCAGTTGTTTGTGAAGAAGGAATACATTCCAAAGACAGCATTTCGAACCAGGTACGAGTATTACGAGTTTACAATAATGCCTTTTGGGTTGACTAATGCACCTTCTGTATTCATGGATCTAATGAATATAGTTTCCAAGGAATATCTCGATGATTTTGTGGTTGTATTTATTGATGATATCTTGGTATAATCCAAAAGATATGATGATCATGAAAATCACTTGCGCATTATCCCGAAGACTCTTTGAAGACATGAATTATATGGGAAATTTATCAAGTTTGAATTCTGGCTTCAAAAGATCTCTTTTCTTGGCCAGATTGTCTCTAAGGATGGGATCTCTGTTGATCCTTATAAGGCAAGAGCAATCCAATAATGTCCAGCACCAATGATTATAACCGAGGTATGCAGTTTTATTGGCTTATAAGGTTACTATTGACATTTCATCCAGAATTTTGCCCGATTGGATAACCCATTAATGAAGCTCACACGTAATGGGGTTAAATTTGTTTCCAAAAATGGGCGTGATGATTTTTTTAAAGAACTGAAGAGAATATTAGTCAATTATCCTATATTGACTCTACTTTTGGGGATTGATGGATTCATATTTATAGTTATGCATCGAAGAAAGGACTTGGTTGTGTCCTTATGCAGAATGATAGGGTTATGGACAATGCATCATGGAAACTAAAAATTCATGAGAAAAACTATCCTACTCATGATCTTGAGTTAGCTTCTGTAATCTTTTATTTGAAGATATGGATACATTATATCTATGGTGAAAAATTTGAGATTTATACTGATCACAAGAGTTTGAAGTATATTTTCTCATAGAAAGAACTCAACATGAGGGAAAGGTGATGGCTTGAACTACTCAAGGATTATGATTGCATGGTACACTACCACCTGGGGAAGGAAAATAAGGTGGCAGATGATTTAAGTATAAAAGATCACGGAGTTTTGAACATGATTAGAATTGAAATGGATCCTATTTTCATGGATCTAGGGAAGATGGATATGGGAATTACCATTGAAGGCAAAACAACAATGCTTTTTCAAATAGTTGCCAAACCATCTTTACTAAAAATGATTAAGAGTTCTCAGACTGATGATGAAGAATTTCAAAAAAATATTAAAGCTGTGAATGATGGGAGATTGAGATATTTTGTGTATGAAGAAGGAATTTTGAAATTTGGGAAGAGACTTTTCGTTCCCGATATACCTGATCTGAGTAGGGAATTGTTAGATGATGCTCATAGTTTCAATTTCTCTATACACCCTGGGAGCACCAAAATGTATAGAGATTTGAAGGAACATTTTTGGTGGGACAACATGAAGAGGGAGATTGCTAATTTTGGGTCAAGATGTATGGTTTGTCAACAAGTAAAAGCTGGAAGGCAACAACCTGGAGGATTCATGCAACCTCTTCCCATACCGGAGTGGAAATGGGACAATATTACGATGGATTTTGTCATGGGGATACCAAAAACTCCTAGAAGGAATTATGCAATATGGGTTATTGTTGATCGTCTTACCAAGTCAGCACATTTTCATTCTATAAGAGAAGATCTACCACTAGAACGCCTAGAAAGACTATATATCAATGAATTTTTGAGACGTTATGGAGTACCCTGATCGATTTTTTCTGATCGTGATCCCCATTTTACTTTAAGATTCTGGAAGAGTCTTCAGAATCCCATCGATAATGAACTTCATTTGAGCACTGCCTAACACCCTCAAACAGATGGACAATCAGGACGGACTATTCAAGCCTTAGAAGACATTTTGAGATCATGCTCACTTGACTTTCAGGGAATGTGGGATCAATATTTACCTCTGGTGGAATTTTCCTATAACAATAGCTTCCATTCAAGTATTTGGATGACACAATATAAAGCGTTGTATTGAAAGAGATTTTTCACACCAACCTGATGGGATGATGTTGGTGAAAGAGAACTTGTAGGCCTAGAACTAGTTTAGGAAACGATGGAAAAGGTGATGGTAATACAAAACCACATCAAAGCAGCTCAAAGTAGGCAGAAGTGATATGCCGATAATTGAAGGAAGGATTTGGAATTTCAGGTAGGAGATCATGTTTTCTTAAAGGTATATTCATGGAAGGGAGTTATATGTTTCAGTAAGAAAGGTAAATTGAGTCCCAGGTACATCAGACCTTTCGAAATTCTAGAATGAATTGGTGCTGTAGCTTACAGTTTGGCAATGCCACCAAATCTCTCCAAAGTTCATGATGTGTTCCACTATCACAGTTGAGAAAATACATGCCTGACCCAATGCATGTACTCACCTATGTGGAATTAAAACTGGAACCTGATCTATCTTATTGTGAAGATCCCAACAGGATTCTTGATATAAGAGAAAAAGTGATGAGATACCGAACTACTCGTCTGGTGAAAGTTCTATGGAGAAACAATAAAATGGAAGAGGCAACGTGGGAACCCGAGGAACTTATGATGAAGAATCACCTGAGTCTTTTCATGAGGTAGTATTCTAAAATTTTCTATTAAGAAATTATTTGAATGAGGGGAGAATGTAACACCCCACGCTTCCAAGGTACGCTTCTCTTTGAATAATACAATAGTGTGTGTTGTACGTAACTTCGAGTTCTAACACACACCACAACCAATCAAACTAGACGTTATGAATATTAATACCCAATTATTGAAATTCTATAAATTTTATCTTTCAAAGTGGACTTCATTTTTGGATTCGGAATATCGAAATTAGCTTAGGGTGAATTTTTGGTATTTTTCTAAAAACATTCAATTTTTGATGAATAGTGAACAAACAGTGAGTTATAGTTTAAAACATAATTTTAAATTAAAAAATTATTAATTTTATTTACATTTAATTAAGGTAAAAATATATACATAATACCTATATAAGTTCAATTTGATTCATTGTAGTTAGTTTAGAATAATTTTAGAAATATAAAAATTTTAGGGAACTTTTCACCGTCTTTTACCCACCTCTTTGGAGAATTTGAAATTCACATAAAACATAATTTTACTGCTACTATGAGTGGAATTTTGTAAATCCAAGAGACACGGTAAATATCAAGGAGTAAAATGTGGTTTAATACGATAAAAATAATTTTTGGTGAATAGTAACTTCTAACTTTTATTTACCATAGTTAAAAGTAAATTAGGTCATTAAGGGTAAAAATGATATTAATATAACCCTAACACATGTCCTATTTCTATTGTACAAGTGTATCTCGACCCAAAACAACCTTAGGAATAAAATATCATCATTTAGGACCACTTGGATTAGATTAGGACATTTATTATTATTTAATTCAAAGAAGAGTTAAAAGAGTTAAAATCAAGTTTAATAAAAAAACATTTTAAATATAGGGTTATACATAAGATAAATTCGATTATAAATATTAATTAGAAATCTAAAAATACTTCCTACATAATGGTATTTTATCTATAATTTCTAGACAATAAATAATATAATTTATTTTTGACACAATGGTGAGGCTATAATTACCTAATTAATGAAATATTAATATTATTGATATTATAAATATCAAAATAAATGTAATTTGAGACTGTTTATGAGTTCCACTAATTATCTAGGTTATTTTGAGATATTATTATTGGTTATATAAATTTTATTCAAAGTAATAATTCTGTTATGAAACTATCGAAAACAAAATGCCCAATAGTGTCAAAATTGACATAAAAGAGTTTTTAAAATAAATATTATATTATTAATTGATATTCTATTCCTAAAAATCTAAGTTTCGGCCAAATAACTTATATCATTATAGGTGTATCATTAATTGACCACTTGGGGGTCTCTTTGAGGTATATAGTAATTTATTAACTATATAATATAAAAATACAAAGAGGCATGGTAAATGTTAAACTATTTAACTAAGAGTTAAATATAAATGATAAGGTTAATATAGTGAACCAAACCTATCTAATACCTATTGGGTGAAAGTATTTAGACCCATAACCACCTTAAAATTTAAATAATTCACTTTGGAGCCATTAAAAACTGAATATTAATTTATTATAATATAATATTTCTAGCTTTTCCAAATGTGCCCATCACCCCTCTTATAAAAGGGAACTCCCCCTTCTATCTAATTTACCCCTTCAAAGCCTTTTGGTTTGGACAAACCCTACCCAAATATTCTATAAACTTCCCTCAATTCGATCTATAGGCATTTTTTTGATCATAAAGACAACCTATGGAGCCCTTTTGATCAAATCAAAAGGAAGAACCTGATTAAGAGGCAATGTTTTCACAACCCTCTTTCAAGTTCATTTCTTCTTCAAATTCTTCTCTCTATGTTATTACCATTATAAAATAATAAATCCAGTATCTTCTATATACTGTGATGTTATTATCAATATGTTATAACCATATTTAGTATTCTACCCGTCCTTTGAATGACATGTCACCATACGAGCGTACGTACGGCTTACCGTCTCCATGTCGTGGTGTAATTGTTATTCAAAACATTATTATTTGGATGGGTATAATAATGATGTGTAATTAATGTAAATAATAAATATAACATGATAATGATTCTATATATATGATATTCCATCCAATTATATATTATTTTAATATCAAAAGAATGATATTGTCGCTCGTTCGTACGTACGAATTACCGTCTTCACCAATGCGATGAGATTTATTCCCCATCGTATCCATTCAAGACTAAATTTTATTTGATGATTAAAAATAATTTTTAGAGACACAATATAATTCTGGATATTAATAATATACATCCCATCCATAAAAAGTATGGCTCACATAACAAAGAATATAATGGAAAATGAATCAATTAACACCCGAAATGATAATAATACTATGATATTATTAGCAATCAATTTTAAAAGATCATATATGATATCATATTAATGTATATGATTCATGTATAATTTATTAACAATTATTTCACCATTATACAGGAGGTTAACCAACCCTTAACCAAGGAAATGTACAAGGTAAGGGTTTATTTCACAATCTCTTCATTATCAGAGGTTGTTTATATGTAATTATCTACTGGGACCTCTTTATCATCCACATCCATGTTTCTTAAAATTCTATTTCAAATCAATCTTACTATTTTATAGAATATGGGTTAAAGTCATTTATATCCTTGTTGACTTTTTATAAGAAGTTTATAAAGGAATCTTTTTGTCATTTTCCAAACAAGGTCCTTTTTAACCTTTTCGACAGAATTAATGTATGAATGTCTTTTTTAACTTATACGACAGGTGTGGCTATTTTCGACCGTTGGAAAATCTTCGAAGCTTCCCTTACAAACTTATAAGAAAATTTTCAAAGTAAATGTTTTATTTTATAATAATGTGACTTTTAAATGATTTAAAAAAAGAAGTATTTCTATCAAATAGTTTTGATTTCATCTATGTCTACATCCTTTGATGGATTTTAAGCTTCTTTGAAGTTGATTTATTATGAAAAAAAAATCCATATTGTATTTAAGGTTTTGTAATATGTTTGACTGTGGATGTGTTATTTTTATACCATTCATGGTTTATGGAGAAAGTTTTTACATTGTGTATGCTAGTTTTAATATGAATGTTTATGTTATGTTTAAACATGTTCATATGTGGAATGCATTGGACTTAGTAAGTGATGGGTGGAGCCTGCTATAGGTCCTTGATGCATCTGTAGGTCTCATGAGACAAACTAGTGTCTTGGAATGAGGCCTTGATGAAATCTTATGTGTAGTCTTGTCACGAGCCCACAGATACGTGGTTATGATAGTTTGGATTTATACATTTCTTCAATATGAAATTGGTTATTGATATTTCATGTAATTATTCGACTAGTAGAATATAAATGTGAATAAGTAAGTGGAATTATTTCATTTTATCTTTTCCATATTATGATGAAGTTCAAGTTTAAAAGGCTTTTGTTTTAGTTATACATTGCCTTAAATGTTTATGCTTAATTATGAAAGTTTCTGCTATATTGTTATCTTTACTGGGTATGTGAGCTCACCCCTTTCAATGTTTTATTTTTCCCAGGATGTGAATATGTATTTTATGAATTACCTGTTGGGATAATATAAGGGTATATGAGCGTGGAGACAAGATGTTGTTTTAGTTTTCACTTTATGATGTAATGTAAACATTATGAATGAATCTAGTTATTCCAAGGCTACTAAACTAATCGGTCTTTAGAGAATTGATCTTTTGTGATCATTCCAATGTTATGTAATAATGCACCAACTCTAGGTAACTGGGGTCGGGGCATTACAAAAATACTTTAATATTCATTGTAGTAATTTTTCAAGTCAATGAATCGAAATAAATTTTGTTTTATGCTAAAATGTGTTTGTTTAAAAATTGGTTTTCATTACATGATTAATTATAATAAAATTCCAACACTTGTCGAAACTGAATATGGTAAAATGGAATAAATACTAAAAACTATCATAATTAATTAAATTTAATAGGTCAAATTTAAATTTTCTATATAATGAATACTGAAAATAATGAAATGTTGTTACCACATTTAAGGATAAAATAGATTTGTCAGGGGGGGGGGGTAAACTAAGAGTTAATGGTAGAAATGCCACATAGAATTATATAATTTTTATTGGATGAATATATATAATCCTTATCTTTTCAAATGTTTGAATATTAATCAATTTGTTTCTGATTTCTCAAGAAAGTGACCTTATATTATTGATATCCTTTATGTAATTCAATGTATGTCCCTCACCTCACTTATAAAAGGGAACCTGCTATCCTCTATTATTCATAATATATGATCTCTATATATCAGAAAATACCTACAAAAACCTTCATATATTTCTTACCTTTATCCAAGATATTATGGTCTTCTCCCTAGTCCATTCAGTCATGGATAAAGGTGTCAGCCAAAGGAGGTCTCTAAAAAAAGATGTATAAATCTTTATCGAGAAATTTTAAATTTATTTCTTCCCTAAACTTCTCTAAACCTATTGAATATTTAAAAACATAATGAATAATGTATAATAAACATACTGATATTTTATTATTATTAGGTTAAAACAACTTCCAACTTCTTCTCCACCAAATGTGAAATGAAAGTGTCACACATGCGTACTTCTGTACTGCCACTTCCACAAACCGATATGATTTGTTTTCCATCACTATATTTTAGGATCAGTTATTATTATGGATTTAATTCATATATGTAACATTTATTTTTTTAAAACTATTTTTAAATGAAAATTATTATTTACCTTTCTTTTATTTCAACCTTCCAAAAGTTTAAATCAGCACTCATGCGAATGTACGGACTATCATCTCAACAAAATGATATAATTAATTTTTCATTAATGCTTTACTGAAAGTTTTATAAAAGTGTTTATAATGAATATATATTATAATTATGACATGGTAAATATTATTTATATGATTTAACCATTATCACTTTTAAAGGAATTTAACTGCTGAACTGAAACACACATGAAAAATAAAATATTTGACACCCATAAATGATTATTTTAATAAAGGATTATAAATAAATGGGTGTTGAAATATTAAAATTGGAATATATATGTAATTATTGGTTTGAAAACGAGTCTAATATATAATTATAATATATTTTGTTTTGTTACACCGTAGTTTAGAGTGCTTAAAAATCTTGATATCCTTGAGGTAAGTGTTTTTTGCTACGATCTCATATTTTTATTTGGATTGTTTATGAATAAATTTTTAATGAAAAAAAATTATGATAGATCACTAAAAAATACTATTCATTTCATTTTATATGGTTTATTTCTAGATTTTATAAGTTTTAATTCAATTTTATTCTCTTTAAATATTCAACATACTGAAAGAATGTTTGTAAGGAAAAGAAGCATTATTTCTCGCTTCAGTCGAGAATATTTTTCTACCATATTAATATTTTTTATAAAATGTATTCAATAATTTTTTTACTATTACCCAAGGATTGTATAAATTAATTTTTCCCATATTTAAATTTTGATAAAAAAAACTTTCAATCAAATCTTCTTCTCATTTTATCGGTGTGGTAGAATTTTCTTTTTTACGAAAATGCCACAAAAATTTTGGATTAAATGTACACTGCATAAATGGAATAAATCATCATTAATTATATTTAATATATAGACTACTTTACAATTTTCCATGGTTATTTTGAATTAAACGTTTTTCCATAATTTTCCTTAATTTTTTTATATTAATTTTTTTTTCAAAATGAATTTTTTCCCTCAATAAAATTTAATAGTGATATTTTAAAGATATTTTCATGTTTGAAAACATCTATTTATGTTACTTATGCTTCATTGGGAATATTTGACAATGATACTATTTTAATTATTTATTTGTATGTCTTATGATTGAGATGATGAAATATTTATTAAACCTGCTTTTTTTCAATATGATACATTATGATGAAATGGGGAATGTTTTAATGATCTTGTAGTATACATAGGAATGGATTATGATTATTTAATAGGTTGGTTTAGGATATCCCACCAATTAATTGAGAAAATATTATTATGTTATGATATTAGAGGGTACATGGGAGGATATCCCAATCCCAAAATAGGGTACATATTAGGTTATCAAAAGCCTAATATAGGGTATGCATGAGGTTATGCCAAGCCCAAAAGAGGGTACCTGGGAAGATATTACAATCCTCAAGCTGGTACATGGGTAGTTATCCGAGTACTAACAAGTTATGAATAGGATGGTGGGTATCCTTGAAATAATAGTTATATGATTATGATTATGCCTCACTTTATGCCACTCTTTTATGACATGTTCTTATATCAAAGTTTTATTCTCAGGGATCATGATCTTTGATTCTCTTATGATTCATGTCTTATAAAGCACCAAATATTTTTGTCAAAATACATATTTATGAATAATAAATTATTGTGTGTGATTTTATAAAGATAAGTTCATGGAATAATACTATTATTCATATTTTATGCTCACTTATGATCATTGAACGATATCCTCTTTGTTTACCCATACTCAACATCTAATCCCAACATTTTATTAAGATTAATTTCCCCTATCAATTAAAAAAAATTATGTAGCGATGAATAAAAAGTGTATTTAGTGAGAAGACTTTGTAGGATATTTTGAGTATCTCTCATGAAATAATATTATTAAGTATATAGTCTCCAAGGAAATAAACATTTATGGTCCATGAGCATGTATTATTGGGTAATGTATTGAGTATTCATATAAAATTATGTAATATTTATATATTTAAAATTTAGTTCACTATTATTGCATTCTAAATAAACATCTTGCAGTCACAGGGCACATATTGTTTAGTATGAAACTAAATTATCTTATGGATTCATCACAATGAACGTTATATGACTTTAATGATTAAAATAACCCATGAAATATCTCAATAACTTTCACACCTTATTGGGATACTTTGGAATCATAAATTCTTATGGTCGTGTAATATGGACATCTTCTAGTAGGATTCTATAATAAAAAGTTGACTTGAAATATATTTTCAAAATCACAAAATAATGTAAATATCCCATTTTAAGAAGAATTTTAAAGGATTTTATCATATGAACTAGTGTAATTGTTTCTTCATAGTTTATTCATTGAAGCTTATTAAACCCTTTAACAACCATAAATTCTTTATTTGTAATAACATTACCACCCATGAATAACTTCTTCTTGAATTCCTCTTTTTCCCAATAGGTTTTACATCAACTAAAGAGTCTTCCAAATCCAAGACATGGTTTTTGTACTGAGCATCCATTTTACAATTCATGGATTCTATCCAATATGCATCGTATGAGCTGTTTACTAAACCCTTATAGGGAAGAGGTTCATTATTTTCAATTAATATTTTTAGCATCCTTGGTGAGTAAGAAACCGCATCTATATGATTCTCTAGCCTCTATGTTGATCCTAGATATCACATTTATCTCTTGAAAAAATTCTCCCATTAGGTCTTCTGTAATTTATTCTTGAGTCAATAGGTGTGTATATTGATCATTGACTTCCTAAAATTTTATCTTTGTTCTATTTCCTACTTTAAAGATGTCCACCCTTTCTTAAATTATGACATGTCTTTCAATAACTAATTTTCTCTTTGAGGGATTGAAAAAGTAATATCCTCCCATTTCATTGGTATATAATATAAAATTACACATAGTTCCTCAAGATGTATGTTTTTTTCTAGTTGTGTACTTAATAAACTCTTTACATCCCGATGCATATACATGTTATAAAAAATATTTATTACCATACCATATCTTGTATGGAATTAAACAAGATGTTTTAGTTGTCATTATGTTTAGTGTGTATTATGTAATTTGTAATTCATATACCAAAAAGGATACTAGAAGATATACCTAACTTATCATCAATATCACTATATCTTGAAAGGTGCAGTTCCTCCTTTCTCAAACACTATTCCAATGTGTTGTATAAGGGGGAGTGAGTTGGGATAATATCACAAACTCTCATAGATAATCTAAAAACTCTTGGTTATGATAGTACTTCCTTAAATATTTTTATTGTTTTTTACCATCATGTCAAGATGATTATCTACAAAATTCTTGTATTCCTTGAATTTTTTAACAGTGATTGAACTTATGCAACATTAAGTGAATTTATCCATATCTACTAAAGTCATCGGTTAAAATTTTTAAGTAAGAGTATCCCACCATAAATTCTACTAGAAATGTAATACACACATCTATATGAAAAAAAAATTATATTTTATATGAATCTTTCACATTTTCCATTGAATGGAGATTTGGATAATTTTCCATGAAAAAATGTATGGAATATTTTCATGTATTTTTGTTTAAATGAATCTAACCTCCCTTCTTGAAATAATTATTTCAAATAATTCATGTTGACATTACCATGATAGTGATACCAAATCTGGTGTAATTTGATTCATGTGAAATTGAATTATTATATATCACTAGGACTATATTTTCATATTCAAGTATATGAAGACCATTATTCAAATGTCTCACACCATAATATACTCTATATTTATACAAGTGGAAACCCTTTTTTATTAATTTTAAAACAAATCTATCTATATATGAAGAATAAATAGTTATTATATTCTGTGTTATTCTTGGTAAAAAAATCAAAAATTATGAAAAACTATAATTAATCTGGTTGGAAATGTGAGATAATAGTCTCCTATAACGAACACATCTAGTCTCACTCCATTGGTAGCTCTAAGATCCACCTATTTATTAGTAATCTTATGAAATATACATGGTTACAATATTTGGTTATAAATGAGAACCATAAGCTATATCATATTACTAATTTATAGAAATGGTAGGATTTATATCCATAATGAATGTACATAAAGATTCTCCTTACGTCATTATTAGGGAAACGTTCTTCCTCTAATGGGGTTTCCTTCCAAAATAAAAAATACTACATCACACTCTTTAGACATTGTTTAGTTCTTTATAATTTTTGAAGGGTAAAATATATGATCCTTAAACTTAGAGTTAGTATATGAACGTTTTCCCATTATTTGTCTCTTATTAACCCTATCTAAAAAGGTTTTTTCATGATTCATGGCTTTATTTACCGGATTAATCAATGTAACGTTATCTTATATATTTTTTAGTTTTAAATTTATAATACAACATTAGAATATTGGATGAAATTGGATATGTGTGAGCTATTTATACAATTATTTAGGAAATATGAATCACAGGAACAATAAACAATCAATCTAGCTAATTACCCTTACTAGAAGAGGTCTGGCTAAAAATCATTTTCCAATCATTTATGTAATGAGTGATTTCAAGATTTTGTACCTCGATTTTAATTATTTATCCTAATTCATATCATGAATACGCGACAACATGGTGTATTCATTGATGTCCACATAAAGCTTCTAGATATCAATAGTTATAAATGAAATCTTAAGGCATTGGACATCCAATGCGCTATCAAAGTATTTTTTGATAACATTTTTTACCTGCTCACTTTCAACCTAAGAGAGATCAATAGGAACTGGGGTATCAAAAACATCAACTATATCCATTGTTTAATACACAGGATCCTATATCATTCTTGAATGTTAAAATTGGCATAGATATTATCTTTCAACAAGATAGATAATTGGGATAATGACATTGTAGGATTGAATAGAATTTTTATATAACAAGTAAAATAATACTTTACTACATTAATTTTATTATTTGTTATGAAATAATAAATTAATTTTCTTATTTTACCACTATATTATCAAATCCCAGTATCAATCACCATTGGATTCAAAATATCATTTCACATAGATATTTTAGAAATAAATATCAACATTTCTCTTATAATAATCAATATATAATCCACAGAAATTATCTAATGGTATTTAAGAAGGCTTTTCATGCCAAATGTATTAACTCATGACAAAATAATCTATTAATTTGAGTCCTCAATATTGAAAAACCATACATGGATTAACTAAATTATTTTTCCCATGTTATACCAAGTCTTACTAAGTCAATAAACTATTGATTATAAATAGTTTCATTAAACTTAAGACTTTTTTTAAAACTCCCAGATAATTGAAATCACTCGAGAAAGGTCCAAAAACGTGATATAAACTATGGTTGTATTCTATCCCATGTTATGTGAGGAATTTACTAACTTAAAATCTTTTTTGAGGTACTTTTTAATCTTATTCCTAAATATTCATTATATTATTCCCTATTTTCTTATTAATATTTTATATAATTTTTATCATTCATTAAACTTGTTTGATATAATAATTTCTATATACATATATTATTATATTTCATCTTAACATGATTGTTAATTTATTTTCTTTATGGGATCATGTTTAGTCATCCAAATAAACCTTGAATTGAATAAATAAATAAATTACCAAGCACTGACAAATAAAATAAATATGTGATATAACCACAAGCCTTTATCTACGAGTTAATTTATCAAGAAAGATAAACAAACATTTATTCTATTAGAAATTATTACCCGACCATATGTTTGGATTGATTTATATTATTCATTCATAAACCCATGTATCTTCTTAGTTTTCTTCACCTCATATATGTTCTGGAACTATCTCCTCTGAAGGGAAGCTCCATTAATTAAAAATATTTACTCACTCACATGTGACGTTTACTAGGGGTTTAGAGTTATATTAAATAAAACATGTACATGATGTCCCATAGATAATAATGGAATATGGGTGATTCATAGATCATCATATTTAATTTAATGATAAATTATCAAATAAAACTATTTAATAACAATGAATTAAATAAACCTAACACAAACATACATCAGTAAAACTCGATATCAATCACAACATGCAATTAATATGCATTAAAATATTATATCACTCATTTCAATTTGTTCAAATTAAGATAAATTTACTCAAATTAATAAATTTGTTTACTATTTATGTATCTCTCTTAATATTCAATGAAAATAGTCCTTGACATATAATAATATTCTCATCCAGTATTATTTCATATAAATTTGATAATTTTAATTTAAATTTAATATATTTAGGTACATAGTGTGTATTAATGAGGCTGCATAGTGTGTAGATTTCTATGTCAAATAAAATTTATTATTTGATTTTAATATATATATTGTGTTTAAATTGGAGGCAATATGATGTCTAATTTTTATGTAAAGTAAAATTGATTTTTAGAATTTAATTCTTACACAACATGTTTTGACACTAAATATGGAATTAATCTTACATTTTTTATGCTCCTTATCATAGACTTTTTACTTACATGACATGTATTCTCCTATAATGTGTCATGATATACATGGAATATTTTTCCATGGGTTAATATATATATTCTATGTGGAATGTACAACAAAAATACATGTCATAAATATACAAGGTCTCTACCAACGACAATACTCATGAAGTACATGGTGTGTATGGTGATTGTTAAATTGCATGTAGTTGTAGAATTTATGTGGATAATAATTAATAACAATACATTCTCATGAAATAATTAAAATAAATTGGCATGTACCTAGTGTATAATTAAATCTATCGCATGGCCTATATAGAAAACTACACACTATGTTATTAATGTCTCAATTTAGTTATTGGTTTGTTAGACAACATGAAATACCTATCTTTTCATGTACTTTTCATGAGTTGTCACATGTTATATAGTATGTATATCTAGACACATTCCATGTAATTTATGTCTATCAAATTTTCCCAAATGGTATTCTATATGCTATATGTAATGAATCTATTTAGTTCACCACAAACATCCTGAAATTTACACAGGGTTAAAATCATATGGGTTTATACATAGTGTATTATAGATACATGCCATGTAATCCCTATCCGAAAACATGTTTCATTTTATACCAATACATTGTGTGTAATGACATCTTGTACTGATCTACACTTTGTGCCATGATAATAATGGCCCACTCCTTGTACGGTTGACCATGGATACATGATACGTAATTTATAATTACATGCAAGGTATTTGTGTCATGCATCCAACAACCTCAAAAACAAAGATAGAATATTTTAGAAATTTTTCTTGTATTTTAATAATATTGGTTTTATGAATTTCTAAGAACATGTTATATTTAATTTTGGATAAATAATAAAATTTTAGAAATGAATACTAATAAAAGACATTTAAAACTGATCAAATAACTTATAAATAATTATAAATTAGAATTTGATTTCTCTCAGACCACTTAAAGGGAATGATGTTTTGTTGAATTGAAGGGATTATTCTCATTTTTTATTTTTCAATAGTTTAAATGGATAAATAGTTATTGTCTTGATGATTACAAACATAAAAACTCATAGAGAGAATATTTTAAATTTAATTTAGGAAATTTTTAAAATTAAAATTACATCGAATGTGATAATTCTTATCAATCAATTCTAGTACATATCTTTTCATTTGATCATTTTTGAAGAGAATACAATTTGTGATTTGTTACTAGAATTAACACATGATAAAATAATATTTAAACAACATTCTTCATATTTCATGTTCTATTACAAAATAATATAGAGATTTATATCATTTTATATTGATTAAAAGAAGGGATTATGATTTTCTATCTTTATTTATTAGAGGGAGGGAGGAGGATACTCTTTCTATATATTAAGAAAATTTATAGCGTTTCTTAGTTTTTCACAATACCTCTAATCCCATAAAATGATATAAGTTGGATTATATTATTTTCATCAATATTATTTATTTATGTAGTCAACATTTATTGAATATTTTTTAAAAAGTTATTCTCAATTTTTAAGAATAATATTATTATTATTTCCTTGATTTTGAGGGTAATCATGATTTAGCTCTCTTTGAGTGATCTCCCCTGGGTGGAAATGATTTTCACCATGCCACTCTATTTAGAGTTGATGGAAAAGACAACTTTATTTCCCTCCACTCTCATATTAGCTCCCCTACGACAATAAATTCCACCAATACATTTTACTTTATATAATCTGACTTTGGGATCACTATCAATGAAGGATAAACCATTTTTATCCTCATTTTCTAGCATCTCCTTCTTATTATGTCAGATCCAGGCCTTTCACAATCACTACACCAAACATTCATGAATTTTTTTAGGGTGGTCCCTCTAGTGATAGTTGATATAAAACTGATGTTTCTTCTTATTATGGTCCATGTTTCATCATATTAGGATTATGGACCATCTTCATACTCAATATCACCCATTTTGTGTTGGTTCTTTTTGGTAATGTGCTGTAAGTTTTGAGACTTGTGGGTGACAGTGTGTGTTATTCCATTTTATTTTGTTACTTCATTCTAAGTACACCCTCAAATTTTCTTCTTTATATGAGTGCGAGTAATTGACTACTATCTGGATTCACACGCTATTCTACTATAGTGGATTTGGTTTATTTACCAGTCATCCTTATGTGGTTCATAGTGTACGTCCAATATCATGTCATAGGATTTACTATTGTATCCAACCATGTGTTTCTTTCTGGCCCACTTCAATTTATTCTTATCTATCATTAATAATCTTCTAGATGACTCTTTATGTTTTTCCTTTCTTTATTCTCTTTTCCTTGCATTCATGATATCAGTTAGTAGTGGTTCCTTTGAGAACAATTTTCAGTATTCAATATTTCTCAATGTGACCCATGATAAACATGGATTAAATAATACCTTTAACTTTTGATTTAAATAATATACCTCAGAAATAGTTTCCTAACCTAAGGACCAAAAGGTTTAGTGTCTTGGATATTATCTACATAAGAATATTAATGCAAAATTTGTTCCACATAATCGAACTACTTAAGACACCCCTCTAGAATTTCCACAAATTATAGGTATATTCCTAACATGGATAATTGAAAACATAAGAAAGAGGTGAAATCATATGCACAGTAAGGTAAAACCATATCATAATAGGTCAAATTATAAAGATTAATGTGAACATGGGGAAGTCATATATATCTTAAAAAAGGTCATAAGACAATAGATGATAATACTAAAACATAATATCATAACCTGGTCATCAAGTAAATATAAAATTTATTTCACTGCTCAAAATATATATCAATAATCCTAAAACATGTGATTATGATGTAGATGTGAGAAATGATTTAAAATAAGGCCTTATGATGGAAACATGGCATTTTAATGCAATGAAATGCATCATGAAAATTTAGCATAACTTGATAACCAAATTTGAATCATGGAACAATCATAAACATTTAAAATATTGTGAAAAAATATTTCCACACCACATTAATACAATAACTTGTGAAAAAAGAATCATGCATCTCATTCACACAAAAAACTAGTTAAAAAATATTATTATACCCCATTAACATGATAAAAATGTGAAAAATGATTCCCAAATACCATTCATGCATCTTTTAATTATATATGTGATATAAACCTTAAATAATTACATATATGGAGATATAGGATCTCACCTTTAATTAACCATACATATGTGTTCCATGTTAAAATAATTATAAAAATATAATAATGAACCTATTAAAAAATAATGGGTTTATTAAAACATTCACGAAAAAATATAATATTAACTAAATTAATCATATTATATAAGAAATATAATTTTATAAAATAAATCACATCATGATAAAAAAAATAGAGGGTGATCAAAATATCACTTCATTAAAGGTAAACCATGGATGGTAAATAGAAGTGAAAATAATAATCTTTTAACAAAACCATTTAAAAAATTAAAGCATAAAATAAATTCAATGTAAATAGATTGAGTTTGAAAACCATATTATAGAGAAATCCTAAAATTAATATCCTTTTGAATACATATAGGTTATCAAAATATAAGGCGGTGTGGATTATAATTTTTTTTTTGTTTTTATAGGATGGGAAAACCTTTCAAACATTTAGTAATAACCTTAATAAAAACCCACATTGTTAAAAGGATGAAAAAACCATTGTTTTGTAATTAATAAGGGTATGAAAAAAATTAAGATAAAAATAATTTGATTTTCCATTAGTGAAAATGTAAAATTGCTGGGAAGTAATAAACATAGACATGGGTGAAAAATCCATTAATATAAATATGAATTATTATTACAAAATGCATTTCCATGAAACAATATAATCATAATGGAAGAATACATTGGTGTGAAACATGATTTCACTAAATAAGATGGTGTAAATACAACATAACATTTTCATATGTTTTAATATTTCAATATTTAGTTATTATAGTCAAATAAGAATGATTATAACCAAATGTAATGTATAGATCCATGAAAATACCTTAGAGTTCAAAAAACATTAAAAATTACACCTTAACAGAAAGGTATCATTAATTTGTGTTTTAAATACCATGGATAAAAATAAATTCATGATATTATATATTCAATTGGTATTATAAACACTATTTAAATAAAATCAGGTGCATTAAGAAATGTTTTAGAGAATGAAATTTTTAGATGAAACCCTTACCGTGTTTCCTCATTTAGTCGGATACACACTAAGCACTTTTATAAAAAAATATTAATAACTATTCTAAGAACCATATTAAATACTAATAATATTTATAATTTACATTTTAATCAATATATAAATGTATATTATTTAGTTATTTTCTATTTTTGTAACACCTATAAATTCTAAAGTACAACTTTGTATTCAATAGAGTGTATGACACGCAAACCCATGTGTAAAAAAGGAATATAATAACTCGATAAATTACAATATATTTACTATATTATGTCAATATATTATATTTTATAGCTTGTAATGCACGGAAAATCACGTTATCTTGTGTTACACGCAAGATTGACTTTCACCAAGTAACATTGTATTGTAAAAATGTTATTATTTAATATAATATAAGATAAAATAGACATTAAATTACATTTTATAAATTTTAATAACTTAATTTTAAAAATAAAAATTTAGAACAATATAAATTGAATTCATTGGTTAATAAATAATGAGAAACTAAAATAAGAACCAATTGGATATAAAAGAAATATTATTATTTTTATTCTTTTAATGGATTTTTACCTTCATAAACATAATTGATTACAATTATTAAATGATTTTAATGAAACATATATGATATATATTGAATAATATTTTTATATTTATCAATAATGTTTTATATTCCTATGATAAGAACAAATCATATTTCACATAAAGCATAAATTTTTATAAAGGAAATTTTACTACCATTTAATGGGGAACCTATTTTAAATATTAATACTGAAACTATTATAAATTTAATTTGATAAAATAGCTTAATTATTTAATATATAATGTCAAAATTATCATAGGGTGAATTTTTGGTATTTTTCTGAAAACATCATTTTTGAAAAACAGTGAAAATTACTACATTTGGTTACAAACTTAATTTTCATTTAAAAATATATTAATATTAAATTATATTATAATTTTATTCTAAAGTAAAATTTAATCCCTAAGACATATATTAATACAATTAATATTCTTAGTATCAGTTTCAAATTGAAATTGAATTTAAAAACTCAATAGTCTGTGGAACATGTTTCTTCTAAAACTAGTTAAACCATCTGTCTGCAAGATTAGAATTAATCTTAATTTTTTTCCACTTCTAATATTTGAATTTCATAAAAATTTAATTAATAAATTTTAATAAGTATTATATTTTTAGTCTTAATTTTTGACCAAAATGATAAGTGATAATGATTAAAATTAATTACAGTGGTTAATGTGTAATTACGATTAATAATGGACTAAACCATATATTTAAAGGCCACAAATGACATAGAAACATTATCAAAATCCATTTTATGTCCATAACTAGTCCATGAACCTTCCATTATTTATTTTTTTTTGGTTTTATATGACTTTTATTACGTAATAATATGTGTACACCAAACGTTTTTCCAAAAAAATCAAAGTGAGTCCTTTTCATTCCCAAGGTAACCCACCACCCCTCCCCCTACCTCACACCTCTAAATAGAATTTGGATAATCCAAAATCATCCCAAGTAGTATTTCTTCATCCCTACCCTTAACCTAGAATCCTCCCCTTAGTAAAAAATAAATCCATGGAATATTTTGGATCAAAACAAAAGAAGTTACCTGATTAAGAGGTAACGCCTTCTTTCAAGCTCCCTAGTTTAATTTACATCATCCACCCCATAGGATATCATTTTCCTCATAATTATCTGAGAAAAAATATTCTTAATATACTAGGATTTTTTTATGTAAAGGGTTTAACCTAAGCGTACACACATGTCCATCCAATGGATACAGAACATATTGGTTCTATGTTTGGAAGACTACTACCTCACGGATCGATGATTGTTCATTTTTTCCATTTACAACATTCATTGTGGTCCAATATGATGGAAAAATAATTTATTTATTATATATAATAATTATTATGTATATGATATTATTTAATTATTTTACAACATATACCCTTATACTTTACCTTTTTCGTTAATACGATATATTCGTTTGAGGAAGTGTGAACTATCACCCCATTAAAGCAATGTGATTTATTTACATGATCCCTGAAATCTTTGAAGGAATATTGTAATTAACAATATGATACATAAACAAAATGTATATTATATTAATGAAATAATTATTTTTGAATATATATATATCATTTTATTTATTATCCTTTCACACATTATAAAGTTATAATGTCAGTCGTGGACGTGTGGACTACCGCCTCCTCAACATGATGTGATTCCTTTTACATCATGATAGATATATATAAGTATATATGAATAAAATATTATGGAATTCCTTAATTTATTATAATTATGTGAATATATAATTCTACCTACCTTCTTTCCATAACAATCAATGAAAAATGATAATGTTACTCATGTGTACGTACGACATATCTTCTCAATGACTGTAACGTTGGATTATTTTTATTAAACATATTCAATAGTGGGTTTTAATATTATAATTGATGTATAAAAATGATAATTATTTCATTTTTTATATGTTATATATTTATCCCTTTGACAATAGTTGACATACCAAAGTTGTTTTTTCTAAATGATTTTTCAAAACAGAAGGATATTCTCCTCAAGAATGATTTCAAAAGATCTTTTTTTAATATTTATATTAATTAAAGAAAAAAAACTTTATTTTTATCAACATATGTTATGTTATATTGATACCATATTTAATATTTCTATGGATGGTTTATGATTGATTTTTTCAAGGATAATATTCACATTCACTTCCTGGATTTCTTTTTTTCCCTTGAAATATTCAATCTCCCAAGATTATTGAATTTTACAAAAATATCCATATCATTTAACATATATATTACTATTGTTTAAATCATATAATATTTTTAATATGATTTATACTATGATAGTTAATTAATTATTTAAGGAAATATTGATAATTCTATATTCTTTATTCAGTACGATTTTTTGATAAGTCACAATGGTAAATCGATTATTCGATATATGAGGAATGTTTTACCCTGATACCACATAGGTGGGGCCCAATTATAGATATCCCCTAAATGAATCAGTAGTATCATATTATGGGTGTATTGGAGACCAACCTTATATTGGGTTTTACTCTACATGTTTTAAACCATCTTGTCAATTCTCTTGACGGTAAAGGTACCATGTACTTGGGAAACATGGCATCCAATAGTACAGCATTTACCTTCTTTATATTCAGTTAATATTAATCCATGAGATTATTTGTTGACATATCGATTGATGTATTTCATTTTTGGTCATCAGTTGTTATTCATATAATATATTTTTCATCTACATATCTATGGAAACATTTTATTTTCATTTATTTATATGGCATGTGCTTCTGTTTGTAACCTTTCTATGTTTATTTTTTCCTATAAAGACAATTTAATGAAATGTGTTTCCAGTTATTAAATAACCATATTTTTTACATAATTCTATTCAGTTTATTGATTATATGGAGGGTGTGTTCGTTTATTTACCTTTCCATATTGACTATTCGAATTGATTCATTATTTTATCTATTATATTTTTCCCTTACCATGCATTTTAGCTCACCCTTAATATGTTTCTTTCAATAGGTATCAAAGAATTGTACTATGAGAGATATTTATGGATTTAATAAATGTATTAGAGTTACCCAAAAAGTTTTTTATTTACATTTTAGAAATAATAAGAAAAATTATTTTTTTAATTAGTGTAGTCATTTTTAATACAAGACTCCAATATGTAGCTTGTTTATAAAGACTACTAAACTGATCGGTCTATCGAGGATTAATTCATTGTAATCCAGTTAATGCAAATGATAGAAAACATTGGCTCCATGATTCTAGTTTGGGTCTTTATATTTGTTATCAAAGTAAGTTCATTAACAAACTTATCACATAGATTTAAGAAAACATTTGTTAGAGAACATAACCCTATGGTCCAATTTGAGGATATGTATAGAATAACATCCTAGAATTTTGGTAACGTAGTGATTATATAGGTCTACCCAACAATTCATCCCAATCTAGAAAGTAAAAGTAGATGTGGTTCTATTACAGATTTACCTATGAGTAAAAACTCCAATAAGGTGTTCTAAGCCTTACTTGGGGTAACCTGGTACACGAAAATGGGCCTTAATTCCAACCTAGTTTGAGACCCTTGAAGGATATGCATAGGAAAATTCAACTTTTATTTTAAAACCAGTTTGATGAATTTTGACAGTATGTAATCTTGGTTAAACCTAATGTGTTTTTTATTTAACATAAGATGTAATGATTCAGAAATACTATAAATAATATTATGGGTAAACCCTAGACCAAGGAAGGACATGTATATAAAATAAATATATGAATTATTTCTGTATTAAGGTTGTGTTGAAAAATATATTTAAAAGGATATTTAGTGATTAAACTTATTTAAAGGATTCCCATCAAATTTGAAAATTATATTAATTTGGTTTTAGAAAATTAAAACCTATATACTGGGAGAAAAACAATCAAATATGAAATGTTCATGGGTTATGAACCCATGTCTAAAGGATGATAAGGGTTTCACGCCAACCAAAAACCTATTCAATGTCCGAGTTAATTTTTAATTATTTGTAGTCAAACTATTTGATGAATAAATATTAATGATGAACTGGTAGTATCACTTCTATGGATTACATATTAATCTATTAACCATATTTGTTCTGGAATATAGTTAATGACAAATAGTTGGTATTTTCACTCTTTTTTGGGCCTTAATATCCTTTAGAAATGTATATTAGTGGTTTAATCATCAAAATTGATTTTTGGATAAATTAGAATTTGATTGAATCATATCAAAAATATAGAATTGTTCATTTTAAATTGAAACCTATCAACCAAGAATATTTACTTAAATTCTTGGTCAGTGAAATAATTACAAAATATTAGGAAAATAAGATATATTTTTCCCTAATACATTAATTTATGTTGAACCAATGGCATTATAAATCATCTCATATTTATATATATTGAGGCACTCAAATTTCTGTTGATCATTCACTTGTTTGTGATTGATGACCAAATTCAATCCCTATAAATATTTACTCTTTTCCTCCAAGTCTATATCCATATTTTTCACTAATGATCTGATACATAGAACCCTTGGTACATGATAGTCCATGTAAACCTTGTACTCCCAATTATCTCTTTTCTAGAGGATGTTTTACAAACCCTTCTCACAATTTTTGATTTAAAACATAATAAGTATGAAACAATCTATCACCATGAAAAATTTTATATTGATAAAAATCAATTTAATTAAGGAAGGTAGAATAAAACACCCCAAATTTATAAAGTGCATCTTTGTATTCAATAGCGTGTATGACACACAACATAAAGTGTAAAAAGTGAATATAATAAAATGATAATTTAAAATAAATTTAATATTTAAATAAATATAATATATTATCAAGATTATAATTAATTAAATCCTGATTTATCTTGTGTTACACACAAGTGACACCTTCCTCGATAGCATACATAACACTCAAGAGTGATTTTCACCACATAACAATGGTTTCTTAAAATATTAATATTTAATATAACATCAAATAAACTAGTCATTAAATTAGTTTTTATGATGAGAAATAACTAACAAATAAAAATTATTTTTTAAACCAATATAAAATGAATTCATTTGTTAACAATTAATGAGAAACAAAAATAAGAACCAATTTGATAAAAAAGAATTATTATTATTTTTTATTCCAATAGAGTTTTAACTTAATAAACAAAACTACTTATAATTACTGAATGATTATAATTAAAAATATATGTTATATATTCAATCAATTATTTTTGATATTTATCCATCAGGTTTGATATGCATAAGATAAGAACAAACTCTAATTCACGCATACATCCCTATATTTTTATAAAGGAAATTTTACTGCATTTTTATATAGAACCTATTTTAAATATTAATTTTGACACTATTATAAATTTAAATTAATAAACTAAACTCTATTATTTTACTTAGAATTTCAACGTTATCCTAGGTTGAAATTGTTTTATTTTTCTCAGAAACATCATTTTTGATGAATAGTGAAAAACACTGTATTTTAGATAAAAACAACATTTTCGTTCAATTAATTATTAGTGTTAAATTATATTTTAAATTTTTTATATTGTAAAATAAAATCAATAATACATCTATTAAAACAATTTACTTTATTTTAATCAATTTCATATTGAAATTAAATTTAAAAACTCAATAATCTTTTGAACATTTTTTTACTAAATTCAGTTAAACTGTGTGTCTGCAAGATTAGTATTAATCATAATTTTGATGCTTCAATGATTTGAATTTAAAAATAAATACATAAACCATTTAAATTAGGATTATATTTTGTGTCTAATAATATAAACATAATTTGTGACCTAAATTATTATTGTATTTGGTTAAAGTTAATTAATGTGATTGTAGTATAATTAGGCTTAAAATGGACTAAACAATATATTTAAGGGCCAAAATGTCCTATAAAATTGTCCAAAACCCCTTTTATTCCCATAATTAATCCATTTAACTTCTCTTATTTAGTTTTTATGGTGTTTTATAACCTTTTCTAGGTAAAGACATGTGTACACATAAATTGTTTCCAAAAAATACAAGTCAGTCCTTTTCCTTCCCTGTAAAAGGACACCACCTCACCACCTTCCTAAAACATATAAAAATACATTGGATTGTATAAAATCTTTCAAATTAGTCACCCAACATCCCTTCACTCATCCAATAATCCTCTTCTTGGGATGAAATCAAACCAAGGAAGATTTTGGTTCAAACCAAAATAAGTTACCTGATTAAAAGGTAACATCTTCTCTCAATCTCTCTAGTTTCATTTATATTGTAAACCACCTAAAATATCAGTTTTCAATAATTATATAACAAAAACAGAATCCTAAATATACTATAATGTTATTATTTAAATGTTTCGACCTAAAAATACACACAAATATATCTAATGGGTAAAGAACATATTATTTCTGTGTATGGTGAATTATTTCCTCATGAAATGACGATTGTTAATTTTTTCATTTCCAACTTTCATGGTTGGACATTATGATGGAAAAACAATTTATATATATTATATATTATATTTATTATATATGTATGATTCTTTAATTATTTTAAAACTCGCACTATTATACTTTCCATATTTCGTTAATATGATAACATAGTTTGAGGAAGCGTGGACTACCACCCCCTCATAGAGATGTGATTCATTCACAAAAATCATGGATTGTATAAAGGATTATTATAATTTCAAATATGAGGAATTAAAAAAAATATATGATAATAATGGATTAATTAAATTTATAGAAATATATATATATATATATATACATGTCATTTTCTTTATTATCCTTTCACACACTAAAAAGTGATATTATTGGTCATGGACGTGTGGACTACCACCTCCTCGACACGGTGTGATTCTTTTTACATAATAATAATTTTATATATAAGTATATATGAATAAATAATATGGTATTCATTATATTATTATTATTTTTTACATATATAATTATACTTAGATTCTATCCATAACGATCATTGAAAAATGAGAATGTTACTCATGCGTACTTACGACCTACCATCTCTAGGATTGTAAAATTGGTTCATTTTTCATAACCATATTTAATGATTGATTTAAAAATTATAATTTATGTATAAATATGATAATTATTTAATTATTAATATTCTATAAAATTTATATATTGAACCCTTTGAAAATAGTTGACCTACCAAGGTTTATTTTGACACATAAACCGAATTTGGTCAAAACACCCGATGTAAATGTAATTGTTTAAGTAGTTGTATAAAACAATGTAATAAGTGAAATAAAATTAGTGGTAAACATTAAAAAGGTTCTAATTAAATTATAAAATTATTATAAGTTTATTATAAATGATTTTAATGGTCTTTCACCTGAATGGAAACTCAAGTTAAGGGATCTTCATCTCAATTTACATTCCATTGTGATTTAATTGTTGTTATAAACCTATTTGCTTTTACATGGTGAATATAATACCATTTTACATGATATATAATGAATCTAATTACTATAATGATATTTTAACTTTCATTTAATATTAATACTTCATTAATTTTACGATTTAAAATGATTTAAAGTTGTATGGGACACCTTGAAATTTTTAAAGATTATTTTCTTCAAAAATAACCTTAATGATCTTTCAATGGTACATCCATTCAAAGAAATTATATGAACATTGTTAAATAAAAATTTTATTTTATCTCCTCTAGTTATTCATGACCATTTTCATGTATTATTATCATTTTCACACTCTTTGGTACTCAAAGTGTTTTAAAAATGTTTTTAAGAAAACCCAACATAATTTCTCCATTTAGTTAGGGAACTTATTTTCTTCAAAAAACCATTTTTACTAATATGTTTACAAAATTATTTTAAAATGATTTTTAAAGGCATTTTTACCATTTTTTGTCTTTTACCAACATTTTCAATTGAATTTTCTTGTCACCTTATGAATAAGGCATTTTTCCTACCTTTTTACCGTCTAAAATGAATGTTCTTTTTACCTTGTACAAAATTTAAGGATTTTCCCCATGTCATTTCTTTGAATCTTCCTTTTAATTTTAGGATGGATAATTTTTAAAAATATTTTTTAAAATTTCTTTTCAGAGAAATGTTTTATGAATTTTTTTTGAAAACAAAAGGATATTTTCCTAAAAAATTCTTTCAAAATATATTTTTGTAATATTTATTTTTATCAATGAAAACAACCCTTTATTTTACCCCACATTTTATATGTTGTATTAATACCATCCTTAATCATCATATGCATGTATTATGATTGATTTGGCCAAATATAATATACACATTCACTTCCTTGATTTCTTTTGTTCTGTTGAAATATTCAATATCGTATGATCATCGAATTTTCCCTAATTATTCACATCATTTATCATGGATATATCCATTTCCTAAACCATATAAAATTTTACAAATAGTGTCTAATTTAAATTTTATTTTATTTTTTGTGAAAATATTTATAATTATGTATTCTTTATACAATATAGTTATTTGATAAGACACATTGTTTAATCAATTATTCGATATATGAGGAATGTTTGGGACCAGTATGAAATAGGTGGGGCCTAGTTATAGATAGAAATTTGATGAATCGATAATCTAATTTAACGAGTCATTCAGAAAGATGGCATAGATGGGTTTTTACCAAACCTATTGTAAAACTTCTTGTGAATGGTTTTGATGGTAAAGGTATCATGTAACTAGGAAACATAATGTCCAATGATAATGAATTTACCTAATTTATATTAAATTATTATTCATCCATGATATTCTTCATTGAAATATCTATGGAGATATTTCATTTTTAGGCTGAAGTTTTTATTCATCCATGAGATTTTGGGTTGACATATATATGGATAAATTTAATTTTTAGTTATTTAGATGTCATGTGTTTCAATTTCATTCTTTTCCATGATTAGTTTTTCATATCAAGTTATTTTAATGGAATGTGTTTCTCATTATTAGCTTTCCATATTTTTTAGGCACTTCTATTCAGTCAATTGATTATATGGAATGTGTGTTCAATTATTTACCTATCAATATTTTCTATTCCCATTGAATCATTATTGCTTTGGCTGTATTTTTACCTTACTGCGGATTTGAGCTCACCCTTTTTTTGTTTCTTTCCCCATGTATCCAAGAAGAATAATATAAAAGATATGTACGGATTTACTAAATGTATTAGAGTTACCCTCAAATTTATTTATTTATATTTTATAAAGAATGATTAATATTATGTTTTAATTAGTGTAGTAATTTGTAATAAAAAATTCATCTATGTATCTGGTTTACCAAAACTAATCAACTGATCAGTCATTCGGGGCATGATTCTTTGTAATCATTCCAATGTAATTGATTGAAAACATGGTATCAGGTCTTCTGGATGAGGTCGCTACAGTTTCTATCAAAGCATGTTTATTAAAAACCATTTGAACTAGATTTTGGAAAATGTTGGGTAGAGAAAATAACCCTAAGGTCCAATTTGAGGATAAGTATAGAATAACGTCTTATAATTTTGGTAACATAGATATTATGTGTTTCTTCCATGAAATAAAAACATGTCAAGATACTACAAGTAGATGTAGTTTTGACACAAATGTACATAAGAGTAAAAAATATGATAAGGTGTTCTATTCCTGGCATGGGGTAATCTGGTACATGACAATGGGTCATACTGCCCACCAGGTTTCACACTCCCAAGGGATACACTTAAAAAAAATTAAAATTTTATTTACAAACCAATGTGAATGATTTTTGAAATATTTAACCTAAGTTAAAGATAAGGTGTTTTAGATTTAACATTTGGTTACATGATTTTGAAATACTAGAAATGATATCAGGGGGAAACCCTATAACATATAAGGAACTATGTTGAAAATAAATTGATTAAGTATTTATGTATTGAGGTTGTATTGAAAAACATAGTTAAATAGTTATATAGCGATTAAATTTATTTAAAGGATGTATATCATATTTGTGAAGTAATATTAATTTAGTTTTATAAAATGAAATCATGTAATTTGGGTGACTACCAATCAAATTCGGAAAGGCCGCGGGTCTTGATCCCATGACCGAAGGATGATAAGGGTTTCACACCAACTACTTTCCTACGTAATGTCCTTGTCCATTTTTCAATTTTTTTAACCAAATAATTTGGTGAATAAATATTATTGATGAACCAATAGTATAACTTTTGAGTATTATAGTTTAATCTAGTAACTATATTTGTTTTGGAAGATATTTGAAGAAAAATAGTTGTACTTTTCACACTTTTATGGGCCTTATGGTCCTATAGAAATGTATTTTAGTTCTTCAATTATGAAAATTGATTTTTGAATTAATGATAATCTGATCAAATCATAACCAATATTTTGGATTTTTTAATGAAATTGAAACCTATAAATAATCAATATTTCATTATATTCTTTGTCATTAAAAGAATTACCCAACATTAAGAAAATTGCATAAGAAAATGTAGTCCTAATACTTTAATTTGTTTTGAACAAATGGTCTTCTAAATCATCTTAAATTTATATATTTTAGGCCTGCACATTTCTATTTATCATTCACTTGTTTGTGATTGATGAACACATTCACACCCTTTAAATATTTATGCTTTTACTCTATGTCTGTATCTCTACATACCACTAATGATCTCATACATAGAAACCTAGATACATCGTATTCCATGTGACCTTTGTACTTCCCATTCCCTCTATTTCAAATAATGTTTTACAAACCCTTCTCACGATGTGGGATTTAAAACATAAGAAGTATAAGGATATCTATATCCATGATTATGTTTTAATTGTGTGGATGAAATTTAATTATGGTGGGGAGAATGTAACACCCCAAAATTCTAATGTAAAAAATTTTAATTCAATAGTGAGTATGACATGAAACACCATGTGAAAAAAGGGAATATAATAACATGATACTTCAAAATATATTATGAATTCTAAATTACTATAATATAATTTTTAGCCTATAGTTCTTGTAACACTTAGTTATCTTGTGTTATAAGTCTGATTGACCTTCTTTGATTGCTTGTGTTACACACAAGAATGATTCACACCAAATATAAATGTATAATTAAAATATTATTATTTAAAATAATATAATATAAACTAGACATTCAATTAGTTATTATAAATAGTAATAAATAAATTATAAAAATTATGGTTTCAATTAATATAAATTTAATTTATTGGTAAGTAATTAATGAGAAACAAATATAAAAGAATTTTGATATAAAAAGAAATATTATTATTTTTATGCTTCCAATATAGTTTTACCTTAATAAACATAACTAATAAAAATAATTGAATGGTTTTAGTGAAACATATATTTAATATATTAAAAAAACTTTTTATATTTGTCTATTAGTTTTGAAATTAATAATATAATATCAAAATCTATTTCACACATAAGAACCTATATTTTTATAAAGACAATTTTACCGCCTCTAAATGGTGAACATATTATAAATATTAATTTTGAAACTCATATAAATTTAATTTGATAAAATAAACTTATTTATTGAATTAATAATTTATAAATTATACTGGATTGATTTTTCTAAATTTTTCTAAGAAACGTCATTTTTTTACAGAATGTGACAAATACTTCATTTTAGTTAAAATTTCATTTTTGTTTTAAATAACTATTAATGTTAAATTATATTTAAAATTTGTTATAAAGTAAAATAATATCTATAATACATCTATTAACACATTTTATTTTATTAGAATAAATTTTACATTTAAATTGAATTTAAAAACTCCACAAACTTTTGAACATTTTTCTATTAAATCCAGTTAAATCGTCTGTCTGCAAGATTAGCATTAATATTAATTTTTCCGTTTCGGTGATCTAAATTCCAAAAAACAAACATATACCATTTAAATAATTATTCAGTTGTATTTATAATAACATTAACTTAATTTTTGACCCAACGGATTAGTCAATGTGATTTAAATTATTTAAAGTGAGTAAGGTGTAATTTGGCATAGAAATGGACTAAACCTTATATTTCATGGACCAATGACCTATAAACTTGTCAAAAATCCATTTTATGTCCATAATAAGTCCATTTAACTTACATTATTGAGTTATGTAGGTTTTTATGTCTTATTTAGGTAATAAAATGTGGGCACCTAGCTTGTTTCCAAAAATTATAATTATGTCCTTTTCCATCCCAATAAAAGGCCACCATCTCACCCCCTCCCAAGAACCTATCAACCCATATTGGATCTTCATAAAATTTCTATATAGTCGGCCAATATCTATCCCATAATCCTATAAGACTTAAATTTTGTAGAAACCAATCCAAGGAATCTTTTGGTTCAAACGAAATGAAGTTACCCGATTAAGATGTAACATCTTCTCTCAAGCTCTCTAGTTTCTTTTTTTTCTCCCCGTCCTAAAATATCTTTTTTTCATAATTATATTAATAAACTAGTATAATAAATATTATATTATGTATTTATATAATTATTTTAACCTACCCATACACACACCTCCATCTAATGGGTAACAAACATACTGTTTCTGTGTATGGGGATCTGTTGCCTCATGAAATGATGATTGTTAATTTTTCAACTTCCAACTTTCATGGTTGGAAATTATGATGGAAAAAATGTTTATATATATTATATATATTATATATGATATTTATTATGTCTTTAATCTTATTTAATTAATTTAAAACACATACCCTTATACTTTCCATTTTGTGTGAATATGATAATATTGTTTGAGGAAGTGTAGATTACTGCCCCCCAAAGCGATGTGATTCGTACACATGAACCATTGAATATATAGAGGAAGATTATAACTGAAAATATAAAACATAAAAACATATATATTATATTATTTACATAATTACCTTTATATATATATGCATAACATTTCCTTTATTATCCTTTCACACACTAAAAAGTGATAATGTCAATCATGGACGTGTGGACTACAACCTCCTCGACACAATGTGATTAATTTTACATCATGATAAATTTATATATAAGTATATATGACATAAAAATATTTTATTCATGATATTATGATAATTTTAGAAATCAACAATTCTACTTAAAAATATTTTATTCATGATATTATGATAATTTTAGAAATCAACAATTCTAATTAAAAGTAGTGATAAAAATGAAAAAATTTCCCTATAAAGAATAAAATTAAGATAAATTTATTATATAGTATGTTAAAGGACGTTCACTTGAAAATAATCTCAAGGTAAGGGATTATCGTCTCAATTTACATTTCATAGAGATTTAATTATTTTTATGTACCTAGTTTCTTTTACATGGTATATATACAACTATTTTACATGAAATATCATGAATATAATTATTATAATGATATTATAACTTTCATTTAATATTATTCCATTCTAAGGTTTATGACTTAAAATGATTCAAAGTGGTATGAGACACTTTGGAATGTTTAAAGATTATTTTCATCAACAATAATCTTAATGATATTTCAATGGTATTTCTATTAGAGGAAATTATATGAAAATTTACCAATAAAAACCTTTAATTTTATCTCCTCTGATTATTCATGACCATTTTTAGGTATTAGTACCATTTTTCAACTCTTTAGTACTCAAAGTGTTTTAAAAATGATTTTAAGAAAACCTGACTTAATTTCTATCCTTAGTCAGAGTACCTATTTTATCTTAAAAAACATATATTATTTAAATGTTCTATAAATGTTTTTAAAATGATTTCATAAATACATTTGTACCTTTTTTTATTTTACCAATGTTTTCAAAGGAATCTCATTATCACTTTCTGAATAAGGCATTTTTCATACCTTTTTACAATATAAAAGGAATGTTCTTTTTACCTTATACGACATGTATGGATTTACCCTCCATAATTAATTTGAATATTAATTTTTTCTAAGGTTAATTTTTAACAAACTTTTTTCTAAAAATATGTTTACAAAGAAAATGTTTTTCAAAAAAAATCAAAACAAAAAGATATTTCCCTAAAAAATGTTCTTGAAAAATATTTTTGTATTATTTTTATTTATCATTGAATTTTATTTTATTCTACCACACTTGGGATGTGTTGTATTAATACCATAATAAATATTGTTATGGATGGTTTATGATTGATTTATCCAAGGATAATATCCGCATTAACTTTCTTGATTTTTTTTGTTCCCTTGAAATATTCAATCTCCTATAGTCATTGCAATTTCCCTAATTATCTATATCATTTATCATGGATATTACTATTTCCTAAACCATATACCATTTTATATATGGTGTCTACTTTGATTTTTATTTTATTATTTGGGGAAATATTTGTAATTCCACTTTCATTATTCTATACTGTTATTTGATAAGGCACATCGTTAAATCAATTATACGATATATATGGAATGTTTTAGACTGGTACGACATGGGTGGGTACTAGTTATAGATATCCCGTCAATGCATCGGTAGTCTCATGGGATGATTCATTTTTCTCGCCACCATAGATGGGGTTTTACACTATAGGTTGTAAATTTTTTTGGGAAATATCTTGACGATAAATGTACCATGTATCGGGGAAACATAGTTTCAAATAATACAGAATTTATTTTATTTATATTTAGTTATTATTTATCCATGATATTTTGTTTTGAAATATATTTGACGCATTTTATTTTCAAGATTATGTTATTATTCATCCATGATATTTTGTGCCAACATATCTATGGATTTATTTAATTTTCAGTTATCTAGAAAGTAGGTGTTTCAATTTCTTACCTTTTCATATATTTTTTTGTTTATCTAGTTATTTTAATGGAATGTGTTTCCATTTATTACCTTTCCATATTTTATATAATCATCCATTCATTTTATTGATATTATGTCATGTGTGCTCAATTATTTACCTTTCCATATTAACTATTCTCATTTATTCATTATTTCTCTCACTATATTTCTCCCTTTCTAAGCATTTCAGATCACCCTTATTATATTTATTTCCCCATGTATCCAAGAAGAATACTATGAAAGATATGCCTAGATTTAATAAAAGTATTAGAGATACCCTTGAAGTTATTTATTTAGATTTTAGAAAGAAGAAATAAATATATGTTATAATTAGTGTAGTCTTTTATTAATACAAGACACATTTAGATATCATGTTTATGAATAATAATAAACTAATCAGTTATTTATGGATTTATTCATTGTAATCATTCAAATGTAATTAATAATAGATTCCAGATATGGGCTTCTGGGCCAGGTCTCTACAATTTCCCCTCATCAGGCATTTATATTTTTGATCATTTATATTAGTTTCATAAGAGCGGTGTTAGTATTCATTCTTCTTACAAAGTTTATCATTATAATTTAATTAAATTTTGTATAATGTAGGAATTACAAATTAGTACTATTCTAACTTGGGTTCCATATAATGGTTCCCCGATCCATTTCACACGATGACCTTATGCACGCCTCCTTGTACGATGGAAGCTATCAACTAGCAATTAGGGTCTAAGATGAAATGTTCGAAGAATATACCCTATTTGTAAAAAAACACAATAATGGAAATAAATAAGAAATATAACAAAGATTATATATTATTAAATAATCATCCAAACAAAAAATTAATAAACTCAAAAACATGGAATCATGACATTATACCAAATAATTAAATATGAAATTGCATACAAGATGCAAGTTTCTAATGAATACCCAAAATTAAGACACATTAGCAACTCCCAATAGGTTCCCAACATCATTTAAATTTCCCTAATCCATGTCTCATCTTGAATGAAAATCATATCCATCTAACATTGTGCTCTTTCTATTATATTTTCTTACAAACATGATGTTTATTCATGTACTAATCAGGAAGACTAAGTAGGGTGTGAGTACAACTAAATAGGCCACCACCAATTAAATAAAAATAAATATCAAGTCTATAACAATGTAATAAGTTTTAAAAATAATAAATTAAAAAATATAAAAGTAAAAATGTTTCACATTTATTATTCCTTAATTAACCACATAGGCCCTATAGTTAATGGTGACACTCAAACTAATCATAACTTCTTCAACCTGTGATGAAGTCTAAAGAATAAACCATAGGGATATAATAATTCATTCTTTCATGGGATTTAATTATTCAATTGATTTTAATTTCATTTCTATTTACAAAGATCATCAATCCATGTACCAATTCACATACATGAAATTGGGGCCTAAAGCATCACACTAGCACCCCATGGGAAATTAAAGCATCAGTCCCCCACCCAAAAATTATTGATCAATGTAAGACCCTAGATCTTTATAAGATGTGTTTTTTTGGGTTTTAGATTAATTATAATATTTTTGGAAAAATAAATTTTTCCCAAGTTCATTAGGAGTCTTGAGGGTGTTACATAGGTTCAAGACACAAAATGGATAGAGAAAGGAGCTTTATTGGTTTGTTGCATGGTTTGTGCACGGTTAGTGAAAATAATGTTAAGGGAGGGCCAAATGGAGCGATTTGAGATAACGGTATATCACACGGTTGGAGCATAGTTGTTAAACCATTCATAGATCCCTAGGTAACCGTATGACCCTACCTCCCTTGGATAGTGGCTTGTGCATGGTTTGGCAAACAGTGCATCCCATTAAAGATGGGAATAGTTACAAAATTTACACTTTGGGGATTTATGTTCTAACATGGTATTATCCCCCATTTCACATTTTAAAACTTTAGGGATGATGATTAGTGACCCAAATCCCAAAAGGTGATTCTCATTTGATCCTAAGCCATTCGGATCACTTTTGGTTGCTGATCGATGCTCTGGGTGAGTCTAATCCCTCTCATGCTTCTTTTTTTGGATTAGGGTTTTAATCTCCCCTTTATCTTCATCCAAATCTCTAAACCTTATTTTTACATGAAATATAGGTTTATGCTTCAACGGATGTTTGAATTAGGATCCAAGGCTATGATTAAGAGTGAGTTTGTGGATGGATTCGAGGAAGGTGGTCTAAAAATTATATCCCATAGTTTTCCTTGTAGATTAGTGCATGTTAAATCTTTTTCTAGATTATGTTATATTTCTCCCTTGATGTATTTGTCGAGTATTAGTGAAATGGGTGTCTAAATGATGAATATAAAGCCTTATGGTCCCTATGGGATTCATCAAGGATGATTTGACCAAACTAGGGCCACCCATGGGGTGGGATGATTTTTCCCAAACCCCGAAATTGTTTATGTAAGTGAAGGGTCATTGTTTGATAATTAAGAGAAATTATATTAGCATTTGGATATTTTTAATGGATTTGAAAATGGAATATTGGTATCATTTCAAGAATGGTTATGGATTAAGGGGTTGTTAGGTATGACACAAAAATGGGTTAGTATGGTTAAATAAGATCATGACATCTGGCCTATGTATTATGTTAGAAATTTCAAAGAGAGTTAGTGCATATGAAAATAGGAATAAGATAAATTGGTAATGGTATATGAAATATGATATATGTTGAATGGGTTTCATAAGGGAATTTTTGAATATGTGAAATGAGTTGGTATAAAGTAATAATTGAATATAGTTAGCGAGCTAAGATTGAGAATTGGAATTGGGATAAATGGGCTAAGTAATGTAAATGGTAAATGTGTTATTGGGATATGGAATAATGTTAATTACATTGCTGTTTTTTTGGATTATGATTGTTAAATGTATTAGTTGTGGTCTTTTGTTATCTAGATTATGTGTGGTGAATGGATGAATAAGCATGTGCACATAGCCTGAGGTGTTGGATAAAGCAATGAGGCTCCTCCATGGGTTGAGTTGGATTGATTCTCTAACTCTACCCAAAATGCATGAGTTAGGTAAGGAGAAAAAGTTCTATACCCATAATGGTTTCATTCCACCCAAACAGAGGCTTTGAGTTGAGGACATTATGATGTTGTGATGTATTATCCCTAGCGAGATAGGCACATGACTTATTCCTTTATGAAAAATGATAAATAGTTTTCATCTTTGTGTGAATTATGTAAATTCCTAAACCATGGATAACATTTGGATGATGAACTATGTAATGAATAATATTCTAAATGATCAATTTCTCTAAAGGAAATAATATTTATAGTAAATTTTCTTAGTTAATGGCACCTGAAGTGTCTTTTATTTACAATCCTTTTATTTAATACTTGAACTATTTGTTAAGACTGGATATTTTATAGAAACCATTATTGGTGGCCTACTAAGTTGTATTCACACCCTACTTGGGTTTCCATTGCGTACCCAAGTGGATTTCATGCTTGCAGGCTAGGAAAGGGGAACGGTCCATGTGCTTGGGAGTTGAGCCATGCTTGAGAGTTATAAGGATAAGGCTCTAAAGTTGGAGTTAAGGTCATTTTGGTGATTTTTCCATTTTTCTTTATTTCGCGGTTTGTTTCACATGGAACTCTAGTATGATAGGACATGTTTACTGTTGGTTGTGAATAGTGCACAGTTTGGGAGGTGGTTATTTCTGAAAGTTCATTGGTTATTCTATATTGTTTCCAGTATTCCATTTATTTTATCCTATGTCATTCTCAGGTAAAGTGGGTATAGTCTCCCCACATGACTCTTTGACCATCACTTCTAGTAAAAAATCTCTAATGTATGGGAATTTGTTTTGGAATTCATCTGAAGACCCGAGTTGGGTAATCAGTTTAGTGGGTCCTGGGTAAGGGATGTTACAAATTGGTATTAGAGGAGATCTTTTCAATGAATTACTATTTTGGGTGGTTGAAATGAGATTTGGAATGTGTTATACCTTGGTAATGTGCTTGTTATTTGGTGTTACTAACGAATGTATGAGTGAAAACCCAATTCACCCAGGATGGGAATTATTGTTCTTGTTGTGTGTTATTACATTTGAGGATATTACACCCTTGGTTGATGTACATGTTGTGTGATGTGATAGTTTCTTGATATTTTTCTCATGACCAGAATGAATGAAGTTGTGAATTCCTACATTATTCTAGGAACCAATTTATATAAGTGACATGCATAATGGTAATCACACACTCAGGGAGGGTGTGTGGGACATAAACGGTACAATGCATTTGATTTTCTTGAAATTGATTAAAATATTGCCAAATGAACAATCAAAATGGGTAAAAAGGGAAGTAAGATGTTAAATAATAATTACAGAATTGTTCTTAACAATGGGTTATAAGTGAATTATAATGTTTTTGACGTATCTTGTGATATGGAATTTTTTTGAAATAATGTATAACGTAAGGCATGTAGCCATGTGAGTCAGTTACATTTTGTTAACCATGGTCCTCTATAGGGATGATTGATAGTAGTGTTCTGGGTATGATAGTAACCTTTTGAAAGGTGTATCTAAAATAGTTTGTTTCTTCTTAGTGATGATATTTTTTTATATTTTGTGGATGTTTAATAGGGTTGTATTCTAATGATCATGTTTGTAATTGTAAGTAAATTACACCACAAAGATGTGTTCCAATTGGTTGATAAGAGAATGTTTCCAATAATGCTCCCCCAGTAGTGGAGTAAGAAGATCTAGTGGTTTGAGATAATAGGGAAGATCAATTCTATGATAACTTTACTCATTTTATAAAGATAATGGAATGGTACCTGGGGTGAGTTACACTGAGTATGTTTGAGATGTCTAGGGAGTTTCGGTAACAAAAACCTATGACCAATATTTGAGAGGGTGGGCCAGAGGCAGCTGAGTTCTTGATAGAGTCTATCCATACATTTATTAATCAATTAGAGACTCCTTCAAAGAGGGGATTCAAGTTACCGACCTATATGTTATGTTTCCAGGAAAAGCACTGGTGGGATATTATGGTTCAAACAAACCAGGTTGAAATAATGGTATGAAAGGATATTAAGTTATAAAATAATTTTTTAATCTTATGAAAACGTTTCATATTTTTCTAATTCAAACTTAAGTACTTATAATTCAATTAATGTCATAATATTATAAAAAATTGTGAATTTCACTATTATACTATAAAAATTAAAATAAAATTAAGATTTCATCTTAAGATAATATGGGGTTGATAAATCCAATAATAATGTTATTTTCTTCAATTTAAAAAAATTGATACATTTTATTTTTAATTAAAAAATAAAATACAGCAAAAGACTATACATATTGGAAAATATCATCTTAAAATTTTATCTATTATTTTTTAATTTCCATTAATTTTAAATTAATTATTTTATTTATAATATATTTTTCATAAAATCAATATTTATTATGTTTATCTAATCAGAACATACAATGTTTCTTGAAAAAAATATAAATTTTAGAAAAATATAAATTTTAGAAAAATAAAATGATTTTCTTATTCGTTTTAGCTATAATAATTGTGAAGTCCCAAACCTAACTCACTACGGAGTAGTTGAACATGGTTGACACAAGGACACATGAATGCCTCCCTATATGATATAGTCTACCGACTAGCAATGATGGAATGTGTTTTGTTAGTGGGGAGACTATGCACTCATTTCAGAGTTGAGAACAATAAAGATAACATATGGATAAACAATAGATGAAATATAATGAATACATAAATGAAAATTAATGTAACAATCCATCAATAATAATCAACTCAAAATCTAAATAGTATCATATAAAAAATGATGATGATGTCATGTCATGTCTCTATAAAAAAGAAAATTTGGAATACATGGTCATAGTAAATCAATGAAATAACGATATATAAAAGAATCAAAAGGATCAGAAACTATCCAAGAATCCTGACTGTAGGCTCCATCATCTACTTCCAATATACAATCCAAAATCATGTATATCAGGTGACCAAAGTGGGATGCTTCCCCTTTTCCACAGTTTGATCATATAATCTTCTCACATACCAATGGAATCCCAGATATAGTGTGAGATTAATCTCAGTATTCCACCACCAATAGAGTCTATAAAATCCATTTTTTTAATATAAATTTTTCATTGTGTAGCTATATGGAAATGTAAAATAGTAGAAATAAACATCTCATACCTGCTTCATCCTCATCTGGTGTTTGAACATATAAGCACTTTATTAATTCTAATTTAATTTATATAGATAAATCATGTGAAGGTTCCAAAAATAATTAGATTTATCACAACAATGATAATGATTATCCAAGGTGAACCCCTGGATTACATGACCTAAATGGTCAGTAAACTGATAAGAGTGTCTCATGATGTTTTTCTAAAAAGAAGTATGAGTGTAATACATTCGACATTTCTAGAAAATTCAACAGTAAAAAACTCTAACTGAGTCCAAGGATCTCATCTATGGTAATCACAAGATAATCACGACTGGGTCGAATGGGTTGAATCTATAGTGATGCGTTTCTGAAGACCTCAACATGAATCAAAAGTGTGTATCAATAGAATTCTAATATCTAGAGAGATAACAATGGGATCCAAGGACATTTTTTATAGCATCTTCTAGTAGATAATGACCATATTAGACGGTGGTTATCTCCCTTTGGAAATTTATCCTTGAGCTAGAATAGTTTCCTCTAAGTGCTCAAGCCATTTCCTTATGAATATAAGGTTATCTCTAGTTTGACAATTCCTATATTGGTTAGAAGGTCCATATGCAACATGAACCTTATAAATATTTCATTATTAAATTTTATGCCATGTAATACTTAGGCCATTTATTAATTCATTGGTTTGGTTCTATTACCTTTTACCAATGTCACATGGATGATCAAGGACTTGCTTCAACTTGTATGTTTACTTTTTAGACATTTAATACGTTCATTACATACCTTTAATTAAGTGGGAAATTTGGAAAAGGACATAAAAACAAAACAATTTAATTAATAACTAAAATATTCCAAGTGATTACTATAAATATACATTACATTTATCCATTAAAGGGTTCACTAATTATGGAAGACCACTTACCATATCAATGTTCAAGTTAGAAACACCCAAACAGTGTCGTAGTTGAACCCAACATGGGTCTCCAAGGCATAAATGATGAACACACCCCAAATGGTTGGATTTCATTAAGCTATCAACCTCCAATGGTATAATGTGGAATTATTAGGTCTATATAAGATAATACATAATATTTAAATCGATTTAAATTAATTTAAGGGGAATCATCCAATGAAACTGGCATGTTCACAACAAAGAAAATTTATAAATGACAAGAATTTAATGGATGAGTCACAAACCACCAACCTTATGACTGTATTACTCTTTTTATCTAGTATTGTCCCTTAATTTGGAATATATTGGATGAAAAATTAATAATGGATGAACACCCTAAAATATATCATATGAGCCTACATCAAAATAAAGTCATCGATAGGAAGACAAATGAATAACTGAGCCTAAGTATTGAATCACTCACTGAGATGAAACCAATGAGGTGACTAACTCTTCATTACGAGATTTATCAGAGAAGATATTAGAAAATATAGTTATAGAGGAGGTGGATCTATACCATGAGGAAAATAAAGTTGGTTTCCACTAGAATAACAAAACTATAGAGTTTTTTTAAATCATAAATCCATATTGGAAAAACATACATTTTACACTTTTAACGGCGTTTGATTATAATATCCTGAAATTTTGATGTAATTGTTTTTATTTATATGGAATTATTTCAAGATTGAAAAATTATATAGCACATGATTCAGAGGCCCGGAGTGCCTAGAATGATCCGTCGATAAATGTTAATATTTAAATATAACTCATGAGAAGTTTTCTTGAAAAAGTGGAATAAATCATAAATAGTTTCTCAGATCAGAAATCCGAGGGCATTGTTGCATTTAGGATGGTGGTTTTACCGTAGGTGCGACTTATGTTTAGTCCGCACACACCTCTAGTAAGAAACAAAATGGAATAACCATAAATAAAATAATTAAATAATTTTTTTTAATTTTTAAAATACTTATAAGTCGCAAACGGGGACTAAGATTAATAATTTGATACCACCTATGAAATTGTGAGGGTATGTTTTCCATACGTGGATCCTAACATTGGTTGGCGCAGTACAATAGTGGAAGTTAGTTTCTTGCTATGAATAAAATAATTATGTAACTATGATTTTATTTTTAAATCCTTATAACTCATAAATGGTAACTTGGATTGAAAATCTGATAGTATCGTTAAACTCATGGGGCCATTTTCCCCTAAGGCAGAGCCTAACCTCGATCGGTGCGGGTTGAGGGTGAAAGTTAATTTTTCAGAACTTTATTTAAGGTACGTTTAGTAAACGTGTGAGAAGGATTTTCTATCTTTTCAAATGGTGATCAGATTAAAAATATGATTAAACTGTTGAATTCATAATGCTAGGATTTTCCAAGAAATGACTTAACTTCAGCCAGAATGGGACGATCGAAAAGGATATTTTTTGGACTTTTCAATAAAAATAATAAAATTATATAGAAGAACTATTTTATTTTTATTCACACTTTTGAGTGGGGGATGGAGACTCTGTGGGGCAGTGATGAGGCAGAGATGATATGCATTAATGAGGCTCATTAATGGCTCATTAACCAATAGTGTAACTTTGTTTTAATAACGCGTAAGAGCAACAATATTTTTTAATAAAATAGCATAATGACGCAACATCGAATCATAATGGAGAAGATGAGGAGTGCTTATATTTATAGTTAGACACACTGGGGAAACAAGGATTAAAAATTTGGGAGATTCTATGGTGAACCTCTTACGAAATTCAACCCCAGCGAAGAATAACAAACGTCATCGAAACTCCATCATATTTGATTCCTTTCAAAGAACGGATCCAAAAAAGCAATTTCGACGTATTAATTCCTCAAGGATGAACACAACAGAATCAAAATAGGTTGATCCATGATTCTTGAATTATGCGGGTGGGTGATTTATTCTTGGGGTTATTTTATTTGGGGTCCAAATCATGGCATCGAATGATTGATCGAAAGCTCACATAAACCTCACCCCTTATTTAAACCTCTAATGTGGAAGCCTCGAGTTGACATGAAAAAGGACCGAGTGCCTCCGTATCTATGTCCTTGCTGTTTGTACCCTCAAAATGACAGAAAAGTAGATTTGGAATCCTCACGGTGAAGAGGGTGCTCCCCGAAGGCCATAGATGTAGATGAATCGAAGGACGAACCACTAGAACGCATCATGTAGTCTACTAAACATTCTGTCGGCATGCCGAAAGCGGTAGTGGTTGGCCACACCAGTCGCATGGAGGAGGAGGCCTACACTGGTGGGCTGCATTGACGGGGAGGCCACAACTTTCCAGCCACAGTGGCATGCTGGAGGATGTGATGCCAGGCAGGGTGCCTCCTAGGGGGATGTCCCTCGTTCGGGATGTCTGGAATTGCTGGAAGCCGCAGTCCATGACCATGGCAGGATGAGGAGCCCTACACATTCATTGGGAAGGTAGAACGTGGCAGACCATCAGTCGCGGTAGTAGATGGAGGTGACACCAGACATGCGCGACACAGGAGGAGCAGCCCACCTCCTGCGGGTCGTTTTCAGACAGGGAGGGGATGCGGCCGGCTGCCACACCCCAGGTGATCACACAGGCCGCATCATGCGGCTGATGCCCAACTATTGGGTTGCTCCCCCAACAGTTTGGGCCGATCCCACTGATCAGTGGGCCAGACTGACACCGGTAGACCAGATCTATGCCTCTTTCAGGCCGGGCCGGACTAGACCGGGTCACCGTGGCGACCCGGCGGGCTGGATACATGGCTAGCAGGGCTGGGTATAGAATGTCATATTGGGCCTGGCCCATTCACTAGGCCGGACTAGACTAACCTCAATCAAGACTAGGTCTAGTTGAGTTGGTCTTAATGAACTAGGGTATGTGGGACCCCTGGGACAGGTTGGTCGGGTTGGTCCGACCGAGCCTCGTCGCAACCTACATGATGGTTACTAAAACGCTCGTAACTTTCAAACTAAACATTCAGTTGATGACCGTTTGTGAATATGGGACCCTCTCAATGATTAATAACTTTTTCAGGCCCATGATACGAGATTAGGATGAGTACCTCATTTTTCCATGATTAGTGGGAAGCACTTCTCTTTGACATTGCAGGCCCATGGTACGTGATGGGGGATGAGTACCAATGTAGTCCAAGGTTAGTGGGAAGCACCTATTCATTACATGGTAGGCCCGCTGTACTCCCCAGAGGAGGATTCCTCCAAAAGTCGAGGTGTTTGATGATGTGACTGATGATGCTACTATTACTACCCTTGAATATACCTGGTGTGAGTTGTCTTATGTTTCGTGCTTTACATTGGGAAATTTTATGTGGTATTTTTTTTATTTTGGGGTCCCTACTGAGTACTGTGTTACTCACCCCTGCATGGGATTCACCCACATGTGCTATGTCTGATGCAGATGACCTAAATTTTGATAAAGGTGCTCAGGGAGATGGGATTAACAGACTCTACGATGGTGGACATGGTGGGTTAAGACGAGATGAGGCCCAGTAGGATTAGTGGATAGGACGTACTGCTTTAGATTGTAGTAGCTTCACTGCTCTCACGATTAGGTGGGGTGTTTTTCGGATGGCCATCAAAGTTCTTTTTTGTGTTTTGTGGTGTTCAGTTCTTTGTTGGGTTTGTATTCTGACCCACTTACTTTTAGATGTACTTGCACACAGCTTTGTTTTAGTGGTGTGATTTTTCCCCCTTTTGGTGTGTGGGGATGTGGTTGGTCATGTGTGTGCGTATAGGTATTCAATAAAATGCCTCCTGTATGCAGGTTGATGCCTGCGGGTTAAGTTGTCTGCCCCTGGACTTTGGGAGGTGGTCTTAGGGTAGTCAAGCCATGGGCCCCGGGGGATGGGTTGTGAAAAAGTGGTATCAAAGGGCTGTCAGTCCTACCACAAGGACGGAGAGTCTATTGTTTTTGTTTTGGGGAAATAATGTTAAGTGTTGCGAGTTCGACTTTCAGATTTGGAGAGTCCAGTGTTGGTGTGGCGGCCGACATATCCAAATCCCAGGACCTTTAATTCAGTTTTTGTCTCAATACATGGAAACACTAGTTTCATAATTGTATCCTTATTTTGAATAAGAGTCATCTCACTAGGTATGACCTTCCCATCATGGTACATCTTGATATATCTCAGGATTCCTCCACATGGATGACCACCCATGATCCTGATACAAGGTTGTGAGGACATTCTGCCTTCTGATGAGGCATATGTTTAGGCACCATGGCTAGATATTTCCCCACTGGGTGGTGTACCAGTGTTACCACCACCTATTGATCAGCTATAAGGCCCGCCTCCAGTGTTTCAAGAGGATGAGGCTTTCTTGAATAAGTTGTGGATGAATCTTTTGGAACTTTGTGATGAGGCACAGGGTTCGAATGTGTTTTAAGGGAATCTGAGGCAACGACCACCCAAGATGTAGGGTCTGAAAGAACTTTGGATAATAAGTTTTCAAAGTATGTCGTGAAACTAGAGGGTTCATAGGAGGGAGTTTGCTGGTTTTTTGAAGGGAATGTTTTTCTATGCATGTCGTAAAAAGGGACATCTAGTGCGAGATTTCCCCACTATTCATGCTACAGGGTAGGAGAGGAGATAGTTGTAGACTATCAAGTCTTATGACCCCAAGACTCCATGGATGAATCAAGGTATGTTGTGTGTCCTTCTACATTAGCTGCATTATTGATAGACACTTGTACTAGTGATTTCCCATTACTACAACTTCTTCTTGTTTAATACATAGATATTCTAGTTAATACCATTGAATTAATGCTCACATTTAGAGACTAATACTGGAGGAGACCCAATGTCCATGCACTGGTGCTGACAGAGTGAATTGACTCCTGGAGGTGAGAGTATCCGTTGGGATCTCTTGGTAGTAGCGTCGAGGCTTTATAGCGTCATTTTTGGTATGGACTAGTACCATTCATTCTAGGATTGATAGTATTAGGAAAAGGATGTGGTTCATCCATGGATATGGAACAATATTTTCCTTTATCAGAAGAGGGGAAATCTTTTCATATCTTGATGGACTTAGGAAAAGGATGGTATTTCCAAACCCTATTCAATTGGCTAGTTTGACCCTCAGTGCAGTGGATTTAATGAGTCCTCAAGTTCCTTAGTAGCAGTAGAGTATAAATACATATCCCTTAAAGATGTTCCATGATTACCTCTCTATTGAAAGTTAAAATTCTTCTTTGATTCGTACGATGAGATGACACTAATATCCACACCTGCATATAGAATGACTCTAGAAGAGATTTGTGGATCGAGGGTATATTTAGAGTACAGGGGAAGAGAGTAGTTGCATGCGGTCAAGGAGTATAACATGAGGTCTCCATTAATGATTTGAGTTATGGTATGTTTCTACTAATGGCTACTGTATTAATAGAAACTGGTGCTAATAATTATTTATTATCACAAATCTTTTGCAAGACCTATTGTTTCTTGTTAAACTGTTGACTTGATCCTTCCATCTAGAGATACCTATGGGAGGAGACTCAATAATCACACTTATGCTGATGGTGTAATCTGAACCATGAGGTGAGAGTTTCGGTTGGAACCTCTTGGTGGCAGCGTCGAGGCCTTAAAATGTTAGTTTGGGTATGGACTGGTCATCCCCTTTTCACGTTCAGATTGACTGTTTTGGGAAAAATGTTATGGTATATCCGCAGCATTGGAATAATTTTTTCCTTCATCGGATAAAAAAAGTGTAAACCTATGAAGAACGAGATAAACTCATGAATAGGAGGGTGCAGTCGATCACTCTTGTGTCGGCTATCCATACTCTAGTGGCGATAGATGTTTTGAGTCTTCAGTTCCCAACAGTAGAGGAAGAGTGCGGGAACGTCCCTTCAAAAGATGTTTCTTCGGTTTCCTCCCTACAAGGGGAGACAATTTAATATCATTCTACACCCTCGAGATGGCACCAATATAAGAATAATTATATCAGAGGGCTTTTGTAGAGATTTGGATGTATGGGGCGTAGGTGTGGGACTTGTAGAGGAAGGGCATAGTAAGACCCAATGTTTGAGGTTATGTGTGAATGACCGCCACTTTAATCAAGTGGCCATGGAGAATAAGTACCCACTACCAAAGGGTTGATGGTAACATCTATCAGTTATAAGGGATAGCCATGGATAGAAAGGTTCCCATAGGATTTTTGGTATTTGAGACATTGGCGATGGATAGAGTTCCTTCAAGACTCTTTCTATATGATAATATATAATCTACGGAAGGTGAATGTGGTGGTAGGCATGCTCAGTATGAGGTTTGGTTTACAGTTTCTATGTGAGACAATAGAGCAGCTAGCCACGGTGTAGAAATCCTTCATGGATTAAGAGAGAGTAGCTTACCTTCAGTCAATGACTATCACCCCCCACTCTTATACTGAGTTAGGGAGACATAGTTCGTGGATGTAGACTGTTTGACCTGACGTGCTTAGTTATCCTCAGGACAGGTGCCTGATGAATTTTTGATAAGTAGGGAGAACGCCATCCTTTTCAGAGGACACAATATAGTACCAGTGACATTATGGGAGGAGGTTTTGAGGTAATTCTATACATCCCCTTTGGGGGTACGTATTGGTGTGGCGAAGATATAATAGGACCTCTGACGTCAGTACTGGTGGCCAAAAGACAGAGACCCTTGTAGTTTGGGGAGGGACACCATGTTTTCCTTTGGGTCTCACCCTGATAGGGATTGAGGAGATTTGTCAGGGGTGGAAAGCTATCTCTGAGATTCATCATATATTCCCTGGTCTTGAGCATAGTTGGCAAGTTGGCGTACCTCCTAGATTTTCCCCCACAAATGCACAGAGTGCATGATGTTTTCCACATGTCACAACTGAGGATGTATGTGCATGATCCATCGCACATCATCGACTGGGGTGATCTAGACATTGATGAAGGTGCGATGTTTGTGGAGTTCCCGATGGAAATAGGGGATTGATAGGAGTGGGTCTTATGGGGGTTGTCGATTCCTCTGGTGCAGGTTTGGTGGAAACATGAGAATCTCCAGGAGATCACATGGGAGGATGAGGCTCTGATTCATGCTCAATACGCCAATTTGTTTGACAAGATTTATTTTGGATTTCGGGGACGTAATTTCCTATGGTGGGGAGAATGTAATGTCCTGAAAATTATGTGTTTTTTTATTTATATGGGACTATTTCCAGTCTATAATATTTGATGGCACATGATTTTGAGGCCCTGACTACCCAGAATGATCCATCGAAAAATGTTAAGCTTTAAATAGAATGGTTGAGCAATTTTCATTAAAAAGTTCAATAACTCTTAAATGGTTGTGTGGATCAGAAATAGGAGGGCACCTTTGTATTCGGGATGGTGGGTTTACCCTAGGCGCAACTTATGTTTAGTCAGTGGACAACTCCAGTAAGAAAACCTAAAAATGGCATAACCATAAATAAAATAAAAAATATAATTATTTTATTTTTCAAATGTTTATAACTCACAAACGGTGATTATGATTAAAAATTTGAGACTACCACTGAACTAGTAAAGGTATTCATTCTTTAGGTAGATCCTAACATTGGTTGGCATGGACCAACAATGGAAGTTATTTTTTTTCCGTGAATAAAATAATTAAGTAACACTTATTTTATTTTTAAATACTTATAACTCCTAAAGGGTAACTCAGATTGAAAATATGAGAGTACAGTTGAACTCATGGGGGAATTTTCCCATTAGGAAGAGCCTAACCTCGAGCAGCACGATTCAAGGGTGAAAGTTAATTTTTTTGAACTTTTTTATGGTACGTTTAGTAAACGTGTGAGTAGGATTTTCTATCTTTCAAACTAGTTCTTGGATTAAAAATTATAAGGATCCTTTGAATTTAGAATGCCTGGATTCTCCTAGAAATGAGTTAACTTCGGCCGACATGGGTTGAGAAAAAAAAATTATTTTTTGGACTTTTCAAGAAAAATTATAATATAAATTAAAAGATCCATTTAATTTCTCTTCCCATAATTGAGTGAGGGACAGTTACTCTGTGGGGTAGTGGTGAGTTAGAGATGATGCTCGTTAATGAGGCTCATTAATAGCTCATTAAATCGTAGTGAAAAAACACTTTAAGGATGCGTAACAATGAAATTGTTTCTTAAATAAAACTGCATAACAACATGACACCACATCATAATGGAGACGTTGTGATGTGCTCCAATTTAATGTTTGATGTGCTGGGGGAACAAGGTTGAAAAATTGGGAAGATTCTCTTGTGAACCTCCAACGGACTTCAACCCCAGTGAAGAACGATGAACGCTAGTGGAAATTCATCATCATCAACTCCTTTTGAAGAACGGAGCTAGGAAGTGACAACAAAATATTAATTCCTTAAGGAAAATCATCATGGAATCAGATTTCATAAGTGGTTGGGGTTTTTGATTTGATGTTCTTCCCCGTCCTTTTCTAAAAATGATGAACACAGATCAACCCACGAAGAGGTTGATCCATGATTCTTCCATTATATGAGAGGGTGATTTATTCTTGAAGTTATTCTAATTTGGGTTCCAAATCATGCCATATAATGATTGAATAGAAGGTCCCCCAAACCTCCCACGACTTTATGCATATAACACGGAGGCCCCAAGCTAACACGAACAAGGCTAGAACTCCTCACCATGTGTGTTCTTGGTGTTCATACCCTCAAAATGATGGAAATTAATATTTGGAATCCACACAGTGAAGAGGTCTCCACCCAGAGGCCACAGATGTGAACTACATGATGGAAAGACCATCGAAGCACGTCCGGTTGTCTGCATATATTCTTTTGGTGAGCTGGTGCCAACAGCGGTAGTGGCAGAGGCCTACCACATTGGTCTCGTAGAGGAGGCAACCCACACCGGTGGGTTTCATTGACCAGGAGGCACAGTTCATTAGCTACAGTGGCACGCTGGAGGACATGATTTTATGCGGGGCATCGCGTGGAGGGACGACCCATTTTCCGGTCGTCTGAAAGAGTTGGAAACCTCGGTCCTTGACTGCGACTAGCTATAGAGACCCATGCATCTTTGGGTCATGCAGGAGGCTACGGATCCTTGACCATGGTAGTAGCTAGATGCGGTGCTAGGTGGGTGCCACGCAAGAGGTGATACCCACCTCCTGTAGGTCACGTTCCCACAAGGAGGGGACACGGCTGGGTGCCATGCCCCAGGTTCTCACACTAGCTGCATTGCATGGCTAGTCCCAAGTTGGTCTGTCGAGCCCCTAGTGGGTTGGGCTGGTCCTACTTCCCAGTGGGCCAGACCGGGGACCATCTTGCTGGACCGCACCAGCAGACCAAACCTAAACCCAGCAGGCCAGACCTGCACCAGCATATTGGACCTGCAACCCCCTTCGGGTCGGGCCGGACCCTCATCCATCATGGACGGGTCTTGAGAGGCCTATTGGGCCAGCCCACTATCAAGGTTAGACGAGACCGACATCAAACAGCACCAGGTTAGGCTGAGTACGTCTTAATGAACCAGGGTATATGGGACCCCCATGCCGGGTTGGTTGGTTCGGTTTGATAGGGTCAGTCCAGGCCTTGTCGGAACTAGCCCCATAGTTACTAAACACCTTTAACTTGAAGACGACACATTCGATTGACGAGCCATTTGCAGCATTGGAACCCTATCAACGAGGAGGGTCTTTTGGCATGCTCTATGTAAAATCTCGTGGTAGTCGAGATGTGATGATGGGAATGAGGAGCGGTTTTCCCGATCACACTATGTACAGAACCCTGTGACTGGATGAGACCTGAAGACTGCTGACTTTTGGGCTAGTGGGAAGCACCACTCTATGACTTAGCATGACCACGGTTGGAAGCACCTGTATATGGCTTTTTAGACCCATGGTACACGATGGGGTAGAAGTACCTAAGCAGTCCAAGGTTAGTGGGAAGCACCATATCATTACTTGGTAGGCCCACAATACTCCCTAGAAGATGATTTCTTCAGCAGTTGAGGTGTTCGTTGATGTGATTGATGATGCTACTATTTCTATCATAGAATATACCTGGCGTGAGCTCTCTTGTTTTCCGTGACTTACATTGGGAATTGTGATGTGGTCTTTCCTTTTTATTTTGGGGTCCCTATTGAGTACTGTGTTACTCACCCCTGCATGGGCTTCACCCGCATGTGTTGTGTCTGGTGCAGACGACCAATGTTTTGATAGAGGTGATCAGAAAGATAAGACTGACAGATGCTACGATGGTGGACTTGGTGGACCGGGATCAGGTGGGGCCCAGCATGACTGTGTGGACATGAAATACTAATTCAGATTCAAGTAGCTTTTCTACTCTCACAATCAGGTGGGGTTTTCTTAAGATGTCCATCAAATTTCTCTCTTGTGTTTTTCTATTTTCCTTTCTTTGTGGTGTTTTTGTTCTGGCCCACTTACCTTCTGATGTACTTTCACTCACATTTGTTTTAGTGGTATGATTTCCCCCCTTTTGGTGTGTTTGGATGTGGTTTTTTTGTGTGTGCATACATGTATCCAATGAAAGTGCATCCCACTTTCATGTTGATTCATTCAGGGCTAGTCGTCATCTCCTGACCTTCAGGAGGTGGGCATGGGGTGGTCACAACATGGGTCCTAAGGGATGGGTTGTGACACTCATGGTTTGGATGCATGGTTGGAAATACAATGCCCCAACTATTCATGAACCATCATCCATGGAGGCGGTCGCATGGTTTGTGAAAATGGTTTGTAAAATCACGTGCAAACAAAATGTTTTTTATCTTATAAAATTTTTAGATTCTTTATATCATAATGAACTCCAGTTCACACTGTTGGGTGAAAGCTTCTGGCCCACTGCATCCCCCTGAAATACCCCTCATTGTTAGAAGAAACCTTATAGCCTGGGTTTTATTGTTTCTACGAATTGCGTGGCCTTGGGTTTTCTCCCATAAAATAGGGTTGAAAACTCCAAAAAAATCCTAGTACACCTTTGTTTCCCCCAAAGCCTCAATAAGAATCCATATTATGTCAAAGTCAAGGATTTAATGTAAAAAATTAAAAGATACATACATGTATGAAAAAATGAGTTCTTACTATATTCACCCTTTAAATGAACTCAGCAGGTGCTATAATGTATAAAGGAATAGATACATGAGCTACTCCTAGAAAAATATCGATTGTAAACTATACCTATCTCCTTAGAGTTAACCAAAAATATCATAAGCAAATACATCCCAAAAAAGATATTCTACCAAAGGAGATCCATTCTGATGTAAACCTTTCTCCTCTAAATAATGTCTAATAATATGTGTTGTCACTCCACCTAGCCCATGATGATCTACTCCATCTCTACAATCCTATATATTTCACTCACACTTTTGAAGTTAACATAAACAATTTGATGATGTAAACGATACCCTATGGTGATTTCAGTCCATATAAGAATGATAGGGGATGAACCAATCCCTCCTAAGAATGAAATTGAATCCTCTCATCTCAAGGAAAAGAGGTCCAATATGAAACAAAAATGGACTACCTCATGGGGATAATTTATGTTTTGGTGTATAACTTATAAAAACACACCCAGTGGTGTGTCTAGGGTTATCACCCCATATAAGTATCGAATTTTTAAACTAATAAATTAAATGGTTAATAAAGATATACATTGTTGATAATAACATGTATGAAATCAATTTGACATGATAGTAAAGGATATTATAATAGTACCTCATACTATAGAAGTTTATACACTATAATCATTGGGTATCAGCTATAATTCCTACAACTAGAAAGATCCATGACACTAAGCTATTGCTAGACTACTCTGATCAAGTCCACTCTTCTAGTTATAATAATTAAAATTCTAGATAACAAGGTCATGAACAACTACTATACCTATTTGTCTGGTGCTACTTCAACATCATGCCTGACATGGAATAACTGATCCCACTCTTGAATATGGATCTATTGTGGGGCCCTTCCATTAAAAATAAGTAGAATTGTCTAGCAAAATCTCTAAATATGACCCATATGGTCAGAAGCATGTCAATAAAGAAGGTATCTATCACACCAAGGCTTCACATTCCCCTATTGTCCACACTGATGGAATATAATAGAAATAATAGTATGGATACTCTGACCACAACAACTTTGATGAAAATCCTTGAGGCTATATTTCCTACCATTGGAAGAATTGTTGTTCTATCTTAGAAAAGAACCTATGTACCTAGTACTTTAGAATACTCCCTAATTATTCTCAGTGATAATAGGATAATTTTAAAACTACTAAATGTTATATAGTTAAATTACATTCACCTATGAGTGGACGGTATACTTGATCCCATCCTCAAAAATCCACACTCACGATAGATCATCACCAACAAGAAGTAGTGAAAATAATTTCATCGTAGTGAAATGAGCTGATTATTTTATAATAGATATAACACTCTATCTAGGTATATGATCTCAGTGGCTTAGTCATCCTCCAACATTTGAAGGAAAAATTAATCGAGGAAGGAAGCCTAGAATTCCACCCAAACCATGACCTAATAACGACTAGCTTTGGTTGACACATCCCACCAGTGTTTGGTGGAAAGACATAGCATGTGCATTGAAATCATGACCCTAATATATAGAGTCATCTTTAGATGCTCCATGATTGAAATAATAGCCTCCATCCAAGACTTAACATCCTGAGGAACACTATACCTCAATAAAGTGGGTGGATGATACTATTGGAACACACAAGTCAGATCTGACATCGTAGGTAGAGGTCATAGAGTAGCTTATATAGACTACATCAGACATAAGAAACCCTTTTCAAGTTGAGAATCTATTCCCAGTTTTATAATATAGGGTGGAGTCATAAGTGTCCCTCTTAGCAGTAATCCTAGCTTCTTTAGGGATCTCCATCTATGGAACATCATAGACACCACCCTCTTGGTGCCTGACATGAAGACATCATGGTGTAATATCTCTAAAAATTTCAAACACACACATCAAAACAATATTTGAAGTAGATAGAATCACTAGAAAAGCATATCATAAGAAAGAAAGGGATCACTACCCATGTTATAGTATCCCAAAAACCTACTAGTAAAGTTAAGTTATTGGTAAGTGTTCATGTTTTATTTATAAGGTTTCTATTATATATATGGGTTAAATGAAATGTAAAGATAAAACACTATTTAAATTACACATGACCTCTCTATTTAGTTGAAACCATTTCAATTATAATACAAGATTTTAATATTATGTTTTTATGTTCATATATACATATAAAAAGGTTCAATTAAATGGAATGATGTTCCTAGATAATAAAAGAAGATAAACATTATAACTAAAATTGATTCTCATTTAATTCCAATTATCCTTAACAAAATAGGACTCTGAATGTAATGGGTAAAAAATAATATAGATTGAATCATTGAATTACCATTTCCAATTTATAACGGAATATAAAACATATATTTTAAATTGGTAGTCATTTTAATGTCGTCAGAACAAATATCAGGTAACCAGAGATACATATCTTATAACAGTTGATAATATCGATTTATTATTTAATCAATATTTTATATAGGATAACACTATTTAAATTGTTGTTAAAATTTTAAATGATCTATTTCTTTTCCTTTTAGATGATGTTAGTAGCACATAGAGTGCAGGAAAAAAATCATTTATATAGATATGCACGGAATGTGAGTCACAAGTGCTTATATTGATGCATGTAATAATTATACTTATTACAATAGACCGAGGTAATATACTTTTAAGTCATAACAATTATAAAAAATTCAGGTGCATCACCCAATAGTGAATGTATATCAATTGTAATAATAAAAATAAAAAACACTAATTTCACATTACTAGGAAACTCAGTATTCTCCAAGAGTATGACTTAGATACTCCCAGGAATGGTTTATTACAATGTTCCAACATGTTATTAATATTCTATGTAAATTATCAAAAAATAAGAAAAAATAAAATAACATGATTTTATATAACATTATGACATCTAGGACCCAACTCACTATGGAGTAGTAGATCTTAAAGGCCACATGGAATTAAGTTCACCTCCCAATTTTCTAGAGGTTTCCGACTAGAAGTGGAGGTTTAGGGTGTTTTGGTGGGGAAACTATGCCATTATGTCATAGTGGAGCAGAAAAGAGATAAGGTATGGAAAAAAGAGGAATTATAATAATGAATATATAAGGTGAAATTAATATAAAAATATGTTAGTAACAATTAACTCAAAATCTGAATAGTATCATATAAAAAATGATTATAATGTGATGAAATGTATCTGTAAAAAAATATTACATATTTAGAAGTAGGAAATAAGTAATTTAAAGTATATACAAAAGAATAAAAGGACCATAAACTATGTAAGAATCTTGAGCTCATGCTCAATCATCTTCTACCAAGATCTCTTCCTAAATTATGCACATTTGTTGTGGAAAGTGGGATATTTTCTCTTGTCTACACTTGCGATCATATAATATTCCCAAGTACCAATGGAACCCTCGATACGGTGTGAGATAAATATTATTAGGCCACCTCAAATGTTATATAAACAATATAGTCTGTGAATGTAAACTATATGGTTTGAAGGTACATGATAATGTAAATTAGTTAAAATAAATAAATCATTCATGATTCAACATTAGATGGTGTCTAAAGATGTGGCCATTTAAATAATTTTGATTTGTTTTATATAGATAAATCATGTGGAGGTTTCAATAGATATATTATAATAATGAAAAATAATATCCCAGGTGTAACCAAATATTCCTTGACCTCAGGGTTCATCCAACTCATAGTAATGACTCATGGAGTCCAACTAAAAAGTCTCTTAGTGTAATCCAAGGGGCACCCCCAAGGTATTCCACTATAAATGAGCCTCAACTAGTCCATGGAGATCTTCCTTTGTAAACATATATTAAGAATGACTAGTGCCAAAGGGGTGAATCCATGGCTTTATGTGTTCGAAGACATCAAGTTGAATCCAAGGAGTGTATCCAAGGAATTCTAATATCTAAAGTGATAGTGAAGGGATCCTACATCATCATATCAGGAATCTACTAATAGACAAGGATAAAGTTCCATACTGGGTATATCCCTTAGAAAACAACTCCTAGAATCATAATGATGTCTTCTGATGGCTCAAGTTATTCCCTCAAGAATACATGGTTGGCTCAAGTATGGATATTCCTATAAAGGTAAAAGGTCCATATGAAATATGAACATTATAAAAATATTATTATATAATATTAGTGCATGTAATAACCCTTCCATTGTATATATAATTAGTTTTATTACATTATATTTCATTTACTTTATACGATTTATCAAGTACATGAAACCATTTATCACATTTATTTATAAAAATCTAATAGGTTTATTCCATACAATTCATTAAACATGACAAATGGTATAATACATCAAACCAAAAAAATAAATTTACAATAATATTAGTGTAATTAAAATCTATAAATATACCTTTCATATATCCATTAACGAGTCATTAATTATTTAATATCACCAACCTTATCAAATGTGAAGTTGGAATCACCCAAATGGTGTTGTAGATAAACTTAACATGGGTCACTAAGGAATAAATGATGAACACACCCTAAATTGGTGGTTCATGTTGAGGTATCAACCTCAACAGTATCAAGTGACATTATATAACCATAGAATATATTATATGAAATTTAAATTATGCAAGATGAATTTAAGGGGAACTCCCAGTAAAACCAAAAATGCGCACAATTAGTATAATTTATAAATGATAAGAAGGTATATGATGAGTCATAGTCCACCTACCATGTACTTTTATTACTACCATCTTCTATTATCGACTCAATGTTTGGCCTGGAATAGAAGAAAACTAAGTAATATATGAATTCCCTAAAAAAATATATATGATTTTGCACCATAATAGAATCATTTATAGAAGGAAAAATGATGAAATGAGGCTAAGGACTAAAGCAACCAATAAGAGTAATCTGATAAGATGGTCGTATCTTGATTTCTAGTCTAGACAGAAATGAAATCAATGAACCTATGTTGAGAGGAGGAGGATATTATACGAAATAAAAATAAGATTGTCTTCTACTAGAATTAAGAAACAAGAGAGGTGTGTTAAAATCATAAATACACAATGGTAAAATAGACAGTTCACACTTTTTAGCATTGTCTCATGGTTTGGCTGCACAGTTGAATAAACTATGCACTAACCATGTGTGACCTATTATCCATGAAGCTTTGTCACACAATTCATGTACATGGTTAGGAAAACCATGTGAAAACCATTTATTTTTTATTTTTTAAAGTTAGTGTTTTTATGGTACTGCACCACGGAATTCATTGTTAGGATAAACGATGTGGCCCTTTGCTTCCTAATATAATTCTGCTAATGGTAAGGAGAAACTATGAAGACTCAGAGGAACAGTTTATACTAACTATGAGAGATAGTGTTTGATTCCCCCAACCATTTTTCCAAGCTTCGAGAATGCCTTGGACACCTCATTTCTCCGATATACTCACTAGGGATATATATTAGGTCAAAACTAAGGAGTCAAACCAAAAACAATGGATTTATATCTTTTTGAAAAACTGGTCTCTTATACTAATTTAATTTAATTAGTAATAAAATACAATTTTATTTTCATTAGAAACATATTTCATATTTTTTTACTCTTATTCATTTGTTATAATTAATTTAATTCTTTTTAATGTTCATAATTAATATTTATATTTTACCTATATATATCACAGTTCTTTATTTTAGTTCTCTGTTGTGTGTGGAAGAAGCTATGAAACACTATATTTATTTAATGAAAATATACAGTTAAATCTTGGACCATTAAATTCTCACCCATAAATAAATTTTTTTCCTTTTTGAATACATTAGCTATAAGTATCTTTTAATACCACTTAGGGTATAATTTCTAAATATATGTCAACATTACAAAATCAGAAACAGCTCTTTAATCTTAAAATAGGCTTAAACCTAATTTTTTTTATCCAACTATTTTTTCTATACATACCTCACGATTTGGTAGTATAACTCCTATAATATAATGATTTTTCTAATAAATCTCATATTTATCCTTGTTGTGATCGATGGTCATAAGTTGGTTTGTAATAATAAATGAGATTTCCATATTTTGATGATCACTATGGATTCTATGAGGTGATGACTAATAAATTTCAAAAATTTCGATGAATTCCTCTATATTAGGGATAATAAGTCTTTCATGGATCATAATCATTAAGTCATAAATTTTTATAAAATAATAATAGAAGATAATATCGACTCTTTATGGTATTTATTTGATTCCCTTATAAAATATATTAGGCCTCCTACAATATCTAGAACATGATTGTAATTTGATATACATAAATCTATAGTTGAGAGTGAGTGTACCTATTACAATTCTTTTTCATGAACCACTTTTAGTAGTAGGGAAAATATTTAATTTCCCTCATTTCCTAGTTCTGGAGGACAGTTTTGTTTGTTATCCTCCATTTCCATTGGGATTGGGTATCAATTATTATGGTTCAAAACCACCATAAATTTGAGGAATTAGAAATTATTCACCATTATTTCATTAGTTAGATTCTTCGGTCCATATAGAAAATCATGAGCATGATGGAAACTCATTCCACACTTGAAAAACTTTGTTTTCCCTCTCATACATTCCATTGGTTTCCTCTTATCATATTTTTGAAATGTAGGGAGTTGAATCTTCTTTCCTTGATCATATTCATCACATGATCTTCAACACTTAATTCTATATGAAACTAAATCCTTCCTTTCTAATATATTTTTGGATGTTTCAAAAGACTCATGTTATTAATCATAACTTGATAGAGTTGGGTTAGAATATCTATAAGGGTTTCAATACCAAGTTATATCCTATTTCGATTCTCATTAGACTAATAACTACATTTTACATAACAACCATTATTAATTTTTTCTATTTTCTTCCACCATTTTTAAAACAAAAAAATAGTTAACCAATAGTGATAAATATTTACATCATAAGGAAATTATGAAATAATTAACACTGAAATGTGTTGCTCTATGAAACAATCACTTTATATTTTAGTTCATCATAAGTCACTCTTGTCTCAATCTATGTATATTTAAGTTGAGTTACCACATAATTGTTATCCTAATTCATTAAAATAATAAATACATTATAATGTATTCTAATTAGAATGTGATTAAACAAATCATATGCATTTTGTGTGTGTCAAACTAGATGTATAGTTAGGGATCTTTCTCATTCACTTGGTCACAGTTGAATTAAAACCCAACACTCCCTCTTGGTTTTATTACTAGTAGGTACACCAATGGAAGAGCATATACCCACTTATAGTATCTAAATAGATATTTAACTTATTGGATATTGATAATATCTTGACTTTATCAAAAATTTAGGATGCTATATTATTTTTAGACTCATTACATATACTTTTTCCATTGTGTATTCTATAATGTAATCTAAAATAATATTCAAAATAACTAAACCATGTCCTAATAAAAACTATAAAAACTCAAGATAATCTTAAATTAAATATTAGATAAATATTAGGATTTAAATATTACATCTCATATTTATTTTTACAACCCAAGGAACTAAAGTTTTAATGCCTTATAGATTAGCTACATAGGCATCTGAATCAACTATATTTTATCCATAATCAATATTCTCTAAAATACCTTGTATAATTTACAAAAATAATACTAATATTAATAATTATGGGAAAGGAAAAAAAATAAATGTGTGAGATCAGATGCTCAGTAAGGTTAAACAAATCATAATGATTTATATCATAAACATTGAAGTGAATATGATGAAGATACAATTATATTAATAAAATATCATAAGACAATATATGATAATCATAAAACATAATATAATAAAAATATGTTCAAGAAAACATAATAATTATTTCATGGATCGAAATACATATAAAAAATAATAAAACAATTGATCATGATACAAAGGTTCATAATACATTAAAATAAGGAAGAATGATTATAACATAGAATTTCATGGAAAGGAAATGAATCTTGAAATTTTTTCATAACTCGATAAAAAAGGAAATGAAGAATAATAATAATCCTAGAAAATACAATTAACAAATATTTGTGCATCACATTCACATAATAACTTGTGACCAAATATTCTCACATCTCATTTATAGAATTACTATTGATTCTAATTCATATGAAAATCTTGTGAACAAAGATTCCCATATCTCGATCATAAAATATTTAATCATTTCAAATAATACAAAACCTTAACCAATTCATTATATGAAGATATAGGACCCCACCCATCATTAAACAAACATATTCGTTCCACTTAAAATCTATCATAAAAATATCTTAATAGCCCCATAAAACAGTCAATTTATTAAAAAATTCAAACAAATAACATAAAATGAACTTATTAAATCATATAACGTCAAAAATTAATTTTCCAAATGAAATCATATCATAATAACATATATATGGTGATAAAAATATCACTTATTGAAATATAAACCATAAAGGGTAAATATAATTGAAACTAACTTTTTTAAAAAAACCTTTTAATACATTATATTATAAAAAATATTGAAGGTAAAGAGTTGAATTTTTGAAACCATTTTATAAGGAGTTTAATAAAAAATATCTATATAAAAATATAAGGGTTATTAAAATTAAATGTGGAGTGGATGATAAGACCTTTTGTTCTCAAATAATGGGAAAAAGTTTTGAATATTTTAAAATAACATTGTTGAGAACCCAAATCGATAAAAGGATTACAAAACCTATATTTTGAAATGAATAATGATAAAAAGGAATTATTAGGGATAATAAAAATTTCAGTTTCTTTTAGGAAATGGATGACATTATTGGGATGTAAATACATAGATATTAATGAAAATTCCATAAAATTAAATTGTAATTATTCATAACAAAAATTCATTTTCATGAAATAATAGAATCCCCATGGAATAATACGCTATTCTAAACAATGATTTCCCCTAAATACAAGTTTTAAATATAAAAAGGAATCATATTTAGTTATGATAGATCAATATTGAAGTATAATAATCAATAACATGTGATTATAACCTAAGAGAGAGGGTTGAGTCTTGAAAACCCCTTCTGACATAAGAAGTATTCTTATAAATACACTTTGAAAAAGATAGGGATATTTAATTTTGGGTTTAAATACCTGAATAAAGAAAATTTTTGGATATTATATAACTAATTTATATTATACAGAACATTGAAATTCAATTAGGTGCATAAAATAAAATGTGGTTCAATGTAGTAACATTATGAGACCAAACCCTTACCCTCCTTCTATACATAGACATATACACTCTAAAATCCTGTATAAATAGAAAATATATCTTAATAACTAATTTTAGAACCATATTAATAGCCAAATTTTTTTACAATTTCCATTTACCGTCATTATCATTATATATATTAGTTATGTTTTTGGCTATTTTCCAACATCAAGGGTTTATAGTTTTGACCGTTTATAGCAGTTTCAAAGGAGTCATGTCTGTATTCATTATTTTGAAAATTTTCATAATTCTAATCTCATTAATTTTACTATAATTAATTAATATTAACGATTTATTATGTCAAAATTATCTTTCAATAGTACATTATTCTTTATCCTAGAACATGAAATTGATAATGAACATTTTTAGATGATTTTAATATTATGAATTGTGTCTTATTAATTAATGAGTCAAATATTTATGTATACACTAGATAAAAAAATAAATATTTAAAATTTTATATCATATTATTTTAGTAATTATTTTTCTAAATTTATCCTTGATATAATTTCATATCATTTTTTACATAGGTGGTCAAATTGACATAATCATGAACATACCATGATTATTGATTATTATGAGGTGGTATTGTTTTAATATCATTTACAATTATAATAATTATATCATTTGGTGTATATTACTGTGAAATAACTGAATTTTAATGTAAGTGTACTAAAAAGAAATCGATATGAAAATATTACATAATTTGAAAGAATTATTTTCCCAATAAGCTCTTTTTAAATGATTGAGTTAATGATAATCATTTGTTGATAATATCATTAACATGATATCCAAATTTTTTTAACATAATAATAATTTTATTAAAAAAATAATATTTACCCTTTAAAATCCTTCTAACTACCATCCTTTTAAGGAGGTGATGAAATGGAAAAGGAAATCGTTCTGTCCATGGCGGTAGTAGTCCATACTTAAAAATGGATAATGATTTCATTTTTCATAAAATGGGTAAAAGGAGCTATGTAGTTTATAATTTAATAATATAAAATATTTCATAAATACCATAATTATATATTAAATTTCTAATTAGAACCATTCTTAAAATTTGGAGAAATAAGAAAAACATGTAGCTTTATGGAGGCATTTTTCCTCTAAACACATGATTCAAATTTATGTTTCTCTTAAGGGAAAGGGGATGGTAGTTAATGATTATAACATCATTATAATAACTAATAGTATAATAATTATACTGATGTAATTATTTTAAAATGGTGAAAAGTAATTTGGGAAATAATGAAATAATGTAAATAATTAGAAAAGAGGAAGATAAAAACTTATACCTAACTTCATGGATTGTCTCCATTGCGAAAGGGATTAAATATTTTATGGATGATATTTTTAGAAAAGAAGAAACTAATTTAGTTGTATAGGAGTGTGGAGGAGATTTTTTGGAATATTTTTTTCTAGACATAGTGGGTTTTGTGTAAGGGTATGTGAGAAGAGTATATCACCTTTTGTAATTTAAAAGTAGTTGCATTTTTAAAAATATATAAAATTTCTCAATTATGGGAAGTCAATATCAAGAAATGTGAATAAAAAATTGAGAAATAATGTAGCTTAAAATATATAAGGGTGATACACAAGTACACCACTATGTTAAAAACCTATTTTAAACATATTAATCCATTTACCTCGAAAGTTACACATTTTTACTATTTTAGGTTTCACCATGGTAATTAGGTTTTACATAGTTAATTTATAATTTATGCACAACAAAAGATCCTAATTCAATAATTTGGATTTAATTATTCTAAATCCAAAATAATTTTTTATTCAACTTCAAAAACTGATATATATTTATTTTAAGATAAATTTATATATAATTTACAGAACATATTTTTATTGAAAATTATAACTTAAATTATAAATATCAATTATGGGTTTATAAATTAAAAAAACAACATAAAAATTTCACTTATAAAATTCATTTTTGATCTTATAAAAATATTTCATAAATTTATAATCCATACTTAAATAATATTAATTTCTTAAAGTACACAATATTATAGAAATAGTATATTGTGTAATTCGCCAAAAAACATTATTTAATAAAAATAATAAAATCATATTATGCTAATATGGGCGGGATATATCAAAAAATGATGTTAGTTTTTTAAAATTTAAATATTAAAAGTAATAAATTATATTTTTATTTAAAATTATAAAATATTTTTAAAATTTATTCATATTATAAGGTTTATTTTAAAAATGTTAAATATTATTTAATCGTATTCCAGATAATTATATAATCAATTTATTTTCAATATATTTTTTAAATAATAAACATTTTTTTTATTTTTTAGTCATAGTTTACTTATTTTATTGATATAAATCACAAATTTTAGAAATGTATATTTTAATGCATAAAATGTTATTCTTATTTGTTTTAGTTATAGTAAATTCATTTCATTATAACTTAAAGAACTATTTATTTTAATTAAATTAATTTTTTATATTTTTCATACACTTATTCACTTTGAATTCATTAACTATTTTTCAACATGCATATGTAATTTTTATATTTTATCTACATATATAGAAGTTTTTTGTTTTAGTTTGTTATTGCATGTAGAGTAAGCTATTGAACACTGTGTTTTTAACAATAATATAAGGTGATGTCTCGAGTTATTATATTATATACCTCCCCTTGTTGATTTCCCACTCTAGTATTTGGATTCATTGTAAACCTCAGTGTTTTCTAGTATCTTTTAGGATGGTTAAAATGAATTTACGGGCATCAGCAACATTGTAGGTCTGAGACAATGTTGTGCGATGGGTGATGTGGTCTGGTGTTAGGTATAGGGTTTTAAGTTATCACCATTGGTAATTTAAAGAGGAAATTTGGGTGTTTTTCATGAGGTGAGTCTGGATCTTGAGATAGGGTTTGTGGTATATTCCACCATCTAAATGGGCCCTTGCATCTTTGGGCATTTTAAGAATAAAAAAAAAATTTGGGGATTATTATTATTTCCATGATTAGAGCTAATTGAAATATTGTTTGTTACATATATGAATCACTGTTTGCATTAATTATATTAAGAATATATATATATATATATATTTTTGGAACCTTACCATGGATAATAAATCCTCATTTTAATTTTTAAAACCTTTAATAATAAAATATTTATTCAAATAAATATTATTATTTCATTAAATAAATAAATCAATCAATTTTGTATTCACAAAATAAATTGATAATTATATATTCTATTATTCATGTATCTAAATAAAAATTTATATTAATATGTTCAATACATGTGTGAATAAATAAATAATAATTTATTAAGTTATAAATAAAAAAAGATTAAACAATTGACACAAAAACTCAAAACCTAAATATCTAACAATATAATTTAAGTGATAAACTAAACTTTAATAATTGTTTTTCCACAAGATAAAAATAATATTTCTAATGAATATTTAATTCAAATATATTTTTATGAGATTTTGAATATATTTTGTATATAACAATCTAAGAAACATTCATGGTAGAATTCGATGAACTTAGATAACATTTGATACTAGTGTCTAGAAAATTTTCAAGTAATAAAATAGTGAAATATGTCATTTTCTCATTGATAAAAAATATTAATACAATTTACTATATAATATAATTCAATTTTCTTGATATATCATCAACCTGGATTAATAATTCTGTTATCACCCTCGATGATTGATTTTAATTTTCCTCACTTTCTAAAATAAACACATTGATGAACAATGTTGGATGTGGATTTCATCAGACGGTTCTATGTCAATCCAAGGGTTATAAATTTCTTCTTCCATTTAATATAAAGGTAAAAATACTTTTTTTAACTTATTTAATTAACATAAGATTAGTTATTGTGAACTAAACATATTCTACCTCACCATGAGCATGTGACATTACAGTTACCATCCTTACATTATGATATGAGATTCATGATATACATAAAAAATAATATCAATTACAAGGAAAAATAAACACATCCACTAATTTTATTATCCGATAACACATAAAAATGTGGAATTAATATTGGAGGTTATGTCCTTTTATCCTCCCATTTTATAGATTACCTTGTACGGACTTCATGAGAAGAAGGTTCACTGTCTTATGAGCCTCCATCAACAAGTAGCCAAACATAATCTATGTACCATCAAACAGATGTTATCTAGGCCATAGTACACATCTTTAAGAATATTATAGTTTTATGTTTATGTTATTATTAAAACAAATATTTATTATGGCCTTTTGATGCAACAAATACTCTAAGGAAATTATCACAATAACCTCATAAAGAAGATGAATCATCATGTGATAAGAAATTTATTAATATTTAGCTAACAAAAGTACAATGTTAATTGGTTTTAGTTCACAAACCACAATACATAAGAGATTCTCATTTCGATAACAAATCTTTTCTTTTTAGGGCCTTTGTGTAGTACTAGATTCCACATTTGGTCTATGGGTTGGACCTACCAAAATTAAGAAATAATTATATAGGGTTAAAAAATATATGTATTTAGAATCTCATTAGTTCCACTTGAATCAAAATTTAAAAATATGTTTCTTATAATTTTTAGAGAAAATTATTTGTTCAATCTATATTGATTATAAATTTAATCCCATGATTATTCAATATGAGAATAAGTTATTTGAAATTTATCTCACATTTACCTAAAATGTTAAAAATTGATATTTTTAATTATATCTATGAATATAAAATGTGGTTATTTATTTATAAGTAACGTGAATAAAATAAATATGTATTCACAAGTTAAGTGAATATTAATATTTATTATATAAAAAATATTTTATTAATCAAGAATCAATAATTTTAATGAATGATTCATATAGAGTAGGTTATCTAATATATATATTTTTATATTGTATAAATATATTTTTTTATTTTATAAATTATATTAGATCATTATTCAAATTTAAAAATAATAAATTAGTATTTAAGTTTGGAAACATTTTTCATTTTATAATATCTAATAAAAATTATTTATTTTGTAAATAAATGATATTTAAATATTAAATGTCACCTTAAAATTATAATAAATTTTATATTAATATTTAAGATATGGGAGACAAGGATTTTATATTTAATTATAAATAAAAATAATTGTTATTTCATTATTCTTTAAGAGAGATTTGAAATTGAATATTTTTTTGAATTAAATGAGAAAATTGAATTCATTTCAATTCTTTAAATATTGAACTTACTAATAATAAAAAAAATTTGTTCCATGGTTATGACATTATATTATTCATTTAATTGCCTTATTATTCTTCTATAGAGAGAATTAGTTAGAATATAACCTATTCTTTCAAGTTATTAGATATAGGAAGAAGGAGCTATTTTTTATATGATCAAGTGTAAATGACATGGGGAACATGATTTCATTATAATTGCACATGATATATACAAAATTACATTCATATATTTTTTAATCATTTTTTGATATTTCTATGGAAAATATAATTTGGTTTCTAGAAGAAATAACTGCATTAAGGTGATTAGTGATCCGGTCGGTGATGTAAACAAGGATCAAAAAAAAATCAATGAAATCTAATTGAAGTTTTCATTTTATAAAATAATTAATTAAAAATTATATGTGATTATATTATTAAAGAATTTGGGTAAATTTCATTGATTTTTTATGAAATTTGTTTAAATTATTCCCCACATCACTGCTTCTATTACACCTATAGCCTTCATTTTATATGGCATGAAGATGTCGAGTCCTACTTTATATTATAGAAAGACAATAAAAATAGTTATTAAGAAAATTATAGATCCATTAATCATTAAAAACAAAAGATGGAATTATTCCAATTTTGATTTAATATGGAATTCATATCATGTTATGTGGATAGTAGAACATTTTTTGTTCTTGTATTACAAGTTAAATGATATTTATTTCATAGTGTATCCAACATGTTTTAACTAGTGGATCACATGATCTTAGGTTATATAGATCATTCTAATGATATAGTAGTTTATTTAATAGGTGAATCATGTATAAAAGATGTCATTTTATGGACTGATTATTTATAGGGTGTTAAAATTATTTAATGATGATAAATTACCCTTACAAGTGATAGAGGATGATTTCATAGATATCATAAAAGGGAAAAAAGATTTTATTTTTCAGAGATTAATCCCCGTCTCATTGAAATCACACCATTCTCGGGTCATATCATAATTACACAACCACACTATTTTAATGAACAATTAATACAAAACATAATTTGTTCATATACACCAAGTCATGGATATATTAAAAATTTACTAAAAATCTATTTTACATCACCATCGTAATTATTTATCACAAATAATCACATTAAAAACAAAGAGTTATTTTAAAGGAAATATCTATAAAGAAAAATAAAATAGGAAATAAAAAATCCTAACTACAATATTGTTTCTGAGAGAAGAATATAAAATGAAATAACAAATAATTTATTCATGCCTCACTATTTGTCTTCATCCTTCTATGATAAAGGAGGATGATAGAGAACCCATTGAAACTTCCAGTAATAATTTTTCTCCTTAGTTATCCATGGATTAAAATATAATCTCCAAATGGATTTTTAAAATATCTTCTCATTTCAAATAGTGTGTTACCACTACCTCTAATGTTAATGATAGGAAATGAAAGAGATAGAATAATTTGGGTTTTTTGAAAATGAATAATTGATAGGAATATATTTTATGCATATTTTAAAAAAAAATTATGATTATTTTAATTCATTTAATGTTAAAATCCAGGGGTTTCACAATTTTAGTAAATAATGGGTAATTTAGAATGTGTATGTAAAATGGTTTTAAATGTGTAAAATAATGTGGTTTTTATATTTAGAATCCTATTTATGAATCATTAGTTGATAAGTGATTTTTCTCTCTCTCTTTCTCTAGGTGTTTGGTTAAAAAATATGCCATCTTGGGCCATCCTTCAACCAAGGCCCACACACAACGTAGGTGGCCCATAAGGGGTCTACCCAGACATGCATGCCCCAGGAGGTCTAGTCCAAGAGTTTGGGGAAGTTCATGGAGAATTAATCAATGCATATACCCCTAGGTTATGAAATCAAATGGGCGCATAGGTATGGTGAAGAGCGCATGGGCATGTAGTTTCTAGGTTCATATGACCATGGGAATATAGATTGATTGGGTCGGGGAGAACTACAACTACAAGGTAAATCCTCTAACACCCCATTGATGTCATTGTTGAATGGATCCCACACCTTGGCTTATAAGCAGTCAACTGCACTTCATCCATTTCGACGTAGGCCAAGCGCACCACCACGCTCCACCGTATAGCTACTATGCTCTGTCATGCCCACCCTCTCCAATTCAATTACATTTTGCTCTGCCTCACCTCTCTAATCATGCACCCATGCTTCCCATCAGACTTCTACTTCAACCACCGACCACCTCTATCCTCCGCTGCTACTTCCTCGGTTATAGGCTTCTGCCACCACGGTCCAGTGCCTCTTGTAGCATCCTCTACCCTTATCTTTTACCACTATCACCGCTATCAACCATGAACCATTGTGGAACCCCATGGAATCCTTAATTATCACTGCTGCACTACGGAACTACCTCATGGAATCACCTTGCCACTTCACATCACTGGGAAACCACCATCATAACCACCCCAAAGCTCAGTGTTGAGATCCGTCAGTATTCCACACCATAACATTCACCACATAGGCTTGGCATAAGATCCCTTCACTGCAACTGATCCCCAAATCACCATTAACCTCCTAGGAAGGCTGAGAAGACCCCCATGCATCATATGCAACCTCTTACAAAGCCAGATACCCCCTGCTCCCCATGAATGCACATCAAAGAATCCAGATGTCGCTTTCCATGCTACCAAAATGGAATTATTACATTTGGATCCTTTAAACACCAACCATATGTCGGTGTGAATTGAAACATGTTCCCCATAGATTTAGGTGGAACCACAGGGTCATAGAGATCCTTAAAGGCTGAATAGGGAGGCAAACCTCAACCTCTACAACCGATAAAATAAGGATACATGCCTCTTTCCAAATATGAATTGACACCATAAAAGGTTGAGGATCCATGGACAAGGATGGTCTCTAGCTACACTACATATCTTCCCCCATATTATTCAGTTTTTACTAAATATAAATATTTTTTTTAATTTTTTATTTTAATTTAAATTATAATTTTAGTTTTAACTAAACTAGTTCATGCATTCTTTTACATTTTTCTTCAACCCATACAATTTTTTATTCAACCTTTCTAATTCTTCTTATTTTGTTATTATTATTACTATTATTATTCTAATATTATCATTTAATTTATTTATTATATTATTTTCTTACTCTTCTTTTATTTTAATTTCCTTCTCAACCTCTTTCTCTCCCCCTCTCATCCAAATTCTATTTTATTTTCTTATTTTTATTTTTTATTTGCTTCAAACTCTTTATTTTTATATTTTTATAATCATTAATTATTATATTATATTTTATTATTTTCTTCATATCTTATATATCATCTAATATTATGATCTCTTACTCTCAAAAATGAGAGTTTAGCCCTGAGTCTTGACCTTGGGGTAGGTTAAGGTGTTCTTGAATTTAATTTTAAAGTTTATTATATATTTTTAATATATTTGTGTTGAATTAATCAATGATGATAATTTCCTCAATGTGGAGACTTTCCCCAATGAAATGAAACTCATTCTATTCTATTATTTTATTTAATAAATTTTCTCTCTCTCCATTGGTTGTTCCTCACGTTATAGAGTTAAAGTAATAAATAAATGAAATGGACTCGATAGATATGGGTCCTAGAAGATGGTACAACCTTGAATAATTAGTTTCATCACCCATGATTAAAGTAGGAGGTGTGTTTCTCTTAGAAATGGGTAAGACCTTGTTTTTTTAGGTTCAAACTTTCCAATCGGTTTCTAAGGGGTTTATTCATAGAACTGGAAACATCCAATGATTCTATATCCATTTGGACCTACTTTCTAAAGGTAAGTGCTCATTAGTTGTGGACTGATGAGGCTTAAGAATTTGCATTAGTCGAGAGGATGGGAGGTCAGACTCATCACACATTTTTGGGGGAAATTATTGTCTACTTTGGGCCTCTCTTATAGATTTATGTTTTGTTCATGAATACTTATTAATTTACCAATCATGAGAATGAGTTTTTCCTATAGATATTTCAATCAAAGATTGATATGTATGGGATTTAGAGATTCTTTTATATTTATTTGAGGCTATTCATTGATAGATAATTATCTATATGAATTAGAGATTCTTAGTCAATGGTATCCTTAAATACATTATATAGAAATCTCTTGGTTCCTATAATGACCATACTGGTTTTAAAGCCACTCAGTGGATCACTTGAAGTTTATTTTCATTCAGAAAGAAAAGGATTATTTTAGAGTTGGGATCGTACCCATGGATGGGATACCTATGTATCCTTATTAGAAAAGGGATCAGAACCCACATAGTTCGAGTGAAGAATTATGAGGTTTCTGTATGATTAATGGTCCAAAGATAGATGTAATAATTACTTTTATACTCTAATCTCTCGTAAGTCATGCTCGATGTGAGAAACAAGTGGTATCAGTAAAACATGATGATTGTGCCACGAAAGATGCAATCATACGAAAATATGTGGGGCTTACGTATGTATGACTACCCAAGAAAATGAAGACAAAGGCTTTTAGAAATGAAGCACAATAGTAGGGTCCATAAAGGTGTTTGTACTTTATAAAGATTTGGTATTTTAACTCGGGACTTACTCCTGAAATGGAATATGAAAATTTAAGAGGGACTTATGATTGAGTTTTATTCTAGAGAAGGAAGCCCAAATCAAATGAAATTATGATTGGGACTTACTTCTGAGGAGGATTTCCATATTAAGGGGATTTCTAATTTGGGGCATACTCTTGATAAAGAAGCCCAAATCAAAAGAACATCTCATAATTCCTTTCAGATAATGAATACAATAAATGAACCATTCCACAAATGGCTTTGAATTTGGTTTTGAAGGATATCTTTGAAGAGGAAAGGTGGAGTTGAGGAAAGGAGGTGACTTGGAAGGAGACGCACAAGTTTGTTTCTAGTGCGCAAGTCTTGGTCACGCAAGTATACTTGCGCGACACGAGTCAACTTGGGAAAAGAAGAATCCATAAAGTGATACTTGGGCGACTTTGAATTGGAGCCCTTAGTATCATCCCAAGAGACTTTCAGAAGGGTGGAGAGCAAGTTTCCTTGATAGGTAAAGGAGGCGTGCAAGTGTCTTCAATTCCCTTAAGGGTTGGACACTTAGGTGCACAAGTATTGATGAGTTATAATACTTAGGCCTTATTATTCCTTTTTATAGTTTCTATTCAAGGTAATGAATTAATTTATAAGTGTTCGGAAGACGTCGGGAAAAGACATGGGCGACCAGAGATTGAATCTGAATTTTGAAAAATTACTCCTCTAAAATAGGGGTCTCATAGGGGCTATTTATAGGCCACCAGAGTTTGGGTGAAAAACCACTTTGGGCACGCAAGTGACCTGCGTGCCCATGACTGGTGCGCAAGTGACTTGCATGCCCAAGGCTGGCGTCCAGGTATACTGGCGCACCTAAATGCCTTTTTGAAATTCCTGATGTTCTTCCCTCTTTATTCTTGAGGTACTTCCCTTAGTCAATCTTTGGACTCTGTGATGAACATAGCTTCAAAAAAAGTCCCCCTTAAAGTTGGATCCAATAAATAAATAAATAAGAATTTGACTCTGAGGAAAAGGAGAAAGTTGTCCAGTAGATGCACCTTCAGCAACAGTTAGATGCTATTACTGGGGAACTTGACCAGCTTAACAATTCACTGGAAAGAGTTCAAAAGAATGTTATGAAAGCCATCACAGAGGCCTAGAAATCACTCCATCAACCTGAAAATACTGAATCTAGTTCAGTGAATGAACTTCAAGTGGCTACTGATGAAGCTCAGGATGTCGTAAATCAAATAAAGAGTTATGTTGAAATACTCTTGTAATTTCTTGAAAAAGAGAAGAAAATCTGATCTATGGATGGTATTTTAATTTTGTGCATCAATGAAAAATACATTTCACCTTTAATCATTTGTACCTGCATCCACTTTCTAATTACATACATATATATATATATATATTACCTAAGCCAATGAGCCTAGTAAGCATAGTTTAATTGTTTCTAATATTATAGAAATATCCCTACAAATGTTGAATCATTTTACTGTTCAATATTTCCTAAATCATACAAAATGTATGTTTAGTGAGCTAGAACTCAAATATGGTTTAGAGTTCCTTTTATAGGTTCCCAATTTAATTAGTACCTTGTCTCTTGTTGGTAGTTTAATGTCATGCATGTCGGACATAAAAAGGCTAAAGTTAAAGGTCGAATAGCTTTGACTGAATGTATTAAAATTTACTCAATTCCTTGATAATTTATCTTAAAACATAATAAACATTCAAGTATGGGGGAAAACGTGTAAACTATGACTTAAGAAATTTGTAATATGAGGAATGATATGAAAAAAGGGCTAAATGGAATTAGAGGAAGTATTTCCTAAGAGTGAAGTTACCACTATTTAACAAACCCGTTAGGGGGTTGAATTGTGCAGGGCCACTTAAGGGCATTTGCTGTATATTCAAATAATAGCATCATTTGGATGATAGGTCCGTTATGTAGACTACTTATGCTAGGCCACCTAGGGGCACGTGATGCATAGTCGGGAAAAAGAACTCTCAGAAATTTTACTTTTCTATTGCTAAAAGCCACTGAATGTTTATAGAGATTCAAATTTTCCAAAGCATAGAGTCTATTGTATGGAGAGAGGTACTTGAATATGGAGAGGATATTTCAAATAAATATTGTCATAGAATTAGAGGAATGTCACTCCTATAAATGTCTGAAATAAAGGTAGAGAATGGAAATATAAACCATAGACTTAAATACTTTTAGATCCTGAAAAAGAGTATGGGAAAAATATGCTAAGGATTGAAATTTTTGTGGATCCCTATATATTGTTGTTAAGAAAAATAATGAAAAAAAAAAGTTTTTATCCCAAGAATGAATTTACCACAATTTGAAAAACCTGTTAGGGGTTGAATTATGAAGGGTCAATTAAGGGAATTGGCAGCATAGTAAAATAATAGTATCTTTTGGGTGACAGTTCCATTATGTAGACTACATATGCAAGGCCACCTAGGGGCACATGCAGTATAGTCAGGAAAAATAATTCCTAGGTATCAGAAATTTTATGACCAGAAGTCAAGAAAAGGTTTATGGAGATCTAGATGTATTTAAGGTTAAGAGTATGACACATCAAAATGGGCATTGTCCAATGCATGAAGGTGATACACAGACCAATTCAAACCATAATCATGTTGTGGCTGGGTCCTGAATTGAGGTGCTGGACTTCACTATGTATCCCATAAGGATAAGAATCAAGCCATACATAGTTCTTGAAATATATTTTAACATCATGTGGGATGAGAGTGTAGGAGATCTTAGTTTAGGGTCAGAGAGTTCAGACCATAATGAGGAATACACATTGGGTGTTTTATAAACCTGATGTGATTGAAGACCAGGGTTTTCATACCACATTCATGTTTTCCCAGGGGGAATTTTCAGCCAAGGGACTAAAAGTGGAATTTGCGGTTAGGCCTAAAGACATGGGGCTTGATTCGAGGTATGCTCGAACATTCCAACAAATCCTATAAGGATGGGAATCAAGCCATATGTAGTTCTTGGAATACCCTCTTAATAGTTTTGGTTCATATAAGTGAAGGGTGAAAGAGGACTTTAGTGCAATGATGGTTTGACCCATGATTAATGGTTCGGGCGTTTCCATGTATGCACATAGTCCTTGGAATATGACATAGTCAGAGATCAATTTCAATAATGATTCCCTCTCAGGTGAGGGTGTCAAAGACTGTGGTATTTTATTGTCATATAGGACAAAAGTACAAATAGTTATTACGAATAGTTTAGGGTCATATGCATGGACCGATGCTGCATAGGTTAACATCATATAGCTAAGAAGTATTTTTGTGCAGTTTAATGTATTACAGTGAGGAAAACATGGGATTTTATAGTTTAAAGTCATATAGCAAGGATGATGGTGAACCAATGTGATGATATTGGTTTTGTGCTTGAACCTCAAGAGGTTACCTACGTACCCAGCCTAGAAGGCAAGGATCAAAGTTCGCGTAGTTCAATTGAAAATGAATTGGTGATCGAGTTGTACTTGAGGGGAATGACCTAAAAATGGCGTTGGGACATACTTATGGTTATCGGCCTAGAGAGGGTATTATGGATGAAGTTTATTCTAAGCTCATGTGATTCATACTCTGTGTGATAAACAAGAGGTAGAATCAACCCTAACGATGCATAGTTTAACGCCATATAGGACATATAAGGGACTAGAAACAGTTTAACGTCATGTTGGACAATGGAGGGACCATGAAGTTTAAAGTCTTGCAGTAAGGACTAAGGATGTATTTGTGTTACACAGAATACATCTTCAGAAATCTGGCATTGGTTGGAGTCGTGATGAGTTCCCCATCCATTGAGATTAAAGAATAAGCTCCATTGGAGTAGACCTTATGTATTGAGTAAGGTCCTTCCCACTTTGACTCAAGCTTTGAAGGTTTATTTACAATTATCATTGGAGTTTTGAGGACCAATACCAATTCTCCTTGAATGAATGAATGACGGTGAACTTTTTTTTCGAATTCCCATGCTATTCTATTCTGATAGAGTTCCAAGTGGTGCAGGGTGCACAATCATTTTTCATCTAATAGTTCCAATTCATCCAATTGCTTTTGATATTGTTCATCTATAGATGACTGATCACAAACGGCTACTCTGAGTGAAGGTAATTGAACCTCAGTGGGAAAGAATGCTTCTGTACTATATACTAATGAATATGGAGTTGACCGCATTGCAGTGCGGTAGGTGGTCCGATAAGCCCATAAATCATGAAAAAGTTTATCAGGGCATGATTTCATATCTTTATCCACCATCTTTTGTAGTATGTTTGAAAGAGTCTTATTGAGGGATTCTATTTGGCCATTGGCCGCTGCATGATACTAAGATGAAGGGTTTGATTTTATGTTGTATTCTTGATACAACTTCCTTACCTCAGATGAACAGAAGTTGGTGCCATTATCCGTCAATATGGTTAAAGGGAAACCTAATCTAGTAATGATGTTGGACTTGATGAAGCTAACAATTATTTTAGAACTAAATTCTTTGAAAGGTATTGCCTCTTCCCATTTGGAAAAAAATCAGTAACAGTAAGAATATACTTAAACTGCTTAGATGTAGCCGAAGGGTAAGGTCCCACTACATCCATTCCCCATGTGGAAAATGGCCGTTAGTATTTGGGATTATGGAGAAACTATTGGGGTTGATGAATGAAATTGGAATATACTTGGAAATAATGATACTTCTTAGTGAAATCAACACAATCTTGTATCATTAAAGGCCAGAAGTATCTAAGTCTTTGAATTTGATCAGATGGTCTATGTCCAGACTGGTGGGAACCACAGACTCTTACATGTACTTCTTTCATGACAGCCATTGTCTCTTCACCATAAATACATCTGAAGATAATTCCATAAAAACCATGCTTGTAGAGAATTTTTTCTAGGTGATATGGGCTATCATAAAGAGTAAAATTTACCACATGTCGCCAGATTTGTTCTTTCCCAGCTCTATCGGGTGGGAGTGTTCCATTTTGAAGGTATTCCCTGATAGCTGTCAACCATACAATAGTATGACCATATGGTTCAGAAATGAGAATAATTTCATTGATTTCCTCTGTTTTGATTTGAACATAAGGTGAAACTGTATGACGGAGGGCAATACTTATGATTGCTTCATCCCAATTTCGATCTGCCAGAGCTGGGGATACATTAGCCAATCCATTAGCTTGAGTATTTTGTGATTGCAGGACATAAGAAAATGGAAGTCCTAAAGGAAATTCTTCCATTAACTCTCTGACGCAATCATACAAAGGGATTAACTCTTCTTTTTTGATGGCATAGTCCCCATTGATTTGTTTGATTACCAAGTCTGAATCACCTTTAACCATTATGTTATTCACCTGTGCCTGAAGTGCCAACTCCAATCCTGTGATGAGAGCTTGATATTATGCTTCATTGTTTGTACTGCCTTCCAACAATAAGAAGGAATAGGGTATCACTTCCTTTTCTGGGGAAATAAGTACAATTTCCAACCCAACTATGTTGAATTTATGATCTTCCATTTTCTTCCCTATTGGACTTCTGGAATCACCATCAAAGTACATTTACCATGTTTGAATATTATCTTGAATAGGGAAGACTTCCTTATCAGGAAGTTCAATATCTAAAGATGTATCTTCTACTAAAAGGTGTTCAGTAAGAAAATTAGCCAGAGCTTGGCCCTTTGTTGCCTTTTGACACACATACTGGATATCAAACTACTGTAAAATAACTTCCCACCTTGCAAGACGTCCTGTAATCATTGGACCACTAAGGATAAATTTCAGCGGGTTATTGTGAGATACTAATTGGACCTCATGATGTTGTAGGTAGTGTCTCAATTTCTGAACTTCAAATATTAATTCTAGTCAGCACTTTTCAATACTTGAATATCGAGTTTCTGCCTCAAGCATAGTCTGACTGACATAATAAAGGTTGTTTTCATTCCCAACATCATTATTTTGAAAAAGGAAGGCACCCAATGATCATTATAAAGATGTTACATAAAGAATAAGTGGTATTACTTCAATATGTGGCATTAATACCGGTGGACTCAAGAGATTTGTTTTGAGAATATTGAATGCTTCTTAACATTCTTTAGTCCACTGGTAAGTGACTCCCTTCTTCATTAATTTGGGGAATGGTAAACATTTTCCTGCCAGATTGAAGATGAAACACCTAATATAGGCCAAGTGTCCTTGAAGTCCTCTAAATTACATCAAATTTCAAAGAGGTGAAAAACTAAGGATTGATTTTTTCTTCTCAGGATCATCTTCGATACCACAATGGCATACAACAAAGCTGAGAAATTTTCGAAAGGTTGCTTCAAAAGCACATTTCAAGGGGTTCATCTTCAAATTGTGTTGTCAATGTTTGTGGAATATGATTTCCAAATCATCCAAGTGAATAGAATGTTGTTTGGATTTAACCACCAAATAGTACACATAACATTCAAAAAATTTCCCTAAATAGGGTTTGAAGATACGGTGCATGGCATGTTGATATGTTGCACCTGCATTCTTCAGGCCAAAGGGCATTACCTGATTGTAAAACACACCATGAGGGGCTCTGAAGGCTGATGATTCTTCATCTTCTAGAGCCATTCAGATTTGATTATACCCAGAATATCCATCTAGGAAGGAAAGTTCTTTATAGCCAGATATTTCATCAATTAAGAGTTTTGTGATCAAAACTGGAAAATCATCCTTCGGAAAATGTTGATTAAGATCTCTGAAATGAATGCAAACTCTATTTTGACCATTCGTCTATTTCACAGGGACAATATTATCCATCCATTTGGGATATTGAACTTCTCTAATGAAGTTATCCTTGATAAGATTATCTACTTCAACTTCAATTTTGGAGGCATAAGTTTGGTGTGTTCTTCTTACGGCTTGATTGAATCCGCAATGTACTTATGGAAAACCCAAATGATGAGTAGCAACATCAGGATCAAGCCCTAGAATTTCTGTATAATTAAAATCAAATATATCTCAATTTTTCTTCAAAAAATGAAATATACATTTCTTTCTCTACAAGAGTTATGGCACCACTAATTAAAGTGGGTCGTGGATCTTCTTTTATACCCAGATTTATTTCTCTGAGTTCATCCACAGTGGTAGAGATACCTTCTTCAAATATTGGAGGAGCATCCCTGAGATCTTCCTCTACTTCTTCAATATGTGTTACTTATTTTGTTTCTACTTTCATAGTAGATGATGAAACAGAATTTCCATAATCAAGGGAGAACTTAGAATTTGAACATCTTGAAGAAAAGGATACCATTTCTGACCCTATTGATGATGAAGGGTCTTCCTTGTGTAATAAAGAGGAGATGATGGATTTAGAATTGACATCATCGTTCATCTCTGGCATTGCTATAACTTCTTTTGGATTGGTTGATTAAGTATAGAATTGATGGATTTCAGCAGATGGAATGAAGACATATCTATTTGAGCTTTCGTCATTGCTTGGTGAATCAATAATTTCTACCATGTTGTCTGGATTGGTTGTTGTAATTGACATTATGAAAGTTTTCATAAGTGTATTTGTATTTGGGTCTATCCTGTCAATTTGACTGATAGAAAACACATAATATGTACTCACATGTATGAATGGGTTTACTGGAATCTTTTCCAAACCATATGGAGCATTAACTTTTGTAACCTCTTTTGTCATAGATATATCATTTCCCTGCATGTGATAGAATTATGCCTCAATGTATTGAAATTCACATGTTTTGAATGGGGCTTTATCACCATACAATGTCCCAATTTGACCATTGAAACAATATTTGAGACATTGATGGTATGATGAAGGTATAGTTACATGTTGATGTAGCCAAGGTCTTCCAAGAAAAATGTTGAAGGTTGTCTCATGACAAACAACCATGAAATCTGAATTGGATATAAGGTCTCCAAAATTTGTTCTAAGTGTAATCTCGCCCAGAGGTTCTTGTTAATTTTTATCATATCCTTGCAACATCAAAGTAGAAGGCGATAAATCAGATTCGGTGAGGCCCAATCGATGAAGTGTACAAATAGGGATGATGTTGACTCTTGAACCATTATCAATGAATGTTCATCAAATGTCTACATCATTGAACTTTATAGACAAATACAAAGGACTAATATATCCATGCACAACATCATCTTCATCTTCATATGTAAAAGATATCACTGCATGGAATTCTGCTGGATCATTCTCTATATGGTAGACTTCACCTACAACAATTTCAGTTTTGAATTCCTGAGGACTTGACAAAACCTCAATGAGTGCCTCCCAAATATCCTTTGATAGATTCAAGGAATCCAGAATTGATAACTTGACTAGTTTTTGGGCCAAATGTTTCAAAAAATCATACTTTTGGTCCAAATTTCTATGTTTCCCAACAAGAACATGTGGTTTTGCAGGTGCCTTAGAAGTTGATGCTTTGGAAGTATATTCATCTTGTATCGGGGTAGGATTCGGAAATACTCATAGCTTTGGCATATTAGACCAACTAGGTCTATTTATTTGCTAGGAGGCAGAAAGTATAACCTCTAACTGATCTTCTAAAATAACTGTGCCAGTACTGAATCTACCTTATGTGGAAAACCTTTCTTGTTCTTGTTGAGCCCACTGAAAGAATTTTCTATGAGTTTCTACTGCATATACAGTTCTAGTAGGGTTAGGATTGGTATAGTGGCTTCTAAAATATTCATGTCCTCCCCTGTATCCTAGACCTCTAAAACTCCCTCTAATTCCTATGTTTGATATAGGGAACTCTGGATCATCAAGATCAATACTATGACTGGCATACAAATCCATTAAGTGAATCATGTTAACAGAACCAAAGATGAACTCTTCATCTGATGAAGACTCTGCCTGATGAACCATTTCAGGTTGTACCGTTTGGTGGGGCGGTGCCCGTAGTTTTGAAGTAGATGGAATAAAATCTACCAGAGTCAAAGAAAACATAGGCTTTGATACGATCTCATCTTCTTCTAACTTCTCTTTTATCTTTGAATTATTTTGCCTCTTTGAGGATTTTCCTTCTGACGAAGGGAGTTTTATTGTGGCAAAAATAGTAGAAGGCACCACTGGTTTCTTCAATTGCATTCATAAAATGGAATGATTTCGGTTGATCATTATCCTGACCATCCAATCATTATATTTCTGTACATTTTTGCTTTTGACTTCATGCCACTCGCCTTCTTCCTCAGGATCTGTATCAGTAACACATGCAACCTGGGCTTAAGAACCTTCCAGTTTTACTTGTCCCGAGTCCACCATGTTTTTCAGAAGGTCTTTAAAGATAAAACACTCTTGAATGTGATGCCCCAACATCTAATGAAATGGGAAATATTTGGAAAGGTCTTCATCTCCTTCCTTGTTTGGCATTTTAGGCCTTGGAAACTGAACCAAATTATTTTCCAGAGCCGAAATGAAGTAACCAGGAACTTGTTCCTTTCAGAAAGAATAAACTATGTTCTTTTAACTCCTAAAATTGTTTCCTTCAGTGATCTATTTGATAATCTTGACGAGATGGACTTTGTTGTTTACGATCAGGAGGTGGAGCCCTTTGATAAGATGAAGGTTTTGAAGTGGAAGTAGGTAAAGGTTCTTGTTTAAGTGTAACTATAGCAGTCTCTGCTCACCCCATTCTCCTTCTTGGATTTGATGGAATTACACGAGTTTTAGCGTTAGTCTTTATAAGAGAATCTTTGAGCTGTTGAGCGATTGAAGTAAGGTCTCAAAACCCACCTTTTTATTTCACAGGAATCAATGGGGTGAATAATTCATCACACAAACTTTCCACACAGATTGACAATAGCTCTTCTTGAGGGAGTGCTAAGCTTAAGGAATATGTTATTCCCTTCCCATGAGCAATGAAATCCGAAACTCTTTCATTTTCCATTTGCTTACAATTTTTATGATAAAAAACTTTCATCTTTGGTAATGTTGAGCTAAATTGAAGAAGTAATTGTTGATGGAGATCTTCCCACAAGGTAATTGATGAGACTTCAAACATGTATACCAGATAAAAGCAGGCCCTTGTAATGGCTGCAGAAAACATCTGAGCTTAACTGGTTCTTGTTGTTGAGGAGTTCCCATCATAGGATCACAATGATAAAAAAATGTGTTATGTGTTGTTCTGGGTCTCTCAAACCATTAAAAATTGGGAATGTGGTATTTACAAAATTTTATTTGGGAGGAATTGTATCAACCCATTTAGGGTAAGTTTTCTTTTCCGGTTGAATATGTGCACATTTTCCCTCCATAGATTCCAACCGAGATATTAATGACTCAATGGTATTTATTAACATTTGAGAAACATCTATTTGAGCATAGACCTAAGAAGGTGCAATAATGGGAGTTTGGACAGGTGTGGTGACTGGTACTGCAATTGATGGTAGCACTACTAGTTGTTGTTGCACATGACCCATAGGATTGGACCTGTGAGGTTGTACTTATAATGGAGGATATTTCCTGATCTGTCTCAGTAACTGCAATGAATTCCCTTCACTAACTAACTCCAGCATGCTTAGGAGGAAGACTACCTTGAAGTAGTTCTGTATTCAATCTCCTTAACTCCTTCATTTGTTCCTCTTGTTGTGCGAACCATTCCTCTAATGAGAGTGATTGGCATTCTCCTGAGGTAGGGTGGGATGTAACATGACTTTTACCCTTTTCCTTGGCGTGTGAATTTATGGAGTATGGAAGGGTATTGACCGAAGGAATACCTAGCCTCTGGGCAGCCCTCTGGCTTCTGGTACACACACATTCTTCATTTATTTCTGTGTGTAAAACTTCTTGAATAGTAACATCTTCATCTAATTCCTCTGAGTGAACCTCGTGTTCTGGGGGATTAGTGACAATGGTATTGATGACATTTATCGATGCATAACACATTTCATTCCTTCTATTGGCATTTCTGGGGTACTATCTTTTTCCATGTCCTTTATGATATATTGCCTTTTGTTGAGATAATCCCTCAGGAACTTCACGATGAACTGTAATTTGGAGGGAATCTCTTCATAATTTGGATTTTCGATCCTCTTGTGGATTCTTCCCTAAATGAGAGAAAAATGACTTTCACTAAGGAAGAGATTGAGGATTTGAAAAGGTTCCCAGTCCGGTGAACTGGGGTTGTTTCTGCTTTCCCTGATCAACTCCTTAAATCCCATCTGTTGATCTCAATGGTTGTGCTAAAACAGTCCCCAGTCTGGTGAACTGGGGTTATTCCTACTTTCCCTGCTCAACTCCCTAAATCCCATCTGTTGATCTCAAGGGTTGAGCTAAAACAGTCCCTAGTATGGAAAGTAGAGGTGGATCTTGAGCTGCTACATCTGATACTTTCTTCAAATCTCTTCTGATTTTATGGATCTTAGTTCAGAAATTGGCCGAATGCATTATCCGACATCCACTCAAATCACCTATATCATATGACTGTTGGATGATTTCTGACACTTCTATCTTCTGATGATGCGCATGCTCTAAACGAGAAGCCTATTCGATATTCTCATTTTCTTGATGAAAGAATAGTTTGACAACTTGTTCTTTGTATGCCTGACTTTGAGAAGAATTAGTTGAGTCATGTTCCTGAGCAAGCCTTTGATTACACAAAAAACCAATTGGTGGTGGCCGGCCGTGGTAAATAATATAGCATGAGACCACTTTTGGTGGGCTTTGTTGACTGGAGAGTACAGGGAAATGTAGTGCTCCATGAACACCCCATCCTATGATATGAATAACATATGGGGCATTGGTAATTAACTGGAAAAACCTTTTTAGTGCGCCAAAGCATGCATGATGAAGGGCTCTCTTCTGATTTTCAACCTTTGAATATCGGGAAACTGAGAGAGATGCCAAATCAATTTGGTGTTGTAAACCTTCCATTATCTTAACATGATTTTCATATTCATCATAAGATAATATTTTCCCTCTTAAGTGAAAAAGTAATTTACACATGTTGAGACGAATATCATGAATACAATCTTCCATCAACATTTATGGAATATCATACTAAGATTCAGCCAAAGGCCAAAACATGACTGGTACTCCACCTTTCACCAGTTGTTTTCTCATATTCAGTACTTCCTCCTTATCATTCAATGAATATTATTCTACCTGATTAGACCAATGATAGTGCTTATTTGTTGCTTTATTAGATTCGACAATATTGGTAGAGAATTCATTTATAAAATTAGAAGATAAATGACCCAGGGGTGGTTCGCAGAATGACCTACACCCCGGGAAATCTTCAGATTGAGAAAGTATTTCACCTGCTAGTAGTAAAGCATCAGACATGACTGGATTCACATTTTCAAGTGCCTCAAGATAAGAGGAATTTCTCATTACTACATTTTTCTTTGAATAATTTTCTAGGAAATGTGAATTACTACTGTGGAGAGGAATTTCGTAGCTAAATTCATCATCATGGGGAGGACCACAATGGTGGGAAACAACACAAGATGAAACCTTTTTCTCCTTGATCTTCTGGTCACGCAGAGTGTTATTCTGGCTCTCATCTAAAGATGATATTTAGAGATCGACCGAACATTCATGAAGAAAGGCTTCATGAGGAAGTGTCTGATGAAGACCTTTAGAATTATTGTTGTTATTTTCAGAATGTGAAAATGAAAGAGTAGAATCTTGAGTTACAACACGTAATTGTCTGAGGGCTTCAAAACTCCATCATCGAGAAAGGCCTTATTACAGATTGGATCTTGATTTCTCGACTGTGCTAGAAGGGTATTTTTCTTAGACACCTTCTTAGTCACTTTGGAAACCAATTGTTGATGATAGTGGTTATTATGGGCAGGTGTATGTGCATTCTCAAGAGAAATGGTTAGGTTAGGATGATTATCTCCAATCAAATCGGGTGTATGAGCCTTACTTGATTGTTCATATGACATGGGGGAGTATGACCCACGACCCTCCTGGACTAGGACAGAGGTGTGTGCCTATTCTGGAGTGATATATTGACGAGTCACTCCACTGATAGGGATAGATTTATGATTCCTTCCCTGTGATGCTGCTGAAGTTGTTATAATATTCTGACCGACATCTAGAATATGGGCAGGGATTTTCTTCTTCTCTTTCACCATTGTCAGAATGTGCATGGTGACTCTAGCTACCAGAACATGAATATACGTCCATTCCGTTCTTGGAGTAGGTGTGTATTCCTGGTCCTTCCCTCTTTTTCCTGTCAGTGAATTCTGACAGTACTCTTGTGTGGGGGCATAAAATTGTGTCTGCCTCCTGCTTGTCAGTGGAACATTCCAATTGACATCTTTGGGTGCTACCAAAGAAGAATGTTGTTTAGCCTGATGAATTGTAGGTGTATGTATCTTCTTATTGTTCCCCAACACGTTTTATTGGTGAGTTTCATTGGTTGTAGTCAAACGAGCCTGCTGACTAGCTGATGAATTATAAACAAGTTTATATTCCAACCTATAATACTCTACCTGAATTGCCTGACAGGATTGGCGTGTTACTACCAGATGAGTCTAATAATTAGTAATATCAAGACAGATAGGTTTATATGCCCGATCGATGTTTTCCATCAAGTTGGTTAGATGGACTTCTCTAGAGGGGGTAGAAGTAAGAACCTGCTCCCTGTTGACCGGATATCGCCTCTGACGGTTCGTCTTGTGTGCTCGAGTCTGAGGAACCTGAGCCAAACCCCTAAATATGATACCCTCATCATGTTGAGGGAGAATTACCGTATGAGTCTGGTGGCGATTGTTGATGGGAGCACCCGGGAAGGACTCCTATTTTCTTGAATTAAGGCATTGAGTGACCTTCTCATTCATCTCCCCATAATATGGGAGGGACATGTGATTGCGTTCATGGGATAATGACCTGAAATGGTTGGAGATGGTGGTTGGCACCACCTTCTTCTTGACCACTGGTCGTCGCTGTTTGGATAACTAGGGGAGTTGTTAACTTGGAGGTCTTGTCGAGCGGCCTCCAGAGTTGGAATGGTATCATGTTGATGGTATTCCTTAACCAATGCATTTTAGACCCAGTGTTCAAGACGCTGAGTAGGTGATGTCGTCCCTAGAGTGGACAAGGATCCAGCAGGAGTAGTGGCCGAGGAATTCACAGGTGTGAACTTTAAAGAAGTCATTTCTGTAATGCAGAGAGATCTTGCAAAAGAGTGCTTGTTTGATATAACAGACATAATAAATATTAGTTTGTCCAGACTACATCTTTTGGATGAGCACATATGTTATTGATTGCTTTATTGGCCCTCACATTAAGTTAAATAGGGGCCTAAAAAATAATTAAAACATTATTTAACTTGGTTATGGATTCACGTCAAGTTCACCATTTTTTGTTTCTACTGGAAATGGGGATGACCTTGTTTTTTTAAGGTTCAAACTATCCAACCTATTTTTAACTGGTTCATTCGTAGAATCGGAAACATCCAATGATTCTATCTCCATTTGGACCTACTTTCCAATGGTAGGTGCTCATTAGTTGTGGAGTGATGAGGCTTAAGAATTTGCATTGGTCAAGAGGATGTGAGGTCAGACTAATCACACCTTTTTTGGGGGAATTATTGTCTACTCCGAGGCTCTCTTATAGATTTAAGTCATGTTCATGAATCCTTATTAATTTACCAAGCATGGAAATGAGTTTTTTCCTTTAGAAATTTCAATCAATGATTGATATGTATGGGATTTATATAATCTTTTATATACATTTTAGGTTCTACATCAATAGAGAATCATCGATATGAATTAGTGATTATTATTCAATGGTATCCTTCAATACATTATATAGAAATATCTTGGTCACTATGATGAAAATACTGGTTTTAAATCCACTCAGTGGGGCACTTTAAGTTTATTATCATTTAGAAAGACATGGATTATTTTAGAGTTGGGATCGTACCCACAGATGGGCTACCTACAGATCCTTGTTAGAAAAGGAATGAGAACCCACGTAGTTCGAGTGAAGAAGTATGATGTTTATGTATGATTAATGTCCCAAAGAGAGCTTTAGTAACTACTTTTACACTCTAAGATAAAATGAGTCATGCTCGATGTGAGAAACAAGAGGTATCAGTAAAACCTGACTACTATGCAACAAAAGATGCAATCATAAGAATGGATGTGGGGCTTATGTATGTATGACTGCCCATGTAAATGAAGACAAAGACTTTTATAAAATAATCCCAAGAGTTGGGTCCATAAAGATGTGTGTACATTATGGAGATTTGGGATCTTAACCCAGAACTTACTCTTGAAAAGGAAGCCAAGATTTTAAGAGGGACTTATGATTGGATTTTATTCCTGAGAAGGAATCCCAAATCAAAATAAATTATGACTGGGGCTTACTCTTGAAGAGGATTTCCATATTAATGGATTTTTTAATTTGGGGCTTACTCTTGAGAAGGAGGCCCAAATCAAAAGAACTTCTCAGAATTCCTTTCAGATAAGGAATCCAACAAAGGAACCGTGCCACAAATGAATTTGAAGTGGGGTTTTAAGGCTATAATTGAATAGGAAAGGTGGATTTGAGGAATGGAGGTGACTAGGAAGGAGGCAAGAAAGTTTTTTTCTGGCGCGCAAGTCCTGGTTGCACAATTATACTTGCGCGACATGAGTCAACTTGGGCAACGAAGAATCCATAAAGTGATACTAGGGAGACATTGAATTGGAGCCCTTAGTATCATCCCTAGAGACTTTCAGGAGGGTGGAGCGCAAGTTTCATTGAGAGGTAAAGGAGGAGTGCAAGTGTCTTCACTTCCCTTAAGGGCAGGACACTTAGGCATGCAAGTATTGATGAGTTCTAATACTTAGGCCTTATTCTTCCTCTTTAGAGTTCCATTCTAGGAAAAGAATTACCTTAGATGTGTTTGGAAGATGTTAGGAAAAGACTTGCGTGACCAAAGCTTGAATCTGAATTTTGAAAAATTTCTCCTGTGAAATGGGGGGCCCACAGGGGCTATTTTTAGGCCACCTTTGTTAGGGTGAAAAACCACTTTGGGTGCACAAGTGACCTACATGCCCATGACTGGCGTTCAAGTGACATGCACGCCCAAGGTTGGAGTGCAGGTATACTTGTGCACCTTAATTCCTTTGTGAAATTCTTGATGTTCTTCCCTCTATTTTACTTGAGGTAATTCCCTTAGTCAATCTTTGGACTCTGTGACGAATAGATCTTCAACAAGGTGGAATTGATAGTTCATAGGAATTCAAGGATTTCCAAAATTACTAAATAACCAAAAGTAGTTCAAACAATTTATTTTCGGTGTGTATTACCATGCTGAAATAAAGAATATAAATGAGAATAATGATTGAACCATAATCCAATCCAAAAACCATGTCCTTTCTTCTTAATTCATTCTTTTTATATTTTCATGTTTTTATAAATTAGAACATTATTTTTTCATGTCATAAAAAACCTAAAAAGATTTATCATTTCTTCTGTAAAATAACAAAACAGAAAAAGAAAGTATTTTAGGTGATATATATAATATAGGTGAATAAATTTAGAAGCTCCTCAAGTGAGAAAACCATGGTGATCTAATGCGCTATATTATAAAAATGGCATTCTTTTTCTACACCCTAAGAACAGTGTGCACTCACAATTGGGGTAATTTTTGGGGAGTTAATCAGTAGTTCATTTTTTTCTATTTACACATTTATAATGTTTTTAATATCTTTTAATATAATAAATACTAAAAAAATCCCATGATGAATTCAAATGATTATTATTCTTCATTAAATGAAAATTAATCCATGGTGAAAGAATCATTAGCTAAAAAAACATCATCTATAGAAGATCGTGTTTCAATGTGGTCTAGAGAGATGAGGGAAGCCTGGAGCAATACTTTCAATGATGATGAATTCAATGACCTCATTCCTGAACTCATGGAGACTCTCGAGAAACCAATGGTTGACATATTGGCTACAAATATTTCTTTAGTATAGGAGTAATTCCCATAATTTTATCATGAAGTGCACTAATCAAAAGAGGAGTCATCCATGTTTCCTCATTATACATTTTAAGAAGTATCCCTATTAAATTTTTAGAAGAAAATGGAAAAAAATCAAATAATCTATTCAAGATAGTTGAGGGATGGTGGATGATCTCCAATGAAAATGGGTTGCATTACATTATATTTCCAATAACCATTATAGATATATGAACATGAACCAAACAATGATACACTAGACTTCTATGGTTCACCTGAGGAAGAGAAGGAGGATGGCTTACCTACTGAGATACATGTAGAAGATAAAGATTAATTGAGTGAATTTTGGAACAAATGTGAGGGACTACATGATATCCCCAACCCTTTCAAAGAAGAATAAATAAAACCAATGATGGTAGACACCACCCAAGTGGTGCAATTTGAAGTAAAAATAGAGGAACCCAATGAAATTCCTCCATCCACTGAGAACATACTTCTAGAGACACTCACCACTAAAGAAGATATTAAATTTGAACCAACTCAGGTAGTTTATATTTTCTCAAACTCTATTTCATTTTATTTTATTCTATTAGAATTGAGTATTAGTTCCAACTACTTTGAATTTTTAGACCCAGAGAATATTTTTTATGCTTTAAAAGAGGATGAAGAAACTAAACCTGAACCTTCTGAGGAACACATGATACTCCCATATTTTAGTATACATAATTTATAGGAGCACAATTAGGAGATCCATATAGCTGATGCTGAGGAAATAATAAAATGGGATCCTCTTATTGATGTAGAGATGTTACTTATTAAAAATTAAAATTAAAATTTTATTCAATTAAAAATACTTGTTTACGTCCCCTTTTATTGTTCAATCCATGAAACCTATTAGAACCCAACACTAGAAGATCAAGAGAAAGTTGAAAAAGTAGTAACCAACCAAGAGGATGATTCATACATAAACATACCCACCTAAACGATATAACAAATTATAAAGGGGGAGGATTTGGTATAATATATCCATGGATTATTTCTCACCAAGAAGGATGAATAAAAATCTTGGAAAATCCATATGTGTCTGTTCATATAAAATAAGCTTCATCCACCAAATTACTTTGTATAATAGATGGTACTACCCTCTGGATATTGAAAAATTCACATTACACTTGGGATATCATACTAATACTTATCTATTTTTTATCTTTATAGACAATTAGATATCAATTTCAGCTTTATAATGTTGTCTAGCATGCATCCCACTCCCTTTTATCTTTTTTGAGCGTAAATGACACAATAATTGTGCCTAATAAAGTAATTCTATTTTTTAGAATCTGATGGCATAAGGAAGCGTAAATAGTGAAGGGAGGAAATATGACTAAGCTTCATAGGAAATACAGTTCATTTTTTATTTTTATCTTCTAAACTTTCTATTTTTTTATAAAACATATTTTGAACATTAATGAATAATTTTCATGCCCGCAATTGAATTCATGTTTTACTTGAATTATTTAGGAGAAATAAGTTTCATAGGAATCCTATGATTATATGTTTTATATTTCAATGTAAATTAGATTGATTGAGTAAAATTGAGAATTTGATGATTAAATTAAAGCATGAATATTAAAATGTGGTCTCATGATTTAATGGAATTGATTGATTCATGCAAATGGAATTTCCCAAACATTTTCCTTCTTTGAATTTATGAAATTATTGGGAATTGATTTGTTTTCATTAATAATATATCTGGTGAATTTCCAATATCATATTCCCATTATCGAGATAATTTCTATCCTAATTACTTAATATTTTTTCTTGAGAATATTTTATGAGTGATCTTGGAACATTCCATAAGATGGAGATCACATTTTAACTTTTTGAAGTAATGACTGTAAATTAAAATTAAAATATTGAGGCATACTTTGAGAATCCCTTATCCTTAAAATAAAACCTTCATATAAATACTTATTTAGCCCTTATAAACTATCGATGACCTTATTAGAGATGATCCATGATTCAAACCATTTTTATTTACCTCTACCATATAATTAGTATTTTCGTGCTATTTTACAGTTGATGTGTGGGGGTTAAGGGAATCATGGTGCAAGGGATAATTTAAAGTATAATTAAAATGTCTTAGGGATCCTATTTATGGGAATAAATTAAGGTGTTTTATTCATAAATTTTACTTTATTATTTTTCCTCCCTTGATATAAAAAATAAAAAAAGAACCAAAAAAATAAAAAATGGATTGTAATTTTTGTAAATAAAAAGGCACCATTAACAAACCTTTGATTCATATAATATGTTCATAGGTGGTGAATTTGAGGTTTATTTGAACCATTAATTTTTAAAAAGGAAAAATTAAAGAAAAATATTCTTTGAAAAATAAAAAAAGTATAACTTTTTAAGAAAATTTCAAGAGAGGGCATAAATCATTCCTTACTTATAAAAGTATCATGATTTTTTCATTGAGTTTTGGGGAAGGTTTGAGTTTTTATGATTTAAAGGGGAGAATGTAATTAATGTTTTATTTTTGATATAATTTTCTATGATTTAAAAGATAAACCACCACCTTAAGCCTTAATTTTAAACATTAATTCCTTCAAATCTTAAGCCTTAGGGAAATTTGAACTCGAGATACAATCCCTCAAAATTTAATGTGTCCTTTGTATTTAAAAATAATATAATGTAGTTAATTTAGTAGATTACGAGTAAGGATATTGTATTCATGATATGAGAATAAATATACTTGAATCGTATCATGAGTGATGATGGAATGATTAAAAATTAAGGTAAATCATTATTTGAAATGTTTAATGATAATGAATTAAGAAATTTTAATGAATGAAAATATATGTTTCAATCTATTTAAAAATATTAAAAAGAAACTGATTTTTTTGGTTGTTTAATTAAAAATTGAGATATTGAATTAACATTTTAATTGAATTTTGGAATGTGTGACTTACAATTATTAGTCATTTAATATTATTAAATTGAAATTTTAATATTTATATTATTAGTGAACTCCTTAAATACTTATTTAGATTTTTCTCTTGAGGACAAGCCTGGTTTATTTGTCGGTGTATTTGAAAAAGTAAAATTTGACACATAATTTTAAATAAAATATAATTATTTTTTGGTATTTTTAATTTGAAAAGACATGGTTTTGATTGTTTTAATAAATAGTGGATAATTTAGAATGTGGAAGTAAAATGGATTAAAAAGAGTAAAAGAATGTGTATTTTAAATTTAAAATCTAATTTATGAATCTTTTTTGATAAGTGTTTAGTTTTTTTAATCTGTTTCCACATTTTGGTAAAAAAATGAAATATTGGCCAATCCTTAAAATAAGACCCACACAACACTTAGGTGGCCCACAAGGGGATCACCGGACCATGTAACCCCAAGAAGGGATATTCCAAGAGGTATGGGAAGTTCATATAGAATCAACACATTCACAGACCCTTGGGTTGTGAAATCCTATAGGTGCATAGGTAGGATAAAGAGCACAAAAGCTTACGGTGGTCAAACATGCCTGACCATGGTAGGATAGACTGAGCAGGTCAGAGTGGACCACCGTGGCGATGTGAGTTATGGAATTCCATTAGCTTCATTATTGAATGGATTTGATGATATGGATTATAATCTCTCTATGATACTTCATCCATTTTGATGTGGTATAAGAACAATGTCATGGTCTGCTACATCACCACCCTGCTCACTCACTCTCCTTCAAATCCACTATGCTCTACATTTCCCCTATAATCCTATTCCCCTTCATCCCAATAAACTTCCTCGGCCACCAATTACCACCACTATCATATGTCATTTCTTCTCCCATTATTGGCCACAACCATCCTGATCTATTGCCTTTTTCACCACCCACCTCCCTCGTCTTCACCTACAACAAGAATTTTCACCCAATAGCCAACAGGGTACACCATGGACACCCCACCCCCCCGTTATAAAAGATTCACTATTTCACTACCACCTAACATAACACCATTACTGTAATTTACATAGAAACTGCCATCATAGCCATACCAAAGCTCATGGTGGTTCTCCCTAAACATGTCACACCACGACGGCCACCATTCAAGCTTGGTATGATCTCCCTTCAGTACTTCCAAGCCCTTGATCACAATGAAAAACCTTAGAAGGTCAGGAAGACACCCATGAATCATATACAACCTCCTCCAACCATTTTAGAGGTCAGAGGAGGAGAATTCATTTTTTTCTCTACTGCGGAGCGCTACCACAACATTTCTCTAAGGCTTCCACACCCCTATGAAACCCATGAATGCACACTGATGAAGATGATTTCCACTGTCCTTGCTACCCCATGTGGAATTATTACTCGTGGATCCTTTAAACCCACATCAACTAGAGTGATTTGAAACCAATATCCCCAGATATCTAGGGGAACCATCGGGTCTCATAGAGTCTTGTAGTATAAAAAAATGAGGTTAGCTTCCTTCTCATCTATGAGAAATAAAATAAAATGTCATACCTTCTACCAATGAAGTCTCAACACCACCATATAATGAGGATCCATATCCAAAGAGGAGATCATGATTCAATTATTCTCTTCCCCCTACTTATTCATTTAATTTATTTATTTTCCTTTATTTATTTTTTTAGATTTCATTTAAATTATAATTATAATGTTAGTTATAATTTAATTAGTTCATGAATTCTGTTATTTTTTTCAAGTCAGATAATTTCTTCTTTTTCATTTCCAATTCTTATTCTCTTGTTATTATTATTATCATTATTCTACAATTATCATCTTATTTATTTCTATTCTCATTTATTTTCTTATTTTATTCCTCTACTTTTATTTTAATTTCCTTCTCTCTCTCCCTCGTCGTAATTATATTTTGTTTTCTTCATTATATTTTTTATTTTTCTCAAACACATTAGTTTTATATTTATTTTATTCTATTTTATTATTTTATTGTTCTATTCTCTCTCATTCATCAATTTGATATCATGCTCTAGAAAATGATAGTCTGACCCCGAGGCTTGGCTCGAGGAGAGGCCACAATGTTCTTGAATTTTATTTAATTTCAATTTTAATTTTGTAATATATTTGAGTATCCTGCACGGGTGTAGTGAATTTCCCTAATGCGGGGACTTTCCCAATGACATGAAACTAAATCTATTATATTATTTTTAATCAATTTTCCCTCTCTCCATTAGTTAGTTATTTACAAGATGGAGTTAAAAAATGGATAAAATGACATCAGAAGAGCTGGTTCTAAGAAAATTGAACATCCAATACCAAGGAGTGTCATAAACCTTGATAAAAAGAGGAGGTGGAATTGAGAGACATTTGGAATTCAATGATATCTACACATTATAAAAAAAATAATATTTAAAATATGAATTTAATTTTTATATTATCAAATATAAATCAACTATATAATGTAGAATAATGATTGAACCCAAAAACAAACTCAAAACCAAGTCCTTTCTCTACAACTCATTCTTTTTAGATTCACATATTAGTATAAATTATAAATTTCACATTTCATGACCTAAAAAATAAAAAATCAAGAATATTAATCATTAATTTCATAAAATAATAAAAACAAGGAAAACAAATAGTTTAGGATATATAGATAAAGAAGGTGAACAAAAAGGGATGTTCCTCAAGGGAGACAAATCTTGTCAGCCATGATGATGTATTAGAAAAAATAATTTTATTTTTCTACACCCTACGATAGTTGTGCATTCATTAATCTTATCCAAAATATTTTTTTGAAATCCTTTGAAATATAAGACCTTAATTTAATATATAATTTCACTTCTATTATATGAATTTGATATATTTTGAAACAATTCAAAGCTTGGATTCTTCAATTGTAACATTTATAATGGATATCATATTCATTTTGAGATCATTAGGTCCTTTTAATATTTTCATAATAATCGATGCATTATTTTATAATGCATTAAAATGATCAAAAAATTTGATAATCAGTGAAAAATAAATAAATATATTGAAGAAACCATTTCATAACACTAATTATGCACTAGTGACATTCCCCATGACATGGTTTATGCTTTGGTCACATATCTAATATTTTCTTGGATAAGATCTAATACTATGGATTATGATTTAGTGCACACATAATGTATACTAATCATGTTTTTGTGAGTGTATATGAAATTATATGAATTTTATAAAAAACATATTGGTCTATAAGAAATTCATACTTTTCTATCATGGGTGAAATCTATACATCCATGCGAACTCATACTCATACAAATCATAAAATATCACCAAACCCTATTTCATTAAATTATTATCACTAATTATTGAAACCATTGTGTATTAAATTGATAAATTATATATCGTAGAACTCTAATTTTATAAATTCAATTCTCATGAATGAATAAAAAGGGGAAAATTCAACTAATATTAGATTAATGGTATATCAAAAATTCCAAACAATTATGTCATATATAAAAAATCTTTGGGATCATCTAATGACAAAATAAATATATTATATTTATTACCACATGTATTAAATACCTAAAGACTTGGAATGAGTCCTATATTTTTTTTATGAAATAGATTTTGTCAAGGTTTTTGGTTAAATATCATTTATAGTTTCCAAAAAAATATTACATCGTCTTTCTAAATTATTTATTTAATGAGATAGTATATACAAAAGTTGGTTTTGGTTCTTATGGAGTTATGAATTTCATAGCCTACATGATAACACTTTTTTTCAATTAGTATATTATAAAATTGTTTTTCATTGAAAAAGTAAATGAATTTTTTTTTAAATTCAAATAGTTATAATATATATATTAAATACGGTGGGGTGGACCTATAATCATTGAAGTTGAATAAAGGTATATAACATAATAAAAATAGGCAATTATAGTATGTTTTCTATGTAGTATTAAAGGATATATGGATATATAAATGGGGGGGTCAGAGGGCATAATTATTTAAGAGAACATAAACCATTTTTTAAAATCCCATATGCAATTAGTAAACCATAATAAAGGCCAAACAACTATTTGATGTTTATTACTGGAAAAAAACATCTATTTTTGTATCCTATACAACTTTCAATTTCTATATCACATCACCCATATATATCCAAACCAACATAAAATACCTTCCCTACCTTTCATAACATGTGCCTAGGACCATTCATTTATGGAACAACTCTACATCAAGACACATGCCATTTTGTACCAATTAATTTTTTCCCAGTTCCAAAATAACCCAAACCAAAAATTATTTATAGGAGGTGGATTTAGTGTATAAATATTGGAACCTATAACTCATAGGTATCGATGAAATTTCCCTACTATTAGGTTAGTTGTGTGTGTGTGTCAATATATAAATACATGTATATGATTTATTAAGGAAATAGATATGGGTTAAAGTTTGACAACACACATAATCCTCGAAATAAATTAATTTTATGATTTATAATTATTATATTTAAGGATTAATATTCATCATAGTTTTATAAATAACTTCATATGATTTTTCAACTGAAAAAGGAATAATTGTTTGTTTAACTACATTTTTCCTATGTATTACATACATTTATTCAAAAGATGAATTTCATAATTTTAGAATACTAAATATAAATAATTGAATTCATTGTGATCATAAACATGTCAAAATAATCTTAAGATTAATTTTTGGGATTTTATTAAAATATTTGATATATTGTGAATAGTGAAAAAATCTTAATTTATAAATACCATTACTTTTACAAAATTATCATGATATAAGAATGAACAGAAAATTTATAAAAAAAATATAGAAAAAATATATATCTTAAAAGTAGTTTAATTCATTTAAAATATAGTTTTTAACTTATAAATCTAATTTTGAAATTTTTGAAATCTAATTAGTGGTTTTATTCAAATTAAAACTATTTTTCTTTCTTGTCTTTTAATAAACTATTCAAAATATTAATTCATGGTTTATTTTTTTTTGAAAATAAAATAATAATATTTTTATTAAACATGATATAATTAATTTTTTTGGAATTAGTATTATACATTATTTTGTTATAAAATCATTTTAATGCTTAAATAAGAATTTTTTTAAAAACCCTTCCTCACTGATTAATGTGTACTTATTTTAAAATTATTGTTTACCACCACTATAATTTTAAACATGAAAATTTACTTAAAAATTTTAATCAAATGGTTTAAATTATTTAACAATTTTAATTTTATTTATGTTCATATAAATATATTACCTCGGAAAAAAATTGTCACCACTATTAAGGTTAAATGGGATAAAAGGATTAACAATTTGTGATAAGGTCAAAAAGTATTATATAAAATATTATTGGATGGATGATTTTAATATAACCTTAATTTAACCAAAATAATTAGATATTTTAGACCATTTTGTTTAAATCATGGAATAATTGAAAGAGTGTCACTACATCATATATAAATCAACCACTCCCATACTCACTTTTTTCAGAAACATTGAGCACCATGCATCAATTGAAATACTTTTAAATAACATAAATAATATTTATTACATGTTCTAGAGGTACAGTTATTCAATAAATATCAATCTTGTAAGGATTAATGTGTAATCCAAAGGAAGATATCCAATGAGGATGTATAAGTTTTAATAGAATTAATTTTAGTTTATTTCTTCTTCCACCTCATTCAAAATTTATCTAACCATCCTTAAACAATGAAATAAATGTATTTAAAACATATAAATGTTATTTTAGTGATTTAAATATTATTTTCTACTTTATTTCTATCCTATGGAAAATGGAGTGTGGATCCTATGTCAATGTGGGATAATGCATCTACAAAGAAATGTATTTTTTCACTCTCACATCACATGGATGGTTATAAATATGGATTAAATAAATATTTAAATTATTTATGAAATAATTATTATTCCATAAATATGATATATTATTATCCTTCTTCCCTCCCATCCATTAAAAAAATGAAAATGTTACTAGTGTGTATGCGAAGAGTACCACATCCATGGACAACGTATTTCATTTTTCATTACCACCTTTTATGAATGGTTATATAAATGAATATTACAAATAAATATGATATTTATAACATTATTAATATTTATTAAGGTTATATAATCAATATTAAATAATTTATTTTTACTCATATGGGTTTTAAAATTTTTTCTAGTTTGGTTGGTTTTAATAACTACAAGAGCGATGTTATAATGTGCCATTAATGATTAGGTAAACATAAATAATGGTAAAAATATTAAAAAATTACATATTTAATATATTTTTATAATTCTAGAATGATGAATCATCAACTATAATTATGTAACTAAAATGAAAAAGGTTAGTTTAACCATAAAAAATAAGTTTATGAGGGAACATTCATTGAAATATAACAATCACATAAATCATCAAATACTTTTTCTTCAGGAATAATAAGATATATATAAACTGAAATATATAAATCTGATGGAAACATTGGAAAATTAATTTTTACCTTAAAAAATATACCTAATATGTTTTGGAAGTTATAAACTGAATGACACCAAATAGACCCACGTAAACAAAACTGATTTCGAAACTAAACAAATAATAATAAGAACTGAAATGAAAATGATTCCTAATAAAGTATTAATAAACATAAAATATTTAAAATAAAGTTTATAATTAATATAATTTTATTATTAATGATTTATATGAATATATAAAATGTGTGAGGACTCGAGGTTTGGGATTTTTATTTAAAAACATATTTTAATGTTTTTTTCAAAAAATATTTATCCATGTCCACATTCTCTTAAATGTTTCCTGGATTTTTTTATTTAAACTATTATTTAAAGAATAAAGTCATTTAAAAATTAATTTTATTTTATTTATAAGGTTTTAAAATGTAATATTTTAACATTTTACAAATGTGAAATATTTACAATCTTGAGAAAAGTGCAAAAAGAATATATTTTCTTAATTTTGACTGCATGAATGAATTTTCCAACCCTCGTAGACATTATTCATTTTTAATATCCCTCTATAATTTTCACTTTTTTAATTATATAAAAACATTCTCATTACTCATGAAAATTTTCATATTTAATATATTTCAATATAAAAAGATATTTCTCTATATTTCATATGAAAATGGAATGTTCTTTATTTAATTGGGTCATGTTATATTTTCAATGGATATTTTATGAAAAATTTAATGATTAAAATTAATATTATTAGGCTATATTTTGGAATTATTAATAATAATGGGTGAGCCTAGGAGATGGATAAATAATTCACTGGGTAATGATATTATGTTGAGGAAAAAAATTTATAGATAACTTATTAGGTTACTCCTATGGAAATGGTTCTATGGAAGTTTCAATGATGGTGATATATAAGATGTCTCAAATTTTCTTTATTATTTTTTATGATTTCTATAGGTTTTAAAGGTTTATTTGGATAAAATTTTGATTTTTTCACATTTTTATGATTTATTTATATACTCAGAGATTATTATGAAAAATGTAGAAAATTTATGGGTTATTAGGTTTTGTAATAATATAATTGGTTTACATTATATTATATCAAATACTGATATTTTTGTGCTCACCACATATATTTAAATGTTTTTCATTGGATATAATGATGTGTAGGAACTATATAATGGTTTATATATCTTATATGATGACTCATATTAGTTAAGTACATGTATAATGAATGAAATAACAATTTATATTAAAAAAATAATGGTAAAAAGTATACAATGTGGAAGTTTCCACTTTTTATGTAATTAGTTTCTTAATTCTATAAAGTGTTATACATAAAAGTTATTCCAAATGTAAAAAAGTATAATCATTTCACTTAAACTCAAAAGTACTAGTTGGTTATGATAGGGTTGTTTTAGTTGGTATCAATGAAAGGGTTTAGATAGATTCAGGTATTTGGATGACGTTAATAGAAAATATTATGATATTCTAACATATTATTATATAATCATGAGGTATATTTTAATAATTTCATTTGTTATTAATCTAAATAAATGTTTATTCAGAATGGTTTTATATATAGAAAATTGGATGACTGAGGTATTAATGCATTAGGATGGTAATATCATTATGAAATAGAAACCTGAAATGGTTAGAGTAAGAGCTACGAATATTTTGTTTTTTTCTTAAATCAATTAACAGTGTTTATAAATGGTGGAACCAATAAAAGAGAGAAGCTGCATTCAAGATAGAGTAATATGTAAATAGTATATAATTTAATGAAATGACCCCCTCTATAATTAATTGGATCTCAATACGTAGTTAAAGATGAAGGATTTATAAATTAATTAGAGAAGAAATTTGTTGTTTTTGGTTATACAAAACATCAAAAGGAAATTATTCACGTCTATAATTTTTAAGGTGATTCCGACTAGTTGTGATCTAAAATTAATAATAAAAATGAGAAAAATGAAACCAATACCATGGAGTGTGTATTATTTGAGGATATTTTTCTTGAGATATATGTTCTACAACTTCATCAACATAGAATAGAAAAGAAATTTTTGTAATTTATGTAAATAGAAGAGGAATAAATTTCCACTTATGAATTAAATTTCTCTTGAATAAATATGTATCAACAAAATTTCATTCTAGACCATGATATTAAAAATGATATATTTTACAATAGCTTTAATTCATTTTTATGAATATCATTGGCGTCTCATGAATATAAAAGTTACAATGTAATATTTTTGATCTTGATAGAAAATTAGGATGTATTTTTGTTAAACATAAATTTTGAAAACTAGAATATGAAGTGGTCAAGGTGAAAAGACATATATAATAAGTCCTATATAAATATAGAGGTGAGACACCAACATCATCTAAATTTGGTGGAAAATTTTATGAAATGTTTTACATGATCTGTAATGTGTTACCAGGTTGTAATTTTTTTTCATTTGTCTTTTCATTACAAGTAAAATATTTTTGATCAGGCTTATAATAGAAAACATATTATCAGTATGTAGTGGAGTTTTTTGATTTGAATAATCTTGGATATGATGCTAAGACATATTCAAATTTACTTACTCAAGGTGGGAATCATCGTGATCGAAATATGAATATAGTGGAAATGTCCATTATTACTTCTACAAGAGATGTTAAACTATAAAATGAAGTGGTTAAAGGTACATATATTTTTTAATCTAATTAATTTAATGTTTTGTTTGATTCAAGATGTATGAATTGTTTTATTACTATGAAACATTTAAGAAAAAAGGTAATATCACATTAATAAATTGTTATAAAACCATTTTTATAAACTTAGGGGATCATAAAATAAACACGAACTTAGATAAGTCTCAATATCTTCGTATGTGGAATTATTTTTGTCAAAAACATTGTTGTTTTACCCATATTATAGTTTTATGTTATTCTTGGCATATATTGGATTTTAATTTATAATGAAAACCTTGATTATAAAGATATGTTTTTGAAATTCACATTTTTGAATTAATATTATTTTTTTAGAGTGTGTTCACACTTTTTATAGCATATAATTAAGTATATAAACTGATTAAACATTATAGTTAAAGTTATATTGAATATATCATTGATTAAATGTGAACTATTCAAATTAGTGATGTATTTGTGGTAAAGAATATGAGGATGTATTTATTGATTATTCTCTATGTTTTGTTTACAAATTTGAGGTTAACTTTTCAATTATCTTATTACCTAATTCTAATCCAATTTCAAAACCCTAATATAAACTAGGCTCAGTGGAGATGTTATAGTAGAAAAATTAGTTAAAAGTGTTTATTAGTAAGGGGTTCATTCATCCTTTCACTTCACCTTATAGTGCTCTGTTTTTTTGTTAAAAATGTTGATTATATGAGGCACTTAAATGATTAAAAAGAAATCAATATGATGAATATTATGTACAAGTATTCTTTTCCATCCATTAATGAATTTTTTGATCAACTTTAGGGAGATCAAAAAATTTAAATTCTTGACCAAAAGTCTGGATATCATCTCTTAATGGTGAGAGATAAATACATTCCAAGGAAGTCATCTCAAAACTTGTATGGAAATTATGAGTTTGTAGTTATTCATTTCAGGCTGAAAATGAACCTAATGTGTTTATATATAAGATAAATACGATTTGACGTATGTACATAGATATATTTTTTATTTTATTTATAGATGAAATTATTGAAGGACCCCAGGACACCCTGAGAGGGGAGGGGTGAATCAGGGTGACCACTTTTTCTTTTAATGTGGTGGATCTTGTTCCCACATTGGTAGGAACTTGTTGAATCTTTATGATGAATATGATCAGAAAGCAAACATTCACATGCATAGAGAAGACACAACACTTTTTACTTGGTTCATCACTAAGGGCTACGTCCAAGGAGCATACGCTGACAAGTTTTCGGTCGTACCAAATTCAACTAATCTTCACTAGCTATGGATTACAATGGTTAGGGAACAATCACTCTGTCCCAGGCTCACTGCCTTTACAATGGTTCAGGGATAGCTCACTGCTTCCCTCGGGTCACTCCCGTTGACTCCCCCTGGCTCACTGCCCTTGGTGAAGTCACACTTAGTTTATAGATGTGAAGGTCTCTTCATCATTGCATAAGAATGCATCCTCTGTTGTATATAGATGCTCCGTTGAAGTCCAATTCTCACCAGAATACGAATCTCACTTTGTGTTGAGGGTACTAGGTGATCTTCCAGCTTTCGTGCAGCTTCAAAAGGACAGATGTACTGTAAAAACCCTGGCGCGCTTCTCCGAGCCTGGCACACAAGTTTCAATCCCAGCGTGCAAGTAAATTGTGCGGTACAAATTCAGCACACAGGTGACACCGAACCACTTGCGTGACTCTGCCTCCTTCAACTCCAAACTTGCGTGACACTACGCCTTTAACTCCCCAATATCCTTGATCGCGCAGCCAACTACCGGCGCGCAGCCTCTACTTGCATGACCCAACAACCACTTGCGCGACTCAACCACTTGCGCGAAGAGAGCTTGAAAAATATATAAGTCTTGAACTTCGTTTCAAATGAGGAGGGGGTCCTCTATTTATAGGAAAACTGGACCCCCTACGCGGTGGCGCGCAAGTTCTTCCCTCGGCGCCCAGTTCCGGCGCGCAGCTCATCCTACCTCACCTATGTCGGGCTACTCACTTGCATGACCACACAAATACTTGCACGACCTTCTTTCCTTTGACATATTTTGACGTTATGATCTTGAAAAACAATAGGCGCGTATGTTTCCAATCCTCCTAGGCATCGGCGAGCAAGTCTCTTCACGGCGCGCAGGTCACCTGCATGACCATCCCAAAACCAGCGTGGTTCTTATCCCTTTTCCAATTTCCCATGTTCTAATCTTGAAAAACAAATGGCGTTCAAGTTTCTTCTCCTTCATGTACATTGCGCACCAGTATCTTTACCAGAAAAACGTTTCTCCATTTTTTGATTTTGAAGCCCAAAAATTTGGCAAACACTAGAAAACACCGCCACCTTCAATACTGTTGTCTGCTTGAACTGTATGATGTCTTTGCTGGTACACATTTTGAAATTACACTGAGGATTGACTACAAACACAAACCATACTCTGAATCATGCATAGAAGACCATTCTTCCAAAAATTATGGTATATTCAAATGGATATTAGGATTATAAGAAACATCTAGGAATTTGCATACTGGCCTTGGAAGAAAATAATTTGAATGTAAAAGTTAGTAAATGTTAATTTTTTTTATAATAGATTTAATTTCATATTAATATTCCAAACAATGATGGTATAATAGTTGGTCCCACTAAAACTAAAGTGTTGTAGAATGTTGAAAACCTACTAGTTTTACTAAAATTCATATTTTTCTTAGACTACCAGGTTATTTATCAATGGTTTAATTAAAACATATCTTTTTCAGTTAACCAAGTAATAAATTTAACTCAAAACGGAGATACATTCATTTGAAAAATGTGGCATGGTGATGGTTTTCAAAAATTAAAAGGAAAACTACTAAATTCTCAAATTTTATATTTCTTGTCATGAAATGAATAATTTTAAATATGTAGCGATACTTATTTAATAACCTTGATTGTGTTTTAATACATTATTATTAGGTAATTTCATATGAAACACATCAATTGAATCCTAATGATTAAAATTATCCTATACATGACCTTGTGTTTGAGGCCGTAATGTTTTCATTAAAAAATCAAGGAATCATTTACATTGAGAGAAATTTGAAATATATATTGATTATAAAATCTTAAAGTATATATTCACTCAAAAATATTTGAATATGGTACAAAGAATATGGTTGGAAATGATTAATTATTAATATTTATAAATTCAAAATAATCTAGGAAATTAAAAAAGGTAACTGATTCCTTGTGTTTAAATAGTAATACATCATTAATTATGTAATGTTTATAGCAAGATCCAATAGTTTATTATTTAATAATTTTAAGAACAAAATTTGTGACTCTAAAAGCTCCCTTACTTTTTTTAATATGCAACTATAATCATAATTGTTATGAAAATGAAGCATTATTATAAGTATGATCATGGTTTGTAAGAAATGATATAATTGGTTATTAATTGTATGTTTTCTAAGTTTAATTTTGGAAAACGATGTGTTATATGTTTAGAAAATAGTTACATACACTGAATTATCATCATTTAAATAAATAATTATTAACAGAGGCTCACACCTCTCTATTTTATATTCATCTTGACAACCCCAATATATATAATGATCATTGAGAATATTATTGGATGAGAGGAATAAATAAAGGATTAATTTCTTTTACCTCGAAATGTTTGAATTCTTAAAAGGTTAAAATTAATTGAAAACAATATAAGTAATTTTTTTATCTATTTACAGTTCTTGAATAGAAATGAGACAATATATCAATGGATTTCATGGTGGGATTACTAAATACATAACACCTTAATAATTTTATATACATTAGATTAGATGATTTGACAAAATCTATGAATTTTATTCATATTCAAGGTGGTATATCTTTAGATCAGTTTTTATGTAAGTTATCATTATGAAATAGTCATATTATATAGAGTCCCAATTTCTATTGTATCTAATAAAAATCTTTCATTTTAATCCATTTTTAGGAAAGGACAATAGAATTCATTGTATACTGAATTAAATTTTATTAGAACTTTTCACCCTCATTTCGATGGAACATCAATGCAGGAAATTCAGTATTTGGAATATATGATTTAGGATTTCACTATATATTGTCAGGAATCTATGATCAATATATTTCATTAGTGGTATTTTTATATAATAAAAGTTTTCATTCGACTATATATATGGAACCATTTGTGTAATTATCTGGAAATTGATGTCAAACTCCAACACATTGTGATGAAATCAGTGTGAGAAAGTTGTTAAGACCAGAATAAATAAAATATATTGGTAATAAAGTATATGTAATTTGGCACCACATGATAGAAAATTAGAGTATGAAGAATATTTATAAGATATATCTTTCATTTGAGCTAATAGATCATGTTTTTATTAAAATATATTCATGAAATAGTTTGATGTGTTTTGAAAAAATAAAAGAAAAATTATGTCTTTGTTCATTGGTCCTTTTGAAATTTGATAGAAAGTTTTATTAGTTTCATATATAGTATACTTACCTTCATGTTTATCTAAAATACATGATGTGTTTCATGTTTCATTGTCAATAAAATATATACCTGTTTCATCATATGTTTTGATCATCGAAGTGCTATAGTTAGAAAATAATATTTCATAAAAGGAGAAACTAGTTTATATAATGGATCATAGAGACTAGGTATTACAGAATAAGGTGACTGTTCTGGTTATGGTTTTCTGAAGGAATTGTATTATTAAATAAGTAATAAGGGATGAAAAAGTCATTAAGTTAAATTTATTATCATCCATTTATGTAATGAATAAAATTTTGGGGATGAACATTCATCATGGGGAGAATTTTATTTCCCGAGAAATTTTGGAAAGAAATTAATTTAGTGCTTTATAAGTATTCATTTTTATTGATATTCATCATGGTTTTATTAATAAGTTTATATAAATTTTCTGTCATAATGGGTATTTTTCTAACTATATTATCATTCTATTAATTACATGGATTTGTTTAGAAGTTAAATTTCATTATTTTTGAATATAAAAATAGTCAAATGGGCTTCATTATTAACATAATCATGTCAAAATAATCTTTATATGAATTTTGGTGATTTTGTTTTTACGAATTTGACTTTTGGGTGAACGGTGAAAAATATTAAGTTCAACAACTATTAATTTTATGAATATAACATGATATAGTAATGAAATGAAATTTTATGAATCATTTTTATAAAACAAATATATTTTTAAAAATTACTATAATTAATAAAAAATATAATGTTGATCATAGAAAGTTGTGTTTAACATTTTGGAAATCTTAGTAATGAATTTATTCAAATAAATTTTTTTTGTTCTCCACTTTTAATAAATTTTCAAAAGTTTCTTATCATTTTTTATTTATTTTGAAAGTAAAATAAGTTTTGTTTTCTTAAAAATAATTTTGTTACTTATTTTGTAATCAATCTTATACATTTTTTTGTATAAAAACATTTTTACACTTAAGTAGACATTTTTCTAAAAAAATGTTTTCTAGTTTCTTTACACATACTTAATTTAATATTATTTTTTAACACCTATATTAATATAATATTAAATAAAATGGGTTTAATATTTGGAATCATAGTTTTTAACTTATTCAATAAGTTCCATTTTATTTTTGGCCATGTAAATAAAGTACATAGGTTAAAATTTGACACCATGGTTAAAGTGGAATGTGTTTAAAACGAATTAAACTATGTGATAAGTTTATAAAATATTATCTAAAATCTTAATGAATTATTATATTTTATAAAACCATATCTTATATTCTAAAATTTTCCATTTGGGGTTTTTTAATATGACTTTAATATTTCTATAAAACATCAAATAATTAAATGAGTGTCAGTCCCCTCACTTATAAATGAATATCTCTTAAAATAACTTCAACATCTACTTAGAGATTCATATATTGACTAAAATTTATCCAAGTCACATAAAATTATATTTACATGTCTTATAGTTTCTAGTCTTCTCAAAATACCATTCCTATGAGGCTTAAGTTGTAATCCAAATGATGTTATCTAGTGAGGAGGTAAAAGTCTTAATCGAACTCTTCCAAGATTATTTTTTATTCATACATATTAAATTCTATTAAAACCATCCTAACATATTGAATTTTTTATATTTTATATACTTAAATTTTATTATTATGAGTGATCAACTATATTATACATCCTTTTTTCCAATGTAAAATGAAAACATCACTAACATGTACGTGTAAACTACCACCTCCATGAAGTAATGTATCTATTTTCTCATACCTCTATAACATATATGTTTATTAATATGAATATATATAATATTTATTACATAATTATTAATCTTTTATGATGATATATTATCTTTCATCATACCCTACCATCCATTGAAACATTTAAACATTACCCAAGCGTACATGCGAACTACCATCTCAATGGAAAGTATTTTTCATTTTTCATTAACTCCTTATATCAATGGTTCTATACGTGGGTTTAATGAATAATAATGATATTTTACCATTATTAATAATTAATTAGTATATATTATTAATATTCAATAACATATTCTTTCTAATTTGTTCAAGATAACATGTTATAATTTAGGTTAGTTTTACCACCAACATTAATGATGTTATAATACATCATGAATGATTAAGGAACCATAAATAATAGTTATATGATGTAAAAATGTTAAATTTCAGATGTTTTCATAATTTTTTAATGGGTAAATATTTCATATTAGAGTAACTTAAATTGAACAAATGTGGAAATTTTAAGCGTATAAAACAAGATTATCAAGGAATATTCATAGAAAAGTGACAATTACTACATATGTTTTATTATTTTTTTCTATAGTATGATAAACCTAATAACATGAAACATATAAATCTTATAAAAACATTTTTCTAATACATTTTAACTTTATAGGTATACATAATATGTTTTAGATGTTATAAGCTAAATGTTACCAAAATAAACTATGTAAACTAAACTAATAGAATATAAAAATAAAACAAAATAGTAGAATAATTTAAAAGGAATCATAATTAAGTAGTTAATTTGATAATTAATTTCAATAAATTATAAAATTAATATAATTTTACTATTTAGGTGTAAAATGAATATATGAAACGATTTAGGACTCAAGGTAAAATATTTTCATTAAAACAATGTTTTAATGTTTTTCTTTCAATATATTTTTTAATGTACAATTTAATTTAAATATTTTTAGAATATTATCATATACATTAAAATTAAATTACTAAATGTATTTTTAACTATATTTGATGATTTTACCAATTTTTAAAATTGTATATTTTAATGTTTTTTGAATTATTCTCCTTGAATTTCTTTTGAAATGTTCCAAAGGAATATTTTCTAAATTTTTACATGATGATAATATTTTCTTAATGTCATTATTGTAATTCATTATTAGGATTCCTAAAAATTATTTATGGTTTTCAAACAATATATTTTTCCCCTTATTATATGAATTTTTAATTTTTAATAATTTTCAAAAGGAAAATATATTTATCCCTATTTTATGTCAAAATGGAATGTTTTTTTTATTATAGGATGAAATGTGTTTTTCACTAGTTTTATATTATAAAAATGAATGATTTTAAATTTTATATTTGTGATATGATTCTTGGGTATTATAAATTATCAAGGGGGTAAGGAATATAGTTCTCAAATTCATTCCCTATAGATTTATTATATGATGAAAAAAGGTTGGAGATAACTGTTTAGGATACTCACATTGAAAAGAACCTATTAAAGAGTTAATAAAAGATTTCAATACAATTATTCAAGGTGAATTAATTTATTTTATATTTTTTATATGGGTTTTAATGATTTTATATCATAAAATATTCATTTTCACATGTAATTATTATTTATTTATTTGTTCAATGTTTATTATAGAAATTGTAATCATTTATATAGGTTCTCATATTTTCTAAATGGCTAATGGGTTTTATTTATTTTTATATAACTTGAGGAGATTTTGTTTCATACCACATTTTCAAAGGTATTTCATAGGATATATAGATGTTTATGAACTATATCTAGTACAATATTTTCCAAACAGTGACCCAGCATATCAAAGAAAATGTGTATTGAATGAAACATGGGTGTAAATTTACGAACCTATATTTAAGTAAAAATAATATACACTATATGGATGTTTACACTTTTCTATGTAATTATTTTCTTAATTATATAAATATATAAAAATTAAAGGTCTTTATAATGTAATAAAGTACATTGTTGCTATTAAGATCATAATTATGGTTTTTTTATGATGTGGTTGTAATATAGGGTGTTCTTGGAGCCTATAAAACACTACTCATAACGTATAATTGGTATATATTTTGAGTTGTAGAATATCCAAAACTTTAGAAAGAGTGGTTTTGTAACACCCGAGATTTTTATGAGTAATATTTTGTTTTTATATATCATCAAAGGAATCTTTCACTACATACTATCTTGGCTTACTTTACACGCAATCGCGACCTTCCTCGATAGTTTGCGTCGTACGCAATACTGAGTTTCACTAAACAACGATATGCTATTAAAATATTATTAAAACTAGTCGTTATGAATAGTAATAACCACTTTTTGAAATTTTATAAATTTTATCTTTCAAAATGGACTTCATTTTTGGATTCGGAATACCGAAATTAGCCTAGGGTGAAATTTTGGTATTTTTATGAAAACTCTCAATTTTTGATGAATAGTGAAACCACTAAGTGGTAGGTTAAAAACTGAATTTTGCATAAAACTTAATTTAACCGCTTCTGTGAATGGAATTTCTAAAATCTGAGAGACACGGTTAATATCAAGGACTAAAATGTGGTTCAATGAGATGAAAATAATTTTTTGGTGAACAGTAACTTCTTACTTTTTTTTACCACGGTTAAAAGTAAATAGGGTAATTAAGGGTAAAAATGATATTATTATTACCCTAACACATGTCCTAATTCTATTGGATAAGTGTAATTCGACCAAAAACAAACTTAGGAATAACATATGACCATTTAGGTCCACTTGGATTAGATTAGGACATTTATTATTAATTTATTTAAAGAAGGGTTAAAATAGTTAAAATCAATGTTTAATAAGTAAATAATTTTTAATATGGAATTATACATAAGATAAATTAGACTATAAATATTCATTAGAAAGCTAAGAAGCATTCCTACATGATGGTATTTTATTTATAATTTTTATACAATAAATAATGTAATTTATTTATGACACAATTATGATGCAGTAATTATCTTATTTATGAAATATTGACATAATTGATGTTATAAACACCAAAATAAATGTAATTTGAGACTTTTTATGAATTAAACTAATTTTCTAGGTTAAAATGATATATTATTGTTGATGTAATCAACTTGGTTAGAACATATAATTCTGTTATGACTTTCACAAAAATCATATATCAAATAGTGTCAAAATTGACACAAAATAGTTTTTAAATCAAATATTATATTATTTATTGTTATTTTATTCCTAAAAATCTAAGGATCGGCCAAATGACTTAGATACGGATATATATATTAATAATAAACAATTTGGGGTTCGTTTGGCATGTTATAGTAAGTTTATTAACCATATAGTGTAAGAAAACAAAAATACACGGTAAAAGTTAAATTATTTAACTTAGAGTTAAATATAATTGATAAGGTTACAATAATACCCTAAACTTGTCTAAATACTATTGGTTGTTAGGATTGCGACCCATCCCCACTTTAGCTTCGAAATAAAACCTTTTGGAACCATTATAAACCGATTTTGACTTTAATATAAAATAATATTTTGAGATATTCCTAAGGTGCCCCTCTCCTCCCTTATAAAAGGGCACCTCCTCCCCCTCCTCCTCACACCAATTTGAGCACTCAATCTCGGCCAACCCCTACCATTTTCTCCTCTCCACTTCCCTATAATAATCCTAGAGTTCCTGGTCTTCTTCAAAGACCAATCTTAGTTCCCTAAGTGGAGGATTCAAAGAAGCGTTCCAAAGAAGAGGTAATATCCATTACCAATCTTTTCAATTTCTTTCTTCTTCAACTTCTTATTCTTTAGTTGTTTCATGATAAAGTAATAACATCAGTATTACTTACATACTGATATGTTATTATAAATATGAAACAACCCTAATTCACATTCTATCCATCCTACGGAAAAATGAAATCACCGCGCGTGCGTACGTACGGAATACCGTCTCCACGCCGTGGTGTAATCTATTTTCCACCATCACCTTACAAGGATGGGTATAATGGTGTAATGAGTAACTATTTATGATTATTATAAATTAATATTGATAATGAAATAATATACATATACTCCAATACAATTCCACGATCATAGGAACGATATCATCACTCGTGCGTACGTACGGAATACCGTCTCCACGATGTGATGCGACTCATTCTACATGATCATCATTACATAGTAATTATATAAATTAATTGAATGAATAAATATGATATATGTTACACTAACACCATTCTGGATATAAGGTATCTATAACCTTAAAATAATAATAAGAATTTATTCGGCAAAACACGCATAAGAACAAAAGGCAATAAAGACCCGAGTAACAAGTAACAATGAAATATTACTAACAAGAAGCTAAGAATATTACCATATATGATATCATATCAATATGTATGATTCTGGAATAAGTCAATCACATTATTTAAACCATTATACAGGAGCTTCGGACACATACAAAGAAAATCGGACCTAAGGTAAGGGAAATATCACAATCTCATTTTTATCCGAGATTTTTTATTTGTAAGTATTTATTGGGGTGTATTTTTTCATCCACATCCATGTTCCCTCAATATGTAATATTGTTTCCATCCACTTACACTAGTTTAAATCCAATTTTACCCTTTGGTGAGTTTTTAGTAAAGAATATGAAAGGAATCTTTTGTCGTTTTTTCGTACGAGGTACCTTTTGACTTTTCTGACAAAAGTACGAAGAATGTTTTTTTTAACTTATACGGCATGAATGGATTTCTAAAACATTATTTCCAAGAAGCTTCCTTTACAAGTATTAAAGTTTAGTTTTAATCAACTTCTTTTAGTTTAAAATTGTATGACTTGTTAAGAAAGGAAAAGTGTTTTTGAAGTAGAAAGGATATTTTCCTCAAGAATGAAGGTCAAGTATTTTATCAAAATTATTTTCCATCTAAGATAATAAAAGGGTTCTGTTTTTATCCCTATTATTACATGGATTTGATTATGTTGTGATGGAATTATTTTTTATGAATTCCTTTATCTTATATGAATTGTTTTATGATGTCATGTTGTTTAAGAATCCCATTTTTATTACATGGGTTACGCTATGATGTATGGTTTATGATTATGTGGCACACATAAGAAAGGATTCATTATAAGATGGGTGGGACCTATATCTCCCTCCAATGCATTGGGTAACGATTTATATCTCATGAGATATACATGGCTGGAACGGAAGGTTATTTCGGTTCAGTGATACAGGACTAAAACGAGGAGTGAAATCGGTTTAGAAAGGGACTTTTTCCACTAAGATAGTCTTGGCAATGAGTCATGACTAACAAGAAATGATTTTCCATGATTATGTGTGCATGAAAAAAAGTTTCAAGTTTCATTTTATGATTATGGGGATCTCATTTTTACTTCTATGATTTATTCCATGTTAATATATTATGATCTCTTTTGCAGGTTATGATTTTCAAAAAGATATGATATGATTTTTATTTCCTTTATTTTCCCTTGCTGAGCATTTGAGCTCACCCTTTTATGTTTTCTTTTCCCCTGGTCAGGAAGATGGATATTAAGTAGAATGTGCTAAAAGGGACCCTAGATATGATGAAATAAATGGGAGACACTGTAGAAGATTTATGAACCAGTTGTTTATGTTTCCCAGTTTCTAAAGACACTATACCTATACGGTCCTTTGTGGTTTTGTCATATGTTGTAATAAGTGTGCTTCAATTTTTATGTATTAAAAATGTATGTAAAGTATGGGTCATTATAGTTGGTATCAGAGGAAAGGTATGGTCAACCTTTGGAAACTAGGATGTGAAAGCCTTAGTAAGAACCCTAAGGATAAGTATAAGTATAGAACACAATCTTAGTGTTTTAGAAATGGCCATGAATAACCTAGGATAAGACCTTAAGCATGAAAATTTTATTCTTGAATTATGTGGTTTTCCTATTATAATTACTGTTGCTCACACTATTCTTCTTGGTTTTAGTCAATGGATGGAACCCGAAGGAACCGTGTTAATGCGGAATGCGATGGGAAATGCAATGATTGTCCCCCTGAGCAACCAAACGATATGGGAGATGGAATGAAAAATCTTGTAGTCATGCTCACACAACTTTCTCAAGCTATGAATCATGCAGGACTTCCAAACGAGCAAAGGAAGGAGCAACATTCTGTTGAATCCTTCATGAGGCAGCGTCCACCTTCTTTCAGCGGGTCTACTGATCCATTAGTTGCTTAACAATGGATTAGTACTACTGAAAAGATATTTTCAGTTCTTCAATGTTCTGAACATGATAAAGTCATCCTATCAGTGTATCGTTTGGAAGGAGATGCTGATCAATAGTGGAATCTTATTAAGAATACGAGGCAAAGGGATGAAATTGAGTCTATGGAATGGGACGAGTTCAAGAACTTATTTTTCAATAAGTACTTCCCTCGTATTCTATGAACAAAGATGGAGAAAGAGTTTCTTGAACTGAAGCAAAGGGATGATGAATCTGTTGGTACCAATGAAGCAAATTTTACAATACTTGCAAGGTACGCTTCTGGTATTATTATCCAACCTGAGAGTAAGATCGATCGATTCTTTAGTGGCTTAAAACCAAGTCTTCGAAGGGCGTTAGACATAAGGGACTTCAATAGCTACGAGGAAATCGTTCGATGTGATCTCAAAGTCGAGATGGAGATTGGAGTAACCCATCAGTCACATGGGTTTGATAAGAAGAGGAAGATGGAATTCAAAGGAAAATCTAAAGAGAACACTGAAAAGAAGATGAGCTTTCCCTTATGCTCAAAGTGTGGAAAGAAATGTGGAGGGAGTTGTCTTAAAGGGACAAGTAAATGTTTCAAATGTGGAAAGGAAGGTCATCGGGCATTTGAATGCCGCGATAATGGGAAGAAGATGTCTAATGATGCAAACAAAGGAAGGGATACACAGAATGAACCTACTACACTTAAATGTTTCAAGTGCAAGGAGATGGGGCATTGTTCCAATCAATGCCCAAATCCAAGGGTTGATTATGATGGTCGACATCAACAAAATCTTAAGGCTAAAGACAAAGGAAAGTCACATGGAATTTCTATCAGCGATGTGGAGTACGATAACGAAGTGGTGAAAGGTACACTTACCGTCCACTCTAAAGTAGCAAATGTTTTATTTGATTCTGGATCCACCCACTCTTTTATTTCTGAAAAAATTTCTAAGGGTATCACCGTACTACCTCAACAATTAGATGTTGAGTTAGTTGTGACAACACCTAATGGCACAACAGTCGCATCAAAAGTTTATAATTCTTCTCCGATCGAAGTTTGTGGGAAAGTGCTTCCTGCAAATCTTGTGATCCTTCCTTTAGGGGAATTTGATGTGATTCTTGGCATGGATTGGCTTTCTCTACATGGAGCTCATATCAATTTCCAAATAAGGGAAGTCACATTTCATATTCCAGATCAATCTACGATCCTCTATCAATGCAAGGATGAACATAACCTTCCAGTGGAAATTTCTTCCATATTATGGGTATTGATTCCACTAAATGAAGGCTATTTATCTCAAATGGTTGGTGAGAAACTCACGATTAAGAATATGCCCATTGTACGGGAGTTTGATGATGTCTTTCCGGAGGAATTACCGGGTCTTCCACTAAATCGTGAAGCTGAGTTTTCAATAGAACTCGTACCGGGTGCTTTGCCTATTTCAAAGACACATTATAGAATGGCCCCAATTGAGTTGCAGGAATTGAAGAAGAAACTCCAGGAGAATCTTGATAAGGGATTCATACGCCCTACTGCGTCACCTTGGGGATCACCTGTTCTATTTGTTAAGAAGAAAGATGGATCAATGAGACTCTGTATTGATTATCGAGAACTTAACAAGATCACTATCAAGAACAAATATCATCTCCCACGCATTGATGACTTATTTGACCAACTACGCGGAGCTCAATACTTTTCCAAGATTGATCTTCGTTCAGGGTATCATCAATTAAGGGTCAAAAGGGAGGATATACCAAAGACGTCTTTCCGTACAAGGTATGGACACTAAGAATTTATAGTGATGCCATTTGGTCTTACTAATGCCCCTGCTATCTTCATGGATCTAATGAATAGAGTCTTTAGAGACTATCTTGATCAATTTGTGGTAGTCTTTATAGACGATATTCTTTTCTATTCAAAGAGAAAGGAAGAGCATGAAGATCACTTGAGAATTATATTAAAGACCCTGAGAAAGGAGAAGCTTTATGCCAAATTTACCAAGTGTGAATTTTGGCTTCAAAAAGTTGCATTTTTGGGTCACATAATCTCAAAAGAGGGGATATCTGTGGATCCAGCAAAAATAGAGGTTATCGAAAGATGGTAAAGACCAACAACAGTAACTGAGATCCGATGTTTTCATGGTTTGGCTGGATATTATAGACGTTTTGTAAAATATTTTTCACGATTATCTAATCCACTCACCAAGTTGACTCCAAAAGGAGTTAAGTTTGTTTGGACAAAGGAATGTGAAGAGAATTTCAAGGAGTTGAAAAGAAGGTTATCCAGTGCACCTGTGCTCACACTGCCTTGTAGTGGAGACAGGTTTGTGATCTACAGTGATGCATCCAAGAAGGGATTGGGGTGTGTTCTTATGCAAAATGATATGGTGATAGCTTATGCCTCACGACAGTTGAAAATCCATGATCAAAATTACCCAACACATGATTTGGAGTTGGCTACGGTAATCTTTGCATTAAAGATTTGGAGGCATTACCTTTATGGTGAAAGGTGTGATATTTATACTGATCATAAAAGTTTAAAGTATATTTTCACACAAAAGGAGCTGAATATGCGTCAATGAAGATGGTTGGAGCTGATTAAGGATTATGACTGCTCAATCCATTACCACCCTGGGAAAGCAAACAAGGTGGCAGATGCATTAAGTCGACAAGACCATGCTAGTTTATCCATGATGAGGATCACAAAAGATCCAATATTTATGGATTTAAAAAGGATGGATCTTGGAATTATAATGGAAGGGGAAAAATATTATCTTTCTCAAATGAATGTTCAACCATCTATACATGTGAAGATTAAAGAGGCACAGAAAGAAGATGTCGAGTTACAAATGAAGGTGAGAAATGTTCCTGAATTCAACCTTGATTGTGATGGGATAATAAAGTTCAGGAATCGGGTTTGTGTTCCTCCCATCCCCTAATTAAAGAAGGAGCTGCTGGATGAGGCTCATAGTTCATTATTCTCTATTCATCCTGGAAGCACGAAGATTTATAGGGACCTGAAAGAGTACTTCTGGTGGGATGGCATGAAAAGAGATGTTGCTGAATATGTATCTCGATGCTTGGTTTGTCAACAAGTTAAATCTGAGAGACAGAAGTCTAAGGGGATGTTACAACCATTACCCATACCCGAATGGAAATGGGAAAACATCACTATGGACTTTGTCACAGGACTTCCTAAAACATCCAAAGGCAATAATGCTATTTGGGTCATAGTTGATCGTCTTACAAAGTCTGCACACTTCATTGCTATTAGAGAGGATTTCTCTCTAGATCAGCTTGCCAGGATATATGTAAAGGAAGTGGTAAGATTGCATGGAGTACCACTTTCTATTATATCTGATCGGGATCCGAGATTTACCTCGATGTTCTGGCGAAGTCTTCAGCATACTTTGGATACAGAGTTGAGTTTTAGCACTGCTTATCATCCCCAGACAGACGGTCAGTCTGAGAGAACAATTCAAACCCTAGAAGATATGTTGAGAGCTTGCTCTATGGATTTCAAAGGAGGTTGGGATCAACACTTACCTTTGGTGGAATTTTTTTATAATAATAGCTTTCACTCCAGTATTCAGATGGCTCCTTATGAAGCTCTCTATGGAAAGAAATGCAGGACTCCAACTTGCTGGGATGAAGTTGGGGAAAGAAAGCTATTAGGACCTGATCTCATTGATGAAATGGCAGAAAAGGTCAGATCTATTCAACAACACATAAGAGCAGCTCAGAGTCGACAGAAAAGTTATGCCGACAACCGAAGAAAAGACCTAGAGTTTGAAGTGGGTGATAAAGTGTTCTTACGAATATCTCCCTGGAAGAGGGTTATGAGATTTGGAAAGAAGGGGAAGTTGAGCCCTTGATATATCGGTCCTTTCGAAATACTGGATCATGTTGGAAAGGTAGCTTACCGATTGGCGCTTCCACCAAATCTCTCTCAAGTTCACGATGTGTTCCATGTATCTCTCCAGAGAAAGTACATACCTTATCCTTCACATGTACTCAGCTCAGAAGTTGTACCGCTGGAGCAAGATCTTTCTTATGAAGAACAACCGATAGAGATTATGGATCGTAGCGAAAAAGTCCTATGAAACAAGCCCACTCGATTGGTGAAAGTTTTATGGAGGAACCACCAATTAGAAGAAGCTACATGGGAGCTTGAGGATATGATGTGGGAGAAGTATCCTTATCTGTTTGTTACAAAGTGACGAATTTCGAGGGTGAAATTCTTTTTATGGGGGGTAGAATGTAACACCCGAGATTTTTATGAGTAATATTTTGTTTTTATATATCATCAAAGGAATCTTTTACTACATACTAGCTTGGCTTACTTTACACGCAATCGCGACCTTCCTCGATAGCTTGCGTCGTACGCAATACTGAGTTTCACTAAACAACGATATGCTATTAAAATATTATTAAAACTAGCCGTTATGAATAGTAATAACCACTTTTTGAAATTTTATAAATTTTATCTTTCAAAATGGACTTCATTTTTGGATTCGGAATACCGAAATTAGCCTAGGGTGAAATTTTGGTATTTTTCTGAAAACTTTCAATTTTTGATGAATAGTGAAACCACTAAGTGGTAGGTTAAAAACTGAATTTTGCATAAAACTTAAATTTTCCACTTCTGTGAATGGAATTTCGAAAATCCGAGAGACACGGTTAATATCAAGGACTAAAATGTGGTTCAATGAGATGAAAATAATTTTTTGGTGAATAGTAACTTTTTACTTTTTTTTACCACGGTTAAAAGTAAATAGGGTAATTAAGGGTAAAAATGATATTATTATTACCCTAACACATGTCCTAATTCTATTGGACAAGTGTAATTCGACCAAAAACAAACTTAGGAATAAAATATGACCATTTAGGTCCACTTGGATTAGATTAGGACATTTATTATTAATTTATTTAAAGAAGGGTTAAAATAGTTAAAATCAATGTTTAATAAGTAAATAATTTTTAATATGGGGTTATACATAAGCTAAATTCGACTATAAATATTCCTTAGAAAGATAAAACGATTTCCTACATGATGGTATTTTATTTATAATATTTAGACATTAAATAATTTAATTTATTTATGACACAATTATGATGCAGTAATTATCTTATTTATGAAATATTGACATAATTGATGTTATAAACACCAAAATAAATGTAATTTGAGACTTTTTATAAATTACACTAATTTTCTAGGTTACTATGATATATTATTGTTGATTTAATCAACTTGGTTTGAACATATGATTCTGTTATGACTTTCAAAAAAATCATATATCAAATAGTGTCAAAATTGACACAAAATAGTTTTTCAAACAAATATTATATTATTAATTGTTATTTTATTCCTAAAAATCTAAGGTTCGGCCAAATGACTTATATAAGGATATATATATTAATAATAAACAATTTGGGGTTCGTTTGTCATGTTATAGTAAGTTTATTAACCATATAGTGTAAGAAAACAAAAAGACACGGGAAAAGTTAAATTATTTAACTTAGAGTTAAATCTAATTGATAAGGTTAAAATAATACCCTAAACTTGTCTAAATCATATTGGTTGATAGGATTTCGACCCATCCCCATTTCAGCTTCGAAATAAAACCATTTGGAACCATTATAAACCGATTTTGACTTTAATATAAAATAATATTTTGAGATATTCCTAAGGTGCCCCTCTCCTCCCTTATAAAAGGGCACCTCCTCCCCCTCCTCCTCACACCAATTTGAGCACTCCGGCTCGGCCATCCCCTGCCATTTTCTCCTCTCCACTTCCCTAGAATAATCCTAGAGGTCCTGGTATTCTTCAAAGACCAATATTAGTTCCATAAGTGGAGGATTCAAAGAAGCGTTCCAAAGAAGAGGTAATATCCATTACCGATCTTTTCAATTTCTTTCTTCTTCAACTTCTTCTTCTTTAGTTGTTTTAATGATAAAGTAATAACATCAGTATTAATTACATACTGACATGTTATTATAAATATGAAACAACCCTAATTCACCTTCTATCCATCCTACGGAAAAATGAAATCACCGCGCGTGCATACGTACGAAATACCGTCTTCATGCCGTGGTGTAATCTATTTTCCACCATCACCTTACAAGGATGGGTATAATGGTGTAATGAGTAACTATTTATGATTATTATAAAGTAATATTTATACTGAAATAATATACATATACTCCAATACAATTCCACGATCATAGGAACGATATCATCACTTGTGCGTACGTACGGAATACCGTCTCCACGATGTGATGCGACTCGTTCTACATGATCATCATTACATAGTAATTATATAAATGCTTTGAATGAATAAATATGATATATGTTACACTAACACCATTCTGGATATAAGGTATCTATAACTTTAAAAGAATAATAAGAATTTATTCGGCAAAACACGCATAAGAACAAAAGGCAATAAAGACCCGAGTAACAAGTAACAATGAAATATTACTAACAAGAAGCTAAGAATATGACCATATATGATATCATATCAATATTTATGATTCTGGAATAAGTCAATAACATTATTTAAACCATTATACAGGAGCTTCGGACACATACAAAGAAAATCGGACCTAAGGTAAGGGAAATATCACAATCTCATTTTTATCCGAGATTGTTTATTCGTAAGTATTTATTGGGGTGTATTTTATCATCCACATCCATGTTCCCTCAATATGTAATATTGTTTCCATCCACTTACACTATTTTAAATCCAATTTTACCCTTCGGTGAGTTTTTAGTAATGAATATGAAAGGAATATTTTTTCGTTTTTTCGTACAAGGTACTTTTTGACTTTTCTGACAAAAGTATAAAGAATGTTTTTTTTAACTTATACAACATGAATGGATTTCTAAAAAATTATTTCCAAGAATCTTCCTTTACAAGTATTAAAGTTTATTTTTAATAAAATTCTTTTAGTTTAAAATTGTATGACATGTTAAGAAAGGAAAAGTGTTTTTGAATTAGAAAGGATATTTTCCTCAAGAATGAAGTTCAAGTATTTTATCAAAATTATTTTCCATCTAAGATAATAAAAGGGTTCTGTTTTTATCCCTATTATTACATGGATTTGATTATGTTGTGATGGAAATATTTTTTATGAATTCCTTTATCTTATATGAATTGTTTTATGATGTCATGTTGTTTAAGAATCCCATTTTTATTACATGGGTTACGCTATGATGTATGGTTTATGATTATGTGGCACACATAAGAAAGGATTCATTATAAGATGGGTGGGACCTATATCTCCCTCCAATGCATTGGGTAAAGATTTATATCTCATGAGATATACATGGCTGGAACGGAAGGTTATTTCAGTTCAGTGATACAGGACTGAAACGAGGAGTGAACTCGGTTCAGAAAGGGACTTTGTCCACTAAGATAGTCTTGGAAATGAGTCATGACTAATAAGAAATGATTTTCCATGATTATGTGTGCATGCCACAAAGTTTCAAGTTTCATGTTATGATTATGGGGATCTCATTTTCACTTCTATGATTTATTCCATGTTAAGATATTATGATCTCTTTTGCAGGTTATGATTTTCAAAAAGATATGATATGATTTGTATTTCCTTTATTTGCCCTTGCTGAGCATTTGAGCTCACCCTTTTATGTTTTCTTTTCCCCAGGTCAGGAAGATGGATATTAAGTAGAATGTGCTAAATGGGACCCTAGATATGATGAAATAAATGGGAGACATTGTAGAAGATTTATGAACCAGTTTTTTATGTTTACCAGTTTCTAAAGACACTATACCTATACGGTCCTTTGTGGTTTTGTCATATGTTGTAATAAGTGTGCTTCAATTTTGAAGTATTAACAATGTATGTAAAGTATGGTTCGTTATAGGTTTTAATTTTTTTTGATATTTTTTAATTAAACTCGCACATATAAATATAATGTTAGAGAAATGTGTACAAGAGTTGTATTATAGTTTATATTGGGGTATATAGTGTGTGGTGTCACTAAAATGGTGGAAGTTATATACCATATAGCCTCTAACATGCCATACAAGTAATCTAACATTAGTCCTCCATGTGTCCCCTTCTACTCTAAAATTAATGTTTTCCTCTATAAATTAATCTAGTTTCCATTTTAGTCCCATTAATAATAAATTTACATTTTTAACACTTATATTATTGTACTGATATTTTAAAATTCAAATGAGATATCATGAGGACCACAACATTAGTCTTTTTGTTTTCTTGATTTTGTTTTTAAAAATAATAGTATTGGATACAATCATGGATATTGTATAAATAATATGTCATATATGATATAAAATGGATAGTGTTGATCCTAAATTAAGTTCCATTAGTTGAGAAATATTCTTTATGATCTTTTTGAAATAATGATGTGGCTTGATATAAAATTTTGAAATTTTGATTCATGTTTTCTCTATTATTGACAATTAGATTTAATGTGGTGTGATCATAATTTATTAGAGTATTTTATCATGATATCCATTTTATTACCTTCATTAAATGTGTGTCCTATGTAAGATATATAGAAATTAGTTTATCTTCATGAATGGGTTTTTTGAACATCAAAAAGTCCATAGATTTCATCCCCTAATAGAAAATATTTATTATAAATGAGTTGATGTGTGATTACCATGATGTTGTTAATTATTTTAAAAAAAATATTGTGTACCTTCTCATTAATCCATTCTTATGGAGTCTCTAACATCCATATGCATATTCTGGTGACCTTAGAGAGTGATTCATCATGGGTTTCCGATATTCATTTATCCAACTGTTATGTTTTCTATTGTTTGATATATAATAGACTATTTTATAGATTTTTTGTATTCATTTATAAAAACCAATTGTTGGGGATATTTGATCCTTGATATATTAATACATTGATTTTAGATATTACATAAATCATTTTTTTTACTTGGTATCACGTTACCCCCAATGGTGGTTTGTGGGTACTCCTCTATTAAAAACTTTCATTTGAGATTTTATAACAACCATGAATCTTGATACCAAGATCTAGATGTGGAATATTTCATTATAATCTTGTAGAATTTAATTTTATTATTCAAAAGTGACTAGATATATATTTTACCATTACATTACAATGGATCAAGAAAGTACATCATAAAGATCAAAGAACTGTAATGTTTTTCCATTTCCAATATATAATAACATACATATTTCATGATTGTATCCTTAAGAAATAGTTAAACCATAAAAATGGGTGAGAATATATTCTCAATAAGGGTTTTTATAAAACTAAATCCAATATTAAATAATTAAGGAATGCATAATATGGTTGGAATAAATAAAAAAATAAATTCTATATAACTATGTAAAATCATATCATATAAATAAAAAAACACAGATAATCGTATGGGTAACAAAAATAAATAACATAATTATTTAATTGATAACATTGGATATCATAAATGTTAGTATTAAGGACTTGTTAGGTACAACTAAGTGGGTGTGAGGGGGGGGGGGACTTAGTGACATATTCTTTGTTAAAAATCCTCCATTTTTAATTCATAATAGAAACATATTAAGGTTCCTGATCCACTCGCCTAAGTATCACATCCTCACCACATATGAAGTAATAATAATAAAGAAATAACGAAATATTAATTACAATGTTTTTTATAACACCATACTCATTTTCATGTTGTTTATCCCACCAAAATGGATTCTTCTATTGTCACTCTCATATCCTAACTTTTATGAGGAATGTATTTTTTTCAATTTTGATTCATCTCTATTTTAGAATTGTTTATTTAATTGTTAATAGTATTAAAATAGGTCTCAAGATAATTTTAGGGTTCAGGACATAAAAAATGTTAAAATTGTGCATTATAACATAGGTTGGATGGTTTTTACTAACCATGCACCAAGACCATGCAACACAGTTTAAGGGGGTCACAATTTAAAAAACCATGTGATAAGTTCTAGAAATAATGTTAGTTGAGTCTAATTTAATTTTCATGATTATTTCATGTTTTATGAAATAGTTTAGGTGACCCAATAGACCGTGGCAATGATGTTTTCTTAGAGATATTAGCTCACATGATTTGTTCACAGTTTGGAAAACCTTGCGGCCAAACCATGAACCTCATTAAAAGTAACAATTTAACTATTTTAACACCTATGACTAAATATATATCTCTATATTCTCTCCCACAATTTCATTCGCATATGTTAAGGGTTGATCCCAAACTTATTATCCTCTTCCAAGGGTGTAACTCATTCAAATTTAGGGCATTTGATATATTGTTTATTGGGATTAGATGGCTTTGGTATGTCTATGAGTATATTTTATTTACTCAATTAAAGATTCACTTTTTGGTTTCCCCTCAAATTAATTGTCTCTTAATCCTTATTTTTAGGGTGTCATCCTATTTTATTATTGTGACCATTTTATCTTGGATCAGTGGTTATAGTTGGATGAGTACTTGTCTATGAACCTAAGATATGTGTTATACAAATTTTCCCTTAGTCATGATATTTATTTATTTTTATGTGGTATGTACTAAGGAATCTACATGTTTTTATAAGGACTCATTGATTATGAAAAATGGGTTAGAAATTTAAATTATATTTATCCCCTTTAAATATCATGTTGTGTCTAGTGATGATAATTAGACAAGACATATGACCATGCATAGGGTGTAACATTTCCTTGGAGATTATATGATGGGGTTGTAAATGGTGGGATATGTGTTTTATGAATCAAACTCGATTATAATTTTTTCTTGTCTTGTTAACATGGACAAATGTGATATTTTATATTAATATAGGAATTAAATGTTTAATGACTTGAAAAATGAAGATATGGTAAATGGTTATAGGGGAATGTTTAAATTGATAAATTTTTAATGAATATTTTAAAAATGCGGTACATGATAAAAGGATGTTATGGTTTAATTGTGTAGTTGGGTTAAAGGTGTTTAATATGATAGTCCAAGGGGAATTATGGTTTTAGAAAAAGTTGAACCCTTATTATCATGGTGTTTTAAATGTTAAAGTATATTGGACCTTCGAAATTGGTTGTTGATAACACTATTAAAGATGTTGTACATAATGCTCCCTTTCGATGGGTAAGGATGTTGAAAATGATACGCCATATCAATGAATTAGAATTTTTGTAAAGAAAACTCTGATTAATATATTTGTATAGTTCGATATTGTTTTCCCTATCCCTAATTTTTGTAGAAGTATTGATGGTTTGGGAACTAAGGGATTATAACATGGTGTAGGTGCTTAGACTGTTTATCCTTGATTTCTAGTTTTAAATAAGTAATGAATCCCTTTTATTTCATATAAACTATGTAACCCCTATGGTGTATGTTCAGATGATAGATATGAGTTAAGGCAGGTTTTTTGGCCTGGGTTTTACATAGGATCCCAATGGCCAAATAAATTAATTGAAAAATATTTTTTTAAACATGTTTCCATTTATTACACTAACAATTATTCTATTCCACATATGTATACATTTATTCTTATACTAGATAATTATTTATATACCACTAGTGGTGGCCAACTATGTTTTACTCACACACATTTCATTTCATCATTCATACAAGAGTAGACTTTATGGTTTCCTGTCAAGATATGGGTGAAAGAAATGTGGTATATGGATGATTCGAGACATTACATAGAGTATGGATGTGGGGAATGGGATTTATGTTGGTATCTATTTTTGTGATTTCCCACTGTATCGTTTTTGGGGTTTCTTTTTGACATATGAGACAATTATGACATGTCATATTCACTTTATTGGCTTCTGGTCACTTACCCAGTTTTGGGGGTTTGGTATATAATTTATGGTAACTTGCTGGTTATTTTTTAAATTATTTATTATGATTTATAATGTTATTAAACATTAATTAAGTGTTTATAGACTCCCAATGTCCCTTATTAAACCCTTATTTATAGTCAGAAACCTTTGTTTAATGGGAAGGCACAGTTGAGGTCATATGAAAAATAAATTGCGCTAATAGTAAGAGTGAGTCAGGCTGGAATGTTACCTAATATAATGTACCAGTCATAAACATTACATTATATTGAATTTTAAGTCATGAATTCATTATAATAACTTTTATAATCTTTTCCATTTTATATTTTTAGAAAATTTGGACATATCCAATACATAAAAAACAATATAATAAAAAAACGTACACTTTTGATCAATATATTTTTTTCTCATGATATAATTTTTTTAAAATAAAGAATGATTTATTTTTGTGAAAAATATTCATGAATTCAAAATCGACTTCCTTATTTATTTTGTTATCCTTAAATCTTGTGAAAATAATTTTAAAAATGTGAGATTAGAAGATAAAGCTCTATAAGGATCATAAAATGATGAAAAGCATCATTCCAATAAAAAAAATGAAAACCCATGGAAAAAATTTTCTTTAAAACATTAATTTTTTCAAGAATGGGAATTATCATTCTTTTAAAAATATCATTTATATTGACGTTTGAAAATAAATTACTTCCATGAAAAATAATTAGAATGAACAGAAAAGTCATGTAGGTACCTTGGGACAACATACCATAGAACCCTTACTGAACCCTTACAAAACCCCAACTAATTGGAATAACTATACGACCAACATATGAAATAATTTTCTAGAGTAAAAAATCATTAACAAATTCATTGTGGTGCTATTAGGGAACACTCATTCTATTTGTTATAATAGGATTACTCAGAACTATCTCAGATCAACCATAACATATAATTTCCACGATCCATAACATGATTGATGAAATTTATGATTTCAATTTTCATCATTAGGCATTTGAAAAACCATTTGAAAATTGTATCAAAATCATATTTGGATATCAAAATACAATTTTCATCTAAAAACATATTTTCATTAAAAAATCCCAAAAATAGGGGAAGATGATTTTTTATTCAATAAAACATGAAATCTTCCAAAGGAATCTATAAATAAAATAATATAAATAGTGTTTGAAAAGAACATTGTCTCTGTGTTTGTTAAGAATATAACATTCCTTTTTTCCTTTGTAAAAATTTTCCATATAAAACATTTAAAAATATTATTTTGGAAAACCATTGAAAATATGGTAAAAATAGGTAAAAAATCTACTTTACATTTTTCTCCCATATAAAATTTTTTATAAAAACAATTTAAAAACATTGTCATGGAAAATAATGTGTTAGAATGAAAACAATAAAATAGAATTTTGTGAAGAAGTGTCCCATATCACTTTGGAAAATTTGAATCATAAGACCCAGGAATGAATAACATTAAAAACTATAAATAAAATAATAATAGTTAAATTCATGATATAAAATTTCATAGCGTCAATATATACTCCTCGTAAAATATTATATATTCTTAACATCAAAATATTCCTCAAGGAATGGAAATTGAGGAGAAGTCCCTTACTTGATTCTGACTTTTCACATGTGTCTTTATCTTTCAAAATAAAAAATATGTGTTAACAATTTAATTTTTTTATAAACTTTTTAAATTTTATTATTATATTTATTTAAATTATTATAATTATATATATAATTACTTATTCAATTAATTTTATATCATATCTTTTGTACATATTTTCCTTTTCTGTAAAAAATGAGTTTTGTAGGTTGAGTATGGTAAAATAGGTCATTATTTAAAAATATAAATAACAAGAATAATGACATAATTATTATATTTATGTGTCAATTAAAATTTTGTGACAAATAATGAAAGTTTGTTTTTAGAAATTAAGTATATTACAATCATTAGTATGGTAGGTCGTACGTACGCACGAGTAACATTTTCTTTCTTCAATGATCATTATGGAAAAAAGATAAGTAATATTTTTTCTATAAATAAATATAATAATATAATAAATATAATATTATTTCTTTAAATATTCTTATATAAATAATCCATGTTTTTGGTGATGAAAATGGAGTCACATCTCTTCTTGAAGGTGTTATTCCACATGTACACAGACAACATTATCAATTCCTAGTGAGTGAAAAGTTAAGAAATTAAATGATTTATTATCTTTTAAGAATGAAATATTTTCCTTTAATATAATAAATTTTACATTTATATAACACATATTCATTATTTTTACCCTTATTACCTTCCATGTAAATTATTATTGAAAAAGAATCACATCGCTTCATGAGGTGGTAGTCCATAATACACATGAACGATTTTGTTGTGTCCCCTATGAAATAGAATGTAAAAGTGTATATATGATATAATGAATCCATAGGTATAGTTATTTTATTAATATTATTTATATACTTTAAATCCATCATAATACTAAAATGTGAGAGGTTGTAATGGAAAAAACAAATGACATCGGTTCGCAAGGCGGTAGTCCACCTTACACGCAAATGATGATTTCGTAACCCATCTGATAGAAGAGGAGAATGAAATAGGTTATTAAATTAATATAATAATGTATAAATATATTTAATATAATTATTTTATTATATAATTTTTTTAACAATAATTTAATGGTGTGTTGTAATAAATAAAATAAAAAAGGTCGTTGAATAACCTTACCTCTTCTTTAGGTGTCATCTTTTGGTTGACGCCAAAGGCCTTCTATGGTTATATTTATACCCAAATTAAAAATTATAGGAATATAATTGGGAATCATAGAATTTATTATTTTATTTATTATCCAAACCTGTGGGTTTTTAAGGTGTCCTGAGAGGAGGATAGGGGGTGTCCTTTTATAAGTAGGGTGAGTGGCACACTTGAAAGTTTTGTAAACAATGAATTCCAACCATGTTTTTTAATGTCAAAAGGATCCAATAATGGAACATTATAGATAATATAAGGTATAATAAAGATATATTTCCATTAAAAATATTCCTTATTGTTGTTTAGGATGTTTTTATCCTTATTATTTTTGTTTAACCCCTAGTAAATCCATTTTCTCCTTAACTATGATAATTAACTTTTATTATCTTTACTTTTAATTTTCATGAAAATTTAAGATGAAGTTATTATAAAATATAAATTATTATAATAAAAAAAATCTATTTTTTCAAATTCATTTCATTTTAGTGGAAAATTAATATTGAAAAAACCCATAGACTACATGACAAAGTAGTTTTTCTAGCATAGTATTTTTTGAGAAAAATATGATTATATAGTAACGATATGACTAATAATAAATGTTGTATGGAAATAAATCAATATTTAATGACATTTAAAATATAAATTTTATTCAAAAAAATCCTTATTATGGAATATTTGTATTAATTAAAATGAATAAAATTTATGTACTTTAAACTAGTTTTTAGATATGTCTATTTTTAAATCAAAAGTGAAAATTTTACCAAAACCCAATATAAGATTGATTCAAAAGTAATTAAGTGGTTTAAATATTACCAAATAATAATTTTTTCCTTTAAATCATATAAAAAAGATATTTATACTTTTAAAATAACTAAATTATTGAAAATAACATATAATTTACAAAAAATCGGTATTTGTCACTATTCAATGAAAAATAAATATTTTTTGAAATATAATAAAATTCCACCATCAATAAATTTTGATATTTTGATATAAAAAATGAAACTAATTTTTTAAAAGTATAATTATAATATTTAGATGTCAAACATTTAAATTAATCTTAATAAGAGGGGTTTAGTTAAAAAATCGTTTAGATTTAAAAATTACATATTTGTTTATAAAAAAATATATATCTAATTAATATTAACAAATATCAAAACGAGTTTTTACATCATTAACTAGTTTTTTAAATTCATCCTCTCTTTTATAAATATTTTCCTTGAAATTTTCTTCTCTTATTAATGTAATGGAGATATCTTTTTATCCTAGTATTTTCAAAATTGTAAGTTACCTCTTCAAACAATTGGTTTTTCTATAAAGCATTAACTTAGAGAATCACCTTATTCTAAAACACTTACTCTCTATGATCAGGACTCTGCACATACTTTTACATATAAGAAATGTTCTCCTCTAAATTAACAAATTTAGGGATTATAACATGAGATGAATCTGACACATATTTTGTTAACATTAATATCTTAAATACATTATGTACCTATGATGAAATCGGAGGTATGACCACTAGATAGGAAACTGATCCAACATTATCTTAGATTCTATAAGTTCCAATTAACCATGGACTTAGATTAAACATTTTAAGAAAAATAATAATACTTTTCCAGGTAGAAACTTTGTGATACATGATCACCTACCTCTAAAAAAAGATCATTCCCATGGTTATTTGTATAACTTTTCGACATTCTCTTGGCCATCATCCTATTTTGTTGAATCAACTAAACCATTTAAAAAATTTAATCTCCCATAAACTTCATTTATTCTAAATAATTCAAAAAATATGGCATCTAACACCTATTTCCATGTAATCCTTTAAATGAAACCATCTATATACTGGAATGAAAACTATTTTAAAATTAAAACTCTACCAAAGAATAATGTTGATCCCAAATTCCTCGGTTATCAATTAAGCATGAAAGAATAATATATTACATGATATTAATTTTCTTCTCATACTTTCCATCATATTAATGATTAAAATTTGTACAGATATTTAATTTTTTACCTGATGACTTCCTATGTCCTTTCAAAAAAATTAGATGTGAACGTAGGATAATGGTATGATACAATGGGAGAATCACTCCATGTTACTCAACTAACTTTTTTAGATTCAGTTTAGAGAGAATAAATAAAACATTATATCTCCAATAATAATTAAATGTGTAGATTTAGTTAATTGAACAAAAATAACCCAAAACACATTGTTACCTTAAGAGGTTTTTAGAAATCCTACTGTGAAATCCATTGACATATTTTCCCATTTCAACTATAGAACTTGAGAATGTCGAATAATTACCACTGGTAACTGTAATTCAACTTCAAACTTATGAAAATTGGAACACTTCATATAGAATTCATTAATATCTCTTTTCATACCATCCAATCAGTAATACTCCAATAGGTCTGTGTACATCATAGTGCTTCCCAAATTAATGGAAAACAGAGAAATATGAGATTAACTTCATAACACTTTCTACAATTGATATTGGAAAGCCACACATAATCTACTTCCAAATTTTGAAAGACTATTTATCAATATTAAGATCTTAAAACAAACCCTTCTTAAGGGATTCTACCTTTTTTGGAAAATTGATCCACTTTTTGTGCTTTCATAATAATTTCTAACAAATTAAACTACATTGAAACATGAAAAAAAATTATGATATCCATGCATCCAAAATTTATAGTAATTTTTTTAAATCCTTGAAAAATTTGTCATGTTCCAAATTTAATGTTGTTAGCATAGAATTATTTTTTCGACTCAAAGAATTAGCCACTTTATATGATTTTCTAGTATAGTAATGAATCATTAAATCATATTCCTTGATCATTTCTATCCATCTTCTCTATATAATGTTTAATTCTTTATGATTGAATATATACATCAAAATTTTATAATAAGTATTTATTTCAAAATTTAATCCATAAAAATGATGGCTCCAAATTCATCAATAAAAAACCACTTATAGTTAATTTTAGATCATGTGTAGGGTAATTTAACTAATGATTTTTCAACTAATATGAAGAATAAGATATTACCTAATGACTATTCATTAAGAAAAAACCATATAATTTCAAAGAAGAATCACTTTAGATTATAAGATCTCTATTTATAGAAGATAGGGCCAAAACGGGATCACTCACAAATATTTTTTTAGTTCCTGAAAATAATAATCATATTCTTTTTTCCTTATTAATTGCACTCATTTTTGAGTTAACTTTTTCAGTGGCCAAGAAAACTGAGTAAATATTTCAAAAAACCCTCAGTAGTGACCTGTAATACACACAAATATGAATCATTGTAATATTTATGAATATTTTCAATCCTTCAACATTTTTTTATAAATTTCGATATTTATACCATTATTAGAAGAAATTGATCGAAGGAAAAAAAATTGCAACATAAATTCACACTTTATAAATTTTTTATATAGTTTATTTTTTAATTTTTTTAAATAAATCTTTAGGTGCTTTTTAGGTTCCTCATGACTTTTAGAATATGCAAAAATATCAATAATAAACACTTCCACAAACTTTTCTATGTACTCATGAAAAATATTATTCATATGTTTCATAAATACATTAGGTTTGTTGGACAACCTAAAAATAATAATAAAATAGTTATATTTCCCATATCTAGTCTAAAATTCAGTCATCGAAATGTCATCCTCCTTGACATTGGGCTAATGGTAAACAATCCTCATATCAACAATCAAAAAATAATGTTCTCGATAGAGTTGATAAAAAATCCTCAATATGAGGAAAAAATTATTTGTTCTTAACATTGATGTTATTCAAATATCTATAGTCAATTAAAAGAATCATTGAACCATCTTAATTTTTAATAAACAAAGTAGGATCACCCAATGATGAAGTGCTATGTCAGATTAAACTTTATCTAATTAATCCCAAATTAGATTTTCAATTATAGCAGTTCAACTTGATCCATTTGATAAGGGGTTTAGAAATAGGATTATCATTATTTGCTAAGTCAATAGTAAATTCAACCTCTTGAGAAATAATACCACTAAGAAAATCATTTGTAAATACATCCATGTATTCATTTACTACTAGAACATCACTAAGTTGAATAGTTTCATTATTTTAAAAAATGTGAGATATGTAACTTTAACATCCATCTCTAATCAATTTATAAACATATTGGTGTATTATAAAAGGAATGAAATCATTGAATATAAAATTATTTAATATAAAATATATATTTTCATAATAAACTAAGATACAATACCAAACCAAAATGATTTCAAACTCTACTATGGAAAGTTCAAAATATTTTCCAAAAATACCATACCTATAATTATAATAGGAATATTCCTATAAATATTATATTCTTTAATACTTATACAATAATATTTTTACCAAAAGTAATATCTCACATTCAAGAGGTGATATTCAAAATTTAATTGATTTTTTAAAAAATTAATGAATAAAAAAATCCAAGGTCAAATAGGGTATTGTCTTAATTCTAAAACAAAACTAACATACCAATCACTACATCATTTGAAATACTAACATTAACCGTAGTAGTATAAAATGATTTTTCCACAAGATTCATCTTTTAATTTTGAAGGTTTTAGGCATGAGTTACTAAATTTAGGAACATGTTAGCATAATGTTCCAACTAATAGAAACTAAAACAAATCACCATTATATTGATATAGGTTAAACAATTATTTAATTATATATTATTATTTTCCTTGTAATCTTGTTCCATATAGAAAAACATTTCAAATTGATAACACATCCCTGATTTTATATTACATTATCCATGGTGTTTTTTACAACACTTTTCACAAGATGTGAACTTCATTTTCTTACCTCCATATTCTTTTTTATGTTTTCATACCCTTCTATCCTGATTTATTTTTAATTTAATCATTAAGAGGCACATAAATGTCAAAAAACTCCATCTCAACTTTTTCTGCACAATAAACATCTTTATCAAAGATTTAAAAATCTTATACAGCAAAAGATATATTTATATTTGGTATCAATAATCAGTGAAATATATTTATTTTACTTTAAATGTAACTAAACAATATGGTATATACATGGATAGTATTGTAAAATTGGCTTCATACATGGCCATATAATCTTCACATTTTTACCTCAATTCCAAGAAATTGTTTTCCATCAAGGGTTAAAAAAAATGTCGAAATATTTCTCAAAAACACATTTAATTTTTTTACATTCCATGGAACCAAGATCAAATTTCTCTCAAGTGTTATTAAACCAAGAACACTGTCAATAAATTTTACCTTTAAAAATAAAAAATGGAAAAACTGACCTTTTTATGTTCTGAACATACTATAACTTCAAATATCTTCTTCAGACCATTGATCCATCATTTGGATACCACTAACAAATATGATCCACTGAATGATATCTAATGTTTCCTCAAAAAATACTCCATAATAAACTTATTACTTAATAGTAAATCTGGTTCCACTCTAACATGGATACCACCACAATTTATAGCTTGTGTCAACTGATCCATTAATAAAACTAACTATTATTTTCCAATCCCATCCATTTGAGGATGCTGATTTGGAATGATATTTTCTTCTTAGTTCTTTCCCACTATATATTCCGTGTTGTTAGATGGTTTTTCTGAGTATGATATACTCTATAATAACAAATGTAGGATCAAATATATAAACATGAGATGATCAAATACAAGAGGGGGTTTAATTTTATACTTTAAAAATCCTTAAGGAAATTTTGCGTAATGAAAATTCACAACTCCTCTAAGTTCTATTATCTTGCTTGATTCCGGAAAAGTGACTCTGGAAATTAAACTTAACAAAAGTTTACACCAACTACAAATCTTCCTTAAAGTGTATATAATCCTATAAAATCAGAGTACAAGTTTAAGGACGTATATGAAAGTTATACTTTCCTCTACAACTAAAATACATAGCGGAAAACAAAATATTACAAGTAACAAGTAATAACTCTTTTAACCCAAAGTGGAGGGTATCCAACAACCCTAGATATGAGTTCCCTTTAGTTATACCTTCAGGAAACTCTGTCTTACCCAAACCCAGGTAATCCCTCAATTCGAAGATTGGTATATGTTTTGCTATACCAGAAATCCCTTGATTTGTAAAGAAATATGCACCTCTGACTTCACAACCAGAAGTCTATGATTTCAAGGAAATCGAACCTCTGTACTATGCAAATCTGCATGAAGAAAAGTTTGAATGAGAAGTTCAAAACTTTCTGCACGAAGCCTGAGATTTTATAAGATTCTCTCTCTAGAAATCACTTCACCAGCACTTTCTCAAATGTCTCCGGAATAGTCATATTGATATCTTTCAAATGAGATCATTTTTATAGGCACGGTTCCAACGGTCGTCTCCCCCCTCCAATGATCATATTTTTCCTTGAATTTCTGAGGGACATGTATAGGTGTCACTCAAACAACGGTTAGTTGATAACTGAAATCACGACAACGTTTTATGACAAAATGAGTGTAATTATAACTAGAATATGATATTCAGAATGTAAGTAAATGAAATTTCAGATTCTAACATGTCACGGCCCGCCTTCACCAAAAGGATGGAAGGGTCAGCAGATTGTCAGGCCCTTCCTTCTTTAAGTTGAAGGAGAGATAATGACCCCTGAGACCCGCCTTCAAAAGGTCCTGGAGTGGCGAGTAGCACCAAGGGTAGAGAATTTCACACAAATGGAAGGAATTACCCCTTTTTGTTTTATAGGATCGGGAGATAAGAAGATGAAACCCAACAACACCAAGTTAAAAGAAAAGTAAATCCAAAAGTAAACCATTCCCACATGCATATTTCAAAAGTAAAAGCCACAAAGTACAAAAGATGACCACAAAGGTATGTACCCAAAGAAGAAAAACAGCAACTGCAACTACCCCAAGGTCCAAGCTAGTATGGTCCCGTGTGATCCCCGAAGTCCTCCTGGAAACCTGAAAGCAGTTTTATATATATGTAGGGTGAGCATACATGTACACTCAGTAGGGAAAACCAAAGACTCTCATGCACAAGTTGGGGAACGTACTAAATTCCCGTGAGAAAAGGAGTAAACTAAACACCTATCAAGGTAAACTATCCACCCAAGCCTCACCAAGGCACACTCCCCAAATAACGCAAGTCAAGTAATATATATAATAAGAGCACATTGATGTTTGGGTACCCTGCACCGCTTTCCCACTGGTTATTGAGATATCCTACGCATCGAACCAATCCCGCCATTCTCACCGCAGTCTCACTGCCACACCCGCTCGCACACACCTGGGCCACAACCACACACAACCATGCCTGCAAACACCTAGGAAAGAACAACCACCACCACGCCCGAAGACACCTGGGCTAGAAGATCCACTGCCACACCCGAAGAAACTTGGCAAACCACCTGCCTCACACACTTGGCCAACAACCACACTGCCCCGCCCGAAGGTTCTTGGGCTAATAATGGACCCCAGGCCATCACAGCCTACCCGAAGATACTTGGGCTATCCGGGAAAGGGATCAGAAAAGGAGCTAATAACCATCCACTAATAATAGTGTTGGGAAAAACACCCTCCCCCATGAAATGGGGGTGTTCTCCACTAAGTGCTCTACTTGGGTGGGGCGCGAATAAAAAACACAAAACTACAAATATAGATATAGGTAACAAGCACTCACCCAATGTTTAGGTTTTCCTTTCTCCCTCCTAAAGAGCACAACAGCACTAAGTTCAAGTCGCGAATCTCACCAACAAAACCCATTTGTCCCATTCTTGTTTCATGTTTAGTGATAATGTTTAAATAAGTTTAAGAACTACTGGGAAACTATTAAGCATAAGCACAAGTCTAGGAAAGTAAACAGTCAAGCATCAACCATAACACCCACACCCGGTTCTCAACAATAGAGGATCCCACTCCAATTCGTGATATAAACAAGGTAACCACTCATTCTTAAAACTCAAAAAAACTGAATCCATAACAAAATGGATTCCCATTCCCAATTTCACATGCACCAAGAGTATAAAAATAGGGGATCCCATCCCCTCCCACATATCCAGCAACCGGCCCATGGAAGAAGAACAAACAAATCACTACCATCAAGCAAAATGGCCCATGCGGTATTCTCAGATTTAAAAGATTTTACACGCTCCCTGATTTCAATTTTCTTGTGTTTTAACCGGGGCTTATCACAGAAGGGTTGATCCTGGTGCTTTCAATTAATTCAGTCAGGTATACATGATTAACCAATTTACTTTTCACAGTAGGAGTTTACAATTACAAAACAATCCATTTAATACACTACGAGGGGTTTATTAGTGAACATACAACGACCACCAACGACCTCGATTTTCAGAAGGCGTTAGCCAACATAACTAGGAAAGATGATCATAATATAAACAACATCAACGATCACAACCCCCCTTCATTCTTTATAGAATTCTTTCATTAACTTTATTTATGTTTGGTTTATCCAATTCTACAGAAAGAAAAGCACGCCCACCCCGCATGATACACAAAAGAGAGAGGAGAAGGAGAAATTCCCTACTTGTTGATAGACGATCGAAGCTTAGGCCGGGCATGGAACTTTAAGGATAACGATGCGGCTCGCCCGATGCACCAAAATCTACTTTTGAAAATCCGCGATCGAGGAAAAAAGAAACCATGCCTAACCCTTAGTTTATAAGGGTCGCAGACGGTTGAGATAAGAACGTGAAACCGCGTAAGGATCGGGGGTCATGGGTTGACCATGCGGCCCCACTCATCATTAAGGGGTTGGGTGGTTTAAACTGACTCATTAATTCATTAAGTATTTAATTAAAACTCTTATAGAGTTATGGGTCTTTAAAACATGCTCAAACAGGTCAAAATAGGGTTTAAAACCCTAATTGTGAAAGAAGGAACGCCAATGGAAAGAACCCGTGGGGGTAGGCCAGAGCCGCCGGTGGCTGAAGGCCACTAGTGGGTGACAGCTACCAGTAGGCTAAGGCTACCAGTATGCAAAGGCGACCGGTAGGCGAAGGCGACCGGTAGGCGAAGACGACCGGTAGGCCAAGGCGACCGGTAGGCCAAGGCGACCGGTAGGCCAAGGGCACCGGTGGGCCAAGGGCACCGGTGGGCCAAGGGCACCGGTGGGCCAACGCCACCGGTGGTCCAAGGCCACCGTTGGGCCAAGGCCGCCCGTGGGCCAAGGCCGTCGGTCGGCCAAGGGAATGGTTTGCCCACGTAGAACCTTCTCCTTGCGATCCTCGGTCATCACTGGTCTCTCCACAAAAGTCACGTCGTCCTCAATTTCCAACTCACCCCAATCAAGGACGTGTGAATCGTCGTGCAGGTACCGACGGAGATGGGACACATGGAAGAAATCAAGTATCCTCAGTAGTAGCGATGGTAATGCTAGCTGATAAGCCACTTCACCGACCCACCGCAACACTTCGAAGGGTCCGATGAACCTGGGAGAAACTTACTCTCCTTGCCAAACCTCCACTACCCACGCCGAGGCAAGACCTTTAAAAACAGGTGGTCTCCAACCTCAAACTCCAAGGGCCTCCTCCTCGTATCAGCATACGACTTTTGTCGGTCTTGGGCCGGCTTAATCCTTTCCCGTATGAGCTGAAACTTCTCTGTCGTGCTCTAAACCACCTCCGGGCCAAGGATGCCTGCCTCTCATACTTCGGTCCAACACACAGGCGAACGGCATGGCCTCCCGTACAAAGATTCAAATGGGTTCATACCGATGGTAGAGTGATAGCTATTATTGTAGGCAAACTCTACCAGAGGAAAGTATCACACCCATGATCCCCCTGAGTCCAAAACACATGCCCACAGTATATCCTCCAAGGTCTGGATGGTGTGCTCTATTTGTCCATCTGTCTGGGGATGGAAAGGAGTGATAAGGCGTAACTATGTGCCAAAAGCATGTTGCAATCCTTTCCAGAAACGTTAGGTAAACCGTGCATCCCTATTAGAGACTATATACCTTGGGACTCCATGCAACCTCACTACCACATCCATGTACTTTCATGCCAAAGCATCCACAGTACTCGACTCCCTGATCGCCAGAAAGTGGGCAGATTTCGTTAACCGGTCCACTACCACCCAGATGGCGTCGTATCCCCCTTTGACTTTGGGTAGTCTCGGGACAAAATCCATCGAGATGTCTTCCCACTTCCACTCGGGGACATCTAGAGGCTGCAGTAGCCCACCTGGAACTCGGTGTTCAGCCTTCACTTGCTGACACACTAGGCACTTGGCCACAAACTCTACCACCGCTCGCTAAACTCCGGGCCACCAAAACTATCTCTTCAGTCCCTGGTACATCTTGGAAACTCTTGGGTGTAATGCCAGGGGTGAGTTGTGGAAGTCACTGAGAACCTTGGCATGCATCACTCCTGGAACAAACAACCTTCCCTGGAAAATCATCTGGTTCTGACCATCCTCTATCCATCCTTCCGGAGCATTGCCCCATTCAACTCGGTCACGCATCACTTTGCACTCTGGGTCTCCCCACTGAGACTCCTCCACTTTCTGCAACAGAGACGATTGTACCGTCATCGGATATAGGAAACCCCTACCACCATCCATCCTCACATCCAGGTGTAAGGCAGTTAACTCCTCCATCGCCTTCTAGGCATCCGCTGACTCTCGGACCGCATCCTTCTGCGTCCTCCTGCTCAAGGAATCGGCCACTACATTTCCCTTCCCCTCAGTATAAAATATCTCGACATCGTAATTCTCGAGGAACTCCACCCATCTCCACTGTCACAAGTTTAAGTCCCGCTGGGAGAAGATATACCTCAAGCTTTTGTGATCCGTGAAGACAACAAAGCGTTATCCGATGAGGTAGTGCCGCCATATCTTTAGTGTAAAAAATGACTGCTGCAAGCTCCAGGTCGTGGGTGGCCTAATTACGCTCATGGGGGCGTAGCTGCCTGGACCCATAAGAGATCACCCCTTGTTGCTGCATCAAAACACATCCCAGGCCCTATCCTGAAGCATCACAGAAGACCTCATAAGCCGCCCCTTCTTCTGGTAATCTCAGCACTGGGGCACTGACCCACTTCTCCTTCAGATAGCTGAAGGATGACTCATACTGCTCACTCCACACGAAAACCTGATCTTTCTTGGTCAGGGCTGTCAAAGGGGATGCAACTCGGGAGAATTTGGGTACAAACCTCCGATAGTAACCCGCCAGCCCGAGGAAACTTCGGATCTCTGCCACATTCTTGGGTGCTTCCCAAGAAACAACTGCCTCAACCTTTGATGGGTCCACCGCTACACCCTTCTCGGACACCATGTGCCCGAAGAAGTGCACTTCTCGTGTCCAGAACTTTCATTTCGACAACTTTCCATAGATACGATGATGTCGGAGGACCTCCAGATTCATCCTCAGGTGCTCTGCATGATCCTTCTCTGATCTAGAGTAGACCAGGATGTCGTCGATGAACACAACTACGAACCGATCCAGGTACTCCTAGAAGATGGAGTTCATAAGCCCCATGAACACAGTCGGGGCGTTCGTAACACCGAAGGGCATGAATATGAACTGGAAGTGTCCATATCTACACCTGAAGGATGTCTCCGGAATGTCACTCTCCTTCACACTCAACTGGTGGTACCCAGACCACAGGTCGATCTTCGAGAACCATCATGCCCCTTTCAGCTGGTCGAAAAGATCGTCTATCTTCGGAAGAGGGTAGCGATTCTTGATCCTCACCTGATTGGGCCTCCTTTAGTCTATACACAACCTGAGACCACAATCTGCCTTCTTTGCGAACAACACTGGAGCACCCCACGGTGACTCACTCGGCGGAACATAACGCCTCTTCATCAGATCTTCAATCTGGATCCGCAACTCCCGTAGCTCTCAAGGTGCCATCCGGTAAGGAGCCATCGAGATCAGACGAGAGTCGGGCTGCAGGTCTATCCCAAACTCGATATCACGTCGAGGGGGTAGAGTTGTCACCTCCTCAGGAAAGATGTTCATAAACTCAAGGACAACCTCTAGCACCCCACCATCTCAGCATCTATTGACTCTACTGACAGCTCGACTAACAAGGAGAGGAGGGGTTCCTCTTGCCTGCTGCCCTTCTGACTGCTCCGCTCGCCGGTGAAGGTAACACGCCGGCCTCCCAAGTCTGTGAAAACAACCCTTCTTTAGAAACAGTAGATGACGGTGCACACATAGAATAGCCATTAGATGCCTAGTATGACATCGTATGGCTGTATATGTAGCAGAAGAAGATCCCTAACTAACTGATGTGGCCCTATCATCAGTCTACATCCTCGAAAAACAAATAACAAGTCGTTCTGACCTCCGACTGGTGTTCTCAACACCAGGGGCACTAGAAGTCTCTCGGCATATAGACCCAAGGCACGGGCTAGACGGGGTGCAACAAAGGAGTGTGAATCTCCAGTATCGAACAAGGCATAAGCAAGAGTGATAAACAAACTTATCATACCTCGAACAACCTCCAGCCCTGCTGGAACTGCTACCTCTGCGGTGTGTAGCTGTCAATGCCTGGATCCTCTGCCCCTCGGCTGTCGGCCACCTCCCCAACCACGCCCTGGTTGAGTTCCCTGAGGAGCGCCCTGAGGTCGGCCTCCTCCTCCTACGTCTGCCCTTGGAGGAGCGGGAGCTCGCTGTCACTGCTGCTACTGCTGGAAAGGCCTGGCTGGAAGCTGCTGCTAGGGCAGGTGCTGGGGATTTCCGCCACCGCCGTACTGCACCCGGTCCAGGCACTAACTCCGGATATTTCCAGGGATCCCACAAACAAAGAACCACGGCCCTGGGCCCGAAGAAAAGGGGCGATGACTAGGGGATCGAAACTAAAACTACTGCGGCATGCTCCCTGCAGGTCGGAACCTAGAGGCTCCTAACACTGGAGGCCTAGTGCTGACGGCCTCCCCTTCAATGGTCCCAGCTGGATCCCCTCTCGTGACACACCTCCTAGAGCGTGCATTCCCTCCACCACTTCGGCCTTCTTCTAGACCTCCAAGTATGTCGGCAAGGTAAAGGGGGTAACAACGTACTGGAGGGAGGTTCAGAGCGCCTCCTCCAAACGTCTCGCCCGAGAATACTCGTCGGGAAAAAGGTCCAGAGAAAAATTTAGGAGGTCCTTGAACTTGATCCCTAGCTCCCTCACAGACATACTCCCCTGTTGGAGGGAGATTAGCTCCTGTCTCTTTTCCACCTTCATCGTCGAAGAGAGGAATTCCGTCCGAAACTCCCTCTTGAAATCCGCCCAAGCCACCTCAGCCTCTCTCCTCTCTCCCATGTAAAGAGTCCAGCACTGACACGCCGCTCCCCACATATGGCTGATGGCCAAAGGAACCAAGTACTCGGTCGGGGCCCGTATCAGGCTGAAAGCTAACACTAGCTCCTATAGCCAGCCTTCCATCTTCACATCAGAGGTGTTGCCCTCATACTTCTCGAGGTTCTGTCGCTAGAAGGCCGGGAGAGTCCTCTTCCACTGGTTGTCCTCTTCTTCTTGGTCAGCTCTCTGCCGATCGGACAAGGTAGTCTGCGGGGCCTCGATCGTCTGTACCATACATGGTCGCCTTCCAAGTGCCATAGCTTCAAGGTAAACAAGGAATGCCTAAGCCCAAGTAGTGAAAATTATTGACATTAAAACTTCTTAAACTTTTTGTTTATTATTAATTCCCAAAACACCCCAGAAACACGAGAAAACAAGTCATTATGATGCATGTACCGTTCCTAGGGTCTCTACCCTGCAATCAGTGTGGCATCACTTGGTCGTTCGGTAGGTCCATAGTCATTGCGTCGGATCACGGGGGGCCCTAAAATCCCATGTCCAAGACGGTCTTCCCTGGCCTAATTCATGCACCAAGGTCACCCAACACTATTTCCTTACCATCCCATGCAATCCTCATTGTGCCTAACACCAGACTCCACCCTATCTCTCAACCATCAACCTCTGATACCATTCTTTCACGACCCGCCTTCACCAAAAGGAGGGAAGGGTCAGCAGATTGTCAGGCCCTTCATTATTTAAGTTGAAGGAGATATAATGACCCCCTGAGACCCGCATTCAATACGTCCTGGAGTGGCGACTAGCACCAAGGGTATAGAATTTCACACAAATGGAAGGCATTACCCCTTTTTGTTTTATAGGATCGAGAGATAAGAAGATGAAACCCAACAACACCAGGGTAAAAGAAAAGTAAAGCCAAAAGTAAACCATTACCACATGCATGTTCCTAAAGTAAAAGCCACAAAGTACAAAAGATGACCACAAAGGTAAGTACCAAAAGAAGAAAAACAGCAACTACAACTGCCCCATTGTCCGAGCTAGTATGGTCCCGTGCGATCCCCGGAGTCCTCCTGGAAACCTGAAAGCAGTTTTATATATAAGTAGGGTGAGCATACAAGTACACTCAGTAGGGAAAACCAAAGACTCTCGTGCACAAGTAGGGGAACGTACTAAAGTCTCGTGAGAAAAGGAGTAAACTAAACACATATCAAGGTAAACTATCCACCCAAGACTCACCAAGGCACACTCCCCAAATAACGCAAGTCAAGTAACATATATAATAAGAGCACATCGATGTTTGGGAACCCCATGCCGCTTTCCCACTGGTTATTGAGACATCCAACGCATCGAACCAATCCCTCCATTATCACCGTAGTCCCACTGCCACACCCGCCCGCACACACTTGGGCCACAACCACACGCAACTATGCTTGCAAACACCTAGGCCAGAACAACCACCACCACGCCCGAAGACACCTAGGCTAGAAGATCCACTGCCATGCCCGAAGACACTTTGGAAACCACCTGCCGCACACACCTGGCCAACCACCACACTGCCCCGCCCGAGGGTTCTTGGGAAAATAATGGACCTCAGGCCACCACATCCTGCCCAAAGATACATGGGCTATCTAGGAAAGGGAGCAGAAAATGAGCTAATAAGCAGCCACTAATAATAGTGTTGGGAAAAAAACCCTCCCCCATGAAATGGGGATGTTCGGCACTAACTGCGCAACTTGGGTGGGGCGCAAATAAGAAACACAAAACTAAAAATATAGATATAGGTAACAATAACTCACCCAAAGTTTAGGTTTTCCTTCAGCCATCCTAAAGATCACAATAGCACTAAGTTCAAGTCACGACTCTCGCCAAAAAAAACCCATTTGTCCCATTCTTGCTTCATGTTCAGTGATAATGTTTAAATAAGTTTAAGCACTACTGGGCGACTAGTAAGCATAGGCACAAGTCCAGGAAAGTAAATAGTAAAGCATCAACCATAACACCCACAACCGGTTCTCAACAACAGAGGATCCCACCCCAATTCGTGATATAAACAAGGTAACCACCTGGTCTTAAAACTCGCAAAAACTAAATCCGTAACAACAGGGAATCTGATTCCCAATTTCACATCCACCGAGAGTATAAAAACAGGGGATCCCATCCCCTCCCACATCTCCCGTAACCGGTCCATGGATGAAGAACAAACAAACCACTACCATCAAGCAAAACAGGACCATGTGTTATTTTCAGATTTAAAAGATTTTACATGCTCCATGATTTCAATTTCCGTGTGTTTTAACCGGGGTTTATCACAGAAGGGTTGATCCTGGTGATTTCAATTCATTCAGCCGGGTATACATGATTAACCAATTTACTTTTCACAGCAGGAGTTTAAAATTATAAAACAAGCCATTTAAAAACCTACGAGGGGTTCATTAGTGCACAGACAACGACCACCAACAGCCTCGATTTTTAGAAGGCGTAAGCCAGCATAACTCGGAAAGATGGTCATAATATAAACAACATCAACGATCACAGCCCCCCCTTAATTCTTTATAGAATTCGTTTATTATATTTATTTAGAAATGGTTTATCCAAATCTACAAAAACAAAAGCACCCCCACCCCACATGATACACAAAAGAGAGAGGCGAAGGAGAAATTCCCTACTTGTTGATAGACAATCGACGCTTAGGCTGGGCACGAAACTTTACGGATAACTATGCGGCTCGCCCGATGCACCAAAATTTGTTCGTGAAAATCCGTGATCGAGGAAAAAAGAAACCATGCTTAACCCTTAGTTTATAAGGGTCGCGGACGGTTGAGATAAGAACGTGAAACCGCATAAGGAGAGGGGGTCGTGGGTTGACCATGCGGCCCCACTCATCATTAAGGGGGTCGGGTGGTTTAATCAGACTCATTAATTCATTATGTATTTAATTAAATATCTTATAGAGTTACGGGTCTTTAAAACACGCTCAAACAGGTCAAAATAGTGTTTAAAAAACTAATTGCGCAAGAAGGAACGCCACTAGAAAGAACTCGCAGGAGTAGGCCAGAGCCACCGGTGGGTGACGGCCACCGGTAGGCGAAGGCCACTGGTAGGCCAAGGCCACCGGTAGGCCTACCAGTAGGCCAAGGTTACTGGTAGGCCAAGGCTACCGGTAGGCCTACTACCGTTAGGTTAAGGCTACCGATATGCCTACACCGCCGTGATTCCCAGACCAGAAAACCCAACACGAGATTTTTTCAAAGTAACGGATCCCCACAAAACCCAGGACGTTACATATCCAAAATTGAATTTGGAGTCTACAATACAAGGATATTTGGATTCTATTTTGTAGGAATTCGTATCCTAAATTCTGTAGAATTATGGAGTCTAAATTTCAAGGAAATTTGGAGTCTGTATTCACAAGAATTCAGAACCTAAACTTACAATGTTATGAGTCAGAGTTCATGAGAATTCAGAGTCAGAACATAGAAAAGTTCATAACCAGAATTTGTAATCAAAAATCGTAGTCGAATGTTCTATAAGTTCATAATCACAATTCAGAGTCTAACTTCATGAATTGTCGTATCTAGAATTCAGACTTGAACTTCATAACGTTCATATCCAGAATTCAGAGTTGAACTTCATGAGATTTCGTATCCAGAATTTAGAGTTGAACTTCATGAGAGTTTGTAACCAAAATTTGAATAATTAAACAGAATGCTTCATATCTAAGTATTATATGATTCTGAGGTTTTAGTCTTATTCGTAATTTTACACTTAGAAAAAAATTGATATGTATAATTAAAACGAGGTAAGGTATATTTCCTTGGGGAAGGGAATTTTTCCTTATAGGGGTAGAACAAAGTGTAAAATAAAATTTTCCTGAATATAAGGTGTTTGTGATTTTCAAAACAATAAGGAATCGTGAAGTCATAAGGAAAGATTAATGACTCAACAATCTCCCCCTTGAATTAAGGAGCGGAAAATTCAAAAGGAAAACCTTATTGACTCAGAAATCTCCCCCTTTTTGGAATGCACAAACATCCTTATGAAAAAGAATATAAAGTCTTAGCAAAAAAATTTCTAGACTTTGAAAATAAAACTTACCTCCCTTTACATATGAACAATTGTGATTACGACTAACTCCCCCTTAGGCTTTGGAACACTTAGGATCATATTCTAGATTTCTGGAATGAGAATTTTCATTTTAATGTGGAAATATTCGTAATGAGCACTCTCACTTAAATAAAATCTCCCTTACATAGGTATATTTATTCTTTACTTAGATGTCTTTTTCCTTCTCCCCTTGGAATTATTTTTCCTTCTCCCCCTTTTTGATTTTCAAAAAGTGTTTGAGGGAATGGAAAACAATATAGTACCTAAAATATTAGTATAGACATGAAAAAAAGATAGGAAACCATAATTTCATTACGATTGAAAGAATTTGTAAAAGGAAAATAATTACAAAAAAAGATCTGATTTGAATCTATTTTGCTTCTTTTTCCTTAGGCATTAGCTTCTTCACAATGGTCGTCACCTTTTTCATCTCTTTGTGATCCTCCTCTGCTTTCTTTTCTAATGCTTTGATCTTGTCTTCCTTACCCTTCGTGGCCTCTTCCTAAGCCTTCAACAATTCGGCTTTCTTCACTATCTTTTCTTGTATCTCAATCCGAAGATCCTTTTCTTTTTTCATTATTTGAACAATATAACTCAGCTTCCCATTCAGATCATTCACCTCTTGAATCCAAGAATTTTGTTCATGATTTAGATTTTTCCTGAAAGAAGTTTGTAAAATTCTTGATTTTGGTATCTTCAGTACCAAAGGCTTCCTTGAAATCTTCTTGAAATTGATCATGTTCTTCCAAATCTTCAATGATTTTCTTAGACCATTAGGTCATATTCTTGTAAGATTTTATGTGGGCTTCATAGTTAATCAGTAAATTTTAGTGATCAACCTCAATCTTAACACATCTATCCATCACAATAGATACAGAGTCTGACGTTTGATTCATGTTATGTTGAAGCATCTTGCATATAGAATCAATTGCTGGAAAGATAGGAATGGTCTCCACCATCTCTTTCAGGGACTGAACAACAAAATCATGTTCTAAGGAAGATGACTTTGAATCAGATATTTTACATGGAGATGATTCTTCCTCTAACTCTTCTAGCTTCCTCTTAGAGGTTCCTCCAGCTTTTTTTCCTCAAAATATCATTAGTTGGGGTATCAACAACCACTTTTTTACCCTAACTGATTTTTGGAATAGATTTTTCATCAGGAGATTCATTCTCACTTCCAAATAACTGTAAAATCTTATCTTCACCAACTTTTTCCTTCTCAGCTATAACTTCAATATCCGAAGGAAGAATGAAGTCATGATTATGACTCTCTTCCTCTGACAACTTATTTACTTCCTCTTCGTCACCCTTCTCAACAGCTCCAGGAGTAGCAATTTTTGAGGATCCGACTTGAGATGTCTAGATTGGCAACTTTTCGGAATCACTTTCCTTTTCCTTATAATCTTTAACTTACTTAATCACATCATCAGTGCCACCACTATTCTCAGATTCTTGTACTTCTTCTGAAGATTTATTGTGTTTCTCAATCGTCTCTTGTGGATTTTATAGAGTCAAAAACCTCTTACTCAGAGTCTCAGGTAATTTTTCTACTAGGAAAGTTTCCGGCACGAGAATTTGTTCGGATGCAACTTTAGTGGCCTTTAAAAGAGACTGAACAATCTCTGCCTCAGACATATTCTTCTTCAGCTTCTTTTCCTTTGTTTTCTTCTCAAGCTCTTCAGTAGTTGATACCTTCATGGACTTATCCTTAGCAGGATCCAAACTGAACTATGGCTTCCCTGCTTTTCTATTCTTCTTATCCTCCCTCCACTTTGCTACAACTTCATCTGGGTAGGATTTTTGTTTCTTTGGTTTAGGAGGTTTGGATTTGACTTCCTTAGACTTAGGGGTTTTGTCTTCTACTTACACTTCCTTCAACTTCCTTCTTTTTCAACAAAGGACAATCAGGTCTGATATGACATGTTCTTCTACATTCATAACATATAACTTCTTCATCTTTATTATCTCTATATTCTTTCTTCTTGTACTTATTATGATGATTATTTTGATCTACAATCTTGTTCATTCTCTGAGCAAGATTAAATAATTCATTCTCAAACTTTTCTATGTCACTATATTCTTACTGAATAATGACTTTCATTGTCTTTGATCTAGTTACACTTTCTGGGGTCTTGGCTATCATATGATTAGAAGTGGTTGTAAAATCAACTCCTTCATTCCCATTCTTCTTCTTAACATTTTATGCATCTCTCTTCATTCTAGTTTCATGCTGAAGAAGAGTTCCAAAAACCTCATCTAAGGAAATCTTAGTGACTTTCCTATTTTCATCAATAGTTGTCCTTTTGGATTCCCATTCATTTGGCATGATATCTATGATCTTATCAACAAGATCCTCATCATCCAAAACTTTTTCTCCCATAGATTGTAAACTATTCATGATATTCATAAACCTTAGTTGTACTTTGCTTATAGGTTCTCCATAAAGAAATTTAAAGGCATGGTATTCAGCTCTAAGCATAGATCTTCTTGACTCTATGACTTTAGATGTACCAAAATGTGTAACTTCAAGTTTCTTCCAGATACTGTTTGCAGCTTCACACGATGATATTTGACTATAGATGATCCTAGTCATGGAACATAACAAAGTATTTCTAACTCTGAAGTTTTTTTTTATATTCTGATTTTTCCTGATTCATAAAGGTTCTCAATTCCCTTATCGAAAATCTTATAACCTCCAGTCCTCATTAGATAGTTATCAACACTAGTATTGATAAAAAATGTCTTTATCCTATCTTTCTAGTACTCATAATCATTTCCATCGAAAACTAGAGTTATGGCATGATTTAGATTATCAACAGAACCAACATTTAAACCTTTCTTCTTTAAGAAAATATTTGGCACACAAACTTGTTAGTATTAAAAGTTTCAAGACAAGAGAAAATATCCTAAGCAAGGAACTAGATATTGTATCTGTAAGAAAAAATGAATCCGAACTATATGAGTCTGAAAAACAGATTCTGAAAAATATTGAATCCAGAAGTTCAATTCTGAGAATTCCCTTCTGAATCTAATCATGAGATTAATTCCTATTGAACCAACCCTCTGATACCAATTGTTAAATTGGTACAGAATTCAAGTTAAATATTCCAAAGCAAGTAAAATATAAAACAATGAAAACTTGATCAAGGAAAAATTATATGTGAATATAAGTATTTCAGAGACCTTCCTCTGATACCAATTGTTAGATGGTATGTCTGAGTATGATATACTCTATAATACCAAATATAGGATCGAATATATAAACATGAGATGGTCATGTAAAAGAAGGGGGTGAGATGTATACTTTAAAAATCCTTAAGGAAGTTTTGGGTAACCACGATTCATAACACCTCTAAGTTCTATTATCTTGCTTGATTCCAGAAAAGTGACTCCAGAAATGAAACATAACAAAAGTTTACACCAACTAAGTTTCTAACTTAAAGCATATAGATTCCTATAAAATCAGAGTACAAGTTTAAGGAAGTGTATAAAAGTTATACTTTCATAAAAAAATAAAATACACAGTGGAAAACAATATATTACAAGTAACAAGTAATAACTCTTTTAACCCAATGAGGAGGGTATCCAACAACCATGGATAAGAGGTCCCTTGATTTATATTTTCAAAAAGTATATCTTACCCAAACCCAGGTAATCTCTCAATCCGAAGATTGGTATCTGTCTTGCTATCCCCATAAGCCCTCGATTTGTAAGAAAATTGGAACCTCTAACATTACAACACGAAGTCTCTGATTTCAAGGAAATCAAACCTCTGCACTAAGAAAATATGTACGAAGCAAAGTTTGAACGAGCAGTTCAAAACTTTCTACATGAAGCCTGAGAGTTTATAAGAGCCTCTCTCTCTATAAATCTCGTCACCAAAACTTTTTCAAAAGTCTCGATAAAATTCATCATGATCTCTTTCAAATGATCTCCTATTTATAGGCACGGTTCCAACGGTCGGCTCCCTCCTCCAACGGTCATATTTTTCCTTAAATTTCTAAGGGACCTGTACACGTGTCACTCAAACAACGGTTAGTTGATATTTGAAAGCACGACATCATTTTATATCAAAATGAGTGTATGCATAACTAGAGTCTGATATTCGGAATGTAAGTAAATGAATGTTCGGATTCTAACCAAAATTGAATTCGGAGTCTATAATACAAGGATATTCAAATTCTATTTTTTATTAATTCAGAACCTGAATTCTGGAGAATTACAGAGTCTGAATTTCAAAGAAATTCAGAGTGTTTATTCACAAGAATTCGGAACCTGAACTTACAAAGTTCGGATTCAGAGTTCATGAGAATTCGTAGTAAGAACATAGAGATGTTTTTAACCATAATTCGTAATCAGAATTCATAGTCGAACTTTCCATAAGTTCGTAATCTGGATTTGGAGTCGAACTTCATGAATGTTCATATCCAGAATTCAGACTTGACCTTCATAACGTTCATATCAAGAATTCGAAGTTGAACTTCCTGATAGTTCGTATCCAGAATTCGGAGTTGAACTTCATGAGAGTTTGTAACCAAAATTTAGAGTCTTAAACAGAATTATTCATATCTAAGTATTATATTATTCCGAGGTTTTTGGTCTCAATCAAAATTTTACACTTAGAAAAAAAATGATATGAATAATGAAAACGAGGTAAGGTATATTTCCTTGGGGAAGGGAATTTTTTCTTATAGGGGTAGAACATAAGGTAAGATGAAATTTCCCTTAAGATAAGGTGTTTGTGATTTTAAAAACAAGAAGGAATCGTGATGCCATAAGGAAAGCATAATGACTCATCAATCTCCCACTTGAATGATGGAATGGAAAAGTCATAAGGAAAACCTTATTGACTCAACACCTGTTTCGTTGTTGGAAAACCATTATGAATATACATATATTTTTATGATGAAACATGGTAATCTTAAAATTCTATTTCATTTCAACATACCCATTATGTAAAACTTTTCAAGGTCATTCAACTTAATTTATCAAAACCTCAAAAATTATGCACACCATCCTTGGATACTAAGTATAATGACCCATCCTTAAACATTTAATAATCTTGAGTTTCATGTCATGAAATAAATATCTTACATTTGAGAATATTTTTAGGGTTATAGTTTTATATAATTAATCCCATAACTCGTGTATAACAAAACCATATAATAAAAGTAGAAATATACAATCAATATCCATTTTTCTCATAATATAAAACATTTAAAATAAATAATGATTTTTTATTTAGTGTATATCTTAAATAATTTCAACATATCTTTTTTTATTAACTTTCTTATCCATAAATCCTATTGAAAATTGTTTGAAAATGTGGGATGATCATAAAAAACTCAGTATGGAATATAAAAAGAAGAAGACTATTACTCTAGTGAAAACATGAAAGCCTATGAGAATAATTTTCTAAAAAACCCAACTTTTTCCCTATAATGTTAATTATCATTGTTTTAATTATATAATTTAAAATAACTTTTGAAAACGCATGATTTACAAGAAATGTAATTATCAATTATATAGAAGTCATGTAGTTACCTCAACACCTCATCTCATAGAACCCCAAAAAACCATTAAAATTTGAATAACCCTACAACCATATTCGAATATAATTATATAGAGAAGACAATCATTACCCAATGCATTGGAGTGATATCTAAGAGGACCTATATTATTAGTTATAACAAGTATACATGGTTCTATCAGGGTTCAAAAATCATATATAATGTCCAAGAACTATAAGATGAATACAAAATTTTATGATTTCACTTTTTCATCAAAAAATGATTTTAGAACCTCTTTTAAACTCATATGAAAATCACTTTTGGGTATCAAAACACCATTTTAACTTAAAACACCATTTTCAATGAAAAAATAACAAAATATTAATAGTGGGTTTTTTGTTTAATTAAATAATAAATCATCAAAAGAAACCGATAAATCATAAAGTATAAAAAATAGAGGAAAATCAATTTCAGCTTTTACCTAAAGAATACAACATTATTTTTTTCATTTTTCAGAATGTTTCATATAAAACAAATAAAAATATTAATTTTAAAACCAATTTAAAATAATGTAAAATGTGTCATTAAATTTTCTATGTATTTATTTTTTGCCCATATAATTGTTTTTCAAAAAATCATTTTAAAAACTTATACATGGAAATTAAGGGGTAGTAATTAAAACATTCAAACATATATTATTAAATAAAAATACCTTATCACATTGGTAATATTTGAATAATAAGCCACATGAAAGAATAAAAATAAAAAAACATTAAATACCATGAAAATAGTGAAATTTATGATATAAAACATCAAATTGGATTTATATACATGTCATTAAATATTATAGGTGTATAACATCAAAATATTATTCAATGAAAGGAAATTGAGATGAAGTTTCTTACCATGATTCTGACTTGTCACATGTGTCTTTACCTTCCTAAAAAATAAACTTATATTAACTATTTACATTTCAAAAAAAATAAATGTTATTATTAAATTTTCTTCACTTACTATTAAATAATCAAATAATTTAACATCAGTTGTTTTGACCATATTCATTTTTGTGTCAAAAAATAATTTTTAGGTTGAATATGGTCAAAGGGGTATTATTTAAACATATAAAAAATATAATCATTAATAAATATTATATTTATACATTAATTAGAATTTTGATAGAAATCCTGAATGTTGTTTTGGATAAATTAAGTATGACCCAATCATGGAGATGGTCGGTCATACATATACATAAACAAGGTTTCCAATTTCATTGATATTTCTGGAAAGTTGTTATGAAATATTTTATCTTTCAAGAAATATAATAATATCATAAATCCATTATTATTTTATTAAATATACTTCTATATATCATCTATGTGGTGTGGTGAGGAAAAGGGAGTCTTGTCGCTTCGTGAAGGTGGAAGTGCACACGTTCACCTATGAAGTTATCATATCTAAGTGAGTGATATGGTTTGAAAGAAAATGATAAATTTTATTTTTTTAATGATTAATATTTACTTAATATCCAAATTATTTTATTTATGTAACATATATTCATTATATTTACCCTTATCACCATCCATGTAAAGTCTTAGTGAAAATTAATCACTTCCCTTCGTGAGGCGGTAGTCCTCCAAACACATGATGGACATTATCATATCACCTATGGAATGGATTATAAAGTAGTATATCTTAAATAATGAATCAAAAAGTATAATTATTTCTATATACCATATGTATACTTTACATATATCAAAATACTCCACTTTAATAGGTGGTAATGTGAAAATGAATGACATCGGTTTGTGAGGCGGTAGTCCACCGTAGACACTAAAGATGATTTCATATCCCATTTGATAGAATATGAGAATAATTTATGTTATTAAATTAACATAATATCATCTCTTTATATTAAATATAATTATTTTATTATATAACCATGGTTTATGAATAATTTAAGGGGATTGTGTTGGAACGAAAATAATAATTCTGGTTGAAGAACATTACCTCTTCTTTAGGTAACTTCTTTTGGTTTTCAACAAAGGCCTTATTTAGTAGGATTAATTCCAAAAATAAGGCTATTAATATGATATTAGGTAATTATATATGTTATTTTGTTACGTATTTTAATCACAAATGTTTTTTATGGTTTTAAAATAGGAGGAGTAGGGGTGGCCCTTAATAAGTGTGGTGAGTAGAATAATTTTAATTTTTGAAGATAATGAATTCCACTAACATTTTTTTCATGTCACAAGGATCCAAAAATAAAAAATTATCTATTATTGAAGGTATAAATTCTAAATATATCCATAAAATATATTATAGACAAATATTTTGGCCATTTTAACGCTTTTCTATTTTGTTTAACCCCCAATAAATCCATTTTTTACCTCAATCATTTTATTACATTCTTCAATTTTCAACAATATTATTTCTAAATAATATTTTTAAAATGTTATAAAATATAAATTATTCAAATTTAAAATATGGAATAAATACTTTCAAATTAAATTCATAGAATTGTCAAAATTTAATTTAAAACAATACGCAAAGATGCAATGAAAAAGCGGGTTTTCAAGGATATTATTTTTTGAACAGAGGATGATTTTCTATCAAATCTATGAAAAAATAATAATCATTTTATGTAATAAAATAATTTTTATTTGAAAAAAGTGAAAACATAGGCTCTTATATTCAAGAATTAATAAGTTACACAATACGGAAAGAGGGAATTTAACATTTGTCCCAACAAGAAGAGGCATCATATCATTATGAACATTTGTCGTGTGGATGATTCTATCTTCCAAGAAAACATTTTTAGAATGACCATATAAAATTGGGGATTATTAATTAATTAAAATGGATAAACATTATGCATTCAAACACATTTTTTAGAAAAACCAATTTTAAACAAAAAACAAACTTACAATTAAAAATAATATATAGTTGGTTAAAAATTAATAAATAGATTAAATATAAATAAATAATACATATTTTACCTTACATCATATTCGAAACATATTGGTTCTTTTAATATATTAAAATTATAGAAATGAAAATGATTTTAAAAAAATCGGTATTTTTTACTATTCAATGAAAAATTAAAATTTTCCAACACATCACAGAATTTCACCGTAGTTAAATTTTAATATTATGATTTAAAAAATGATATTAATATTTTTATATTAAAATTATAATATTTATTCATAAAACATTTAAATAAAACATGATGATAAAAATTCTTAGTTAAAACCATTTCCATATTTATTTAAAATTTATTTAATATTCTATAACTAATATAATTATATAATTAAAGATAATAAATTTGAAAATTATTTTTTATATAATTACATGGTTTGTTAAAAATAATGATAATTTAAATTTATTTTCTATTTGGGGAAGATATACATGAGGCAAGGACGTGTTAGGTCTTGGTAATGATTTCATTAATAGGATTAACTAACCCATCTTTAGGGAAAAACAAATTTTAAAGGATGAGATTGTTGTTATTATTATTTTTTACTATAGTATAAATGTTATTTTACCTTGGTGATACACTTATCTTGTGATTCAAATTATTTCTAAAATTTTACACATGTGCTGGTATGGAATTATGTTGTATATGCATGTATCATTACAAGAACTAAGGGGTTATGTGAAATGCATTTGTTAGGAAAACATGAAATAGAATTTTATAATATATTTCCTTAAAAAAGAGGAAAATTAGGTTGTGGGGAATAAATTGTATTCTAATTTCGTTTTTTATTATTAATGAATAATTTTTGATAAAAATGTTATTACTATTTCAAATTTAAATTTATTAAATTTATTTTTTCAAATGGTGTTAAATGAAAATATTTTAACTTAGAATGATATTTTCCCCATGAGGTAGTCAGTGGCCCTATATAGGGATGGTTGGGTGTTATGATTGTGTTGTGGTATAACCATTTGATATAATCTTTGTATAGTACCTTGATTATGTCTAGTTCTTAACCTTATTATGTGTTACCATGTAAGTTATTTTTTATCTTCTCTGAAACATGTATTTGGAATTTTAGAGGGATACATCCGTGATTTTTTTTCTGATTGGGAACCAAGAGGTCATTTATGAGGATTCATATTTAGTAGTAGGAAAAGGGAAACTTTTGGTTTCAGTTGATAGGGAGGGATATTATTTCCTTAAAAATTTCAACTACATTATAAATATTATAGAGTGAATTCCAATGTAGTATATGTTGAGTATGTTTGATCTAACTAGGGAGTTCCAGCTATAACATCTATAGATGTTCGCCAGTGAGGGTTAATATGAGGAATCTGAGAATTTGATTGAGTCTATCAAGATAACAATTTACCACTTAGATACTCATTTTCAGAGGTGGATTAACTTGTAATATTACAAATTATGTGGACTCTGGAAGCATTGGTGAGATATTTAGCTCCACTATATGATGTTAGAGGGAATGGATTTGAATTAATTCGAATAGATGTTCTTGAAAAACATTTCTCGCGATACCCTATGATAGGAAATAGATAAAAATATTATATATTTAACCCAAGTTACTATCTCAATGATGAATTATGCAGGATTCTTCCAGGATTAGTTTTTTATCATTATAAGGAGACTAGGTATCTATAGTGATGAATTTTCAAGATGCAATCATATGTGAGATAAAGTACAAGGTAATTATTTTCAATTAAAGTATGTTCACTAAGGTGGTGAATTAATATCTCATATCTGAGGGGAACCTGGTGGAGGTATTTAGTGGTGGGGAGATACTTTCAATAGGGAAATTTGGTGGTGTATCTTTGTACATTAGGATGTGTTGTTATGAGAACATTCATCAAGGTGGTGTATGGAAATACAACTAGGGGATAGAATCATACTCTTGGGAATGTGATCAAGTGGCCTTTAATCAGTGTGGAAATCCTAGTCACATTCGATGTTAGTGTATTTGACCAGCATTAGACTACTGATCTTGTCAAAGGATAGGGAACATACAACGGTTCTATGGTACCCCTCAACATATAGTTGTAGGTAGAGGACCTAGTCTCATACAAAGCACTTAAAGGGTATCTTCTACACTATATTATTCTTGAAGTTGGAGTTCTACTCATTGTATTGGTTGTGGTGGAGGATGATATCCATCAATAATAGAGAGACCATATCAGTAGAGTAGTGTATCTCATTGGACCTCAAAAGAGACCCCCAGTAGAGGGATAAATTAGTTACATGTAGTCCTATCTCTAGTCCTGGGTATCGAGATGGGGTTGTAGAAATTATAAGGTACAATTCTTGTACATTCTATGTTTGATAGTAATTTAATTGATACCAAATCATAAAATTATTTTATATCTACTCAATTCATTAAGGTGTTGGTCATGTTGGTAAAATTTCAACATGGGGTTATGTCGATCGACACACCATTAGGGGTTCTATTAGAGGCCAATGATCATTATTAAGAGAGTACCCTTGATATTGGTGGGTACCATATCCTTTGGTATTGTTTCACTTTTAGATGATGGTATTTGATTTAATATTGAGAATGGAATGGTTGCTTTCTTACCTATATCACATTGAATATTACTATTAAAGGGTAACATTCACATCTTTTGAGGGTTTATTATTTGTTTATAATGGTGAAGGGAATATCCAAGTGTTCTGTGTGTGGCCAACCTATCAATAGCTTTGTGATATCATATACTTGGTTGTGATTGTTTTAATAGATGATATGGAAGTATAACATAATTTCTTCCCTCTTATAGTGGATTAGTTTTAGGCCAGTTTCAGGTAATGTTTTCATGTTTTACACGTGAGAGAAAAATTAAGTTTTCTATTGAGTAGGTGTATGCAGATGAACCAGTTTTTATTAAATCAAATAGAATGAAAACAACAGATAGAATCAGACCCAACACCTTGACATCATTTTGAGTACACATAGATAGAATCATTTATAAACTAAGAAAACATAGCATCATTTCTAGATTGATAAGGTGAATTTGTTGGGCCACATCATCAAAGAAGAAGATATATAAGTTGTCCCTAAAAAGATTCATGTACTAATTTATTAAGAGTAGCCCAATAAAATTACATCTGAAACCCTTTTCTTTGTATTACTACTAACGGTTCATCAGTGACTTTTCTAAATTTAAAATTCCACTCTCAAACATGACAACGAAGGGAAAAAAGTTTGAGTGGTATATGGAATGTGTTAACGTTTTCTAGGATTTTAAAAGGAATTTGACCACTAAATTGATTCTAATGTTACCCAAAATAGGGAAGGAGAATTTATTACATAGATTTCATTGGTTATAGAAAATTTAATTTTTATTTACCCCATATGGATCCTAGGGGATGACCAGGGTTGTCTCCCATAAAGTGGGGTTTAGAAGTTTCAGTATCATATCACTTATATATAAATATATATATATATATATTTATATTTTCAGCATATAAGTAGTAGATTACATATTGTGTTGATGTGTGTGTGATGTAAAAAATTAAAATATTGTAAAAAAGGATCATTAACATGTATTATAAATAAATGGAAGAATCAAGGGGTTTTCCATAAATAAAAATAATTATCCAACTATATTTTCATTTCATAGTTGATGATGAAATAAATAATATTCATACATAACCATCAACTAATAATAATTATAAAATCCTTTATAGTTTCACAAATCTCCAATATACATGGAATTTATCCTCCTTCATGGTTTGAAATGATGATTATTACACAATTGTAGAAGAATCACAGCAATCCACCCCACACACTCGCATCAATCCAATCAATTTTCCATGTCTAAGAGTGGATCAAAATATATTCAAGTGGAATAAATATTTTAACAATAAGACCACACGTTTATCTTTCATTTCAAATTTCTAATAACATAGTCTGATTTCCACTTTTTGATACAACACTAATGAATTTGTTTTAAGTAAATCTTCACTATCTTCATTTTAGTTCAATATTCTCCTAAATTAATGAATTTAATTTTTAAAATATGACCACTTTATTTTGTTTTTTTAATTTTCCCAACCATGTAAGTGTGAGGCACTACAAAATGTATCTTATATAAATTTTTATAGTGGTATTAAACTCACACACCTCATTTAATTATATCAAATATTTATTGTGGGATCCCAATTGTGCGTTTTACTCCAAAATCAAAGGACTTATATATATTTCATTTAAGTTGGTTCCCTAATGTGATATATTTTAGAGGGGAATAGTAAACATGGAGAAGTTTCCAAAATTATTGTGACATTAAGTTATAAATCTTATTTCAAAAAAATGATTTCACTCACACTCTCATTCCTAGTTCTAAAATTGAATTATCCATGAAAGTAATGATTGTGATCATCTAAATACTAAAATTTTAGATCCACTGAAATAGTTAACACTAGCTAGAAATTTAAACTAATTTGAGAAACATTTCCTTCAAATAAAGTTTGAAACAATAAAAAACTATACTAAATATATGAAAATTATTTACAAAACCTTATTTTTTACCATTTATATGTTTTTATAAAAAAATCACTAATAATAGTAAAAATATTTGTATTTATATATTGGGAGATAGTTCCTAAAATATCTTATATTGATTATATACATATATATTATAAGAGACTCACTAGAAAATCATAAAGTAAAATAGATAAAGGGAAAATTAAATGAATGAATAATAAAATCTATTAGATTCCTTCCCTCCACACACTTCATTTAAACTATATAATTTAATAATTTAATAAAATTTATGGAGTCTTCTCAAATTTTAAATAGGATAGATTGAGAAATGAATATGTTGGAAGGAGTTTACTTTTCTGTGGTTATTTCTACATTGACAACCTAGGTGGGTTGTGATTATAATTTTTATTTTGTTTTTAAATGGTTTTAAAAGAGGAACTAGGAGGTACTGTCTACTTCCTTTTCAATATAGAAAAAATAATGAATTATTATTTTATCCAGAATTGAGAGACATAATATAAAATAAATTAAAATCAAATAAAAATATGGAAGAATTATTGGGGTTTTCCTTCCTAATTGGTGACATATTTTGAATTCACATAACTAGATAGTCTCATGACTATCCCTAATATATCATAGGATGGGTTTTATTCCATTATAATCTCCACATTCAACTCCATCCAAATCTTCTCAACTTTACCTCTTGGATTCCCTTTTGATAGAGTTCTTTAGGCGCACCCCCACATAAGTGTGATCTACTTTATGTGTTGGTAATGAATATGAATAAATTGTTTATGAAATTATATATTTTACACATTTGTATTGGTTATATATTTATTTCGAATAAAAATGATAATCATTTAGGAGAAAAATAAATGTTTCCATAAAAACTATATTTTTTTAAAATACTATTTATTCTGGCTTTGTATACATACAGTAAAACATTTTTATAAATTATAGAAATCTTTTATTTCAAAATAATCTTATTTTTTGAATAATAAAAAAAAATATATTAGGGTAATTTTAATTGTATTTTTTTAAAATATTTTATTTCTTGATGTGTACTGAAAAATACTGAATTTTAATTAGACATAGACTTTTATTTTAAATAATTTATATTGTTAAATTATATTTTTAGTTAGTTTTAATATAAAATTAATTAACATTTATATCAATTAATCCAATTTTGGTCATTTGAATCAAATTCCTATTGAATTTAGGTATTAAAACATTTTATACTTTGGAACATTTTCACTTTAAAATCCTTTTTTCTTATCATGTATTGAGGATTAATTATAAATTTAAATGTTCCACTTATGTGAATTGAATTTGATAAAATTAATTACATATTTTTAATCATTATAATTTCTGATTTCTAATCATTCCAACATAATTTTTTAAAATAATTAATAGTGAAAGCATTAAAAATTACTTATCATTGTTCAAGAAAAAATTGATTCACATCGGGTAAAACTAAAATGATAAGAGTAAAATGGCTTATAAATTTGTAAAAAAAGTATTTTTGGGAAATATATCGACCCTTTATTCTCTATGGTTATAAAATGGTTCATTTTAGACCCTTGTGACATATGATAAACTTTGGATCACTCAATTCTTTTCATAAATACAAAGTGTGTCCTCCCGCACACTTATAAAAGGATACCCCATATCCTTTCTTGTTCACACCATCACACCTCTTTGGTTTGGAAAAAATATGGAAAATAATTTTCCATGTTTTCTACACTCATTATATAAGAATTATTTTTTAAAGAAAATCATCCTAGAAAGGATTCAATGAAAACCTAAGGAGGATACTCGAAAAAATAGTAATGTTCTTCACTAAACATCTTTATTTTACTTATTTTTTCAACTAGATTTATTTTTATTATAACATACTGATAAAATAACATCAATAGATTCCATATAATTGGATTTTTTTATAATACTGGACTGAAATATTACAATTTCTACTCCTATAAAATGGGTTACGAAATCATTATTAATGTGTATGTTGTACTACCACCTCACGAACCGATGTCATTCATTATTCCATTTCTACCTATCATGGTTGGGTCTTATGAGGGATATAAAGTATATATATTATATATAAAATATTTATATCTCTATAATCATTATATCATATATATCTTGTGACCTTATATTTTTTTTAGGAAATGTGATAATGTCCCTCGTGCTTACGATGAACTACAACCTCATAATGTTATGTGATTCTCCTTTCATTAACGCTTCACATGGAAGATGATACAGATAAATATAATGATTATATTTGATATAAAGAAATAATTACTGTATTAGTGAAATATTTATAATTATCTAATGATAATATATCATTTATGTTTTTTTACATTTAATGATTATAACATCATTCGTGGACGTGTGGACTACCACCTCCATGAAACGATGTGACTCTCTTCATCATCACACCACATGGATGATATATATTTATTTAAAAATAAAAAATATGGTATTTTAGAAATCAAGTTTTTTATTAATATTAATATATTACTTAAATAATTTCCATAATGGTCATTATAAAATGGAAATGTTCCTCATGCATATATATGATCTACCGTCTCTATGAACGTACCATATTTCATTTTTCACAACCATCATTCATGATTGGTTTTAAAAGTAAAATTGATAAAACAATATGATAATTATTTCGTGATTATTATTCTAGATATGATATGACTATATAATATTCTCAACAACCAGAACTCTGACAACAAAACATGTGTATGAAAATAAGGAAATTAACTCCTGAAATAGTGAAAATAACAAAATATTATTAACGAACTTGTAATAAGATGTCCTAAAAGGATAAGGTATGATGTTATAAATATTAATATGGTAATATAATATATAATTAATTGCTAAAAAACACTGAAAAATATTTTAAATCATATTATACTAAATGTAACCATATGATAATAGATTTATTAACTCCATTTCCACTCATTAGGTTAAACATATACATAATTGGTTGTGTCTTGATAATATTATGTGTGTCATGAATTTTGATTATTTTATGGTTCATTTTACACATTATCTATTTTTATATATAGTTTATACACATAATAAATCCAATTATTAATTCTCACATCAATGTTATGATCATTTTAAGGGTTTAGTTAACAATCTCATTATAATAAAGATAGTTTTTAATTGAATATCAGTTGAAGGAAATTTCCAGATCATTCCTTAATAAACCCATTACATTTTATTATCCTTGTTTAGTCTGGACATTTAAAAATAATAGTAAAATTTATCCACTCATTTTTAATTAAATTTATTTATAATTATTTTCAAGAAAATATGACTTTAATTCTCTCTTTGGTGGAAAATATATTTTCCTCTAAAATAATGTTTTCTAAAAAAATTATTTTTTTAAACATGTAAAAAAAAATTATAAAATGAATTTTCACCTATTTTTACCCTTTAATAAATTTTTTCAACGGAATATTATATCATTTTCAAAATAGTTCATGTTTAGATTTTTTCTAAAAATTTGAAAGGAATCTTTTTATGATTTTCTGAAAAAGGCACTTTCATAAAAATTTTACTATCAAAATGAAATTTTCTTTTTAAATTTTTCAACATGTATTGAATTACTTGCAATCCTGAACATCATGTATTTAAATATTCTTATTCATTTTTACAAGGTTATTTTTAATGAACTGTTTTTAAAAGATATTTTCAATGAAAATAATTTTCTAAATGTTTTTGAAAATGAAAAGAATATTTTCTTCAAAAAAAATTTAAACATAACTTTATAGTGTTTCTATTAATCAATAATAACAAAAATACGTTCTTACCCTAATTGTTATATGTTATATTAATACCATTTCTATTATTCTTTTAGATAGTTTATGATCATTTTGACCAAGGATAATATTGAGATTCACTTCATTATTTCTTTTTTGTAGAAATTATATTCTCCTTAGATTATTCACCTTCTTGGTATCATTCATAATTAAATTTCCCATAAATATACATATTATTTATCATGTATTTTTTATCTATTAAACCATATAACATTTCAACATGTCATTCTCTACATTGAATTTTATTTTTTAATATTGAAAAATATTGTGAAATTGGTATCCTTTACTCAATTTGGATATTTAAAAAGGCACATTATTTATAAATTAAATAAATTATTTGATATATGAGGAATGATTTGGAAATATATAACATGGGTGGGGCTTGGATAAAGATATCCCCTCAATGTATTAGTATTCTCATAGGATGAATCAATTGGCTAGCTTTAGCTAAGGGGTTTTTGTACCCTATATGTTATAAAGAATCTTGTGAAAGGACTTGACGGTAAATGTATCATGTACTTATAAAACATGGTATCCCATAATTAATCATTTCATTTATTAATTATTTATTTGTTATAATCCGTGATATTTTTAATATGAAATTATCTCTAGATTCATTTTATTAATTGTTATTAATTAAATGGATTTTTTTTCATTTATTTACTTTTCCATATTGATTATGCATTATCAATTCATTTAGTCGAGTTATTTTAATGGAATGTGGATCATGTTATTCAATATTATATATTTATTAGTCTTATTGATTTCTAAATTCTTCCTCTTTACTTCACCATTTATAATCATTTTAGCTCACCCTCATATTGTTTTCTTTATTCATGAATTCATGAAGTGTGTTGTGTTTGATATACAAGGATACACTAGAGGGAATAATGTAATTATTCTTGAAAAAAACATTTATGTTTTAATTATTGTACTCAAATGTACTATGGAAATAATGTATGTATCTAGTTTATTGAGACTACAAAACTATTTGATCCTTCAAGATGAAATTACTTATATCTTCTTCTACTTTAATAATGTAGCCAATGGCACTAGTATATAGGGGTTGGGTAACTGTATTTTATTTTAGACCATGATTACTAGAAACCATGGACAATATATTTAGGAAAACATATACTAGGCAACATAACCCTAAGAAATAATTTGAGGATAATTGTTGAAAAAATCATAAAGTTTTGGTATGAAAAATATTATTTGGGTTTTTCATTACGATACATCCTTGTATGGATAATAAAAGTTGATGTGGTTATGTAACAAATGTTCCTAAGGTAAATTACTCTAAAAAGGGTGAAATATGCTTGACCTGACCACCACCTATTTAATGAAAATGATATTATTGCAAACAGGTTTAGGATCGGAGAAAGACCAAACCTAAAACAAATTTGTTAATAAAACCAAGAGTGTGGCAGAGCAGGGGGTTTACACAGATAGGAGTAACAAACACCATGAGCATCCAAATCAACAAGATAAGAGAAAAAATCAGGAGTAACAAAAGACCATCCCGAGGAGGCCTCCAAAACAGCCCTCTCTGACAGAGTATCTGCAACCTGATTGGCCACTCTGGAAACATTAGTGGCCTCAAGATGAATGTGCTCAATCATCTGAAGGCATTAAATCTAGAAAGGGAGGATTTTCCATAGAACAGATCTAGATCGAGACTTGAGGATGTGCACCGCAGTTGAGTCAGATTCCACCCAAAGATGACGCCAGCCATAATGAGTGGCATACTAGATCTCTTTAATCCTAGGCCATAACTCAGCCTCAATTATTGTACCTTGACCAATGTAATGGAAGAATCATCCCTTAATAAAGCCTCGATAAGTTCGGAAGACACCACTACAACCTAAGGGACCAGGAGCACCCGATGCCACCCCATCCACATTTACCTTCAGCCAGTTTGGAATTGGTGGGATCCTTCGGACTGACTTCAGGACAAGAGGATTCTTGGAATGCCCTATAACACCAAATGATTTCAAAATAAGTAGTTCAGAACACTAATTTTTCATTGTCCCATGATGCAGCTTGGATGCTATCATAACATCCTGATAAATAGAACTCATTCTAACCTGAAAAGAGGGGCGCTGGCCTTCAAAATCAGCACAATTTCGCGCCTACCATAATGCCGAGAAATTACTGCAGTGGCAGTTAGAAGCATAGCACCACCTTGCTCACTCAGATGAGTGTGCTGTACATATTTGAGGACAGACTCATAGCCACTCATGTCCATATTAATGTCAAACACATCCTACAGATGTAACCAGAACCTACATGAAAAACTACAAAATATGAAAGTGTGATTAACATATTCTTCCTCCCACATGAAAAGATAGTAAACAGAAGCACGATTAATTCCTGATTTCTCCAACAGTGCCTGTATAGGCAACCATCCCTTCCACATCCTCCATAATAGTGTGTAACATGAGGGGGAAATAAAATCATTACTGAAAACTTTCAGCTATATAAGATTTCTGGAAAATCCATCACATAAATGAATGTATAACTCCCTTGAAGAGAAGCTACCAGTGGAGTTGGGGGTCCAAATTTGAGTGTTAGTATCAATAAAAATGTATTGCTGAATTTTCTGTTTTATATCCATAGGGAGACATCCATTGAACTCATCAGAATTAAGTGCATCAGCAACACAAAGATGCTACATGGAAAGGGGAATATTTATCACAGCATTTAAAGGATCACCAACCCAAGGGCTGGACCAAACATTCAAATTCGATTGCTTGAAAACCAACCATTGTGAGAAGGTCATAATTTGATGATATGAATTCTTGATATCAGACCAAGTGGATGATAAGACATGTAGTGAATAACCACTTTCTAGTTTGTGAAGGAATCTATGATTTTGAAATTCTAAAGACATATCCTCATAACTCAAATGATTCCAAGTGAATTTACACAACAAAGCATCATTAAAAACTTGAAGGTCATTGATTACAAAGCCTCCCATATCAACGGGTTTTGTACACTCTTTCCAAGCCACAGTAATCAACTTCCTCTTATAGATGGATCATGTCCACATAAAATTCTTGATTAGCACCTGTAACTCTTTAATGGGGGTTCTAGGCCATCTATAAACGGAGAAATCAAAGAAAAAAAGTGATGTAATAACTGAATTAATGAGACAGACCCTCCCATCCAAAGACATATTCTTCCCTTTCCATGTGGAAATATGAGGAATAATTTTAGATGATATGTTCTCAAGATGAATTCTTTTCACCCTACCCCAAAATAAGGGTACTCCGAGATATGTGAAAGGAAATGTTCCTTTTTTGACTCCAAGCATTATGGAAATTTTATTTTTCTTATGAAGTGTCATACCATCCCAAAAAACGCAAATGACTTATTCCAGCTTATCACTTGACCCAAGACCTCTTCATAGTGAATAAAAATATATTGAACAGAAGAAACAACACCTCTATCAGCTTTTCCAAACATGAGGATATCATCAGCATAGAAGAGGTGCGACTGAGAGAAGATATTCCTTCCAGCATTCAGATTCTTATAAAGACCAGCCTGTGCCAAATCATTAATACCAACACTCAGGTAATCTTCAGCCATCACAAAAAGCAAACCAGAGAGGGGATCACCTTGCCTCACACCCCTAGAGCATAGAAAATACCCCCTTGAGGATCCATTAAAAAGGACAGAAAGGCGAGCAATTGTGAAAATAGCATTGACAAGATTGATGAAAGAATTGGATATACCATGTTTCTTCAATATAGAGAAAATGAAGTCCCATTGGATATTATCAAAGGCTTTCGATATATGCAGCTTAAGAGAAAAACACACATTTCTAACCCTCTTCCTCATGATGTTAACACATTTAGAAGAAGTAAAAAGATAGTTTCGAATACTTATTCCTGGGACAAAACCAAATTGATTTGATATAATAACCCTCCTGGAAATATACCCCAATCTAGATGCAATGATTTTGCTGATAAGTTTGGGATTGTTGATCCCAATGGAAGTTGGTCTAAAGTCCTTGATATTTATAGCATTATCCTTCTTTGGTAATAAGGAAATAAATCAGGCTTTCACACCGTGCGACATTGAATCGTTAATGAAGAAATCTGTGACATCACCAATGAAATCTTGCCGAAAAATATCCCAATTAAACATAAAAAACTTATTGGTGAATCCATCTGGACCTTCCACACTATCAATATTAAGAGATAAGAGGGCGACCTTGATTTCACACTAAAGGGGGACTGTAATCATCATATTGGTATATTGATCATTAACTGTTGGAGAAATATTATAAAGTAATTTATAAGCAAGATCCTCATTATCACCTACATAGAGGCCCTCAAAGTAATTGGCAGCAGCAGCTAATATTTCCATTTTAGAATTTTATAAAACTCCATCAACTTCAAGTGAGTTTATACCTGTACGAATCCGTCTTTCTCTATAAAGACATTGAAACAACTTGGAATTATTACCCCCCTCTTGTAACCATATCAAATTATAAAGGTTTTTAAAAATCCTATATTGAAGCTTCAATAGATAATGAAGCCTAGAAGGAGCCTGAATCGCATCCATAGAGGGGACATTCTATTGTTGATCATCATTTTGGCATTGGTGTAATGCCTGCTCAGCCTCTTTAATATCATTTTCCAGACCATAGAAAGAATACTTAACCCATTCCCTAACCATTTTTTTGACAACCTTAAGCTTGCTAGCCAGGGAAACTAGGGATCTTGCATGTAGAGAATCATTCCAAGAATCAATCACCACCTCTATAAATCCAGGATCAACCAGCCATGCATTATAAAGTCGGAACGGTGGAGGAGAAGACCCCAAATTTCCAGCACATACATCAATCAGAATAGGACTATGATCTGAGTGATATTTTGGTAGAATGAGGCTAGATATTCTCAAAGGATCATACCCCTCCTCAATATGGACCAAGCATCGATCAATTTTACTAGATTTCTTCCCATTGATGGTGTATCTACTCCAAGTATAGTTACCACCCACAGTATGCACTTCAACCAGATTGCATTGGTCAATGCAGGATGCAAAATCACAAGTAGCCATCTTATTAAAACTCTCACCAGTTTTCTCCTCCGGCCTAAGAACCACATTGAAATCAAACAACACCATCCAAATATGAGAATTTTTCTCAGAATAACCATGTAATTCCTGCCATAACTCTCTTCTTTTGAGATATGAGTTAGCGGCATAGACAAAGGACACAGCGAGAGCAACCCCTTGCATAGCCAACTCAACTGTAATGCCCTTCTAATGAGAAATGCAGGATTGAAAAATAATACTATCATGCTTGAAAACCCAAAGATCATAGGACCCCTTGTCATTAACATGTTGTGAGACTAGATAGTATCCAATCGAAGACCATTTAAAATCTTTCCACCTTGAAATCTACATCCTTGGATCAGCAATACCAAAAACAAGAGGCTTGTTGGTCATAAGAAAGTTCCAAAGGGATTTGACCGTGGGAGGATTCCTAAGCCCATGGAAGTTCCAAAAGAGTATCTTATTTTAAAAGAGAATACTTTCCTCTAGTTTGAGGCCCATATGTATTCATGGAGTTCAGCTTAGGTTCCTTAACCTTCCCCATAGCTTTCTCTATAGGAACATGATCATGAGGATACACATCATTCTTCACAGAGGGAGCATATGGATACTTAGAAGTTCCATCCACCCAAATCTTTCCACTGATAGGTACCAACATATTGAGAGAGGGCTCAATACCCATGTCCGGAATTGTAGGGATTCTTCTACTGGCTATCTTTCCAGATAGAACTGGAGAAAAAGATTACTCCAGAGTATCCACTACCAAAGATTGCTCCATAGCAGCCCTTTCCAAAGGGGTATAACCAAGAGACACCTGCAAGGGACCACAGCTGTATGGTCATCTTGTATCACGTCCATATGCCTAAGAGTAGGCCCACCCAAGTGAGAGTCTGGGACAACAGAAACCATTCATGGCCCAAAAACATAAAGATCCTCTTGCTGCTTTCCATCAATCATATTAGAAGAAGAACAATCCGGTAGAGTTGGACATGCCCACACAACTGATGCATCAGTGTGCAGAGATTGCAACATACCATTGAGGTGCAGCTCGTCATTGATTTCATCTTCAAGAGAGGGAACATCATCATTCATCCACTGATCCGAAACTATTGTTTCATTGCAAATATCCTGCATGTCATCCATAATTAAAGAGTTAGAGGAATGCTGAAGGAGAAAATCATAATTGGCCATTTCCAACTCAACAATGCCAATTAGAGTACCCAAATAAGGATCCAATCCAATAGCCTCCTGCCTCCCACAGGACTATGAAGCTTTTAAGGAATTCCTACATGGGTGACCACCAAAAAAGATCTAGGACCTGCATTATTCTCAAGCCCATTGTACAGACTTTTTCGACATGATGATTCATCATGCCCATTAAGATTGAAAAGTGAAAAAACCCTGGATCTATTGTAGTCAGCGATGATATGGACAAAAACCAAGAAAATACCACATAATTTTGGCTTTCGTTCATAGACAATGTCCATATTAAACCTGCCATCCCTTGTGGTAAGGACCACCTCCTCCACCAGAGTACTATCCATATCCACTTCAATAAGAACCCTTGAAAAGTGACAATACCTTGGATTTTCAGTTTTTTTGTCAATTATTATCGAGTTTCCAACTAAAGATACAATGTACCAAAGAATCCTGGGGTTCCAGCAAATCCAATTGAGCTTGAAATATGAGTCCACACCTGAGTATATGTGTTCTTCACGTTGAAGGGATCAAAATGATGATCCCACTCCTGAATTATTAATATTCCAGGCTTCAATGATATGGATCGAAAACTCCATTCACTCCTCATATGTTCAGCAGATGGAAAAAGAATGTGAAAATATACTCTAACCATTGATGTCATATTCCAGTAACCAAATCCAAAAACCATGGCAATCCGATCAAACAATTCAATGAAATTCCACATTCACTCACCCTTCGATGTTAAAACATGTGCTATGATTGAGAATTTGAAAATCCTTAACCTTTCCTCAATAGCCTCTTGATTGGCTAAGACATGAGCCTTTCCCCATTCTTAATGACCCATCCAGGAGAGGGATACCCAATGTCAGAGAAAAAGAAATTGACGCTGATCTTACAACCTCAAAAATATTTTTTCAAAGACTAGAAGACTCCGGTGGATGCGGGTCCGTAGTATCCTTCCTACACATCACACAAAGAGAAAATAAATCCTTATGCCCAGGGATATCAGAGATTTTAGATACTAAACCTTCCTTGCAACAAGGAGCACCATCACCAGGCACACACTCTTCTTCCTCATAGTGTATACCCCCTTGCTCCGCCATCTGAAAATGATATTTAATATGCACCATATGTGACACTACTATGGTGTATGCTTAGGATAATTCATATTTTCTTTACAGTATATTAAAAATTATTTTTTAAAATTATGAAAATTAATGATCTAGGTTAAACATAGAGTTTCATATATTGATTTTTTTCAATTATACATCCTATATATGATTATATGGGTTTTCCAATAGGATTATTAATACTCACATTATTATTCTTTGGTATTATTCTATTGATCAGACCTACATAAATTGTGATAACATTGAATATTAAAGACAATATAGTTACCATAAGAAACCAAATGGGATAATTACTAGAGTGGAAGGCATCATTATTATGACAAATTAGATTTAATGAAATATGATTCACAACATATACATTAATTAACTCCCAAACACACTAAAGAAGTGAAGGATGGAGTTTCAAAATAAATTGAGTGGTGGAGAAAATAGAGAAAAGAAGGCTTGATTTCCATAATGCAATAAATGTGGAAGGAGACACCCTAGAAAGGGTCTCAATAGAACATAAAAATCATTTATGTGTGGAAAAAAGGACATAAATAAAATATTTTCTTGTAGAAAAATGAATCATATAATGGAAGGAAATAAATATCATCCTAATGATCCAAATATAGTTCGTTGTGTTATATCTGGGAGCCTGGTCAATATTTGAATCAATTCCCTTATATAAAGATAAAACCATAGACCTATTAAGGACCTAAATAGAAATAAAATGGATGATGTGTTTCTACGTTGGGATTCAAGAATTGAAACTTGTAACTATTTTTCTGATTGTATTTTGTTTATAAGATTTATTAAACATCTATGGATTGAGTTAAATTTTAGAATCATGAGTGAATTCATTAACATAATATATATGGATACCATAATGGTTTATGATAATAATATTTATCATAAGTTATATACATTAAATATCCCTTTTATAAAAGTATGTATACAGAATGTCACAAGGTTAAAAATATTTTGGAATAAAATTATGGAAATACAACCCATTTGTCTAGTACATGTTTTATTGGAAGATTTATTTCAACAATTATGCCTTTACATTTTATAAATACAAATTTAAATGTATTTTTATCCCTTAGAGGTAATATTATCATTAATAAAATTATAATAATTGTCAAATAAGATTATTAAACCCCGTAAAAATTATTAAGTCATACTAAAAACCATAGTATCAAGGTTATCTATTGATTAATTTTATTTCAATGATTTTCATCTTATTTTATTGGAACATTATGGAAATTATATCAATATAGTTTTAGAAGAAGGAAAACCCATATTCTAGGTGAAAAGACATCTCATCCCATAAGTACACGAGGATTGAACTAACGTGCAAAGAACGACAATGGTTTAGATCCTACCACTATACTACACGATGTCTTGGTTAAGGTGTCATTATTTTTAGTTATAATATTTTAAAAATAAATATTAATGACTAACAAATGGTGGTACCTTTGAGTTTTATAGATTAATTTAAAATGTTTGTTAAATTTTTAAATCAATATTGTTTTTAGAATATAATTTTTGACATATGTAAAGTCTTATTTTATGTATCTTATGATAATTAATAGTAATTTTTTGTGCTTCGGGTATAATAATTATTTTTCAAAATATTCATTTCCTGGAGTAATAAATGAATTGGAAATTGATATAATCAAAACCAAATGATTGAATTTTACTTATTAAATACAAACTTATCATGTGAGTATATTTACTTACATAAATATAGAGAGAAATAATTATCCAAATTTAGTAAAGAGATCTTGAAACAAAATTGTTATCAAATAATATTCATATGTAATAAATCATATAGTCATTTAAATCATCATAGATTTATGGTTTTTAGTCCCTTAACATTCCATTGATTATTTAATTTGATATGATCAATGACCCTAATCATTCTCTATAATACTTTAATGTTTTCCTCCATGTCCATATCTTCACTTGCCACTAATGTTCTTCAACATAGAATCCTAGTTATGTATTATTCTAGATGACCATCATACATATTCTTATCTATTATTATGTATATTTTATTTTAACCCTTTTTTTATTTTAATTTTATCCAAATTAATTTTTAAATATAAAAAAACTAATTAACGATATCATGTTTAAATTGGGTGGATGCACTTTAATTAGGGTTGGTAGAATATAACACCACGAATAATCTAAAATAATATCATTTTATGCAATAGAGTATATAACATGAAACACCATGTGTATAAGAGAATATATTAAATAAATTCAATAAATTTTACTTCTTGAAATGATCTAAACATCTAGTTTATCTTGTTTTACAGGGGTTTTTGAAGTTTATCGAATAAAAAATAGTAATAATTTTATTATTTAATATGATAGATATCGCATAACCCTTGAAATGGTGGACATGAATAGGTAAAAATAAGATTTGAAAATTTATATTTCAGACATTTTTTTATCTATGTATCACAAATAATAATAATGATTTATAAGAAAAAGAAATATTTTTGAAAAAACATTATTTTTGTAAAAGAAGGTATAGTCACACTTTGCACACATAATTTAAAAAAAATTCAAATACATTTTAAAAATTTATATGAAAAGATAAATTTCTTGTTTGAGATCAGAATATCAAAATTTTCTTGGGTTTAATATTTGTGATTTTTATGAAATATTTAGTTTTTTGATGAATAATAAAAATTACTGAATTTTAATTAAAACTACTTTTTTATTTAGATAATTTATAATATTATACTATATTGGGAATTGGTTTTAAAATATAATTATTTTAATTTTATATAAATTAATCCAATTTAGGTCATTTTAACAACTTTATACTTAATTTAGATTAAAAAACATTGAAATCTTTTGAATATTTTCACTTTAAAATCCTGTATTCTCGTCACGTCTATAGGATTAATTTTAAATTAAAAATTTTAAATTCAATGAATTAATATTATAAAAAAGTATTCCATATTTGGAATCAGAATAATTTTTAATTTATAATAATTTTAAGTCATTTTTTTACAAAAAAAGAATAGTAATTTCATTAAAAATTAATTACAGCTATTATGGAAAAAATTGATATAGTGGGGTTTAAAGAAATAAATAAGGGTGAATTGACTATAAACTTATACAAAAACTTATGACCATATTTGAACCATTACATTTAAATGGTTTTATAATGGTCCAATTTTTACCCTTTTGAATTTTAAAAAAAGTGGGGCACTCAATTCTTTTCAAAAATAATAATTATATCCTCTCCACCGCTTATAAAAGGACACCCCTCTCCTCTCTTAATCAAACCTTGAAAACTTCTATTTATTATCCAATAAATACCAAAATTACTTCTTAAATCACCTCCAATCATCCTATAATCCTTATTTGGGGTATAAATCCAACCTAATAAGGCTTTAGTGAAAACATAAGGAGGATACCTCAAGAAGAGGTAATATTCTTCAATAAGTGACTTTATTTTACTTATTCCTCCAACTCCGTAAATTTTTTTATTCCATGATGATATAATATATTCAATATATTATATTTAATAGTATTTTTTTTATAATATTCTTATGACCTAAAACCATAAATACTTTAATCAAATGTGCAATGAAATAAACATTTATCTATACAACAGACAATCGTCTCGCGAACTGATGTCGTTCATTTTTCATTTCCACCTCTCAAGGTTGTTTATAAAGATAGATATATACAATATATATATGTATTTATAACATATTTATACCTATGTATTAACTATATCATATATATGTATATATATATATATATTTAACATTCATTCTGTAGGATATGAGATAACGTCACTCATGTGTACGACAGACTACCGCCTCAGGAAGAGATATGTTTAGTCTCTCTGTAACACTTCTTATAGAAAGTGATAAAGATAAATTTAATTTTTATATGTGATATATATTAAATAATTAATATAATAATGACATATTCATCATTCATTAATGATAATATGTAATTTTTTACACTTATAGATGATAACATCGTTCGTGTACGTGTGGACTACCACCTTCAAGAAGAGATGTGACCATCTTTTCATCACCACAACACACAGATTATGTATGTATATATATATATTTTAAAAAATAAAATTTCATTTATTATATAATTATCATTACTTATGTGTAATATATTACTCACCTCTACTCCATAATATTCATTGAAAATGGAAATGTTACTCATGCATACGTATAGCCTAAAATCTATATGACCGTGTCATTCTTCATTTTTCATAACCATCAATAATTATTTTTTAAAAAAGATATATTTATGTAAAAATATTAAAATTATTTTATTATTATTATTATTAATATGTTATAACTATATAATATGCATAATAAATGAAACTTCCATAAAAAACATGCATGAAAAAGCAAGGTAATTAACACCCGAAACAATGAAAATATTGAAAGAGTATTAATAAAGGGTTAACAATATGTTTTAAAAGGATCCTATATGATATAATATAAATTAATATGATTATTTAATATGATAATAAAATGTTAAAAACCACTATATAGGAGTTAAATTCATCTTCAACCAAAAATAAATCATTAGGTAGGGGATTTCTTAACTCGATTTACACTCATTGTGTTAAAATTCTACTTCATTGATTATGAAATGATAAGATTATGTGTAAAATAAATTATTATTATATTATTTTTTATTTTCCTTTTTCTTCTATGGATTTTTATTTAATACACTAAATCTATAAATTCATTTCTCACATCAATTTTTTGATCATTTTAAGGGTTTGTTTAAAAATCTCATTCTAATCTAGATTGTTTATTATTGAATACTAGATGGTGGAAATTAATTGAAATTTTCCTAAAAAACCATTTAATTAACATATATTTTTGTTTTATATGATATTTTCAAGTAATATTACTATTTATTATTATTATTTTTAAATTTTTTTTAGAAAATATGACTTCATTCCACTATTTGGTCGGAAAATTTTTTTATTCTAAAACCATGTTTTATAAATTAGTTTTCAAAAAATGATTTTATCATTTTAAAAATGATTTAAAAAAGGATTATTTATTCATTTTTACTCAATAATAGTTTTTTCAGAAAAATCTAATGTTGTTTAAAAACAATGCATGTTTGGATTTTACTGAAAATGTGAAAGGAATATTATTGTTATTTTTTGAACAAGGAAATTTCCCAACATTTTTACAGTGAAAATGGAATGTAATTTTTAAATTTTATATCATGTATTAAATTAATTTTTATCATGAATATAATTTCATTGAAACTTACTTTTATTGTTTATGAGGTTCCTTTAAAGATAAATTTATATTAATTTTCAAATAAAATAATTCTCAAATGTATTTCAAAATGAAATTGTTGTTTTACTCAATAAAATTTTTAATGTTGTTTTATAGTGTTCAGATTCATAAATGAAATCAACAGATTATTTTTCTAGTAGTTATATGTTATATTTATACCATCCTTATTCTTCCTATAAATGATTTATGATTTTTTTGACCAAGGATAGTATTGAAATTCACTTCCTTGTTTCATTTCTATATCCATTAACTTCTCCATGGATTATTAACCTTTCTGTGATCATTAGTAATTAAATTTACCCAGAATATACATATTATTTTTCATGGATTTATTTATTTTTTTAACCACATATCATTATTGCATATGTTGTCCTACATTTATTTTCATTTGTTTATAATGGGAAATATCAAATAATCGTTCTTGTTTACTCAATACAGATGTTTTATTAGGAAAATTATTTATGATTTAAATTGATTATTTGATATATGAGGAATAGTTTGGATAGGTATGACACTGGTGGAGACCTAATATAGATAGTCTCTTGATGTATTGGTAGTCTCATTGGATGAATCGGTTCACTAACATTATTTAAGTGGGGTTTTTTTCCAGTATATTTTAAACTGTTTTGTGAAATGTATTGACGATGAATGTATTATATACCTGGTAAACATAGTGTCCAATAATTATACATTTACATCATTCAATATTCATTTATTACTATCTAGGAGTGTTTCACTATGACATTATCTGTAGATTAATTTAATTTTTATTTATTTATAAAGTGGAATGCGTTTTCAGTTTTTTACGTTTCCATATTTATTATGCCTTGTATATTCATACAGTAAATTTATTTAAATGTAATGTGTTATCATTTTTTTACCCTTCTATATTGATTATGATTATCTATTCATTAATGATTATGTAAAACATACCCCTTACCAAATATTTTACCTCACCCTTATTTTTTTCCATTCTTAGGAATCCATTAATTGTTTTGTGTTTGATATTAAAGGATATCCAAGGGATAATGATGTTAATCTCATAAAAAATGATATAGTTTTTATACTAAAATGTAATATGAGAATCATGTATGTATCTAGTTCACTGAGACTACTAAAGTATTTTGTACTTTGGGATGAGATTTCATATATATTATGCCAATGTATTAAAGAAGGGACTATATCTGGTCTATTAGGGTTAGTGTCACTGCATAGATCAACCTTACATGAGTTTGAAGATACCCATACAAAATTTATTCTCCAACATTATGCAGCTGAGTGATACCACCCTTATAAAAATTATGACCCATACAAGCCTTTGTTTATAACCTTTACGCACCGTGTTAATTCATACACATATCGTAATTACTCTCACACTGCATTCAATGACCCTTACATGAGTATTTATTGACTGTTATGAATTTTGTAATTACTCTTACATGGGTTCATATCTTCATCCTTTGGCTTGTAAAAAAAGTGGATCTTTATATGGTAAGACATGACAAAGGTTTGGTTGGACTCTATCATTATATAAACACATTTGGAAATCTCATCAATAAAATGAAATATTTTCTTCTATGGATATGTTATTGATGAAATTTGAATGAAATATGACCTCATCATATTATAATCTATACATAAAATGCACACACACAAATGAATTTTAGAAATTTGGCCTCACTTGACTGATGAGATTTGGTTACTCTATGTAACAGCCCAAGTAAATAAATAAATAATAAATTTTTTATTAATATTTTTAAATTAAATATTAATTTTACTTTAAAGGGGTTTCTATGTTCGATGGCATGCCCGATACACAACAACGGGTTTCTTTTAAATCTTACGTTGAATACTAATAATATAATATTATTATTTTAAATGGTAGTTAACGCCTAGTCATTATATTGGTGAGAATGAATAGAACTATATAAAATATTATTTTATAAGTTTTTAAAATGTTTTTATATTTATCCAATAAATTTTAGAGGCATAAAATGTTAATGAGTCTATTTTAAGCACAAATACTCTAATATTCTTTAAACGGTCAATTTACCGCCTTTTGATGGAGAACACTCTTTAAATTTAGTTTTGGTCACTTTTATATGTTCTATTTGAAAAAATAATATTTTTTTAGATTTGGGAAATCATAATTTACTTTGGGTAAATTTTTGGTATTTTTATGATTAAATTCAATTTTATGAATAGTGAAAATACTGTATTTTAATTCAAAGGATCCATTGAATATAATTTACTTATATAGTTAGATTATCTTTTAAATTTATTTTAAAGTGTAATTAGATTATAATTTTACCAATTAATCTAAATTTGGTCATTGAAATTAATTTCACTTTGAAATTTGACATAAACAAGTGTCAATCTTTTGATAGATAATATTTATTCAAAACACACCTTTTGTTTTGAAAGTGGGAATTAATTTTAAATTAATTTCTTCCACTTTTGTGTTTTTAATTTGATAAAAAAGATATCATTTTTGAATTTGTAATGTCAAATATATCTTAGGAAAAAAATTTGGTATTTTTCTGAAAAACTTCAATTTTTGATGAATAGTGAAACCACTTAGAAGTTGTTAAAAAACTGAATTTTTCATTTAAATGAAATTTTACCAATTCTAGGAATTTAATTTCAAAAATATGACAAAAATTGTAGTTATTAGTAAGTAGAAAGTGATTCAATAAGATGAAAACAATTTTTGAGGAATTGTAAATTTTGAATTTTATTTACCGCGGTTAATGGTAAATAGAGTAATTCATGGTAAAAAGAATATTATAATAAAAAACAATTACCTTAACACTTGTCCTAACCATATTGGATGCGTCATGTTCGACCATGGTCATACTTGGGTCAATTTCGGGACCCCATGGAGGAACTTAAGAGTGATAATGACACTTTATTTTAAATAACATAAAGTAAAGGCAAAAATTAAAAAAATAAATATCATTTAGTAAAATAATTTTTACTTCTTGTTATATAAGTTATATTTTTTAATATAAATATTGTTTGGAAATCTAAAAATATTTCCTACATCATGTTTTATTTATAATTTTTTGACATCAAATAAATTAAATTATTTATGGCGTAATAATGATGCAGTATTTATCTCATTAATAAATATTCAAATAAATAAGATTATAAATATTAAAATAACATCCAAAAACTGTACAATTATTTTTGGGTGAATTTATTTTGATCATGCGTCATTTCATATTAGGCTTTAATTAGTTTTTGACCTTTAGAAACTGAATATCATTATATAATAAAATAATATTTTCACACTTTCCTAAAGAGCCCCTCCTCCCCCTTATAAGAAGACCTCACTTATAACTCATTCCTCACACCTCTAAATCACCTTGTCTCATCCAAACCCTACCCAAATAATCTCTCAAGATCCATATATTCCACATAGAAACCTTACCTTAGGCAGAAGTCACCTCAAAAAGTTCTTTTGGTTCAAACCAATGGAAGTTACCCAAATTAAATGTAATAGTTTCTCTTAACTTTTTATCTTTTATTTTACTTTTACAACCCCTAAACTCTTTTTATTACATTATTTTATAACAACACCCGTATCTTTAATATACTAGGATGTTGTTATGAGAAGAATTCTAACTACACTTACACGCACCTCTATCTAATGGGTGAAGAACATATTGTGTCTGTGGATGGAAAACTAACGCCTCACAAAATGATGTTTGATCAATTATCTCTTACTGCCTATCATGGTGGCCATTAAGATGGCACTATATATATATATATGATATATGTTATTTTTATGTTTTCCTTATTCTTCTGTTTTTTACATTTATAGCCTACCATTATGGTTTCCATTATGGGTAAACGTGATAATTTCATTTGAGGAAGTACAGACTACCGCCACATCAAAGTGATATGACTCGTTAATTCCATATGTTGGATGTATAAAGGAAGGAGTTAATTATAACGACCCATACTTTATATACATTGTTAATACTTCCATATTTAAGCACACTTATTACAACATATGACAAAACCACAAAGGACCGTATAGGTAAGTGTCTTTAGAAACTGGGAAACATAAACAACTGGTTCATAAATCTTCTACAGTGTCTCCCATTTATTTCATCATATCTAGGGTCCCTTTTAGCACATTCTACTTAATATCCATCTTCCTGACCTGGGGAAAATAAAACATAAAAGGGTGAGCTCAAATGCTCAGCAAGGGAAAATAAAGGAAATAAAAATCATATCATATCTTTTTGAAAATCATAACCTGCAAAAGAGATCATAATATCTTAACATGGAATAAATCATAGAAGTGAAAATTAGATCCCCATAATCATAACATGAAACTTGAAACTTTGTTTCATGCACACATAATCATGGAAAATCATTTCTTGTTAGTCATGACTCATTGCCAAGACTATCTTAGTGAACAAAGTCCCCTTCTGAACCGAGTTCACTCCTCGTTTCAGTCCTGTATCACGGAACCGAAATAACCTTCCGTTCCAGCCATGTCTATCTCATGAGATATAAATCTTTACCCAATGCATTGGAGGGAGATATAGGTCCCACCCATCTTATAATGAATCCTTTCTTATGTGTGCCACATAATCATAAACCATACATCATAGCGTAACCCATGTAAAAAAAATGGGATTCTTAAACAACATGACATCATAAAACAATTCATATAAGATAAAGGAATTCATAAAAAATATTTCCATCACAACATAATCAAATCCATGTAATAATATGGATAAAAACAGAACCCTTTTATTATCTTAGAAGGAAAATAATTTTGATAAAATACTTGAACTTCATTCTTGAGGAAAATATCCTTTCTACTTCAAAAACACTTTTCCTTTCTTAACATGTCATACAATTTTAAACTAAAAGAAGTTGATTAAAAATAAAATTGAATACTTGTAAAGGAAGATTCTTGGAAATAATGTTTTAGAAATCCATTCATTCCGTATAAGTTAAAAAAACATTCTTCGTACTTTTGTCCGAAAAATCAAAAAGTACCTCGTACGAAAAAACGACAAAAGATTCCTTTCATATTATTTACTAAAAACTCACCGAAGGGTAAAATTGGATTTAAACTAGTGTAAGTGGATGGAAACAATATTACATATTGAGGGAACATGGATGTGGATGATAAAATACACCCCAATAAATACTTACGAATAAACAATCTCGGATAAAAATGAGATTGTGATATTTCCCTTACCTTAGGTCCGATTTTCTTTGTATGTGTCCGAAGCTCCTGTATAATGGTTTAAATAATGTTATTGACTTATTCCAGAATCATACATATTGATATTATATCATATATGGTCATATTCTTAGCTTCTTGTTAGTAATATTTCATTGTTACTTGTTACTCGGGTCTTTATTGCCTTTTGTTCTTATGCGTGTTTTGCTGAATAAATTCTTATTCTTCTTTTAAGGTTATAGATACCTTATATCCATAATTTTTTTAGTGTAACATATATCATATTTATTCATTCAATTCATTTATATAATTACTATGTAATGATGATCATGTAGAACGAGTCGCATCACATCGCGGAGACGGTATTCTGTACGTACGCACGAGTGATGATATTGTTCCTATGATCGTGGAATTGTATTGGAGTATATGTATATTATTTCAGTATCAATATTACTTTATAATAATCATAAATAGTTACTTATTACACCATTATACCCATCCTTGTAAGGTGATGGTAGAAAATAGATTACACCACGGCGTGGAGACAGTATTCCGTACGTACGCACGCGCGGTGATTTCATTTTTCCGTAGGATGGATAGAAGGAGAATTAGGGTTGTTTCATATTTATAATAACATATCAGTATGTAAGTAATACTGATGTTATTACTTTATCATGAAACAACTAAAGAAGAAGAACTTTAAGAAGAAAGAAATTGAAAAGATCGGTAATGGATATTACCTCTTCTTTGGAACGCTTCTTTGAATCCTCCACTTAGGGAACTAAGATTGGTCTTTGAAGAAGACCAGGACCTCTAGGATTATTCTAGGGAAGTGGAGAGGAGAAAATGGCAGGGGTTTTTCGAGCTTGAGTGCTCAAATTGGTGTGAGGAGGAGGGGGAGGAGGTGCCCTTTTATAAGGGAGGAGAGGGGCACCTTAGGAATATCTCAAAATATTATTTTATATTAAAGTCAAAATCGGTTTATAATGGTTCCAAAGGGTTTTATTTCTAAGCTAAAGTTGGGATGGGTCGAAATCCTATCAACCAATAGGATTTAGACAAGTTTAGGGTATTATTTTAACCTTATCAATTAGATTTAACTCTAAGTTAAATAATTTAACTTTTACCGTGTCTTTTTGTTTTCTTACACTATATGGTTAATACACTTACTATAACATGCCAAAAGAACCCCAAATTGTTTATTATTAATATATATATTCTTATCTAAGTCATTTGGCCGAACATTAGATTTTTAGGAATAAAAGAACAATTAATAATATAATATTTGATTTAAAAACTATTTTGTGTCAATTTTGACACTATTTGATATATGATTTTTGTGAAAGTCATAAAAGAATTATATGTTAGAACCAAGTTGATTAAATCAACAATAATATATCATAGTAACCTAGAAAATTAGTGTAATTCATAAAAAGTCTCAAATTACATTTATTTTGGTGTTTATAACATCAATTATGTCAATATTTCATAAATAAGATAATTACTGCATCATAATTTTATCATAAATAAATTAAATTATTTAATGTATAAAAATTATAAATAAAATACCATCATGTAGGAAATCTATTTAGCTTTCTATTGAATATTTATAGTCGAATTTATCTTATGTATAACCCTATATTAAAAATGATTTACTTATTAAACATTGATTTTAACTATTTTAACCCTTCTTTAAATAAATTAATAATAAATGTCCTAATCTAATCCAAGTGGACCTAAATGGTCATATTTTATTCCTAAGTTTGTTTTTTGTCGAATTACACTTTTCCAATAGAATTAGGACATGTTTTAGGGTAATAATAATATCATGTTTACCCTTAATTACCCTATTTACTTTTAACCGTGGTAAAAAAAAGTAAAAAGTTACTATTCACCAAAAAATTATTTTCATCTCATTGAACCACATTTTAGTCATTGATATTAACCGTGTCTCTCGGAGTTTCGAAATTCCATTCACAGAAGCGGTAAAATTAAGTTTTATGCAAAATTCAGTTTTTAACCTACCACTTAGTGGTTTCACTATTCATCAAAAATTGAAAGTTTTCAGAAAAATACCAAAATTTCACCCTAGGCTAATTTCGGTATTCAGAATCCAAAAATGAAGTCCATTTTGAAAGATAAAATTTATAAAATTTCAAAAAGTGGTTATTACTATTCATAACGGCTAGTTTTAATAATATTTTAATAGCATATCGTTGTTTAGTGAAACTCAGTATTGCGTACGACGCAAGCTATCGAGGAAGGTCGCGATTGCATGTAAAGTAAGCCAAGCTAGTATGTAGTGAAAGATTCCTTTGATGATATATAAAAACAAAATATTACTCATAAAAATCTCGGGTGTTACATTCTACCCCCCTTAAAAAGAATTTCTCCCTCGAAATTCGTCACATTGTAACAAACATATGAGTATACTTCTCCCTCATCATATCCTCAAGCTCCCATGTAGCTTCTTCTAATTTGTGGTTCCTCCATAAAACTTTCACCAATCGAGTGGTCTTGTTTCATAGGACTTTTTCGCTACGATCCAGAATCTCTATCGGTTGTTCTTCATAAGAAAGATCTTGCTCCAGCGGTACAACTTCTGAGCTGAGTACATGTGAAGGATCAGGTATGTACTTTCTCAGGAGAGATACATGGAACAAATCGTGAACTTGAGAGAGATTCGGTGGAAGCGCCAATCGGTAAGCTACCTTTCCAACACGATCCAGTATTTTGAAAGAACCGATATATCTAGGGCTCAACTTCTCCTTCTTTCCAAATCTCATAACCCTCTTCCAGGGAGATATTAGTAAGAACACTTTATCACCCACTTCAAACTCTAGGTCTTTTCTTCGGTTGTCGGCATAACTTTTCTGTCGACTCTGAGCTGCTCTTATGTGTTGTTGAATAGATATGACCTTTTCTGCCATTTCATCAACGAGATCAGGTCCTAATAGCTTTCTTTCCCCAACTTCATCCCAGCAAGTTGGAGTCCTGCATTTCTTTCAATAGAGAGCTTCATAAGAGGCCATCTGAATACTGGAGTGAAAGCTATTATTATAAGAAAATTCCACCAAAGGTAGGTGTTGATCCCAACCTCCTTTGAAATCCATAGAGCAAGCTCTCAACATATCTTCTAGGGTTTGAATTGTTCTCTCAGACTGACCGTCTGTCTGGGGATGATAAGCAGTGCTGAAACTCAACTCTGTATCCAGAGTATGCTGAAGACTTCGCCAGAACATCGAGGTAAATCTCGGATCCCGATCAGATATAATAGAAAGTGGTACTCCATGCAATCTTACCACTTCCTTTACATATATCCTGGCAAGCTGATCTAGAGAGAAATCCTCTCTAATAGCAATGAAGTGTGTAGACTTTATAAGACGATCAACTATGACCCAAATAGCATTATTGCCTTTGGATGTTTTAGGAAGTCCTGTGACAAAGTCCATAGTGATGTTTTCCCATTTCCATTCGGGTATGGGTAATGGTTGTAACATCCCCTTAGACTTTTGTCTCTCAGCTTTAACTTGTTGACAAACCAAGCATCGAGAGACATATTCAGCAACATCTCTTTTCATGCCATCCCACCAGAAGTACTCTTTCAGGTCCATATACATCTTCGTGCTTCCAGGATGAATGGAGAATGATGAACTATGAGCCTCATCCAGCAGCTCCTTATTTAATTCGGGGATTGGAGGAACACAAACCCGATTCCGGAACTTTATTATCCCATCACAATCAAGGTTGAATTCAGGAACATTTCTCACCTTCTTTTGTAACTCGACATCTTCTTTTTGTGCCTCTTTAATCTTCACATGTATAGATGGTTGAACATTCATTTGAGAAAGATAAGATTTTTCCCCTTTCATTATAATTCCAAGATCCATCCTTTGTAAATCCATAAATATTGGATCTTTTGTGATCCTCATCATGGATAAACTAGCATGGTCTTGTCGACTTAATGCATCTGCCACCTTGTTTGCTTTCCCAGGGTGGTAATGGATTGAGCAGTCATAATCCTTAATCAGATCCAACCATCTTCTTTGACACATATTCAGCTCCTTTTGTGTGAAAATATACTTTAAACTTTTATGATCAGTATAAATATCACACCTTTCACCATAAAGGTAATGCCTCCAAATCATTAATGCAAAGATTACCGCAGCCAACTCCAAATCATGTGTTGGGTAATTTTGCTCATGGATTTTCAACTGTCGTGAGGCATAAGCTATCACCATATAATTTTGCATAAGAACACACCCCAATCCCTTCTTGGATGCATCACTGTAGATCACAAACCTTTCTCCACTACAAGGCAGTGTGAGCACAGGTGCACTGGATAACCTTCTTTTCAACTCCTTGAAATTCTCTTCACATTCCTCTGTCCAAACAAACTTAACTCCTTTCCGAGTCAACTTGGTGAGTGGATTAGATAATCGTGAAAAATCTTTTAGAAAAAACGTCTATAATATCCAGCCAAACCAAGAAAACTTCGGATCTCAGTTACTATTGTTGGTCTTGACCATCTTTCGATAACCTCTGTTTTTGCTGGATCCACAGATATCCCCTCTTTTGAGATTATGTGACCCAAAAATGAAACTTTTTGAAGCCAAAATTCACACTTGGTAAATTTGGCATAAAGTTTCTCCTTTCTTAGGGTCTTCAATATAATTCTCAAGTGATCTTCATGCTCTTCCTTGCTCTTTGAATATACAAGAATATCGTCTATAAAGACTACCACAAATTGATCAAGATAGTCTCTAAAGACTCTATTCATTAGATCCATGAAGATAGCAGGGGCATTAGTAAGACCAAATGGCATCACTATAAATTCATAGTGTCCATACCTTGTACGGAAAGTCGTCTTTGGTATATCCTCCCTTTTGACCCTTAATTGATGATACCCTAAATGAAGATCAATCTTGGAAAAGTATTGAGCTCCGCGTAGTTGGTCAAATAAGTCATCAATGCGTGGGAGAGGATATTTGTTCTTGATAGTGATCTTGTTAAGTTCTAGATAATCAATGCAGAGTCTCATTGATCCATCTTTCTTCTTAACAAATAGAACAGGTGCTCCCCAAGGTGACGCACTAGGGCGTATGAATCCCTTATCAAGATTCTCCTGGAGTTGCTTCTTCAATTCCTGTAACTCAATTGGGGCCATTCTATAAGGTGTCTTTGAAATAGGCAAAGCACCCGGTACGAGTTCTATTGAAAACTCAACTTCACGATTTGGTGGAAGACCCGGTAATTCCTCCGGAAAGACATCATCAAACTCCCGTAGAATGGGAAAATTCTTAATCGTGAGTTTCTCACCAACCATTTGAGATAAATAACCTTCATTTAGTGGAATCAATACCCATAAGATGGAAGAAATTTACACTGGAAGGTTATGTTCATCCTTGCATTGATAGACGATCGTAGATTGATCTGGAATATGAAATGTGACTTCCCTTCATTGGAAATTGATATGAGCTCCATGTAGAGAAAGCCAATCCATGCCAAGAATCACATCAAATTCCACTAAAGGAAGGATAACAAGATTTTCTGGAAGCACTTTCCCACAAACTTCGATCGGAGAAGAATTATAAACTTTTGATGCGACTGTTGTGCCATTAGGTGTTGTCACAGCTAACTCAACATCTAATTGTTGAGGTAGTACGGTGATACCCTTAGAAAATTTTTCAGAAATAAAAGAGTGGGTGGATCCAGAATCAAATAAAACATTTGCTACTTTAGAGTGGATGGTAGGTGTACCTTTCACCACTTCGTTATCGTACTCCACATCGCTGATAGAAATTGCATGTGACTTTCCTTTGTCTTTAGCCTTAAGATTTTGTTGACGTCGACCATCATCATCAACCCTTGGATTTGGGCATTGATTGGCATAATGCCCCATCTCCTTGCACTTGAAACATTGAAGTGTAGTAGGTTCATTCTGTGTATCCCTTCCTTTGTTTGCATCATTAGACATCTTCTTCCCATTATCGCGGCATTCAAATGCCTGATGACCTTCCTTTCCAAATTTGAAACATTTACTTGTCCCTTTGAGACAACTCCCTCCATGTTTCTTTCCACACTTTGAGCATAAGGGAAAGCTCATCTTCTTTTCAGTGTGGTCTTTAGATTTTCCTTTGAATTCCATCTTCCTCTTCTTATCAAACCCATGTGACTGATGGGTTACTCCAATCTCCATCTCGACTTTGAGAGCACATTGAACGATTTCCTCGTAGCTATTGAAGTCCCTTATGGCTAACGCCCTTCGAAGACTTGGTTTTAAGCCACTAAAGAATCGATCGATCTTACTCTCAGGTTGGATAATAATACCAGAAGCGTACCTTGCAAGTCTTGTAAAATTTGCTTCATAGGTACCAACAGATTCATCATCCCTTTGCTTCAGTTCAAGAAACTCTTTCTCCATCTTTGTTCGGAGAATACGAGGGAAGTACTTATTGAAAAATAAGTTCTTGAACTCGTCCCATTCCATAGACTCAATTTCATCCCTTTCTCTCATATTCTTAATAAGATTCCACCATTGATCAGCATCTCCTTCCAAACGATACACTGCTAGGATGACTTTATCATGTTCAGAACATTGAAGAACTGAAAATATCTTTTCAGTAGTACTAATCCATTGTTCAGCAACTAATGGATCAGTAGACCCACTGAAAGAAGGTGGACGCTGCCTCATGAAGGATTCAATAGAATGTTTCTCCTTCCTTTGCTTGTTTGGAAGTCCTGCATGATTCATAGCTTGAGAAAGTTGTGTGAGCATGGCTACAAGATTTTTCATTCCAGCTCCCATATCGTTTGGTTGCTCAGGGGGACAATCATTGCATTGCCCATCGCATTCCGCATTAACACGGTTCCTTCGGGTTCCAGCCATTGACGAAAACCAAGAAGAATAGTGTGAGCAACACTAATTATAATAGGAAAACCACATAATTCAAGAATAAAATTTTCATGCTTAAGGTATTATCCTAGGTTATTCATGGCCATTTCTAAAACACTAAGATTGTGTTCTATGCTTAGACTTATCCTTAGGGTTCTTACTAAGGCTTTCACATCCTAGTTTCCAAAGGTTGACTATACCTTTCCTCTAATACCAACTATAACGACCCATACTTTACATACATTGTTAATACTTCAAAATTGAAGCACACTTATTACAACATATGACAAAACCACAAAGGACTGTATAGGTATAGTGTCATTAGAAACTGGGAAACATAAACAACTGGTTCATAAATCTTCTACAGTGTCTCCCATTTATTTCATCATATCTAGGGTCCCTTTTAGCACATTATACTTAATATCCATCTTCCTGACCTGGGGAAAAGAAAACATAAAAGTTTGAGCTCAAATGCTCAGCAAGGGCAAATAAAGGGAAAAAAAATCATATCATATCTTTTTTAAAATCATAACCTGCAAAAGAGATCATAATATCTTAACATGGAATAAATCATAGAAGTGAAAATGAGATCCCCATAATCATAACATGAAACTTGAAACTTTGTGACATGCACACATAATCATGGAAAATCATTTCTTGTTAGTCATGACTCATTGCCAAGACTATCTTAGTGGACAAAGTCCCTTTCTGAACCGAGTTCACTCCTCGTTTCAGTCCTGTATCACTGAACTGAAATAACCTTCCGTTCCAGCCATGTCTATCTGATGAGATATAAATCTTTACCCAATGCATTGGAGGGAGATATAGGTCCCACCCATCTTATAATGAATCCTTTCTTATGTGTACCACATAATCATAAACCATACATCATAGCGTAACCCATGTAATAAAAATGGGATTCTTAAACAACATGACATCACAAAACAATTCATATAAGATAAATGAATTCATAAAAAATATTTCCATCAAAACATAATCAAATCCATGTAATAATAGGGATAAAAACAGAACCCTTTTATTATCTTAGATGGAAAATAATTTTGACAAAATACTTGAACTTCATTCTTGAGGAAAATATCCTTTCTACTTCAAAATCACTTTTCCTTTCTTAACATGTCCTAAAATTTTAAACTAAAAGAATTTGATTAAAAATAAACTTGAATACTTGTAAAGGAATCTTCTTGGAAATAATGTTTTAGAAATCCATTCATGACGTATAAGTTAAAAAAACATTCTTCGTACTTTTGTTAGAAAAGTCAAAAAGTACCTCGTACGAAAAAACGACAAAAGATTCCTTTAATATTCTTTACTAAAAACTCACCGAAGGGTAAAATTGGATTTAAAGTAGTGTAAGTGGATGGAAACAATATTACATATTGAGGGAACATGGATGTGGATGATAAAATACACCCCAATAAATACTTACGAATAAACAATCTCGGATAAAAATGAGATTGTGATATTTCCCTTACCTTAGGTCTGATTTGATTTGTATGTGTCCGAAGCTCCTGTATAATGGTTTAAATAATTTTATTGACTTATTCCAGAATCATACATATTGATATGATATCATATATGGTCATATTCTTAGCTTCTTGTTAGTAATATTTCATTGTTACTTGTTACTCGGGTCTTTATTGCCTTTTGTTCTTATGCGTGTTTTTCCGAATAAATTCTTATTATTCTTTTAAGGTTATAGATACCTTATATCCAGAATGGTGTTAGTGTAACATATATCAGATTTATTCATTCAATTCATTTATATAATAACTATTTAATGATGATCATGTAGAACGAGTCACATCCCATCGTGGAGACGGTATTCCGTGTGTACGCACGAGTGATGATATCGTTCCTATGATCGTGGAATTGTATTGGAGTATATGTATATTATTTCAGTATCAATATTACTTTATAATAATCATAAATAGTTACTTATTACACCATTATACCCATCCTTGTAAGGTGATGGTGGAAAATAGATTACACCACGGTGTGGAGACGGTATTCCGTACGTACGCACGCGCGGTGATTTCATTTTTCCGTAGGATGGATAGAAGGTGAATTAGGGTTGTTTCATATTTATAATAACATATCAGTATGTAAGTAATACTGATGTTATTACTTTATCATGAGACTACTAAAAAAGAAGAAGTTGAAGAAGAAAGAAATTGCAAAGATCGATAATGGATATTACCTCTTCTTTGGAACGCTTCTTTGAATCCTCCACTTAGGGAACTAAGATTGGTCTTTGAAGAAGACCAGGACCTCTAGGATTATTCTAGGGAATTGGAGAGGAGAAAATTTCAGGGGTTGGCCGAGCATGAGTGCTCAAATTGGTGTGAGGAGGAGGGGGAGGAGGTGCCCTTTTATAAGGGAGGAGAGGGGCACCTTAGGAATATCTCAAAATATTATTTTATATTAAAGTCAAAATCGGTTTCTAATGGTTCCAAAGGGTTTTATTTCGAAGCTGAAGTGGGGATGGGTCGAAATCCTATCAACCAATAGGATTTAGACAAGTTTAGGGTATTATTTTAACCTTATCAATTAGATTTAACTCTAAGTTAAATAATTTAACTTTTACCGTGTCTTTTTGTTTTCTTACACTATATGGTTAATAAACTTACTATAACATGCCAAAAGAACCCCAAATTGTTTATTATTAATATATATATCCTTATCTACGTCATTTGGCCGAACCTTAGATTTTTAAGAATAAAATAACAATTAATAATATAATATTGGATTTAAAAACTATTTTGTGTCAATTTTGACACTATTTGATATATGATTTTTGTGAAAGTCATAACAGAATTATATGTTCGAAAAAAGTTTCTTAAATCAACAATAATATATCATTGTAACCTAGAAAATTAGTGTAATTCATAAAAAGTCTCAAATTACATTTATTTTGGTGTTTATAACATCAATTATGTCAATATTTCATAAATAAGATAATTACTGTATCATAATTGTGTCATATATAAATTAAATTATTTAATGTCTAAAAATTATAAATAAAATACCATCATGTAGGAAATCTTTTTATATTTCTAATTAATATTTATAGTCGAATTTATCTTATATATAACCCCATATTAAAAATGATTTACTTATTAAACATTGATTTTAACTATTTTAACCCTTCTTTAAATAAATTAATAATAAATGTCCTAATCTAATCCAAGTGGACCTAAATGGTCATATTTTATTCCTAAGTTTGTTTTTGGTCGAATTACACTTGTCCAATAGAATTAGGACATGTGTTAGGGTAATAATAATATCATTTTTACCCTTAATTACCCTATTTACTTTTAAACGTGGTAAAAAAAAGTAAAAAGTTACTATTCACCAAAAAATTATTTTCATCTCATTGAACCACATTTTAGTCCTTGATATTAACCGTGTCTCTCGGATTTTCGAAATTCCATTCACAGAAGCGGTAAAATTAAGTTTTATGCAAAATTCAATTTTTAACCTACCACTTAGTGGTTTCACTATTCATCAAAAATTGAAAGTTTTCAGAAAAATACCAAAATTTCACCCTAGGCTAATTTCGGTATTCCGAATCCAAAAATGAAGTCCATTTTGAAAGATAAAATTTATAAAATTTCAAAAAGTGGTTATTACTATTCATAACGGCTAGTTTTAATAATATTTTAATAGCATATCGTTGTTTAGTGAAACTCAGTATTGCGTACGACGCAAGCTATCGAGGAAGGTCGCGATTGCGTGTAAAGTAAGCCAAGATAGTATGTAGTGAAAGATTCCTTTGATGATATATAAAAACAAAATATTACTCATAAAAATCTCGGGTGTTACATTCTACCCCCCTTAAAAAGAATTTCGCCCTCGAAATTCGTCACTTTGTAACAAACAGATGAGGATATTTCTCCCTCATCATATCCTCAAGCTCCCATGTAGCTTCTTCTAATTGGTGGTTCCTCCATAAAACTTTCACCAATCGAGTGGTCTTGTTTCATAGGACTTTTTCGCTACGATCCAGAATCTCTATCGGTTGTTCTTCATAAGAAAGATCTTGCTCTAGCGGTACAACTTCTGAGCTGAGTACATGTGAAGGATCAGGTATGTACTTTCTCAGAAGAGATACATGGAACACATCGTGAACTTGAGAGAGATTCGGTGGAAGCTCCAATCGGTAAGCTACCTTTCCAACACGATCCAGTATTTCGAAAGGACCAATATATCTAGGGCTCAACTTCCCCTTCTTTCCAAATCTCATAACCCTCTTCCAGGGAGATATTCGTAAGAACACTTTATCACCCACTTCAAACTCTAGGTCTTTTCTTCGGTTGTCGGCATAACTTTTCTGTCGACTCTGAGCTGCTCTTATGTGTTGTTGAATAGATCTGACCTTTTCTGCCATTTCATCAACGAGATCAGGTCCTAATAGCTTTCTTTCCCCAACTTCATCCCAGCAAGTTGGAGTCCTGCATTTCTTTCCATAGAGAGATTCATAAGGACCATCTGAATACTGGAGTGAAATCTATTATTATAAGAAAATTCCACCAAAGGTAGGTGTTGATCCCAACCTCCTTTGAAATCCATAGAGCAAGCTCTCAACATATCTTCTAGGGTTTGAATTGTTCTCTCAGACTGACCGTCTGTCTGGGGATGATAAGCAGTGCTGAAACTCAACTCTGTATCCATAGTATGCTGAAGACTTCTCCAGAACATCGAGGTAAATCTCAGATCCCGATCAGATATAATAGAAAGTGGTACTCCATGAAATCTTACCACTTCCTTTACATATATCCTGGCAAGCTGATCTAGAGAGAAATCCTCTCTAATAGCAATGAAGTGTGCAGACTTTGTAAGACGATCAACTATGACCCAAATAGCATTATTGCCTTTGGATGTTTTAGGAAGTCCTGTGACAAAGTCCATAGTTATGTTTTCCCATTTCCATTCGGGTATGGGTAATGGTTGTAACATCCCCTTAGACTTCTGTCTCTCAGCTTTAACTTGTTGACAAACCAAGCATCGAGAGACATATTCAGCAACATCTATTTTCATGCCATCCCACCAGAAGTACTCTTTCAGGTCCCTATACATCTTCGTGCTTCCAGGATGAATAGAGAATGATGAACTATGAGCCTCATCTAGCAGCTCCTTCTTTAATTCGGGGATGGGAGGAACACATACCCGATTCCTGACCTTTATTATCCCATCACAATCAAGGTTGAATTCAGGAACATTTCTCACCTTCTTTTGTAACTCGACATCTTCTTTCTGTGCCTCTTTAATCTTCACATGTATAGATGGTTGAACATTCATTTGAGAAAGATAAGATTTTTCCCCTTCCATTATAATTCCAAGATCCAAACATTGTAAATCCATAAATATTGGATCTTTTGTGATCCTCATCATGGATAAACTAGCATGTTCTTGTCGACTTAATGCATCTGCCACCTTGTTTGCTTTCCCAGGGTGGTAATGGATTGAGCAGTCATAATCCTTAATCAGCTCCAACCATCTTCTTTGATGCATATTCAGCTCCTTTTGTGTGAAAATATACTTTAAACTTTTATGATCAGTATAAATATCACACCTTTCACCATAAAGGTAATGCCTCCCAATCTTTAATGCAAAGATTACCGCAGCCAACTCCAAATCATGTGTTGGGTAATTTTGCTCATGGATTTTCAACTGTCGTGAGGCATAAGCTATCACCATATCATTTTGCATAAGAACACACCCCAATCCCTTCTTGGATGCATCACTATAGATCACAAACCTTTCTCCACTACAAGGCAGTGTTAGCACAGGTGCACTGGATAACCTTCTTTTCAACTCCTTGAAATTCTCTTCACATTCCTCTGTCCAAACAAACTTAACTCCTTTCCGAGTCAACTTGGTGAGTGGATTAGATAATCATGAAAAATCTTTTACAAAACCTCTATAATATCCATCCAAACCAAGAAAACTTCGGATCTCAGTTACTGTTGTTGGTCTTGACCATCTTTCGATAACCTCTATTTTTGCTGGATCCACAGATATCCCCTCTTTTGAGATTATGTGACCCAAAAATACAACTTTTTGAAGCCAAAATTCACACTTGGTAAATTTCTCATAAAGCTTCTCCTTTCTCAGGGTCTTCAATATAATTCTCAAGTGATCTTCATGCTCTTCCTTGATCTTTGAATAGACAAGAATATCGTCTATAAAGACTACCACAAATTGATCAAGATAGTCTCTAAAGACTCTATTCATTAGATCCATGAAGATATAAGGGGCATTAGTAAGACCAAATGGCATCACTATAAATTCATAGTGTCCATACCTTGTACGGAAAGTCGTCTTTGGTATATCCTCCCTTTTGACCCTTAATTGATGATACCCTGAATGAAGATCAATCTTGGAAAAGTATTGAGCTCCGCGTAGTTGGTCAAATAAGTCATCAATGTGTGGGAGAGGATATTTGTTCTTGATAGTGATCTTGTTAAGTTCTCGATAATCAATGCGGAGTCTCATTGATCCATCTTTCTTCTTAACAAATAGAACAGGTGCTCCCCATGTTGACGCACTAGGGCGTATGAATCCCTTATCAAGATTCTCCTGGAGTTGCTTCTTCAATTCCTACAACTCAATTGGGGCCATTCTATAAGGTGTCTTTGAAATAGGCAAAGCACCCGGTACGAGTTCTATTGAAAACTCAACATCACGATTTGGTGGAAGACCTGGTAATTCCTCCGGAAAGACATCATCAAACTTCCGTACAATGGGAATATTCTTAATCGTGGGTTTCTCACCAACCATTTGAGATAAATAACCTTCATTTAGTGGAATCAATACCCATAAGATGGAAGAAATTTCCACTGGAAGGTTATGTTCATCCTTGCATTGATAGACGATCGTAGATTGATCTGGAATATGAAATGTGACTTCCCTTCTTTGGCAATTGATATGACCTCCATGTAGAGAAATACAATCAATTCCAAGAATCACATCAAATACCACTAAAGGAAGGATCACAAGATTTGCAGGAAGCACTTTCCCACAAACTTCGATTGGAGAAGAATTATAAACTTTTGATGCGACTGTTGTGCCATTAGGTGTTGTCACAGCTAACTCAACATCTAATTGTTGAGGTAGTACGGTGATACCCTTAGAAAATTTTTCAGAAATAAAAGAGTGGGTGGATCCAGAATCAAATAAAACATTTTCTACTTTAGAGTGGATGGTAAGTGTACCTTTCACCACTTCGTTATCGCACTCCACATCGCTGATAGAAATTGCATGTGACTTTCCTTTATCTTTAGCCTTAATATTTTTTTGACGTTGACCATCATCATCAACCCTTGGATTTGGGCATTGATTGGCATAATGCCCCATCTCCTTGCACTTGAAACATTGAAGTGTAGTAGGTTCATTCTGTGTATCCCTTCCTTTGTTTGCATCATTAGACATCTTCTTCCCATTATCGCGGCATTCAAATTCCCGATGACCTTCCTTTCCATATTTGAAACATTTACTTTTCCCTTTGAGACAACTCCCTCCATGTTTCTTTCCACACTTTGAGAATAAGGGAAAGCTCATCTTCTTTTCAGTGTGCTCTTTAGATTTTCCTTTGAATTCCATCTTCCTCTTCTTATCAAACCCATGTGACTGATGGGTTACTCCAATCTCCATCTCGACTTTGAGAGCACATCGAACGATTTCCTCGTAGCTATTGAAGTCCCTTATGGCTAACGCCCTTCGAAGACTTGGTTTTAAGCCACTAAAGAATCGATCAATCTTACTATCAGTTTGGATAATAATACCAGAAGCGTACCTTGCAAGTCTTGTAAAATTTGCTTCATAGGTACCAACAGATTCATCATCCCTTTTCTTCAGTTCAAGAAACTCTCTCTCCGTCTTTTTTCAGAGAATACGAGGGAAGTACTTATTGAAAAATAAGTTCTTGAACTCATCCCATTCCATAGACTCAATTTCATCCCTTTGCCTCGTATTCTTAATAAGATTCCACCATTGATCAGCATCTCCTTCCAAACGATACACTGCTAGGATGACTTTATCATGTTCAGAACATTGAAGAACTGAAAATATATTTTCAGTAGTACTAATCCATTGTTCAGCAACTAATGGATCAGTAGACCCGCTGAAAGAAGGTGGATGCTGCCTCATGAAGGATTCAATAGAATGTTGCTCCTTCCTTTGCTCGTTTGGAAGTCCTGCATGATTCATATCTTGAGAAAGTTGTGTGAGCATGGCTACAAGATTTTGCATTCCATCTCCCATATCGTTTGGTTGCTCAGGGGGACAATCATTGCATTTCCCATCACATTCCACATTAACACGGTTCCTTTGGGTTCCAGCCATTGACTAAAACCAAGAAGAATAGTGTGAGCAACACTAATTATAATAGGAAAACCACATAATTCAAGAATAAAATTTTCATGATTAAGGTCTTATCCTAGGTTATTCATGGCCATTTCTAAAACACTAAGATTGTGTTCTATGCTTAGACTTATCCTTAGGGTTCTTACTAAGGCTTTCACATCCTAGTTTCCAAAGGTTGACTATACCTTTCCTCTGATACCAACTATAATGACCCATACTTTACATACATTGTTAATACTTCAAAATTGAAGCACACTTATTACAACATATGATAAAACCACAAAGGACCGTATAGGTATAGTGTCTTTAGAAACTGGGAAACATAAACAACTGGTTCATAAATCTTCTACAGTGTCTCCCATTTATTTCATCATATCTAGGGTCCCTTTTAGCACATTCTACTTAATATCCATCTTCCTAACCTGGGGAAAAGAAAACATAAAAGGGTGATCTCAAATGCTCAGCAAGGTCAAATAAAGGAAATAAAAATCATATCATATCTTTTTGAAAATCATAACCTGTAAAAGAGATCATAATATCTTAACATGGAATAAATCATAGAAGTGAAAATGAGATCCCCATAATCATAACATGAAACTTGAAACTTTGTGGCATGCACACATAATCATGGAAAATCATTTCTTGTTAGTCATGACTCATTTCCAAGACTATCTTAGTGGACAAAGTCCCTTTCTGAATCGAGTTCACTCCTCGTTTCAGTCCTGTATCACTGAACCGAAATAACCTTCTGTTCCAGCCATGTCTATCTCATGAGATATAAATCTTTACCCAATGCATTGGAGGGAGATATAGGTCCCACCCATCTTATAATGAATCCTTTCTTATGTGTGTCACATAATAATAAACCATACATCATAGCGTAACCCATGTAATAAAAATGGGATTCTTAAACAACATGACATCATAAAACAATTCATATAAGATAAAGGAATTCATAAAAAATATTTCCATCACAACATAATCAAATCCATGTAATAATAGGGATAAAAACAGAACCCTTTTATTATCTTAGATGGAAAATAATTTTGATAAAATACTTGAAATTCATTCTTGAGGAAAATATCCTTTCTACTTCAAAAACACTTTTCCTTTCTTAACATGTCATACAATTTTAAACTAAAAGAAGTTGATTAAAAATAAACTTGAATACTTGTAAAGGAATCTTCTTGGAAATAATGTTTTAGAAATCCATTCATGCCGTATAAGTTAAAAAAACATTCTTCGTACTTTTGTCAGAAAAGTCAAAAAGTACCTCGTACGAAAAAACGACAAAAGATTCCTTTCATATTCTTTACTAAAAACTCACCGAAGGGTAAAATTGGATTTAAACTAGTGTAAGTGGATGGAAACAATATTACATATTGAGGGAACATGGATGTGGATGATAAAATACACCCCAATAAATACTTACGAATAAACAATCTCGGATAAAAATGAGATTGTGATATTTCCCTTACCTTAGGTCCGATTTGCTTTGTATGTTTCCGAAGCTCCTGTATAATGGTTTAAACAATGTTATTGACTTATTCCAGAATCATACATATTGATATGATATCATATATGGTCATATTATTAGCTTCTTGTTAGTAATATTTCATTGTTACTTGTTACTCGGGTCTTTATTGCCTTTTGTTCTTATGCGTGTTTCTCCGAATAAATTCTTATTCTTATTTTAAGGTTATAGATACCTTATATACAGAATGGTGTTAGTGTAACATATATCATATTTATTCATTCAATTCATTTATATAATTACTATGTAATGATGATCATGTAGAACGAGTCGCATAACATCGTGGAGACGGTATTCCGTACGTACGCACGAGTGATGATATCGTTCCTATGATCGTGGAATTGTATTGGAGTATATGTATATTATTTCAGTATCAATATTACTTTATAATAATCATAAATAGTTACTTATTAAACCATTATACCCATCCTTGTAAGGTGATGGTGGAAAATAGATTACACCACGGCGTGGAGACGGTATTCCATACGTACGCACGCGCGGTGATTTCATTTTTCCGTAGGATGGATAAGAAGGTTAATTAGGATTGTTTCATATTTATAATAACATATCAGTATGTAAGTAATACTGATGTTATTACTTTATCATGAAACAACTAAAGAAGAAGAAGTTGAAGAAGAAAGAAATTGAAAAGATCGGTAATGGATATTACCTCTTCTTTGGAACGCTTCTTTGAATCCTCCACTTAGGGAACTAAGATTGGTCTTTGAAGAAGACCAGGACCTCTAGGATTATTCTAGGGAAGTGGAGAGGAGAAAATGGAAGGGGTTGGCCGAGCTTGAGTGCTCAAATTGGTGTGAGGAGGAGGGGGAGGAGGTGCCCTTTTATAAGGGAGGAGAGGGGCACCTTAGGAATATCTCAAAATATTATTTTATATTAAAGTCAAAATCGGTTTATAATGGTTACAAAGGGTTCTATTTCGAAGCTAAAGTGGGGATGGGTAGAAATCCTATCAACCAATAGGATTTAGACAAGTTTAGGGTATTATTTTAACCTTATCAATTATATTTAACTCTAAGTTAAATAATTTAACTTTTACCGTGTCTTTTTGTTTTCTTACACTATATGGTTAATACACTTACTATAACATGCCAAAAGAACCCCAAATTGTTTATTATTAATATATATATCCTTATCTAAGTCATTTGGACGAACCTTATATTTTTAGGAACAAAATAACAATTAATAATATAATATTTGATTTAAAAACTATTTTGTGTCAATTTTGACACTATTTGATATATGATTTTTGTGAAAGTCATAACAGAATTATATGTTCGACCCAAGTTGATTAAATCAACAATAATATATCATAGTAACCTATAAAATTAGTGGAATTCATAAAAAGTCTCAAATTACATTTATTTTGGTGTTTATAACATCAATTATGTCAATATTTCATAAATAAGATAATTACTGCATCATAATTGTGTCATAAATAAATTAAATTATTTAATGTCTAAAAATTATAAATAAAATACCATCATGTAGGAAATCTTTTTAGATTTCTAATGAATATTTATAGTCGAATTTATCTTATGTATAACCCCATATTAAAAATGATTTACTTATTAAACATTGATTTTAACTATTTTAACCCTTCTTTAAATAAATTAATAATAAATGTCCTAATCTAATTCAAGTGGACCTAAATGGTCATATTTTATTCCTAAGTTTGTTTTTGGTCGAATTACATGTGTCCAATAGAATTAGTACATGTGTTAGGGTAATAATAATATCATTTTTACCCTTAATTACCCTATTTACTTTTAACCGTGGTAAAAAAAATAAAAAGTTACTATTCACCAAAAAATTATTTTCATCTCATTGAACCACATTTTAGTCCTTGATATTAACCGTGTCTCTCAGATTTTCGAAATTCCATTCACAGAAGCGGTAAAATAAAGTTTTATGCAAAATTCAGTTTTTAACCTACCACTTAGTGGTTTCACTATTCATCACAAATTGAAAGTTTTCAAAAAAATACCAAAATTTCACCCTAGGCTAATTTCGGTATTCCGAATCCAAAAATGAAGTCCATTTTGAAAGATAAAATTTATAAAATTTCAAAAAGTGGTTATTACTATTCATAACGGCTAGTTTTAAAAATATTTTAATAGCATATCGTTGTTTAGTGAAACTCAGTATTGCGTACGACGCAAGCTAACGAGGAAGGTCGCGATTGCGTGTAAAGTAATCCAAGCTAGTATGTAGTGAAGGATTCCTTTAATGATATATAAAAAGAAAATATTACTCATAAAAATCTCCGGTGTTATATTAATGATATTATATATTATATTATACTGTAATTATAATATACCTATGTATAATTATCTATGAATTACTTTGAAATATGAAATAGAAATTAATGTAGCATTCATGCGTACGTATGAATTACCGTCTCTATGAACGGTGCATTTAATTTCTTATCTTCAAATGATATATACTATTATAAATACATATATATACTAGATATGTATGATATATATGATATCTAAATAATTAATATCATTCTAGAGACAGTGGACTATTGACCACACTGACAACTTTTAAATATAAGGTTTTCATTTTTGACTCAACTGCCAAATATTAAGAAAATGACCGTTGTTAACTTAAATGATTGAATAATGTTTATAACATTGTAATAAGTGATATAAAAGGAATAATAAACTTGAAAAAGGTTATTAATTAATTAGAAATTAACTTGAGTTTAATATTTAGGATATTAAAGAATGAACTGGTCAAGTTGGACACGAGGTACGGGACTTCGTCTCAATCCCCTTTCATTAAGGCATATTCTATTAATAAATGACGTTCTTTTATATGCAGTATAAACACCATTGACTTTTCATTTAATTCAAAGATAATATTTTTCTATGAGGCATTTTACTAAATTACAAAAAAGGTTTCTTTTTAATATATGCGGTGACAACGACCTTTTCCCTGCCGTGAGTATTATTTGATCTGTGGCTTCATTAACAAGATATAGTGTTTCTTTAAAGGAAAATAAATACTATATGCTATTTTTTTACGTTTTTTGGTATTAAAAATGGTTTTGAGAAATAATTGATTATTTCAATATCTTGAAATGATATATTGTGATTGAAATATGGAAATGTTATCTTTCTGTTATGATTATTTTAGGTGTTATGGTTCTTGTGAATTGTTTACATGTACAGGTGGTTCCATGATTAACCTAGGGAGAGTGAGCCTGAGATATCTCTCCAATGAATTAGGTAACATGACATAGGAAAACATGAATGTTTCTCTTAAGAGATTTAGGGAATATATTGTAATGGGTATTCCAAATGTAACTCCCTATGTAGCTGTGATAGATACAATCTAAGTATGATATAGATTCCACAAGTTACCTTTATGATTTTTGTTTTCTATGTGTGATTCATAAATATTATTTTTTCATGAGGTATGTTAAAGATATTTTTTTATGTATGTATTGATGAACTAATGTTTTTTTCTTTGTTTTATAACCTTCACTGAGATTTTTATTCTCATCCCAAGTTTTGAAATGTTTTTCACAAGACCTAAATGTGAATATGGTCAAGGATGTGATCAAGGGAATTTCATGTTGTCTAAAACATGGAACTGTACATGAATATGTTTTTTAAGAGATTTTATTTTACGAAAAAATAGAACCTGAGTAGACGTGTCTATTTTGAAATTTTTGATGTGTAATCTAATAGTTATGGACTAACTCTCTAAAACTCTAAACCTGAAAAGATCCTCAATGTGAAGTTTTCCATTAATTCATTATTACGTAATTTTTTACAGTTGGGTCTATATAGTTTCTATCAGAGGTCAGTTTAGACAACTTTAGAAGTTAGAATACAGTTTAATTAATATCCATAAATTATTTTTTATTTAATATATTTTTGAAATGATATAGCATTTATAGATTACCATGTTTCTTTGCCTAAGATATTTTTGTGTTCAGGATGGTTTTCTAGAGAGGAAATAGGGAAGCTTCGTTGGGACGACATCATGAGGAAGACAACCTTCCAAATCAGCAACCTGAGATGGTCAGAATCGGAACTGAACCATTTTTTGTGGTGATGGAATAGCTGAATGACACTATAAATGGTGCTGTTATCCATGCATGAGATCAATCATATCAACCACAAAGAAACATGTCAATAATGGAGCATTTCATAAGGCAACATCCCCCATCATTCAGAGGATCATCCGACCCTGTGCTAAAATAAGGGTGGATTAAAGCATTGGAGAAATGTTTTGATGTCATGGGGTGTTTAGAACATCAAAAGGATAGTCTTTTTATTTACCGTTTTTAAGGGGAAGCTGATCAGTGGTGGTCAATGGTGAAAAAAATCCGGGATAGTGAGGAGATTGACTCTCTTGATTAGGATGAATTAAAATTTATGTTTCTTGATAAATATTTTCCTAAGGCGGTTCGTCTTAGGATAGAAATACAATTCCTAGAATTGAGGTAGGAGAATGAATCAGTGGCTGCTTATGAAGAAAAATTCACTCGACTGGAAAGGTATGCTCCAAATATCATACAGGATATTGATAGTAAATTTAACAGTTTTGTACTCAAGATTAAATTCAAAGTATTTAAGGGCTTTAGCTTCTCGTGAGTTCAAAAGTTATGAAAAACTTGTTCATTGTGAGGAGAAGGTGGAAATGGATTTTGCCGATGATCAGGTGTTCTTTTAAAAAAAAGAATAAGTGGTTGATATGGTAGGAAAAAGGGATGAACTCTCCAAAAAGGTCTAATGTTAAGAAACTTAAGTTTCCAGTTTGTGAAAATTGTGGTAAAAAGCATGTTGGGGATTGTCTTTTATATTCTAGTCAGTGCTACCGATGTGGTAAAATGGGACATAAGGCTCATAATTACACGGAAAAATATCAAGGTAATGGTAATGAAAAATATTATTTACAGTCAGTAAAATTTTTTAAGCGTAATGATATGGGTTGTTATGAAAATGATGGTTCAACGAAGAACTCAACTGAGGGAAAGTAGCCAGAATACATGCAGAAAGGAGTCATGAAATCTTTTGCAACTATTTCAGCAGATGTAGGGCCTTCCCATGAAGTAGTATCAGGTATACTATTTGTTTGTTCAGATTATGCCAATGTGTTTTTTGATTCATGGTCTTTACACTCTTTCATTTTTGAGAAGTATTCTAGTAAATTGATAATTACATCTCAAGATATGAATACTTAACTTATGGTAAAAACACCTAGGGAAAATGTTGAGACAAAAAGAAAACATAAAAAGCATCCTATCCTTGTGTGCGGGAAAAATATACCTGCAAACCTTATATTTTTTCCTCTAGTAGAGTTCGAGGTTATTTTGGGTATGGATTGTAATTCTATTTATCATTCTATGATTGACTACCGAGCTAAAGAGGTTTCTTTTTAGAAAGATTTTCATTTTGTGTACAAAAAATGAACCCTTTCTTTTGATAATATATTAGGAAGATGAGAAACTTGTAAAATATAGAAAGGAATTCTACCTTCAAAATATTGTAAAAAATAAAGGAACTGTTGAGATTAATGATGTGCTAGTGGTAAATGAGTACCTTGAGGTTTTTCTTGATGAGTTTCGGGGTATTATACCTGATCGGGAAGTGGAATATATTGTTGACTTAGTTCTGGATGCTATGCCAGTTTAAAAACCCTATTATCAAATAGATGAAATTGAAATTTTAGAGTTAAAGAAGCAATTACATGAGTTATTAGATAAAGGTTTCATTTGACCAAGCACATCACCATGGGGTGCTCTTATCTTATTTATTAAAAAGAAAGATGGTTCAATGAGAATTTTCATCTATTATAGAGCAATGAATGACATCACTGTTAAAAACAAGTATCCTTTGCCTCATATCAATGATTTGTTTGATCAGCTCCAGGGAGCACAGTATTTTTCGAAGATTGATTTGAGTTCAAGGTACCATCAGTTAAAAGTAAAGGAAGCAGATATTTTGAAGACTACATTTCATACTATATATGTCCTTTATGAATTTGTAGTTATTCCCTTTGGGTTAACCAATACACCTGTTGTATTCATGGATCTTATGAATAGAATTTTCCTTGAATTCTTGGATATGTTTTTGGTTGTGTTCATTGATGATATTTTGGTTTATTCTAAAAGTAAATAGAAACATGAAAGTCATTTAAGGGTTGTCTTGCAAACCTTGAAAGAAAATAATCTATTTGATGAATTCAACAAGTGTGCCTTTTGGATACAACAAATTTTTTTCCATGGTTACATTGATTAAAAAAATTGCATAACTTTTGATCCTACTGAAACAAAAGCTGTTGAAGAATTTCCAAGACCAAAAAATATAACTGAGATCCATAGTTTTCTTGGTTTAGAAGGTTATTACATGAGGTTTGTTGAAACTTTTTCATGGTTATCTAGCCCATTAACTAAGTTAACTTGAAAAGGTTTTAAGTTCATTTGGACACAAGAATGTGATGATTGTTTTCAAGAATTGAAAATAAAATTGGTGAATACTCCTATTTTGGAACTACCTTTCAGAAATGGGGAGTTTGTTATCTATAGTGATGCCTCATTGAAAGGAATTAGTTGTTTTCTAATGAAAAATGATCATGTAGTTGCTTATACTTCGTGTCAGTTGAAACCTCATGAGTTAAATTACCCTACATAGGATTTGGAATTATGTACTATTGTTTTTTATTTAAAAATTTGGAGGCATCATTTGTATAGAGTAATATGTGAAATATATACTGACCACAAAAGTTTAAAGAATATATTAACTCAGAAAGAATTTAACATGAGACAGAGGAGGTGGCTGGAATTAATCAATGATTATGATTGCATGATCCTTTACCATCCGGGAAGAGAAAATAATGTGGCTGATGCTTTGAGTTAGAAAAGTAATGCTACACTAACCATGTTACATTTGGAATGAGATCCTTTGATTTTTGATTTGATGAACTTTGGCATAGATGTTGTTGGTGCATGAAATTATTCTTTTTTATTTCAGGTGTCAGTGAAATCATCTATATCATATAGAATTAAGAAAGCGCAAAAGGAAGAAATTAGTTATAGAAAAATGTAGTGTTGGTTTAGAAGGGCAAGTTTCCTGATTTTAATGTTGATAATGATTGTGTTTTGAGATTTGGTAAATGATTATGTGTGCCTTGTGATTCACAGTTGAAGAATGAGTTGTTATGTGAAACTCATAGTTACCCATTTTTAGTTCATCCTGGAAGTACTAAGACGTACAAAGATCTTCACATGTATTACAGGTTGGATGGAATGAAAATAGATATTACTGATTTTACTGTGAAGTGTTTGACTTGTCAGCAGGTTAAAGCAGAGTGGTAGTTACCAAAAGGTATGCTTCAATATTTATCAGTGCCATAGATGAAATTGAAAAATATATCCATAGACTTCGTTGTGCGATTACCGAAGACATCATGAGGTAATAATGCAATCTAGTTTATTATTGATCGATTGACTAAATAGGGTCATTTCCTTTAAATTTGAGATACTTTGTCTTTAGATAAACTTTCTCGGTTATATGTTAAATAGATAATTAGGTTTCCTAGTGTTCCCCTCTTCATTGTATCTGATCATGATCCCAAGTTTACCTCTAACTTTTGGAAAGTCCTTTAGAAGTCATTGGGTACTGAATTAAATTTTATTACAGCTTTTCATCCTGAATTAGATGGGTAGTAAGAATTAAAAATTAAGACCTCAAAGGATATTCTATGTTCTTGTTAAATGGATTAGCAGGGAAGTTGGGACCAACATATTTCTTTGTTCAAATTTTCATATAATAATAGTTTTAATTTCAGTATACAGATGGATTCATTTGAGGCATTATATGGAAAGTGTTGTCGAACTCCATCTTTTTGGGGATAAAGTAGGTAAAAGGAAGCTGATGGGACTTGAATTGGTAGAAGAGATGGCATAAAAGGTTCATTTGATTCCTAAGAACATGAGAACATCTTAGAGTATGAAGAAAATTTATGCGGATAACCGGAGGAAGGATCTCTCTTTTGAGTTATGTGATTATGTCTTTCTCAAAGTTTCTCCATGGAAAAGTGTGATGCGTTTTGGTAAGAAGGGAAATTTGAGTCTGAGGTTCATTAGACCTTATGAAATCCTAGGGAAAATTGGATCGGTTGCATACATAGTGGATTTACACCCATGTTTATCCCATGTACAAAATATTTTTTATGTTTTGTTGTTGAGAAAGTAAATGCTAGATCTATATCATGTTTCGAGCCCAGAGGTAGTTTAGTTTGAAGAGAATCTCTCTTATAAGGAACAACCGGTCTAGATTCTTGACCGTAGAGAGAAATTATTGCAGAATAAGGTAATTCCCCTAGTAATGGTTTTGTGGAGAACCCATATGGTTCAATAGGAATATTGGGAATCTGAAAATGATATTAGGGATAAATAACCCCATTTATTTGATAAGTGAATAAAAATTGTGAGGACGTATTTTCCAAAAGGGGGGAAGGATGTAACATCCCATGTAAATAAAGAAATAATACATTTTCTTTTTTATTAATATTTGTAAATTAAATATTAATTTTAGTTTAAAGGGGTTTCTATGTTCGATGGCATACCCGATACGCAACAACGGGTTTCTTTGAAATCTTACGTTGCACACTAATAATATAATATTATTAATTAAAATCATAGTAATTACCTGGCTGTTTTATTAGCAATAATGAATAGAACTAACTACACTATTATTATACATATTTATTATATGTTTTTACAGTGACCCAATAAAATTTAGAGGCCTATAATGTGAATGTATCTAATTTTAAGCATAAATACTCTAATATTTATTAAAAGGTAGATTTACCACCTCTTGATGGAGAACCCTTTTTAAATATAGTTTTGGTCACTTTTATATGTTCTATTTGACTAAATGAAATTATTTTCTACATTCAGGACATCAAAATTTACTTTGGGTAAATTTTTGGTATTTTTCTGATAAAATTCATTTTTTATGAACAGAGAAAAAATACTCTATTTTAATTCAAATGTGCCTTTTTATATAATTTATTTATATAGTTATATTATCTATTTAATTGGTTTTAATTTTTAATTAGATTATTTTTTTACCAATTAATTCAATGTTGGTCATTGGAATTAATTTCTCTTTTATATTAGACATAAACAAGTGTCAATATTTTAATAGTTGTTGTTTCTTGAAAACACGCTATTTTCTTTGAAAATGGGAATTAATTTTCAATTAAATAATGAAACCTCTATGTTTTTAATTTGGTAAAATCGAAATCATTTTTTAATTTGGAATATCAAATATAGCTAAGGCTGAAGTTTTGGTATTTTACTAAAAAACATCAATTTTTGATGAATAATGAAACCACTTAGTAGTAGTTAAAAAACTATAATTTTCATTTAAATTAAATTTTACCACTTATGTGAATTTAATTTAAAAAATATGACATACATGGTTGTTATTAGTAAGTAAAATGTTGTTCAATAAGATGAAAATATGTTTTGGTGAATAGTATCTTTTGACTTTTATTTACTGTGGTTAAAGGTTAATAGGGAAATTCAAGGTAAAAAGAATATTATAATAATAAAAAATTACCTTTAAACTTGTCCTAACCTTTTTGGATGAGTCATGGCCGAACATGGGCATCCTTGGGTCAATTTGGGGACCCCATGTATCCAATTAAGAGTTATAATGACACATTATTTTAATTAACTTAAAGTAAAGAAAAAAATGACATAAACAAATATCTTTTAGTAAATTAATTTTTACATTGTGTGATATAAGTTATATATTCGACTATAATTATTCCTTGTAAAGATAAAAATATTTACTAAATCATGGTAATTTTATTATAATTTTAGACATCAAATAAATTAAATTATTTGTGACACAATAATGATGTAGTATTTACCTCATTAATAAATTACTTAAATAAATAAAATTAAAAATATTAAAATAACATCCAAAACCTATCCAATTTTTATTAGATGAATTTATTTATATAATTATTCATCTTATAGTTGAATTTAATTCATTTTGGACCTTTAGAATCTGAATATCATTATTTAAGAAAATAATATTTTCACAGTTTCCTAAAGAGCCCCTCCTCCCCCTTATAAAAATTCCTCACTTCTAACACATTACTCACACCTCTGAAGCCCTTTTTCTCATCGAAACCCTGCCCAAATAATCTCTCAATATCCCTATCTTCCATTGAGAAGACTTACCATAGGAAAAAAGTCACTTTAAGAAGTCCTTTTGGATCAAACCAAAGGGAGTTACCCAAATTTAAGGTAACAGTTTCTCTTAAATTCTTTTCTTTTATTTTACTTCTCCAACCCCTAAACTATTTTCATTACTTTTTTTTATAATAACACCAGTATCATCAATATACTAGGATGTTTTTATGAGAAGTATTTTAACTACACTTACACACACCTCCATCTAATGGGTGAAGAACATATTGTTTCTGTAGATGGAAAACTAACGCCTCACAAAATGATGATTGTTTGACTATATTCTATCACCTCTCATTGTGGCCATTAAGAAGGAACTAATTTTATATATGATATATATTATGTTTATGTTTTCTTTATTCTTCTTTGTTTTACATTTATTTACTATCTTTATGGTTTCCATTATGGGTAAACGCGATAATTTCATTTGAATAAGTGCGGACTACCGCCCCCTGAAAGTGATATGACTCATTAATTCCATATGTGTGATGTATAAAGGATGGAGTTAATGATATTATATATGATTTTATACTGAAATTATAATATACTTATGTATCATTATCTTTTAATTCCATTAAAATATGAAATAGAAATGAAAGTAGAGTTTATGCGTATGTACGGCTTACCATCTCCATGAACAGTGCATTTCATTTCTTATCTCCAAATGATATGTACTATTATAAATAAATATATATAATGGATATATATGATATATAAATAATTAATATCATTTTGAAGAAAATGGACTATTGACCATAGGGACAACTTGTAAATATAAGGTGTTCATCTTTAACTCAAGTTCCAAATATCGACAAAAAGATTGTTATTAACTTATATGATTGAATAATGTTTATAAAATAGTAATAAGTGATATAAAAGGAATAATAAACTTGAAAAATGTTATTAATAAAGTAGAAATTAACTTTATTTTATTATTCAGTAGACTAAAGAACGAACGTGTCATGTCGGAAACGAAGTAAGGGAATTCATCTCAATCTCTTTTCATTGAGGAATATTTTGTTTTAATACATGTCTTTCTTTTATATTATGTATAGACACATTTGAATTTTCATTTCATTCAAAGGGAATCTTTTTCTATGAGGCGTTTTACTAAACAAAAATAAATAATGTTTCTTTTTAACATAAGCGGTGACAATAACCTTTCTACCACCGCGAGTATTATTTGATGATTGGTTTCCTTAACAAGTCATAGTGTTTTTTAAAGGAAAATAAATAATATATACCCTTTTTAAATATTTTGGTACTGATAATGGTTTTGAGAAAAAAATGATTATTTCAATATCTTGAAATAATATACTGTGATTGAAATGTGGAAATGCTATCTTTCTGTAATGCTTGTTTTATGTGTTATGGTTTTTGGGAATTATTTACGTATACAGGTGGTTCCATGATAAACCTATAGTGGGTGAGCCAGAGATAGCTCTCCAATACATTGGGTAAAGTGACGGAGGTATGCGTGAATGTTTCTCCTAATAAATTTAGGTAATATACTGTGATGGGTATTCCAAATGTAACTCCCTATATAGATGTGATAGCTATAATGTAAGTATGATATGGATGCCACAAGTTACCTTTATGAAATATATTTTCTATGTGTGGTTCATAAATCTTATGATTTCATGAGGTATGTTAAAGAAGTTAGGTTATGTATGTTTTGATGAACTAATGTTTTATTTCTTTGTTTTATAACCCTTACTGAGCTTTTTGTGCTAATCCTATGTTTTGAAATGTTTTTCACAGGTCCTAATGGTGAATAGGGTCTAAGATGGGATCAAGGGAAAGTCATGCAATCTAAAACATGGAATTGGACATGACACTTTTTTTTCAACAGATTTTATTTATTTAAAAAATAGAAACTGATTAGAAATGTCTACTTTAAATTTTTTGAGATGTAATGTAATAGTTATGGACTAACTCTCTAAACCACTAAACCTGAAAAGATCCTCAATGTGAATTATTCATCTAATTCTAGATTATGTAATGTTTTATGTTCGGGTCCTTATACTCGATTTTCCTTTGTTCAGCCTTTAACCAGCATGAATGGTGGTGAATTTTTAGGACTTTGGTTGTAAGAGGAATCCTAGTAACGGTTTTTCTAGGAGGCTATATTCTCTTGGCCTCATTCAAGATCAACTATATCATTGAAAAACATGGTGGGATTCATCATCTTCAACCAGCGGTTTCTTCGATAATATTCATTAGTTTCTCATATTTAGTATTTTAAATTAAACTTGTGCTGGTGTGATATGTTTTCTATTCACCTCTCAGATCTGTTTGGCCTCTTAAACATGAGTGAGCCTCAATATCTTCAGTCGGATGGTGAGATTTGAAGATGGAATCCCTGGTTTTGAATCTCAGGATAGCTCATAGCACTTCAGGTTGGAAGGTGAGAGGTGTCCAAACGAAGGGAATATGATGATAATATTATTATAATAGTGCTTCAAGAATGGGGGAACCCAGGCAATAAGGTTTGGTGGTAGTAGAAATCAACCATTAAATGATTAAATAAATTTATCATACTTTGGTGGTGTTATAGGAATGAAGAAGCAGTAGTAGATGATGTTTGAAAATTATTTTCCCCTAACTGTAGCAGTAGAGACGTAGGAGGATGTAGATAATAGTGGAACGATTATTGAAGTAGCACTCATTTTCACTTATATTATCATGTATTTTTCTCATTCATGGTAGCAATAAATGGTATCCCAATATCTTTAAATAATTTAATCATACTAAATAGAAAAATTATTTACTGCAACTAATTACATATTTAATTAATTTGAATGAAAATAAATATTTTAAAAAAATATTAAATAAATTCTACATATCTATTTAATTAATATATTTAAAACACAATTTAAAAAAAATAAATTAAATTTAAGTGTCTCATTTTTAAATTATAGTCTTATTTAAATATTAATTATTTATAAAACCTTAATGGAATTTGATTTCGTTATTTTAAATTCATTGTAAGAAAATTTCATCATCATAATTTAAAAACCCATTAATAAACTCTTATTCAATTCCACAATATAAATTTTAAATTCTTTTATAAATTATTTAAATCTAAAAAAGATTTAAATTTAATCCATTCAAAAATATTAAATATAGATCGATTCGGAAAATTTCATATCAATTTCCAAAAATTACATGGCTAAAATTTTACTATAAAATGAATGAATCATTAAAGACCAATTACCGAGTTAATTAACTATTTCCATAATCTCCAAGTAACCAGAAAAAAAAATTGCATTTTTTAAATTAAATTGTGTTTTTTCAATGAATAACATATTTTTTTGAATGTTTGAGCTCACATCAAGTATACTATATAGTATGATGCATCTGAAATTATTCTTAGCAAAGTATTGATGTAAGGATATTGAGTATGAACATATAGATCATGGTATTCAAGGCCACATATATAGGACTATACTATGTATAATCCCATGTTTGAAATGGTATTTCATGCCTTAAAGTATTGGAATAATTATCTCCTTGGTGATTGTTTTATTGGTTATACTTATCATAATAGCCTTAAATTTAAATTTTCTATGAATTATCTAAAAATTCAATAGTGATGATGGATTTGGTATATTAAATCCTCCCATTTTTTTCTAGTATATATATTGGGAAAAGAAAATTGTATTTTTTATTTTTTGAGTAAGAGGAAAAAAATGAAAGCAGTTCAAGAATCATGTTCTAAGCATAAGATGATAAAATTATTAATTGAGATAAATATAAGTGTTCCGGAGCAACATGGAATGTTTAAACTCAAATAATTATCAATTGTAACCTCCCTTTTGATATAGATCAAGATGAGGTTCTAGGAGGATCTAGAGTGTTTGGTGTTGATGGATAACATTGGTGGTGGGGAGCCACCCCCTAACTAGACCATTGATACTGATGAGATTATCCACATTAATGGTAAATTTTACATGACTACGTGTATAATATAAGAGATTATGCCTGAGTTTTATTATTTTAAGTGATTGATTCACCCTAGTTTGAAATAAAAAAGTACTATTATCCTGGAAGACAATATTGGTGTCCAGTAATAAAGAAGGATATTGCACATTTTGTAATGCAGTTCTCCACCTATCAATAGGTGAAGGATGAGCATTAACATCCTGCTCGTATGTTACTACCATTTACAAATCTAGGATAGATGTGGGATGATTTTACCCAATATTTTACAAAGTGTCTCCCAAGTATACCTCATAACTGGGACATGATATGGATTATTTAGGATCAATTGGAAAATCAATCACATTTCTTATTGATTTGACAGACATGCACAGTCAATGAGTTAGATATCTTATATATTCTAGAGATAGTTCATTCTCATGGGGTGTCTCAATGTATTGTTTAAGATAGATATCCTTGTTTTACATTATCCCTATGAAAAGGATTACTGATTGTTATTTATACTCAAGTGTTTTTTAGTCAAATCTTGCCACTAATAAACCTAAATATAAGAAGAGTATACTATCATGGTGTTATAGTAAATTTTGAGAGCTTCCATCCTAGAAATTTAGTGCAATGAGGTATGAGAATCTAGAACTTATTTAGTTTTCCATTAATGATATTTATTAATAAAAATTTCTTATAGAACTATACAAGGAAATATATGGTGCCCCATTCAAATATCTTTTATTCTATATGTAAGTGGTAGAATTGAATTTTTTGGGGTTGAGTCTTTTGTAGGAGACATTATACCATTTCTAGTTTATCAATATGTGTTTGGGTACAACCTAGAGTAGTTAGAAGTCATATTCTATTTGGTTTCATCAAAAAATTGAGTTTTATGTGGGTAAACATGTATTAATTCTTGTATCACTATGATTGGGTCACCATTAGATTTCAAAATAAGGTTTGTTCAAACCAAAGTATGTTAGGATGCTTGAGATTGTGAAGAGGATATGTCTGGAAGTGTATCAATTGGCTCTTCCAAAATGGTATATGGATATACATGATGTGATTAATGTGTTACAAATTCATTAGTACACAAAACCCTTCTAATATGTTTGATCTTGATTATATTGATCTTAAGGTTGATGCATCCTCCGAGGTTCATAATGTTTTTATAGATAATAGTGGGAAAACTCATCTGGTTATATCCATGTATGGAATAAAGCACCAAATCCCACATAGATTGTGGAGAGCTGAGTCTATAATTCCCCAAGAATAACTCAATAGAACAGGGGTTGGAGATAAGTTCCAAATGGAATGAATAATATCGGAGGACTTTTCCTAATGTGTCTATTTGAATTCACACAACCTTATCCATGAAAAAGTGCATATGAATAAAAATAAAAAAAAAAGTTACATCTAGAGTAAAACACGTTCATATAACAATCCTCTAGGAAAATAATATTATGATACTGTAATATCATATGTAAATTGAAAAAATACATGCCTAACTAGAATGATGTATCCACCAATAAATAACTAGAAAAGTAATTATTGAGAGAGACTCACTCCTAATCTCCATCCTCTGACTACCATATGTGGTCACATGCACCAAGGTGTCCTTTTTCTTCATGGAAATAACCACTAGCCTTTATATAATTGGTATTAAACACAAAACATGAGGTAAAATCCAATAAACGGGAGAGTATATGTGTACCCATTAGAACACCCTAAATGTTGAATTGGGAGTAATAGGAGACCAGATAGAAGTAGGAAACTCAACCAATAGTGATAGAGAAAGAATTTTCCATTTGAAGTTATATATATATATATATATGATAAAAAAATAAACCAAATGAGATAGAAATGGTATCAACATCTCATAGACCATCCTAGTAAAAGATTCTTCCATCATTCTAAAGGCCCATCAATGATTCCCATCATCCTCTGTATCGATCTAAAGAAAAATTGTTGTAGAGACACACCTCTCCATTATGTCAGAAAATTGAGGGGACATAATCTCTCGATAGAGGACCAATTGCATGATAGAATTGCATGGTTTCATTAAATTGGTAGATAGAAGACTCGTTCCATGATTCCACAAGAAGGTTCCACTTAGTAGATAGAGGACCCATGCCATGACTCTGTAGGAGGGTTCTACCCAGTAGATAGAGGACCTATACATGGATTTAATAGGAGGGTTCCAATTTTTAGATAATGGAAGCATTCTATGACTGCATAGGAAGGTTCCAATAAGTAGGGAGAGGGCCCATTCTAATACTCTATAATAGGTTTCCCCTTGGGTGATAGAGGAATCATTACATTACTTTACAGGAGGGTGTCAATTGGTATATATAAGAATTATGCCCTATCTCCACATGAGGGTGCCACTAAATAGGTATAGGACCCATACCCCTTCTCTACGACGGGTTATACTTAGTAGGTTGGGAAAAAATGCCCAGAATCCCTAGTTGGGTTCCACTCAGTAGGTAGAGAACCCATTCTATGACCCCAAATGAGGGTTACACTCTATGAAAGGATACAGAACCCATTCCTTTTCCCAAAAACAGGGTTCAATTATCTAATGATCCTATCAAAATAGTATTATCATTGAGAGCCACCTAAAGAAGCTTCATTCTTAGAATTATCACATTTTATCTCAAAATACACATCAAAATGTACCATAAAATTATAAATGAAAAAACAATCATGATAGGTTATTTAAGAGAAAAAATATGAGTCCAAATGAAGGACATAAAAGAGGTAAAAGTTTACATAAATGGAATTACACAACATGTAAATGTCCCACATAGCATGTTTCCCCAGTCTACTACAATGGATGAATCCTCAACAATACAAGGATCTCTATCCATGTTATGATAAAAAACATGTATGGGTACTAAATAACATGTCATGGCCACCTGGGCTTGAGCCATGATCTCCTGGTCATGCCCATTTACATTGGTTGTGTTCCCATACACAACATGTTCCTGGACATGTATTTGTACGTGTACTAAAATAGTACACTCTAGGTCACAAACACCGAGTCACATAATATGTGGGGTCACACATAGTATGTTTTATTTAACTCACTTGCAAACCCATGCCATTGCATCTGGGCTAATAATTGTTGTAGTTTCATTAGACTACACAGCGTGTAGTCATGTTTTTATAGAATTCCATATCTGCTCCATGGATCCCATATCTATGTCTCTCACCAAATGATACACTATTGGGCCACTCAAAATGGTTTTAATCACATATGGATATCATTTCCCACCATCCATTGACCATAAAATGGAAATTGGCACTCCTTCACAAATACACCTCACGTCGTCGTCACTCATGGTGCCTCATATTGCCTCACCAGATTCCTGATCCACTGTTTAATTAATCAAATACCAAAAATCTTCTTGATATATCCCCTAATAACCAATCTATTAATTTGAAGAAAATATGCCTATAAAATTTGGGTGTGGTCATGTTTGATCCTTCCTAGAAATGTCGAGCTATGGCCCCATAGTCCAATGACAAATATCATGAAGAAAGATGTGGGAAAAACACAAAATTAAAGGATCAACAATCATTGCCCAATTTTCATGTTCCATAGAATAATAATTTGGTATAATCAAGGTGAAAATATGGCACAAAGTTTATAAAAAAACTTAAAAAACTAAATTTAGATACAATGGCTCCTGTGATGGATTAAATCAGTAATAGATCATAAAAATACATTTAATAATTCTCAATATTGTAACTATATGGGAGGAGAAAAAAATTATTTTTCCTACCATGATTCTAAATGATCATTAGTGAATAAAACATATACCAATGATTAATAAGATTTATTGGGTTCATTATGCCACGATTTTCTTTGATCTGATTGTTATTTTACCACCTGATCTAAATTCAACAATGAAGGGTGGTAGAAACTCCTCTCAACAATCCCAAGGTTCTGTGTATAACAATGGTGATTATCTAAAGTAGTTTTTTTATAGGGAAAACATTTTAGGTCATTTAAAAAAATAATTAAATTAAATTAATTAATAAAAACCCTAATCATACCTTCCAACAAACTCTTTATCCGAAGGTCAGGCGCAAACCAACTTTAGGTCGCACCTCGGATAAAACACATACTTTGTATTCAATAGTGGTATAATTTTTTTATTATATAATCTATTTATAATAAATTACATTATTTTTTAAAAACTATTTCTATACAATATAATATATTTTTATTATTTTTATAAATTTAATTATAGGGACATTGGTCTACAGAATTGCGCATCATCTCATCTAATGACTACAAAAATATTATTCAATATATTTTAATGTATTATAAGGAAAAAATATGATATCTACCTTATTATCTCCTTCATTATATTCATCTTCAAAAATAAAAAAAAACAAACAAAATTATGTGTATACTGAGCCTCCATATGGCTCTCAAACTCCCTGGATCTCTCCTTCATACTCCCATACTTCCATTACACATGAACCAAGGCAATAGTGCATCCACAAAGGGTCCTCTCCTACAGATCATCTATCATCATTGGGTGATCCCTGAATATTTCCCTGTCATCAATATCCATCTCACCCTATTCAATAACTTGAATGAGATTATGCATGTATCTCCTCAAATGTGACTAATGGAAGATTCTGTGCACCCTCTCTAATTTTGGGGGTAAGGTGATATGGTAATAAACCACTTAAAACATATAAAAGATCTTGAATGGCCTGAGGAACCATGTGGAAAACATTCTTCTCTAGAGGAATATCCTCAATCCTTATCTCAAGGATACTCTCAGGATGATTTGGTCTCCCTGATCAAACTCAAAGTGCCTATGATGTTGATATTCATATGATTTATAGCTATTTTCCACTATCGTCATCTACTCATAGATCACATCAACTTTCTCTATCATTTACCACACTATCTCAACCCCAATCAGAGAAACCTTACCGATATTAGTCCCACATAAGGATGACCTGAAGGGCCTCCCATATAGGGATTTAAATGGTTCCATACCAATAGTAATCTGATAAATGTTATTATAAGTAAACTATACTAATGGAAGGTGATCCTCCCAAATATAGATGAAATATAACATAAAATCTATCAACATATCAACTATAATTTGGATAGCGTGCTCAGTCTACACATCCATCTAGATATAAAATTTTATACTCATCCTCAATTGGGTCTTAAATTCCTCCGACAATCCTCTCCAAAACAATGATGCAAACTAGACATCAAGATAATAGACAATCATCGAGGGAACCCCATGAAGGAATGTGATCCCCCACATTGACAACTACCCCAAATTCATCACCAAACTCTACTTTCTAATAACAATGAAGTGTGATGACTTTGTAAGTTGGTAAAATATCACATAGATTGAGTCAAGGAATCTTTTAGTATGTGGATGCTCAATCCAAAATTTTATGGATATTCTATCCCATTTCCACTTCAGTATCTCAAGAGGTTTTCAAAAACCTTCTTGATCATGGTGCTCAAACTTTACATGATATCATGTGAGGCACCAATAGATGATCTCAGAAATTATATTCCTTATTCCATCCCCTAAAACTGTTGTCAATGGTCTATGAATAAAAACCCCAAAAAAGGTTATATACCCAAAGGGGATGTTTGGAACTCCCTTATCATCTCCTCTCTCATCATGATTGGGACTACTAATCATCCCAGGAAATGGATGATGTGATTACCTCATTTAAAAATTCATTTGAAGAATCTCATGAGCATATATAGTCACAAAGGACCTCATGTTAAATGTCTCACAACTAGGCATCTCTAAAACATTGGGGAATCACATGATTCAACACCATTGACAGAATTAATGTTTCACCCTCCTCCTCAACTGGGGTTAACGACAAGGAGTCTAATTTCTTATATGCCTTCATCACCAAATGAGCATGGGACATCCTACTAAGGGAATATACCACCATGTTTCACTTCACAAGAGTATATACTATCTCAAATTAATAGTCCTAATGATACTCCAACTAGAACCTCTATCTCTTGTTTGGGTCTCTCTATGGGAAGAATCACCTCAGACTTTGATGGTATGAGTAATCAAAAAATATATCTCCAAGAAGAAAGTGACACCACATCCTCAAAGAGAAGACTACCACTACCAAATCTAGGTTGTGAGTCACATAGTTCTAGACATGGGGGATCAAAATCTTCAACCCATAAGTAATAACTACCTGCCTCTGCGTCAACACATAGCCTAGCCTAACTCCAATGGCAGAACCACTTACTATGTACTTCATTCCCTCCTCTCGCTACCTCGATATAGGAGCACCCACCAGCCTTATACAAAACTCCTAAAAGGTTATCTATAAATTATTAGTGTTGTTTGATTTATACCCTTTATATATCAGGGTATTCTAAGGGACTATAATCCCGGATAACTCTACCATAATCCTATTTCAGTACACTACCATGCTACGAAAAATTCACACCTCAGACATGTTCTTTGGTCTCTCCCACCAAATAACAACATCAATCATCATAATATCCATGGATAATCAAAGTTAAAAGATGAAATCCCACATAAATTTAACCTCATGGATCTAGAAAAGTCACTTCAAGATCATCCCATAAATCTAGTTCTCCCAAAGTAATTCTAGGTCTATCCTAAAATGCTCTGCATGAACCTCCTCTAATGTATAGTATATGAGAATGCCTTCAATGAAGAAAACAATAGTCCTAATATGGATAGAAGATTCAGTTTATAAAATCCATAAGCATATCGGTGGAATTACTTACACTAAAATACATTACCATGAACTCAGTGTGTCCATAGAAACATTAGAATGCAAGCTTTAGAATATTATCTTAATAAACTCTCAACTAGTGGTATCAATACCTAAGATCAGTCTTTGAGAACAATCTATATAAAAACAGTGTCTTCATCTTTAGTTATTTATGTAGTTTATTTTGATCCATTCTTTCACAGAATTTTTCCTTGGTGTTTTCAGAGAAAATGGAGGATTTTGGGTTCAAAGTAAGTGGTGTACAGTTAGTGCATAGTTAAGGGAAATTGTGCTCCCTACCTAGGAAACTGTGTAGCCAAGGACTATTTTTTGATAGTTTCCAATGAAAAGTTAGTTCATGGTTTTTAAACCATGAGGGATAAATTTGAATCATGTCTCTCTTGGATACTTTGGGGCCATGGTTTTTACACAATTTTTCAAATTGTTTGGGAAAACTATGTGTCATGTCTAGGTCATTGAAAAATATAATATTCTACTTGTGTCCTCTTGAAATTTAACCCTAAATCCCAACATTCCACCCCATACACTATTTTCATCAATTGGGTCTCCCTCTAAGCTTCCATGAACCTATCAGGAACCATTCATTGGGTAGTTTTGGCATTGTAACTTCATGGATTCCTCAAGTAAGTGGTTTCTCTATTTATTTTCCATCTTTATAGGGTTCTGCTCCCCTATTTCATGAAATAAAAATTTATAATGGAGTGTTTGTTCTAGAAAGGGGTTTTTCTTATTTTTTAGTGCAGATATTGTGGATTATTTTTGGATCATTCCTTTATAGGGTCTAGTATTGGCATAGTTGCTGGTTTTGACAAGTATTCATAAGTTTCCAAGCATGAGGATGGTGTTTCCATTCTAATTTTTTTGATTATTTAATATGATTATTTGTCTCTATAAATATGTTCTATGATTTTATTATGTGGTTTGAAAATTGTTTTGGAAAGATTTTAACATGAATTATTGATGAAAATGGGATTTTCATTAGAAAATGGTCATTGTTTTTACATGCTTTATTGTGGTTCATAATTGATGTTTTTTATAATTTTAATAAAGGTAGGAAATGTGTTTTCAATAGTACTTGATTTTAGAATATGGTGAATGTGGATTGTCAAAGGAAAACGAATTATTTTGGCATGTTACATTTTTCCACCATTAATGTGATTTGTGAATTATGAAAACAAGGTGAATCATATTGTGAAATTAACTTGGTTTATTTTTGGATTTGAAATGGGCTTGTCCTATTAAAATGGTTGGACTAAATATGTGTTATTGTTTTGATTTTTTCAAAAGGGTTTCATGAATTATAAAAGTGGTGGAAAGTGTATTTTGAAATGTTTTTGGTGTGTTTAAAATGTAAAGTTGTTCTATTTATGGAAAATAAGGATTTTCATGTGATTTTTTTTTATAAAAATGGTGACTTACTTGTGTGAATATATGGAATAGAATGTGATATGAAAGTGGCAGTTATGTGATAATGGAATTTGAGAACAAAGAAAATCTTGGGTATCTTGGTGGGTTAACTATAACTTGTATGGGAGTGTTTTGTATGTGGAAAGGATTAGATTCTTCTAGTGGATTGACATTAGTCGTCTTGTAAGTGGAAAGGCACATATTAAATTAGTAGGATTTATGCTTATAAAAATAACTAAACATATGAAATGATCTTAGACCACTGGGACCTTGGGATGATCCCTCCTTATGGGTCATGAATGAGAACATGTTGGAATTGGATTATTTTTTGGAGACCACTGGGCTCGTGGGATGGATCCCTCCTTGTGGCTCATGCACCATAATGATACATGTGGTTTAGTTGGAGGATATTGATCTCTGAGGTATGAGTTTTATAGAAACTAACTTATGTTAGCTACCTTTATGAATTTACCCATGGTTTTATCTTATGGTTATTGTTGTGATTTTGTGATGACCACTGGTATATGACAGACCATGGGTTTGATGTGGCTTTTAAAGCACGTTTATAGTTTAGAAAGTGTATTTTTTTAATGTTTTCCTTTTATTTTTTTAAAATGATTCCTTTAAGATATATCTTGTAAATTTTTTCAAAGTTTTTATGAAAATATGCATGTTGAGTTATCTCTTAATGTTATAGCTTGGAATCATTTCTTTGGGTACCATCCTACTCTGCATTGGATAAAACGATAAATTCACTTTTGGGTGTATGTATACTTTTTTATGTATGAATTAGGTAAAATAAATATTTTTCATGATGATGGTGGATTTGGTTTCAAGATTTCCTCTAGTTACAAGTGATAGTGGTGGAAACTTTAGGGTGATACCCATCATGTCGGAAAGAGGCTTTTGCGATGTTTTTTGGTTTCTATTCCATTGTACAATTTTTATTTTTGGTTAATGTTGTAAAACACTGATTATAAAAAGTAAGTACCAGCATTGTTTATTTTATCAGTTATGGATTTTTGTTCTATTTTTTAATGATTATGGTTATACTCATTGGAGAAATCATTCCCAAGTTATATTTTTGATACCTATGCACTAGCTTCCAACCTATGGGGATTATGAATTCCCCTCATGTCATGCCATGAATCAGAATGGGTGTCAAGATTGATGGGATCCTAACTTGGTTTGCGAAAAAATGTTAATAGAGTAGGTTACGCTCTTTTGGTTTAGTATATTTGGGATGAGTCTCGATAGAATGGAGTTAGTACTTATAGGGTTTGGGGTTTTGGTTTCTAGAAGGATGCCTGACTAGAAAACCTCTTGACAAGACTTCAATATCCTTGGGTTGTTGAGATTTATTTTTTACTTCTCCTCCATGTGAGATTTATAAGATGAAAACATTATATAGACATAGGATATATCTATAGTATTTTTTCTATGTCTTAATTTTTAGAAGTTTTTCCGATTTATTATATATTCTAAAAAAATTCATAATAATCCTTGAATGTTGTGTTGATGGTTTTATTGTGAATGTCTCTTGTTGTAGTAAAATGTCCCCTTGAAGAGTTCCTATGAAATTTAGTGAAGAGGATGGAGGGAGTCCTCATTCCCCAATTTATTAAAGTCTAGTGGAATAATTGGTTTGGGATATCAAAACATTATGAAAATTAGTGGGTCCTGGTCCTTATCTGGTTAGGGAGGCTGAACCTTGTCCTTGAAAGGACTAACCAGAAGAGTTCATCAAGAGAAATAATCCATCATTCCAGAATATTGTGGAACCTCATGAAGTAGAGAATCAACAAGAGAAGATATATATAATGCTTGAATTTGTTGATACTCTTGATTCTATTTGAGTGAAATGTGATTCTTTTATATAAGAAGGTACTATTTAGAAGTTGCGGGACTCAGTGGTTCATGAATGAATGAATGAGAAGATCGGCTAAAAATATTTCAAGATCTACTTCAATGATAAGTATTTTCAAAAGGTTTTTGATTACTCATAGTCCATGGAATTCATGTATATTACCTAGGGAAATTATATAGTGATGAAGTATGCCAACCTCTTCGCAGAGTAGGTACGGTATGCACCCGAGATTGTTTCTAGTGACCAGATGAATTCTCATAGGTTCAAGAGCTGGTGGCATTCATAAATTTATTCTAAAGACTTTATATTTATGATGAAGCCCTATGATAAAGTGGATGACTGTTCTTATATATTGGAGTTTGAACACAATGGAAAATCTAGTTCCATTGAGGTTTTGTTAGCAGTAGGTAGTGGTAGTTCACCTGAGAAGAAAAGGAAGGATATGGAGTAGGAGAAGAGGAGTGGTGGTGGTTTAGTCCATCATTCTCATTTTTCCTTGTCCATGTATCTAAGTTTAGGGTAAGTGGTGTTCCATCAGTGTGGATAATTGGGAAACAAGTTATTATTGTGTTCATCAACACCAAGACCATGCCATTAGTGTGGATCCTTGGGGAACTTGTAGGAATATTTCAAGGTTCCACCCCCATATCAGTGTGGAGTAAGATTTGTGGCCTCTAGGGGGATGTTGGCTTAGCCAAAACCTTCTAAGATAGTGGAAGCTCAGTTTGGTGTTCATGGTGGGAGGGGTGGATCTTCACTTGGGAAGAATCATTTTAGTGTAGAGCCATATGTCAGCGACTGCTCTCAGGCTCAGGCTGAGATAAGGAATCTTGATGCAATGGATCGAGCACCACTGGTATCTGATGTAGGTCCTATGATAGTTTGATTTACAATTATTCTTGTATCATATTTAGCTGTTGTTCTTATTGAAACTAGCTCATCTGTGCCTTTCATTTATGCCTATATTATGGATGTGTTAAATTTTCTAATTGTTCTTATACCATAAGTGATGGAGTTAGTGATGTGGCTTGGTATGAAGTGAAAGAAGGGTCTCAAGTGTCCTTCTTGAGAACTCACCATGTTAGGGGTTGATATGGAATGTTATTTTTTTGGTTTAGGAATGGAACTCATTGAGGAAATCATCAATATTTATTGGATGGTTAATTTTTAGGTGCACGAAGATTTATACAGGCAGTGACTTTTTTTTGAATTTGAAGGTATTACTCATATTTTTTATGGTGAATAGGATCCTCGTTTAGGTTGTGATGGACCTACACTTCCAAAGTTTGGAAACCATGTGTATCAATTCTCATTGCTCATGTTATGGGATAGTGGTAGTAGTTATGGATATAGATTTACTCTTTTGCTGGATGATTTCCCAGTGGATTTTCTAAAAGATTTATCAGGTTCGCCTCCATAGTGGGATGTAGAGTTCAATATTGATTTTGTACTAGGAATGAATCCAATATCTCTTCCCTTGTACTGTATGTACCACACAGAGTTAAGGAAATTAAAGGTACATCTAGATTTCTTTTAAACCAAAGGATTCATTCGCCTGGGCATCTATCCTTGGGTCACCCCAGTTCTATTTTCAAAAAAGTCAAATGGATATCTCCGTTTTTTTCATTGATTATCAGAGTATAAATAATTTAATGACTAATAATAAGTATCCCTTTACATTCATTGATGAGTTTATTATCAGTTTAAAGTGGATAAGTGGTTTTTTAAGATAAAATTGATTTATGTGTATCATCAAGTCAGAGTTAGAGAGGAAGATGTTCCAAAAACATCTTTCTAAAGAAGGTACAATAATATCGAGTACTTCATTATTACTTTCAGGTTGAAAAATTCTCTGACAGTATTTATGGAATTATTGAATAAGGTGTTTTATCAATATCTTGACTCATTCATCATGGTATTCATGGATGAAATCCTGGTCTATTCTAGATTGGATGACGATCATGAGAGGCATTTGATGACCCTTTTGGAAACTCTTTAGGACCAACCCCTCTATTCCATGATTTGAAAGTGAACCTTCTCAACTAGGGTGGTGAAGCTTCCAGGTCATCTGATCTCGGAGAGAAGAGTTTCAATGTACCCCAAGAAAATCATTGCAACGATTTCATGGGAGATGTTGAGGAATTTATTTGATATATAGAGTTTTTAGGGACTAATAAGTTATCACAGGGGGTTCCTTCATGATTATTCCTAGATAGATTCATTCATAAAGACTCTTAACCAGAAAGGGGTAATGTTTTAATGCAAATATGAATTCCATGTGTCCTTTAAGAAGCTTATGCAGTGGTTAACTCCCTCTCTTGTTTTGATCCTACTAGAGTTTGGAAAGGGTTATGTTGTTTATTACGTTGACTAGGGTATGGTTCTTGGTTGTGTGTTGATTCTAGATTATCTTATGGTAGCTTATTCCTATTTTCAACTGTGAACACATGGGAACAACTATCCGAGCCCTAAACTATAGTTAGGAGTGGTGATGGATGGCATAAAGATGTGGAATCTTTATCTTTATGTGGAGAAGTTTGTGGTTTATTCTGATCATAAGAGTTTGGATTATATTTTATCCAAAAAATGTATTTAAACTCTAGGTATCACCATTGGGTGGAATTCCATTAGGGTTTTTAATTTGATATAGATAATACCTCGGGAAAAGGTAATGTGGTGGAAGATTCCTTGAGAAGAAATGTTTCAGTGCAGTAGATAAAGAAGTATAGTGATGAGTGGACTTCGATGGGGATATTCCCTCAAATGAACCTAGTGGCCAAGGAGCATAGTGAATGTGCGTTCTTGTCTAGTGTGTAGTTGACACCTTCCCTTCTGGAATTGAATTAGTAGGATCAGCCTAACGATGAGTTGTTCAAAAGTTATATTCAATTTCTTCATTGTTGGGAGACACAATACGAGTGGTTGTTGTCTATAGAGAGAGTTTTGTGCTTTAAGGGCTTCTTCATGGAGATATTATCATTGAGGAATGTGGGTTTCCAGGATTTACACCAATCTCTATAGTGCATTTATCCTGGTACTACAAAGATTTATTATGATGTGAATTGGTAGTTCTTATGGCCAGATATAAGGCGAGATGTAGCTGATTTCATATCACAGTGTTATATGTTTTAACAGGTTAATATAGAGCAAAAAAGGGCCTTCTGGTTTTCCTTATCTGCTACCCATTCCCACTTGGAAGTGGGTAGAGATCTCCATGGACATAATTGTGGGATTAACTTGTACACCCAGGGGTTGAATGACATTTGGGTTGTGATTGAATGTCTGTACAAGTCAACTCACTTTATTCCAATCAGAAATTTGACGAAGGTGGATGTGTTGGGACAGTTGTATGTTCAAGAGGTTTTGAGGCTTCATGGTGTGCTGTTAGATATTATTTTTGATATAAACCCCAATTTTAACTACCAGTTTTGGGAAGGCCTTCATAAGGTAATGGGTTCATCGGTAAAATTAAACATGGAATGCCATCCTCAAACGGATGGTTCAATGGAACGAACGAATCACATTTTCGAATACATGCTTCGGGATTATGTTTTGGATTTTGGTGGTTATTGGGATTAAAATTTGGGATTGGTTTAGTTTTCATATAGCAATATCTACCAATATTTGATTCAGATGGATCGTTTTTAGGTGATTTATGGACAACTGTGTCAATCTACATTATATTGGGATGAGGTGGGTGAGAAATCATTTTTGAGACATATCCTTTTGTACAAGATGTCTGAGAAAGTGAATATGACCAGGTATCATTTTTATAAAATATAGAGTCAATAAAAGTATTATTTTGATCATAGGTGATGTGATTTAAATTTTTTTATGGGTGACCAGGTGTTCTTGAAAGTGGAACCTCACAAGGGTTAATGTTGTTTTGGTAATTAGGGGATGCTTATGCTAAGGTATGTTGGGACTTTTTAGATTACTGAGAGAGTTAGTAAGGTGGAATACCTATTATATTTTCATTTTATATTTACATAAATTCACAATGTATTCCATGTATCATAGTTTAAAAAGTATAACTCTAATCTATCCCACATTTTGAGATGGGAGGAGTTAGGGTTGAAGCTCGGTCTATCTATGTTTTAGTGGCCAGAACGGGTTGTGGAATCATAGATGGAGTTATTCATGGGAATTATATTTTTCTAGTATGAGTTCTTTTACATCATGTTTGTGAAGAGCATGAGACATGGGATCAGAAGGCTTGAGTTGAAAAGTACTACCCATTTTGGTTTGCAGAATAAGCTTTGGAGTGACTTTCCTAAGGTGGAAATTTTTCATAGTGGGGAGATTCGTCAGGTGTTTTCATTTTTAGGTATTTATCTAACACATATTTTTCCCATGAATTCCCTTTAGATTTCATGGTTTATTTAGGTGACAAAATGGATGATTTGGGGTTCACAGTAGGTGGGCCATGGTTGGCTAATGGTTAAGGGAAAAAGTGCACCATTCCCAGGAAACCGTGTAGCGAAGGGAAATTTTTGTACAACGGCTAACACACCACTTTCAAAATACGAAAAATAACCATGTGAACCATACCTCATGGATAGTGATGTGTATACGGTTACCAAATTTTTTTTAAAACCGTGCAGAAAAACCAGGTGACTTGTCTATGTCAATAAAAATTGTATAATGTCACATGTGTCCTCCTAGAATTTAACCTAAAATCACCTCATTATGACCCATACATAATATTTAGCCATTGGAACTCTATATTATCTTCCTTGGACCTCTTAGGTACTATTCCTTGGGAACGTTTGTTGTGGGAACTTCATAGAATCTTTAGGTATGTGGTTTTTCTCTTAAGTCATCCCTCTTTATAGGGTTCTTCATCCCTCTTTCTTGAGTTCCAAGTGTCGCACAGAATGTTTGAAATAGAGAGGTTTGTTTTCTTTTGTTTTTTTGGGAATATATTGATTAATATTTTTCTATCTTGCAATTATAGGGTATTATGGTGGGGTAGTAGTGATTTTTCACATGTTAATGATTGTTTTGAAGAATGTGGTAGGTAGTTCCATGATTTAACATTTTTAGATGCTTTTGATATTCTTGTTTGGCTCCATAAATGTGTTCTATTAATTTCTTGTGTGGTGTAAATTATGTTTTGGAAATACTTTTGAATTAATAGGTGATGAAAATGTTATTTTCAAAGGAAAATGGTCATTATTTATATGTGATTCATTATGGTGATTCTTGTAATTGTTTTTATGATTTGATGAAAGGTGGGAAATGTGTTTTAAAAGGATCTTGAGGTGAAAATGTGTTGAAAGTGGGGTTTCAAAGGAAAATGTATTGTTTTGGATTATTTTATTTTTTATCAACATTTAAATTTTATTTTTTAATTATGTAAATGAGGTGAATAATGTTGTAAAATGAATATGGATTTTGTGTATATTTGAAAGGGGATATTCCCATGGAAATGGTTTTATTAATTGTTTGTCATTCATCTAATGCTTCAAAATGGGTTACATGAACTATGTATGTGGTGGAAATCTCAATTTGAAATGATTTCCATTTGTGAAAATTGGAAAGTTGTTTTATTAATAGAATATAATTATATCCATCTGATGTTTTTTTTGTAAATGGTGATTTCCTTGTTTTTATATGTAGAATGGCATGTTTTATGAATGCGATGGTTAATTGATAACATAATTGGATCAAAAAAGGTATCCCAATAATCTAGGATTATAAACTAGAACAAGTATTCTACTATTTTGGAAGTGTAAAGGCCCAGATTCTTCTAGTGGTTTGAAACTAGTTGACTCGAAAGTGGATTGGACCGGATTAACTTAGTAAGATTTATACTTGCATCACTGAATAAACATATGATATGATTAGAGAACAGTAGGCCTTGGGATAGTTCATACTAGTGGCTCACGCATGACAATGTGTTAGCACAAGCTTATTATTTGGAGACCACTGGTACTGTGGGATGGATCCCTCTTAGTGGATCATTTATGGTAATGTTGTTGGTAGTTGAGTTGGAGGAAATTGATCAATGAGGAATGAGGTTCTTAGGGACTCTCATTTTGTAGGTACCTTTTGGGATTTACCTAGGGTTCCTTCTTGTGACTTGATGTTGTGATGTGGTGATGAACATCAGTATATAGCTGACTTGGGGTTTGAGGTGGATTTTATATAATTTTTATTATTAATAATGTGCATTTTGTTAATGCTTTATTTTGAAATTATTTTTCTAAAAATGTTTTCTTTAGAATGAATATTGTAAATATTTTCAATGTTGTTATGAAAATATGAATTTTAATTTGTCTCTTAATGTTATAGAATTAATATTTTCATTGTGTGGAATCTTAAAGGCTTTGGATCACACCCTAAATACACCTGTGGGTGTATGTAGAATTTGGGTTGTTTTAAATAGGTAATGGAATGATGTGTCAAGGTGATGGTGGATCTGGTTGCTAGAGTTCCACTTGTTGTAGGTTTTGGTGGTGGGGTCCTTAAAGTGACTCCCCTAATGTATCATGAAGGGTATTGGGATATTTTTTAGTTTCCATTCCATTGTAGTCTTTTATTTTTTGGTTAATATTTTAAAACAATTTTTCTGAAAATTGTGTACCTTTCTTCGTTATGTCATCAGTTATGGATTGTTGTTTTCTTTTTTGAATGATTATGGTTATACTCATGGGTGAATCATTCCAACAGTATATTTTTGATACCCTAGAACTAGTTTCTAACCTATGTGGATCGGGAAATCCGCTTGGGGAATTCTCTGAATCGAGCTAGGAGTTAGGTCAGATGGAATCCCAATTTGGTTCTTGAAAATCTCACACCACAAAATTTATCAAATATGTCTTACATCCTCGAAAAGGGGTACTTTATTTTTATCATGTCCATGTTCATGAGACAATAATATACATAAAACTTCAATATCATATCATCCTTTTTCAAGAAAGAAACTAGAGAAACCCAAGGGGACACATTGGGTCCGATGAAACCCATCTCTTAAAGGTCCTTCAAAAGAAACTATAGTCCCCAAAGCTCGGTAGGGTCCATCTGATATCTTGTAGAAGATATGAAAGTGTTCATGTCGTGAATGTCGATGTACGACTCCATCTACATGTTCAATGTTAGTCCCAGAACATCCTTAGAAAATATTTCTATATAATTCTCCATGAATAAAATAATCTATGTACATAAAGATCCCATTGTGCTAAGGGATAAACATCCCAACTAATGGGTGATGTGTTTCACCCTCCTCAAAAAATCCCACTCATTTTGTCATGGGATCTCTCTCTACCATAAAATAGAATCTTATCTCTCCTATTCGTAGGAATCTAACTCATATATGGTAACAATTATCTTGGAATTGGACCATGAAAAAAATTCAATAACCAAGATGACGTCATAAGGTACCATAATGAAGACCAAAAGTTCCCTTAAATACTTTGTCCACCAATAAATATCTCTAACTATTAGTATATTATCGATATGAAAGAAGAATTAAATTTAGAAATCTCAAGGAAAAGATATTGGGATAAATCCTCAACTGGGTTCACCGACACTAACCCAAGGAGTATAGAGATGGAGTAATTACTCACAGCATTGTATAATAGTACTAATGAAAGAGTGGAATATACATCGATCATTCCATTAATCATCTCATGTTATTTTAGGTTATATGGCTCTATAGTCAGAAACTTCCAACAACCTTGACTGCTAGCTCATTGATCCTGACTTTAGACACCTGGAGGTGGTGGTGGAAGGGGCACATAATGTCTTCCACCAACCATAAATCATCCTACATGAGCCCCACCTTCTCATATTTCATATCTTCCACCCTGGGGGCCACACAAAAAATTCTTGGGAAAATCATAATCATTATAATTCCTCTACTGTGGTGGTCAATCCAATATCCTTCTATGCTTCTCTAGAATTCAATTTTGGAAATATTGTGCCATGTGACCTCGACAATAACACTCATAGAACCATACCTCTCCAGACATTCTTGATCATCTCTATGGACCCTATGTCAGTAAAACACATTCCCAAGTATTGTTCTTATAAGATCTCATGGGTCAAGATAATACTGACTGGCGCCTAATTGAAACTATTAATAACTCAACCCTATTAACCCCACTATAAACTCTATATTAATTGAATTCATATGATATGATTATTCTTTTCACAATTTCCCACTCTAATACTCTAGAATAAATGGGAATGAAAAGGGTTACTACACTAGTAAATACGTCTCTATGAAGACCCAGCTCAAAATTTAACATCTGGAAGTATCCATCATGTATCATTTTGAGGGAATACCAGGTAAGGTCTCCTAACATTATGTCATACTCAATAACTAAAATACTTAAATGATACATCTCTTGAGGAACCCGAATCTGAATTTATTGCATACATGATAGGTCATACATCTTCTTGAATTAAAAAAACATGTCCATAAGATATTATGAATTATTTTATACATGATCCAATATTGTATCCCATTTCCCAAGATTTTATTTGACTGGTCATAGAGGCTGAACAATGTTATGGATTTGGAGTTATGGACATTCGAAGTTGGGCTGGAAAAATGGTTCACAAAATGCATTCATGGAGCTACCTCCGTGATCGTGGAGTAGAGAAACCTGAATTAACCCTCCGTGAGAACCAAAAAGTCCATTATAGAAGAATATGTGAGTCTGAGAAACTTTACCGGATAATCTACGAGTGTCACAAAGGCTGTAACAGTTTCCTTCATGACTCCGAGAAATTTGAGGGAACAACCTATAGTTATGGATTGTTATTTCATTTGAAGAATCATTTTTTCTTCATGATGCACATTTTTCCTCCATAGAGAGCACCTCGGGACTCCATCACATATAAATATCTGGTTCACCCCACTTCATAAAGATGGTTATGCTACCCCTTTAGTGGATGACCTCCAATTTGGATGTGCTCCTGAGTACTGTGAAGTTACGCCCTTAGCGAAGGCCTTCACACTTTTTGAAGGAGGGATCCCCATTCGGGTTGCTCAAAACTCCCCGAAGCATTAAGACTATGTGAAGAACTCTCAAAATATTGTTCTATATGCTATGGAAAGTCCATGCTCTGTGGGTACCTTTACTCAGTGATGATGCTTCACGAGACCTTGGCCTCTGTGAATCCCCTTGCTCCACAAGACCTGGACCTCTGCGAAGCACCATTCTTCTCGAGACCCTTTGGTACATGAACCCCATCCCATTGCAAAGACCTATAATTAATGAAGGTCCTACCTTCCTGACCACCGATCTACACTATAGGTCTTATTCCCCCCCCCCCCACAACTCGAGATTAGTACCAGTTCCTTCGCTACTGCCACTGACCCCCATGGAAAATTGATAGTCCCACTGCTCTCTTTTTGGGCCAGGACGTCAACATTTTCTATTGTAACCTGATACGCATCCACCTTAAAACTATGGAATACCATGATTCGATATACTCCTCCACACTCCATGAAATACCTTGAGTCGACATATTCTTCTTGGTCCCTTTCACATGTTGTGAATAGAGATTATCATCTACGATTCCTTGAGTACCTTGACTTTTTCCATTCCTCAAGTTACACATCGAAACCCCATCACCTAAATCCTACAGAAGGATGAACCAAAAAGGGCCACTCTTGCGTAATTCCCAACACCTTCTAGGAAACTTATTCCTATAGTCCTCTCAACATGATTATAAACTGTAGTACATCCTATATGACAAACAACGGATTCCACTTGCTCCAAACAAGAGATGCCTTATGCGCTAAGAATAAGATTCCAATAGTCCTCTCTACATGACTATAAACTATAGTATCTCCTATATGAAATATATAGGATGCCTATTTTTATGATTAATAGATTCCTTATGTACCCAACAGAAGATGAAAATATACCCTATTACATGACATTAAAGTGTAGCATCCCCAGTCTTTCAATATTATGATGCCTCATGTTCCAAATAAGAGATGGACTATGTGAAAGGCATATGATACCTCATTAAATGACTATAATGGTGTAATATCAATAGCATTATAATTCGTTCAAACATTCCATCACTCCACCTCACACTTCGAATTACCTTTATTTGGATATTCATCCCCTTTCATGTCAAAGGTAACCCCTAACGGCCTGGTCCCATGCCGCTTCGGTTCAACACCCATTCTGGGATAACTCCCTGGAAGACTTTGGACGAAACTTCGAGTTTTGTCCATGTTTTGAATATGGTCCATAGTTGGCACTCATTTGTTTGTTTCCATTTTAGGCTAATGTAATTGAGATGATGTGATTCAAATATGGTTAGTAGTCATCTACCTTTGTCATGCTGCCCCCATTGTGATCTGAATTCTAGGCATGTGATTCCCATTTTTCATCTCCCTTTGTTAGGATTGATTCCATATCCCTTGGAATTATCCTACTTATACACTAACACATAGGTATAAGAAAAAATTATATGCCTCATCCCAACAGTGAGTTGGGATTCCCTCATGGCCAGACATGAGGAAGTCTTTATGGGAATCTTCCACACGTAAGCTCCTTCCACCATTTCCGCACCTTAACGGGAGCCAGGTATCTTCTAGGCATAAGCCCCTCCCACCATTACCACTCTATAGTGGCACTCGTGAAGCTTCCATGCATAAACCCACTAAATCATTACCACTGCTTATTAGAAAATGGACTTCCTTAGTGTGTATGCCTCATTCACCACCTAAACTACGTGGACTTTGAACTTTTCCCATTTCAAGAAAGATATATGGAAGGCCTCACTAAGGTTCAATCCCATCACCCATCGGTCCTGAACACTTCACTTCGTGTCACCATAATCTTGCCCGACGTTAAATTGTCTACTTTAAAACTGTGTGGGTTTTGATCCTTTCCCTCTCCGAGAACGGTACGTAGAAAGCCTCTCTCAGGTTAGACCCTAAACACTAGTTAACTTTGGTGTCCCCTTTGTTTGGACCCATATTATTGGTCTGTCCTTTAGTGGCATAAGACCAACTCTTAAGAAGATAACAATGTGTAAGACCCATACTTAATATGTAATCTTCCAACCAATAGTTCCCCTCTTTTGATGGGATTTTATACATGCATAAGCCCCAACATGTTGTCTGGTCACTGCCCTTTGTGCACACCCCGAATATATGCCCCATTCCTGAAATAAATGTACATTGATTCTCTACTAAACAGATACATAAGAAGCATATATGAGGTTTAAGTGAACCACTCATGTCCCATCATGGTCTCTCCCTCAAGCCTTTGTGTTTCAAGAAGGACATACCCCATTCTAGAGGTTCAAATTCTTTGGGGTCCCATCCATGCATCAATTCTCACAAACCACCTCCTTAGGTTACTCATCATCCATCGAACTATGTGGAATTTTATTCCAACCCACTAGGATACATATGAAGCCTCTCTAAGTTTCAAGAACAACACCACAATCATCTTCACGTAAGATCAATCCCATTCATCTAATACATGTCCTCAAGTCATCCATTATTCGTCCTAGTTTTACTCATGCTGCCACATCCTAGTAAGATCATGTCATCAACTTCATCACTACTCCTAGCAGTACCTAGTCCACTAATCATATGTATCCCCCATCATGTCCTTGTGTTTTTGTCTATCATGTACAACCCATTACCATGATTCACCCTCTCTAAATATGTGTGATTTTATCCCTTCCACATAGACAAGTTACATAGAAGGACTCGATGAGTTTCAATCCCTGTTAATGGTAAACCTTGGTGTCCCCCTTTCTAGGGTGCACTTTCCCCGATCTTCCTCTGTGGTGTCCAAATCAGCCTTCACTATGAGATATATTCACTTCATGGGACGCACAACCCTGGGTCTTCTCTTTTTGGGTGTCTTGGTCTACCCATATAGTAAACCTTCAAAGCACTCCCTCCATCAGATGTACCAATCTGATCCACCTTCATGGGGCATTCTGATCAATCTGATTTCGTCTCCATAAGTCAATAAACTCATGGCATACCGTATATTTAACCTAGGGTGTCTGAAGAAAACCATGGAAACTAGGCCTTTGGTGTAACCATCTTACCAAGATGTCAAAATCATAGTATACCCCATGTGAAACATGGTAAGATGAGGAAAAACATAGGGACATGCCTTCGACAATAGATATACCATGACAGATGTGGGATTCCTCAGGTTCTGTGCCCTTGAGATGCCCTATAATGAGGAAGAATAGAGGTTCCCCAATGTCCAGACATCCAGAGATGCTTTGAAATGCCTGATGTTTCCATCTACTTCAATCAAAGGTTGCTGCCCCGTCAAGACCTTTCAGAATATATGTAAAAAATCAGCTTAATTAAACAGTTCTCACAAAGATATGGAACTTGGAATTAGATTCACGAACAATGACTGAAATCTATGTAAGAGACCAAGCTAGGTGGGAAATTATAAGGAGGAATACATGGATGGGTAGACCGACTCCAGTCATCCTATTTCAATCAAGGAGAAACATCACTAAAGAAGTGACATATGTCACCCACCATTGGAAATAACGAATGTGGTGTACAGTATGTGTATCGCACCATGACGATGTGCACCTCGACAAAAGTGTTGGAAACACTCCTCATGAAATAGATACCTGAAGTCATCCCATGAGAGTGCAGACTCATCATGTATCTAGGTGACTAGACTCCACCAACACCCAGATTCTCCATGGAAAATATTAATAATTGCACAACCAACTGATCAATAAATGTCTAAATAAGTCTAAAAACATAAATCACCAACTCTATCCAATCCTTCAATTCATGGGGATATGAATCACCATAGAACATAAATGGAATCTGGTGTTGGAACTAATGTAGTATTCTAAGCCTGCACACATCCTCGGCCTATTATTCTAGTATAATATATTAATATATAGGAGAGATTCTATCTACCAAATCCTCCTAGTGGATATATCTCATGCGATGTCTCCTAAACAGAGGCCTCATCAATCATTATAGAATCCTCATGATCCAGAATTGGTATCCTACATGGATATCTTCACATATGAATCCTAATAATATAATCAACATGTTACATGATCATATTATCATATATATATATATATATATATAAACATATTCATATATATATATATATATATCTGCATGTGTGTGTGGATCTGAATTAATAAGAACAATCAAATGAATCGATCCTATATGATGCATGCACTAATGTTCCTAGAAACCAATGTCTTAGGGTATTTTGTGTGTTTTTTCAATATATAAGACATATTACTTTCTATACTCTATACATGGTGATGTACGAGATAATTTTTAAACTATATTGAACTTGTAAGTTTGAATATTTGAATACTTGGGTATATTATAATGACATTCAAATTTATTTAAAACATATTATTTTCATATATGGAATGATATTACATTATAAAGACAATAGGAAAGAAGACCATAGAGATAAAATATTTAAAAGAAAAAGGTTTCTTCTCATTTATAATTATTATATTTTTCTTTTAAGTATGTGATCTTTTATTTTCAATTAAAACTTTTGTGTAAAAATAATTTTAAACATAAATGAGTAATGGACTATTGATACTATGTTCTAAGATTTATGTTTGAAATAATTTCAGTCGGTAAAATTTAAAAAATTTAAAAGGTTTTATTTTAGTACAACTAATACATTAATTTTTCATTCATTATATTTAGAATATATTTTTATTAAATTATTTTTAATTTCTATCTTTTTAATGATCTTCAGCCATATATTAGACAAGATATGTGAATCATAAAAAGGGAACGGGTGTATTATTTAACATGACTGATTGGGTTTTAGTTAATTTGTAAATAAATTGCAAAGTTTAAATTTCAAATTTTAAAGTTAAAATGATTTCATTTTTTGACGTTGGTTTCTGGTTGTGTAGTAATTATTTGTTCCTTTTTCTACTTTTTCACTAAAATGATGGGTAACTATATTGATTTTGATTTGTAAAGAAATTAATTTCATGGTGGTTATTTTATAATAGGTGTGAATAATTTTAAAATTATGTTTTATCATATTATTATTTATATAAAAAATGAAATAATATAATTATCACATGCATATTTTAAAAAATGATGTGATAAATGGTTTTCCAAATCAGTTTTGTTATCACTATTATGAAAAATTATGTACTTTCATGATGGTTTCTATTATAGTATTTAGAAAACTCATGTTAAAAAAATTATAACTAAAATGAAAAAAAATATTATAAGAGGATTTATCACATTAATTTTTATATAACTAATGTGATAATTTACTTATCAGGTCAGTTTAAAAAACATATGTGATAAATGGTTTTCCTCATTGGTTTGTATATAATGGACATGAAAAAAACCTTCAAATCGGTAGTATTTATTAAATCCATTATTATTAAGCTAGGTGAAAAACTTATATATCAATTTCCTTTCAATGAATTCATGATTTAACTTGTATTAAAATAATAGACATGAAATGAACATTTTTTTTCTCTAGTGTAAACATGGCATATATAATATTGAAATAATAAATAAAAAAATAAGTTCCATATAACTAAGTATAAATCTAATTATATCGATATGAAAAGAAAGAGACAATCACATTGGTAAAATATTAAATTCATAATTATGGAATTCATAATTATGGAAATCATCAATAAACCATAAAGTACTCATCCAATACAGCATATATAAACTGTAAATTATTAACGAAATACCCAAAATAGTTTTTCTCGAGATACCTGTCGATGCAGCGACAAGTTATATTATTTTAATCCCCGCATGGAACTTAATAAAAACCATGAATTAATCATATGAAAGAAATGAATAAATAGAACAATATATGTTCAAAATTTATTTTTAAATAATAAATATTTTTATTTGAAAAATAATAATATGTATTATTAATATTTCCTTAGTCATTAGACATATAAACTTTACTAGTTACCACTCTACAATCTTTATTAAGAAATGTTGTTTGTTCTCATTGTATTAGAAAAATGTTATATGATTAAGTAAAAAAATAAAAATAAAAAATAGAATTTTTAGATGAGATATAGAATGATGAACATGGAAATCTAATAAATTGATAAATCAAAGATAGAGATAGGTGTGATAGAGAACATAATTATAAGAATGAGAATGAATGGTGAAGATCCCTTATGAAGGATGTATTGTATGAACTATATAGGTCTATAAGGTAAGAGAAGAGACCACCAATTCATAAATATTAAGTAAAAATAGTATGTTATAAATTAAATAACATGAATATGAGACTAATAAGATATTATGGAGAAATAGAACATGAAAATAATGGATATTTGATTAGAAACTGTTACCCATAATCATGGTTTCTTTCTAATGTTTTTTTTTTGAAGAAGGTGGTGTCATGGTCATTTTTCTAACACTCTTCTAACCTCTTGAATAATAAAATTATAATTTATTTAGAAACTTTTTATGTTTTATTTCATAATTATTATTATTCCTCTTAATTCATTTTTTATAATGTATTATAAATTATTAGACAACTTTTTTCTCGTATTGATCATTTTGAGGTCATTTAGTTAATAGTTCATAAAGAACATTATTGTAATAGTAATTGTAAAATGGTAACTATAAAATGCCTCCAAAATCTCTCTATGTTTCTAGAACTATTTATCATGACATTATAGTATTTAGGGAGTTCAATATTTTAGTATATAGTTATAATTTAGACAATAAACTTAGTAATCTATATTTAAATGGATATGATTGTTTTCATTTAATATAAAGATATAATTTTCATTCATCAGAGAGTATAAAACATGATATTATTTTATAATTTATATTTTATTTAATTGTTTTATTAGGATTAATTATCACTTAATCAATGTAGTGAAAATAATTTTAAACCCAAAAACCAATATCACAATGCATCAAAACATAATTAATGAATATAAAATGAATAATTTGAAATTATGTTTTACATATGCTGATGATTTTTCATATCTTCTTTAATCACATGAGATTATGTAAGATAATAATAAGAAGCCCCAATTCATCCCTCTATTGTGGGGTATACATGGGTTGATTTTGAATCACCTAACACATGGGTGGGAATCTCTTATAAACCACGACAAGTTTATGCCTCTCATATAATATGCTAAAGGGGAAGAGTTATTGGTAAGGGAGAGTCTCATAATGAAACATAAATAATATTCTTAGAACAAATATTTTATTATATAAGAAATTTAAAAAATATACAGGTTCCATGTATTTACTCAAGCATTGAAAAATAAAAGAGTAAATATCTTTGCCTACTTATGCATATTTCATATCAATGTAACATTCACCTATCATGTTTCTAATTATAAAATGTTTATTATTAATAACATTTAACCTGGGATAATTAATGTTCATTAGAATATTTTAATCTATTTAAATTATATCTTAACCCTTTATTATATGGTCAAGTCATTCAATTGACATAGTAGAGGAAGAGGTGAAATGTTACACTATTTTACCTTACAATATAGAGAATATTAAGCATATAATAATCCTTTGGATAATGAATGTAATAACATATTACATTCATATATCATAAACTATGATACAATGTGTTTAGGTTATATATCTATTTTTTACATTAATTATATCCTCAGAGACTTAGTATCAATTAACTTTTTATTTACTGATATATAATAAATTATGAAACCATACCCAAACCCCCTTTCAAATATTCCGTAAAATACTTTTGGGAAGCAATCATTTACTTTACCATGTATCACATAATAGAAAATAACTTATGAATATATATATATATATATCCAAAATACATTTTAATCAAACTCTAAACATTGTTATACTAGATACCTATGTCCAAATCTCTTCCCATTCAATCAGCTATAAAGTGTTACCCCACAATGCTTTATAGAATTGAAAAAAATATGAATTAATAAATCCATAAATATAATTAAAGGGAAATATTTGGAAAAGAATCAATACTACTCTAGATACAAATAGATTGTACTTAATATCCATTAAACATGTGTTTCTCTATACATGTGTCCCCAAAATCCAACATATGAAAGTATACATTTTCATATGATAACTTCCTCTAAGAATTGAGTGACTAAAAGACACAAATTTTATTAAAACAATATTTCCAAACCATGTATTCCAAAATATATATGTATAGTTTAACTATGATGATGAATAAATTCCATATTTTTCACCATTATAAATGATTACATCACATTTCCCACATTATAATAAATAATAATATCATATTGACTATTTTTTTAAGGCTAGAAACATCATTTAACTATCTAAATTGAGAGAATAGTTTTTATACTCTTCAAATGAGAGGTAAATTTCAATCTTGGTTAATCTTTAACTAATGAAATTATCAGAAACAGACCCAATCGACCCCAGATTAGAAAGTCCCCAAGGACTACCAAATAAAGGTATCAAATTTTGAATATTATCATACTAGGTATATCATAAACCATAGGTTTAGGGGCTTCTAAATAAGAACAATGAACCCCTAGTATATCAAATGAAAATTGTATGACACCCTATGTGTTATATACACCACCGTTCATCCAGAACCTGAACCCTATTTTGTGCCTCATGAGCATATTTAAAATTTCAATAAATTAATTCTACTCTTTCTAACATTGAAAGTATATCACGACTAATAATACTCCATTATGAATAATGGTTAGAGTTAAATAAATGCAATGCATTGATATTTCAATCATCACCTCACTGTAATATATATATATATATATATATATATATATATATATATACAGCTTATGCGAATGAATGATAAAGTGTAGATTAAATTTACAATAACTTTATAAATTAAATTAATAGAATATATTTATAACATTAAAAAACACATAATTGAATGTATTATCAAATGACATATGATATAATTTCATAATAGCCTTATGCTTTCTACTCTTTTAGAATATTTTATCGTTATTACATCTCTAGTAATTTTTTCCCACATCTACATGTTACCATTTGAAAAAATCCCCCCATTTGAACCCTTTTTTAATAACATCAATAAATAAGGCTCATTGTAAAATAGTGAGAGTATGAATCATATTCCTCATGTTCAAATCTATAAACAAATCATTCATACTCATTAAATCCACTACATAAAATGATATGATGTTATTTAATTATTTTTTTATATAGAACTCTTTCAAAATTCCTAATCATCATCCATGATACTGAATCCATCAAAATTTTCTTTGAAATATTTTTAATTAATTTAATTACACTTCACCAATACATTATAAACTCCTTTAGGATAAAGTTTCATTTACTGTGTATTCCATATAGAATGATCTTTTATTTATTATCTTTGAACCACTAAAAGTCCAAAAATACTCCCACTAGCCTATGAGATACTATATTCTATCTATAATATCATGAAAGGTTGCAAAACATTTTTTAGAAAATATCATTTATTTCCATTAGTTAGAATATTTAATATGTAGCACACCAGTGTGAGGAATGTGACCTTTGTTGATAACTTTTTATGTATATAAAGTGGTTATGAAATTTTTGGGAGAGTTTAGTGAAGTTTGGAACATTTTTGGAAGGTATTTTATGGCTTTTAAAGATGCAAGGTTTGAGCATGGTTAGATAAAACCATGAAAAAATCTCTGGTAACCGTGCGATATTCCACTGTTCAGATTGTAGCATTTGCACAGTTAGCACATAGTTTTTCAAACTAGGAGAGCTAACTATGCGAACCTTTAAAATGGTTTTTGACAAGAGGGTTGGTCATTATTTTACATAACTCACCCATTTATTCTCTCATACAAACCAAACGCGAGATTACTTGAACTCAATGGCTAGAGGGGATCTCCCACACATTTTGGAAGAAAATAAAAGGGGTTTCTTGGTGGTTTGAAAGAGGTTCATCTCAGGTAAGTTTGTGTTTTCCTATAGATATTCTCTATTACCACTCTTGTATTTATATATCTTCATCATTTTTATGTATATCTAGGGTTTTTGACTACTTAGGAGATGTTTTTTTGGATGATTGATGATAGGGAAGGATATCTAGAGCGGTTTTGGTGGAGTGTTTATCCGGATTGCTGGTGCGGTTTCTTTTTGGTTGATTTCACTGGAACCCTAAAGTTAGGTGGCTTCTCTCTCGACTACACTTTTCTAGAACTTGATTCCTTGTTTGAAATTAAATTTTTTCCCTTTAAATTAATTGTATATATGATTTGAACATCTTGGTGGAAACCCATTGGGTGATGAATTGGGAATTTTGGGTGAAATATGATATTATTTCAAAAAGGGGCTTGTTGTGTAATTTTAAAATGTATATTTCAAAATTGGTTTCTTGGTTGGTCTTATGAAAATGTTTTGTAAAAATGGTTATAATTTAATCGGTGATTTATTGAAGAGAATTAGCAAGTGTTGGATGTTGTTGTGTGTATAATGTGTGGAATTGGTGCTTTATGATTTTGGCTGGTTAAGTATTATGGATCATGTTGGATGTGTTAATGTGGGAGATTAGTATCACTATAAAAGGGTGATGGATATTATAAGGAAGTCCCACCATTATGGATAAGTGATCGGGATGTACCACTAGTTTGGAAAAGTAGTAAATGGGTCTAGACAGAAAGTTCCACCATTGTTGTTTTTCTTATTGTCTGTTGTTATGATAGATGAAAAATTGGTGTTCTAATGTGTGATGGTGATATGGATTAAGTTCTAGATGTGGATTTCCCTTGTTTTACATGTCCTATTAAGGGTATGTTTGGATTGTGTAAATTGTTGAAATAGTTTTTGTTTTATATAAACTATTTTTTATTAGTGTGCTAATAGTTCTATCCTATTGACGTGTGATGGGAAGTCATTGGGGAAATACTACCGAGTGTTATTACTCACCCCCGCTTCAAAACCTTGTTTATTTTGTATATGTGGTATTCTAGGGAATAATTAAGAGTAAAAATTCTTATTTTTCTAGCGATTATTCATGATTGTTAGGTGGTTGGGTGGTTCATGGAGCTTGTAAATTGTTGTGGAGCAGTTGAGTATGTCTTGGTTTACTTTGGATCTCTTTAGTCCTCCACTAGGTAATCTAATTTTTTTTATTATGGTTTGGTTGTATTGGTTTTTTGGAATTATTATGGATTATTTTTGTGGTATTTTAGAACTATATGGTTTTAGTTTTTATGTTAACATGCATCATATAGGTTTGTTGGTAGTGAATTGTTTTTTGGTTGGGTTATCTCTAGGGAAAATAATTATGCAATTTATTGGAGAATCCATCAGCATTTTTTATAGCCTTTTATCTCCTTGGGAACATTTCTGAAGGACATGTAGCTCCTCATCTCCTTCTCAAGCCAACGAGGAAGGGGAGGGATGCTACAAATGGAATCAATTTGTTCAATCCTAGGCTTTCAAGTGAGAGTAGTCGTTCGGTCCATTGGCATTGATTGTTGGTCTTGGTGTTGACATTCATTCTTGGACTATTCCTTGAGTTGAGATGGTAGTAATGTGTAGGATTTTTAGAACATGTAATTTATAGCATAACAGGTTATAAATAACCCTTTTATGTTGAACTTCAATTCACCAGGGAGTTGTGTACATAAGTGTTTTGGAGACACTTATAGAAAATTGAAATCTCATTGCCGTTGGTGTAGCCAATTATATAAGCATGAAATGAATGGTAGAAATGAATTCCCACATGGATGAATATTTAATTGGGGTAAAATGATTTATGGTGTGATATGAATGTGTGGACATTGAAAAATACGAATTTCATTTCAAAATAGAAGGATTTGACACTTGTAAACTTGTGGTATCTTGGAAATTGTTCTATTTTCAAAACATGGTGGATTGTTTTCAAAATAGTGCAACATGGGAAATTTGAACTTATGGAAATCCTGGATGTGATAGTTGTTATGAAATTGAATTTGAATCATAAGACTTTTCTTGCTATGGGTGTGGTATTTATGGATGTAATACGTTGGTAGAAATAGCACCACGTAGGCATCGTAGAGACCAATTAAAGGTGGATGCTGAAAATATGGTTGTACCTAAGCCCCAGGTGAACATGTATCTAGTGTAGAGTATAGAGAATGCTTTCTAGGTTTGGGAATGTGGAAATAAATTAGATGAACCGAAGCATGTGGATCATGCAGTTTAGTTTTAAAAGCCGAATCCACCCATCTTTAGGGGTGATCTAGAGCTGGAAAGGGCTGAACCATGGATGAACAGAATGAATATGATATTTTAATTCTACAAAACATTGACAGATGTGAAAGTGAAGTTAACCATGTACATTTTGGAAGATATTTCCATTTAGTGGTGGGAGCTATTATTTGAATCTGGGATAGACCAATGTGTGACATGGTAGGGTTTGGAGGAATGGTTTAATAAATAATTGTACTCGCATACATTAAAAATTCAATGCACAATGGATTTCTTTATCTGGAAGCAAGGAAACTTGTTGGTTACTTAATATGTACATATGTTTATGAACATTGTGTGGCTTGCACCCAAGATAGTAATAATCACATCATTGAAGGCGTGAATTTTTGAAGTTGGTTTGAAACAGAAAATTCATTCCAATATAGTCATGCTATCTATAAATGATTACTCATAAACGGTGAACATAGCTATGATGGATGAGCATGATTTTTTGGGTTCTACAATAGGGGGATTTATTTTGGTACCCATGATAAATGGTGGGAACTCCAATGCTGGGTTCAAGAAAAAGAGGGACACTTATTTCCAGGGTGGGAGTACAGCTCAGGTTCCAACAGAAAGATCGTTGAATCTTCCTCCGATTCCTCATAGTAAGCTCTGATGTTTTTAGTGTGGCTCTATGGATCAAATCATGTGGGGTTATATGACACAACCTCAATTATGTCATTACTATAAGAACATGGGGATTCTTCAGTGGTATTTCTTTAATTCTACAAGGTCGGGTGTTCATGACACTCGTTAGGGGTTGTTGGCGTCTTATTCCTTGATGGAATAGGGGCATCAGCATACTGCTCATTAGTAGAGCCAAGTTAGTCATGGTGATTCTGGAAATACCATGACACCGCATTTGGGTAATAAAGAGCATATTCTGGAAAGTAAGTATTTTTTCGGAGCCAAATAGGTTGTGATGGATGATCAGTTGAGACCATCCACAGTACGAGGTACTTTTCTTTTGAATTCCACATTTATGAAGGATTTGTTTGATATAGGTTCCTCCTATTATTTTTTTTTATCAATTCTCATTCCATTAGTTATCATGGTTTAACAATGTAAATGATACCTTCATTTTTAAAACATCTAACTCCTTTGGGTCAAAGAGAGTATCGAGCCTTCCTATGTAGAGTGTGTAGTTTAGTTGTGGATATCATTGAATTGATGTGGGATTTCTTAGTGATTGATATGGATGCTTATGATATAATCATGGGAATGGATTGGTTGGTAATGTTTAAGTCCAACATCAATTTATATATTAAAATGGTTAGTTTTACAACAGAGGATGGTGTTAAACACCTCTTTAATGGGGAGAAGAATTAATGGACGGGTTCAACGGATTGGTTGGCACTATTTGTTGGCACGATCTTGTATCAGTTATTAGTGTTTTTTTGGCATCATTGGAATCAGTTTAGAATAAATTGTTTCTAATGGTTATTGATTAGTTTATGGATTTCATTCCCAAATAATTATCATGTTTGATACCCGTGAGAGAATTATAATTTACAATTGATCTCCTTCTAGGGACCAGTACTATCTCACTGATGTCTTAACATATTGAACCATAAAAATTGCACGAATTAAAAGTTCATTTGCACGAGTTATAAAACAAAGGGTTCATCCGGACTATCATTTCTCCATGGGAAACATGAGGTTTGTTTCTTAAAAAAGAGGACAGAACTCTATGGATCTTTGTTTATTATCATAGACTTAAATCAAGTTGCGATAAAGAACCTATATCCACTTCCACATATTGATGATTTTTTTGACCATTTTAGGGGAGCTCAGCTATTCTCCAAGATTTATATGTGGTTAGGATATCATCAATTATGGGTGGAGATGGAGGATGTTCCCAAAACAACTTTCAGATGTATATATGGACCTTATGAGTATGTGTTTTAGCCCTTTGGTCTAACAAATTCACCAGTAGTGTTCATGGAATTGATGAATAAGATATTTTAGAAATATCTGGATTCTTTTATGGGGGTATTTTTTTAATGATATATTAGTGTATTCAAGAACAAGGGTGGATCATGAGAAGCAGTAGAAGATAGTGATGCAGATCTTGAGGGATTAACGGTTGTATACCAAATTATGAAAGTGTGACTTTTGGAAATAGGATGTTCATTTACTTAGATATGTTATTTTTTGGAAGGGCGTTTCAGTTGATCCAAAAAATATAGGGGTTGTTATCTCATGGAAAATGCCAAAGAACATTTTTGAGATATAGAGATTCCTTGGTATTGCTAGCTATTATCAACATTTTGTTAGTGATTTCTCATTATTGTAATCACCGATGAAAAATTTTACAAGAAATAATGTCTCATTCCAATGGGATGAGAAGTGTGATAAATGTTATGAAGAGATTAAGGGTTTCCTCACATCAACACCAATCATTGTTTTTCCCAATCAATGGAAATAATATGTAGTGTATTGTGATGCATCGGGATCAGGGTTGGGGTGTGTTCTCATGCAGGGGGGTCTTGTGGTTGTATAAGTCTCGTGATAATTGAGGTTTCATGAGAAGAACTACCCAACACATGATTTGGAATTGTCGGTAGTGGTTCATGTTTTGAAAATGTGGTTCTATTGCCTCTTCGGTGAGGAATTCACTGTGTTTACTAATCATAAGCATTTAAAGAATATTCTATCACGAATATATTTGAAGTTGAAGCAAAGGAGTTGGATGGAATACCCCTAGATGTTTTATTTTGACTTAATGTACCTACCAGGTAAGGGAAATTCAATGGAAGATGCATAAAGTAGAAAATAATATGATCAAGTGGTTATACAGGAATCAGATCAGTGAATGTTGATGTCTGTAATAGGTGACATGCAGTTGGAATGAGAGGACCGGGGTGATAGAGTGGTATTTTTTCATTTATAATTGGTTCCTGACTTAGTTGATTTGGTTAAAGATGCACAATAATCTTATTCTGAGTGTATGGCAATGAGGCCGAAACTCAATAGTGGGGAGACTTTTTAGGGAAGTGAACTGAATAAGAATTTATTTTTGTGTTTTTCGGAATCATATAGTGATACCAGTGGCTTATTAGGAGGATATTATCAAGGTTTATCATCATTACATATGGGATATCCATCCTATAATTCCAAATATATTTATGGTGTTGAAAACATGGTTTTGATTGGATGGTATGAAATGGGACATTGCTGAGTTTGTTTTGAGATGCCTGAATTTTTATCAATTCAAAGCAGAGCTTGAGGGGCCCGCAGGAATGTTGCAATATTTTCCTATTCTAGTGTGGATGTGGGAACAAATAGAAATGGATTTTGTGACAGGTCATCTGAGAATGGTCAATAAACACTATTCCATATGGGTGATTGTGGATCAACTTGTGAAGTAGGCCTATTTCATCCCAATTCTTGAATCTCATAAGGTGGGGGTCCTTATAGAATCTATATCTAGTAAGTGTTAAAGAGCAATGGTTTTATAGTTTCGATTCTATTAGATAGATATCCAAGGTTCACATCTTATTTTTTGAATTCCTTTCATCAATCCCTTGGGACATAGTTAACAATGATCACAGTGTATAATCCTCATACGGATGGACAATTTGATATGATGATAAACAATTTGGAGGATATTCTATAGGCTTTCCTGATTGATAATGTTGATTCATGGGAAGTGAAATTACCATTGGTGGAGTTATTATATAATAATAGTTATCAAGATTCAATAAATATGGCTCCGTTTGAGGCATTGTACAGGAAACTGTGTTATTCTCCTCTATGTTTGGTGGAAATGGGTGAGACTTTAATGATTTGAAAGAGCCTTGTCCAAGAGTCTATGAAGAAGATCAAGTTGATCAGAAAGAGGATGGATAAATTTCAATGTTATCAAAAATCATATGTTGACCATCATTAATGAACATTTTCATTTTAGGTGGGTGATCATGTGATTTTGAGAATCTCTCCAAAGTTGTGGAATCTTTGGTTTAAAAAAAGGGTAAGTTATCTCCGAGGAATATTGGGCCTTTTGAGATTCATGATCTAATTGGAGAGGTGTATTATCTGTTTTCTTTTCCACCACGGTTGAGTGCAGTGAACAATGTGTTTCATGGGTCATATCTAAAAGAGTCTCAGCAGGATCATGACCATGTGATTTGTTGGGATCTTTTTGAGCTAGAACCAGATGATTTTTTGGTGAACGTGCTAGTGTGGATTGTGGATAGGAAATAGAATGTATTTTACGGTAAAATCATCAGTTTAGTTTGGGTTGTGTGGAAGCATAGTCAGATTTAGGAGGAGACATCGGAGTAGTAGAAAGAGACGAACAAGCAATGGATAATGCTCTTTCAACAAAGTGGTGTTTCTATGCTTTCCAGAGATGGAAATCCCAATGGTGGGGAGGATTTAGAACCCCTGGTTTGAGGTATTTGAGCTGTATTGATACCTTTTTATTTATATAATGTGGGTGGGAAATTTTGGGATAGTTTTTTGGAGTTTGGAAATGGTTTATAAGGGGTTGGAGGCATTTTTAAAGATTCATGGTCTAAGAATGGTTAGGGGAAACTGTGAAAGAATCCCATGTAACCAGGTGACATAACAATGTTTAGATAGTATCATCCACATAGTTAGTATGCGGTTTTTCAAACCATGCGAGCTAGTAGTGCGACCCTTTAAAAATGGGGTTTTAAAAAAGGGTTATTCGGGATTTTCCCTAACTCACCCATTTCTTCTCCCATTCAAACCCTACACATGATTCCTTGATCATGAGGGATAGATGGGCTGACCCATCCATTTTGGAATCAAATCTAATGGATTTCCTGGTGTTTGGAAGGCGTTTCATCCCAGGTAAGTATTATCATTTGGTTTCATTGTGGCTTCCTCTAGATATTCTCTCTTTCCACTTTGAGTTTTCAACATCTACATCTATTTCATGTAGATATAATGTTGTTGTTTCCTTAGGTGATGTTTTTAGGTCTTTTTTATTATATGGATGGAGATCAAGAGTGGTTCGGGTGGAGCATTTATCTGAATTGGTGGTGTGGTTGTCTGTCGTTTGATTTCACCGGAATGCTAAATGTAGGTGGCATCTCTTTTTACTCCACATTGCTATAACTTGAGGTCCTATTTGAAATTAAATTTTTTTTCTTGATATTAATTATCAATATGATGTGAAGATCTTTGTGGAAACTCATTGGGTGATTATTTGGAGATTTCGAGTGAAATGGGATATTGTTGAGAAAGGGTCATGTTGTGTGATTTTAAAATTTAGATTTTGGAATTGGTTTCATGGTTGGTTTTAAAAAACTGTTTTGTGAAAATTGTTTTCAATTAATGCGTGATTTATTTAATTGAATTGGCATGTGTTGGAAGTGGTTGTGTGCTTAATGTGTGTCCTTATTTCTTTATTCTTTTGGTTGGTTAAGCATTTTTGGCTGGTGTTGGTTGTGTTGAAGTATCTGAGAAGTGTCACTATAAAAATTTGATGGATTGTGGGTGTGAGGGCCACTGTCATGGAAAAGTGGTTGTGAAGTACCACTATTTTTGAAAAGTAGTAAATGGGTCGGGATGGGAAGTTCCACCATTTTTGTTTTCATTTTTTGTGTTGTTATGCAAGATGGAAATTTTTTGTGCTAATGTGTGATGGTGATATGGATTATGGCATTTTTGTGGCTTCCCTTGTTTGAAATGGCTTGGTAAGGGTTTGTTTGGATTGTGGAAGTTGTTTAACTAGTTTATTTTTATACAAACTGTTTTATTTGAATGTTCTAATGGTTTTTTCCTAGTGGCGTGTGTAGAGAATTCATTGGGGAAAACATTCTGAGTATTATTAATTAACCATGTGTGGGACCCTTGGTTATTTTGCTAATGTGGAATTCCATAACACAGGTAAAATTAAAGCATATTATTTTCTAGCGGTTCTTCATGATGCTCGGGTGGTTCAATGGTTCTAGGAGCATAAAGCTTGTTGTGGTGCAATGGAGTGTTTCTTAGTTTAATTTGGGTCTCTTAAGTCTTATTCTAGGTACTTTGAATTTTTTTTGCATGGTTTGGTTCTATTGGTTTTTGGTAATTGTTATAGATTAGTTTTTTGGTCTTTTGGTACTTTATGATTTGGGTTTCTATGTTAACATGCATCTTATAGTTTTTTTGGTAATGGATTATTTGGTTGGTTTATATCAAGGGAAAATCATTCCCCAATTTATTCATCAATCCCTCAACATTAATTGTCAACATTTGGAACCTTGTGAACATCGGTTAAGGATAAGTAACACCTCACCACCATCTCATGCTAATGAACACGGGGCAGTATGTTACATAATAAACATATTATTGTATTTATATCTTATATGCTATTATATTTTTTAGATAAGTATTTATAAAATAAGAATATATTTTTTAAAATATAAAAACTTATGTTGGTGGGATCATATCTTTCATATTTTAAAAAAATTATAATATAAACTCATTTATCATAGGGAAATCATTTTTATCCTTATATTCTTCTCAGGTATATGACATAATATTATGAATCATAAAACATCTCTAACATATCAAAATTTCCATAACATCTTTTTGTTAATTAATTAAATCTACCATCATGAAAGTTAAATAATATCACTACACACATCCTTTACTAAGATCTATCCAGGCTTGATATAATCCTTTTCAATAAATTCCACAATTTAACATCCCATTTATTTATAATTGCAATAAAATTTACATGGTATATTAATTATTACATTGATTTTTAAACTCTTATATTATCACAACATCTGTGATGTACAAATATGGTATCAAATTCAATTTTAAAGAAAAATATTAGTTTCAATAAAACATATACCTAATGGGAAAATTAAATTGTGTTTCAAATACCCTTACAAGTATCATGTAAATTTCTATAATATGAAAAACTTTATCATCATTCCAGATAACTATAGTTTTCACATAACTTTATGGAAAACAAGAAGAAAAAATAATAAAATTTCTATCTTACTATTCTTTTTATAGTTTTAACTTTTACCCACTTATACAGTTAGTAATATATCAGAACCTAAATAGCATATGAATTGTTCACCAATCCTAAAAACATCAAGAATATTGTTTAATTGTTTCTTCAAGTCATTAAAATTTTCAAAACATTTACATCTATAATAATAAAATGAACACTATTTCTACAACAATCCTTTATGAATCCTAGTGTGAATCATTCTATTATTCTTATAAAAATATATATTTTCTAAATATGGAACTACTTTAACATTAATTTATCCAATGATTTGTTTTACTTAACATGTATAACTTTTCCTATATTATGAAAAATTATAAACATTTATAACCATCCAATAGGTTACTTAAATAATGTTTAACACCACAAAATTCTAAATTAAGAACATAGTATTTTATAGCATGTATGACACACAACACCAGGCATATAAAGGAATTTAAAAAACTGATAAATTATGATATATTTATATTTAGATAAAATCAACCTTCCTAATATAATATATTATATAAAACACCGAGATTATAATTACTTACATGAAACATAATTTCTCTCTTTATCTAAACTAAACATTGAGGTTAGATTGCATTATATGTGACAATAAATTTGTTCAATGGCTTGCAATACACACATGACCATGTTTTAATAAATATTATTAATATTATTCCAAAAAATGAAAACTATCTCCTTCATGTTAAATTAGAAGTTATTAATAGGATTAACTAAATTATGATGGTATATGGTTGAGTTCATTGGATACAAATTAAATATAAATGAAAATAAGAACCAATTGAATATAATGCAACTGGTTTTATAAAAACTATTATTATGCTCCAAAGCTGTTTTATTTTAACAAATAAAATTAATTAATATTAGATAATTATTTCATTATTTAAATATAAAACATATTAAATAAAATATTTTGTACATTCAACCAATATATTTTTATAGGCATAATATAAGAATAAATCCAATTTTATGCATAAAAAACTATATTTTTCTAAGGGCAGTTTTGCCGCATTTTAATGGAGCTCTTATTTTAAACATAACTTTTGACACATTAGTAAATAATATTTTAAAAAATATTTATTATTATTTAATTTTTAATTTCATAATTATCTTAGGGTGGATTTTTAATATTTTATTGAGAACATTATTTATTTTATGAATAATGAAAAATATTGAATTTTAATTGAAAACTCTCTTTTCCTCTATATAATTTATAATGATAAGTTATATATTAATTTTTTCTGAAAGTAAAATTATATAAATTATAAATATATTAATTTAATTTCATTCATTTGAATAAATTTTGATATTAATATTTTATATGAAAAGATTTAAAGCAGTTGATCTTTTTTACTTTAAAAACTCGGTCTGTTGTTATGTCTGCGGGATAAATTTTAAATTAAATTATGCAAATTATAAGATTTGAATTATGAAAAATGGATTAAATTTTTTGAATCATAATTATTTATAAGATTTATTGTTTAGAAATTTTTTTATTAAAAATATTAGTGAATGTAATTAAAATTTATAATACTGATTATGGTAAAAATGAGTTTACATTATGGTTAAACATTAATCTTAAGATGAAAAATGGAATATAAACATTTCCAAAATCCATGTTATGGAAGTATTTATACAATATAACCCATTTTATCTAATATGGGTCACTATATAGGAACATGATGTAACAAATACCTCCCAATAGTGTTTTCCTTTTTATATATACAAGAATTCCACTCCTCCTCAGATATAAAAGGGCACTCACCCCCTTCATTTATTCACAGATATAATGAACTTTGAATCATCCAAAAAATAAACCATAGTGTCCCAAAATCCATTAACTCAACCTATAGACCTAAAATTTTAAATAAATCAAACCAAGGAAGGATTTTAGTATAAATCCAATGGAGTTACTCAAAGATTAGGTAACGTTCTTCAATAAGAACTTTTTTTATTTTCTTTTATACCCATTCATTTATTGTTATATCTTTAATATATAATAATCATAGTATATTCAATATAATGAGATGTTATTATGATAAAATCAACACCTTTAACTTCACACACTTCCATAAAATAGGATATGAAACCATCATTCATGTGTGCGGAGGACAGCGGCCTCATGAATCTGTGTCATTCGTTCTTCCATTACACCATTTCAAGGTTGAGAATAATAATGGTTTTTTATTTTATAGATTATATATATGATATTTATAATCTTTTTATGCTACATTATATATTATAAAACATATACCTTCTTTCTTTCCATTTTTTTTGGAATACGATAACATCGTTTGTGGACCTGTGGACTGCCTCTTACTCAAAATTATGTGATTCATTTACACTTTACATGAAATTTATTAAGGATTTTTTGTATAAAAATATGAGATATATATGAAATAAAATTTAAAATTTTATTATAATCTAATTATTAATGATTTGATTTTTATTATTTTAATACAACAATAAAATGGAAAAAATGTTTATGCTTATGTACGACCTACCATCTCCCTGAATAGAGTATTTTATTTCATAAATATAAATTTTATGGATTACTATAAATTAAAATATAATAAATTTATATGATATTCACATCATGTTTAAAATTATAAATATGATAAAATTATTATATATGTAATAGAAACAAAAAATAACATGTTGAAACATACCTGAAGAACTAGGAAATTAACATTAGAAATAGTAAATAAAATAAAATATTATTATCAAAAATGTAATTATATATTATAAAAATATCATATAGGATATTATAAATACACAAAAATTTATTTTATAAGTTAATAACAGTTCTAAAACCATTATAAGTGAGTTTAATGAGAGTTCAAAAAAGAGCATAATGTAAATGATTTTCATATCACTTTTTACATTGATGAGATAAACATCTAATTCCCCACCAACTTATTTTTTGTGATTTATATATGAAAAACAATTATATATTATATAATGAATTATTTTATATCATTTTTATTTAATTGTTTCATTTTGTAATATTACATTTGGGGCTTCTGATTCAGATGTTACCACAGTTGTAAGCGATTCTGCCTCAATTTCATTTCATTGAGGTATATTGTAATTTTATCATACTAAATTATTTCATATGATGTATACACTAACCATTTTACATGTAACATCATGAATAATTCATTATTCATGGTATTTTATTTTTAAATTTTAATTATTTCAATTATGTTGTTTTGAATTAAGAGTAGCAAAGTGGTAATGAATTTCATAACTTGATTTATTTTCATTGAGTTATATTACTTCTTTGATGTCGTTAATATTTTTGGATTATGTGTGTCATGATTTTTTAATATATATTGTTTTATTTTAACTTATTTTTTATTTATATTTTATAAACATAATCAATTCATTGGTTTATTCTCACTTAGACACTATGGTAATATCAAGTGTTTAATTCACAAACTCATTTTATTAGACATTGTTTACATTTGAATTTCCATTATAGGAAACTATTTGATCATTAATTAAAAAAACCATTTAATTTGCAATGCCATTGGTGATTCACCATGGTTTGAAATAAAATTACTATTTTCCACCATTTTAGTAAAAATTCTTTATAATATTTTTAATAAAATCTGACATCATTTATCTCTTCAGTCATAAATTCATTTTCTTAAAATAATATGTTCTCCAAAAACAATTTACAGATATTTTCCATAAAATTCTACGAATAATTTATCAAAATAGATTTTTACCTAATTTAAATTTTTGAAAATTTTAAGGGAATATTTCTCTCACTTTCCGAACGAATAACATATCTATTATTTTTATAGTAAAAATTTAATGTTCATTTTACCTCATACAGAATTACATATCATCATTTATTTGACGATTCCTTTTAAATATTACAAAAAAAATTAATGGAATAGTTTTTAAAGGTTATTTTCAAATAAAAGAATTTTTACCAAAATTTCAAAATTAAAAGTATATTTTCATCGATAATGTTTTAAATGATATTTATAATCCATTAATTAAAATAAACCTTATTCTTAATCTGATGAGAATATGTCATATTGATTACATCCTTATTCTTACTATGTATGGATTTTCATTATTTGGAAAAAGGATAATATTTACACTCACATACTTGATTCATTTTTTTGGTTCCAATGAAATATTCACTAGACATTAAATTTTCCCCAATTATCAATATAATTTTTCATGTGTATTCTTAGTTATTAACCGTTATTTAATTGCAATACATAGTGTTTTACATTGAAAGTTATTTTATTAACTAGGGAAATATGGATAAATTTGTTTCCATTAATCAATATGGATATTTATTGATAAGACACATTATTTATTAGTTAAATTGATTATTCAATATATGGGGAATTCATCAAAGTGGAATTAAGAGGTGTAGAATTAACTTTATATAACCCCTCCATGCATTGAAAGGTTCTCATGATACAAATAAGTTGGCCAAATTAAATAGATTTCTACCTATAGTTTTAAATAGTCTTTTGAAAGGTCTTGATGATATAAATATTCACGTTCTTTAGACATGATGTCCAACAATTAAGAATTTTATTAGCCCATAATTATGTTATTGTTATCATTACATATCCATGAGATATTCACATTGACATTATCTATGGATGGACTTCATTCTCGGTTTATTGATTTTATGGCATGTGTTTCTATTATTTACCATGTCATATTAATTATTCCTTATCTAGTCATTTAAATGGAATGTGTGCTTTGTTATATAGCTTTACATGTCAATTATACTTATTTATTGAGGATAGATTACATTATATTTAAAACTTATAATAATTTGAGCTTATCATCAATTTATTTTGTTTCTCTAGGATATCATGATTTGTACTACGAAATATTTTCAAGGATATGGTAGATAGAATAATGTTATTTTAAAAAATTAGGTAACTTTTGTATTCATTTTTAATACAAGACTCATGTATGTAACTAGTTTACCAACACTATTAAACTTATCGGTCCATTGGGATATGTTTCTTTATAATCATGTCTATGTTATCATAAAAGGAACCATTTATGGGATTTTTGGGGTCAAGGTTCTACAATTATATACTTAATTTTGAGTATTGAACACAAATATATATTTAAAAATGATGATACAATTTATCTAAAACAAAATATTTTATCATAAGAGTGTCATTTTTTCATATATTTAATAAGAAAATTTATTAGATATACACCCACATTGTTGGTGACCCCTTTAGAATCATATCATATCAATTAGTGAGTCAAGATCCATATTTCACTAAACAATGAGTCCACCATGGTTTTCCTCTCATCACTTATTTATTTTTCTATGGTTTCATCATAATTATATCATATATGATTCTTGGATATTTGAGAAGAAAACTATTTTTCCAATCAATTTTATAGATAAACTTAACACTCATCAAATTCAGGACTCTTGGCTAAGTGTAACTAAATTAAAAAACTATGAATAGGAAAATAAACCTATTAGTTCTCCCATTAAATTATTTCCATATAAAAGATAATCCATGGGACTCTATCTTTGACATGATTTACACACATGGATGATCGAGGTACTTAAAAGTGTTCAACTTGGAATAAATATCACACTTAATAGTTTTAATGGGATTTAATCTCACAAGCTTATCCTAGGTTATTCCTTTCATATATATATACCAGATTTCATTGATTTTCCTTGGAATAATATTCCTTCAACTAAGTAAATATGTTGAAATATATTAATGTGCAACTCATCTCACAACCCATAGTTTATGTAAAAAAGCTAACTCTATTTTTAAACATAAAAATATATACTAGAAATAAGGTGTATTAAAACCTTTCATTTAAATATATTAAATGATATAAAATCAATAATAACCACACAATTAATCATGCATTCATATTAAATCATCCTCCAATTTAACTCAAAATCCATAAATATCTAGTCTAGTGAGTTTTTTGACTTAATGTCCCTGAACAAAGGCATATATTACTCAATAGAAAATTCATGTCTACCATAACCCTAATACCCAATTTCTATAAAATTTAATTAACTCTTCAATTCAAGTTCATAAACTCATTTAACCCAATGTTAATGTTTAAGAAATCTAAATCAATTATAACACCTATCATTAAACTCCTTACATTAATATATGCTAATTTATATAAGTATTTTAACTATTTTAAACAAAATAATACATTCATTCATAATAGAAAATTTATATTGGAGAATAAAATAAATTGGAAATAAAATATTTAAATTTATTATTCATAAAAAATAATTAATTACTTTAATTATAGACAATTTTTAATTTATAGTTATCCATTATTAACACTTTATATATATTCCCATAGTTAAATAAATATAAACACTATATATTTATTTTTTTTTATATAATGACTTTATAATTATTTCAAATATGAACTCCATAATATTCCTCATTATAAGAAATTTATTCTAAATATATGATATTCCATGAAATATAAACTTTTTATTCTATTGAAGATCCCTATAGTATTGTTAAAGGATTGTATTTTTTGATAGCTATAATATCAATATTGGGAATTAATTGATAATGTCTCTAAATATGTTGAGAGTGGTTTTTCTTGATTGAGTATGCCTTTAGAGGTATTGAAGTGATTCCGAGATGGTCTCTACATGTTATGTGGAGCTCAATGCTTACATAATAATTTTTTTACTTAAGGAGTTGAGAAATGTCAAAGGGAAGTGATGTGTAAGAGGTTAAAAACCATTCATAATATGTTCTTTCCTAAGGTATATGAAATGTTGCTGAGCCCATCATCTTAAATATATATATAATTTCTTTTTCAGATATATAATATTTCTTAAATTTCAAATGTATGATTCTTTTTTGAGGTGAGGACGTATATTTAAAAAGGAAATGAACATTTAATAATGTTGAATGATACAAAAAATATTGGATTATATATAATAAAAATAGTAGATATGTAATAATAATAGCTCATATTAGTACTACTAAATAGGTCTCTAATAATTCTAGAATAGTCCTTTCTTAGTGCTAAAAAAGTACAGAAAATATAAGTGCGATTAAAAGCCTGACACTTTTATCAGTGCTACAAAATCTCTTTTAAAGGATCCCATTAACAGAAAAATAGAAGTGTTAAAATGGGTTCCTGAACAGTACTTTTTACTGTACTGTTAAAGGAGGCCTTTAATAGGGTTCTTTCAATGTTGATAAAAGCAGAGCTGTTCAAGGGGTAAAATTATATTTTTTTTCAGACACCTTTGAGCCTGACCCCCTTTATCTGTGCTTCCACAACCCCATTAATAGTGATCCACCCCACCCACATTATTAGTTCTTTTCGTCACACCACCCTTCATCATCGCTTTTCAAATTTATATCCTTATGTGAACCCACCTAGATTCGAACACTGCATCTCTCCTTCAATGATATAACACCTTTACCAATACACCATGTTGTTTTGTTGTCTGTTTAATGATATTTATGTTTATTTATATATATATATTTACATATATTTATATAATAATCTTAAAATACATTAATACAATATATATATATATTTGTGTTTGTGATTTATATACTTATACTTATTTAAATATAGAATATATTATATTCATTTATATATACTAGAATATAAAATTTATATATATCTCTTTATTAATAGACACATATGTATTTGTATATATAATGAAAAAAATTGTTAGATATTTTTAAAATTAATTTTTAGAATTTGTGTTTATTAATATATATCATAATATTCATTTTTACATAAATATGTTGATATATGTATTTATATGATGGATTTATTATCAATAAATAAAATAAAACATAAATATTATGAATCAAATTACATTATGAAAAATGATAAAATTTAAAAAACATAATATCAATATGACTATATTTCCAAGGAATAAATTTTATCTCCACATAAAAAGGAAATAAGACACCCTTATAAAAGGATAAAAATCCATTGAATATTAAAAAATTATGGTACCCTAACTAAAAACTCAATTTTGGATGTCTTATAGGCCTTTTCCCTAGATAAATATGAGAGTTGTTTTCCTCAGTCATAAGGGGTGTAGAAATCATCACATGATTTGATTTGATATTTGGTAGAGATCAAATGGTCACCCAGATCAAAATTTATGGTCGTTTGAAGTTTGAGTTCCATTTTCAACTTATTTTAGATCATTAATTAATATATTTATTTTTTAATCTTCAATTTAATATTAAATGACTATTACATGGTAATAATAATAAAATAATTAATGGAAAATATTTTTTAAATTATTTTAGAAGCCATTATCACAAAATATCTCATATATTAAGTGTAAATTCCTATTTACATTATCTAAAGAATATCATAATAAATATATTATATTTACACCAATATAAATATATTTATAAATTAATATATTATTGTTAATAAAAATATTTTTTTAAGTTTATCATTATCATTGCTACAAAAAAAGTGATGCTAAATGGTGGTCTTTATCCACACCTCTAAAAGAGTGCTTATAAAACCCCCTCTTTAATAGTGATTTTTTAAAATAACTATTAAAAGAACCCATTTACCACATCTTGTAAAAAAGTGTTGATAAGTGTCCCCATTTAACTCTGTTTTTTAACACTAATAATGGGGTTCTTTAACAGCATTTTTAGATAGCACTGTTAAATCACTAGCATTGGATAAACCTAATTGTGCCGTAGTGTATATAAAAAGATTTCCATATATTAAATATGTTCTCAGGAACAATTTTAATTCTAAAAAATCATCTGTGAAAAATAAGATATTATATATGATCCAACTATTAGTTAAATTTTATAAAAATTTTAATTTCTAAAAGATTCCTCTATAACATAAATAGGATAACGTCGTTATAATATTTAATTAAAAAATCATGAGACGATGAATATGTTGTTGTTTGAGTTTTTTATTTAGAATGTTTCAATATGATGACATATTTTACAATGTGAATACAATTTAGTTAGATACTATCCAATACCGATTATATGAAATGAGGGGAGGAAATCACTACTCGAACATTATGAAATCTCACATTCACATATATTTGAACTACATTTTCATGATCACTATGGTGTAAATACCTTAGTATTTTTATTATTCAACTAAAATATGATTTTATGATGATAAGTACATTTCTATAGTATCATTGTTGACAATCATATAAATTTAAATAGAATATTCTATGATCGTAAGAGAATTCCCATGCGATTGGTTGATTGAGAAAACAAATTGAGGACCATTTTTTAGACCTCAATGGTGAGAATTATCTAGAATTTTACATGGTGTTATATTCTAAATATCATTTATTAGAGAATATTGATTTTTACTCTGATTAAGGGACCATATGTGTGATAGAATGAAGTAACACTAAAAAATAGAGAGAGTCCAAAAGAATAATGAAAACCAGACTAAATACATGAGTTCAGAATGAATTAAAATACATACAAAGCATGAGTATTTATTTATTTGAGTTTTAGAAGAAGAGAATTAAAATTCTATATGAATTAATTAAAGATGGATTAATGAGGGATCCTTTTACATTAATATTTTCTTAAATTGTTAAAGAGTAATATCATTAACCTTAGTCCCTTAAGAAATCTATATTTTCTTGTGTTATTCTCACCCAATTAAAATGATCTTATAACTATAAGTTAGATGATATGAAGTAATGTGGGATGATTTTTGAGAGTTTGAGTCATAATGAGATAAAGATGATACATGTTGTTAACACTTGTGCTAAATAGTAAAAAATTATTTTTTGGGAGAACTATTAACACAATATAGAATAAACACCCACCTTTGGACTATATCATTATAATATTACTTGTGAAATATTTTCATTCCATATTAATATAAATTAGGAAATTATGTGATTAATATTAAAATTAAATTTTAACATAATAGATAACAATGTTTTATTTTGATTGAAAAATTAATAAAAAAACTTTTCACCACCCCCTAGTGTTGAACCCCACTCTTGGGGTCCTTTATCTAGTATCATAGCATCCATGTGCCCAATGAATGATCCAGAAGTTACATGAAATCTATAATCTATTTTTTCATTCATGTGGGTATAAAAAATTTGGATGTTAAAAACTATCATAGATGGAGGAATATAATGTTACCATTTCATTTGTCTCATACAATTAAAGTTAAAGATGGAAAAATAGTATAGTTTCAACCCATTAAGTGAAATGATACAATAAATTGTTAATAATAATAATTTATAAGTTGATTGAAAATACGATAATTTTATTTTGATATCTAAACCAAGAAATATTTTCACAAAAGGTAGGGGTATTTTAAAAGATAAAGTCATCTGGGATCAATTTGAAAAAGGATATGAAGGAAATGTGCATGTCAATGTAGAAAATTTGAAAATATAGAGAATTGGATTTAAGGATATTAATATGGAATATGAAGAAAAAATGATGAATAATTTAAAATATACAATTAGATTATCAGTATTATGTAAAGCTATATATATATATTTCATGACTCCAAAATTTATTAATATTTTATGTGAAACTTTATTGATACATTTTATCCTAAAATTTGAGCATTATATTGTATAGTGGATACTTCCCATAATTAATTTCAAATTATTATCATTTCTTATGAAATGATAAATATTCACATATTTGAAAATAATATCAAAAGTAAAATATATTTTTAGTCCCTGATAATACCCCAAATCAAGGATGAAAAAGTTGAAGATTAAAGTTAATATGATGATAACGAATAAGATGAAGTATTCAAGAGAGTAATATCTGTTATTTTATAGAAATTTAAAAAAATTAATATAATGTATAAATTCAAAATCCCACCATAGTTTTATAAATGTAGTGTTTTTTTCACTATGCAACTAAATACATTAGGAAAAAAGCGACAAGTATATAGATAATTAAAATGATAATAAATCTTATAAAATTAACTGGGGTAAAAGATTAATAGAAAGGAAATTATTTAATGAAATAATGAAGTGGTTTTCAAGGTTAAAAAGAATAATTGTTCTTGAAAAATAAAAATTATATCTATCATAATAAATTGTCCAATAATAATAATTATATATTGGAAAATTTTGAAACATTGTGGATTTTGTTGAAAAATATGAGCAATCCCCTTGTTAAAAATAAAATAGTGTGCTATAATATATGAATAATATTCTGAATTCAAAAATTAAATATTTTCTTAAGTAGAATAATAAAATCAACAGGGATCATTAGTAGTAAAATAATGAAAATAGTAAAAATAATTAAGGAAATAAAGAGCTTCTTGAAAGCGAATCAGAGAAAATTGATAAACATAAAACACATAAGATAAGAATAGTTGGGAATGATAAAATGGTAAAAGGTCTTGAAGTTAGATTTTACTTGTATGAATAATATCCAAATAGTTAAAATCTAGGTTTTTCAGTTTTTATAAATCTAAGAAGAAGGTGAATGAAGATTTACATTAGGTTGTGGAGGTTAAAGATAAATCATCATAACACATTGAGAATAATTTACCGAAAGGTTTTGCTAAATCCAAAATTTTTAAATTTAAAATAATTTATATATAATTTATAATAGTTTAGGTTCAAATTTCAATTCTATATAAGAATTGGATAATAAAAATGATGATAACTCTGCTTAATATAAAAAAGTAGAAAAATATATGAGGAATATTTTTATTATAAGGAAAAGAAAAGAATAACCTATGGAATAACAATTGAAATATATATTTTAGTATGAATTATTATCGATATTAAAGAACCAAAATAAAAAGTTATTTTTAGTCTTATAGATATTATATTTAAAAATCATACTCAATTTTTTTCAACATGTCATTACCAGTAAATGCATGGATCATGGGGGATGAATTCTATGAATATTGAAAATAATTCATAATGGAATAAATAAAATAAAATAATGCACTTAGTCTTTCTATATAGAATTTTTTTTTATTTTAAGTACTTTTTGGTATATGTGACCAATGGGTCTATTTTCCTAAATAGTGAATCAAAAACATTTATGGATACTATTCCAATAATGAAAAAGGATAAGGGATTCAGAAGATGAAGAAGGAATATGTGTTATTTTTAATGAAGTTTCATATAATATAAGTAAGAAAAGATGGAATGGATTATTATTAGTGAAAATAATTTGACTCTGACCATTGAAATAAAAAAAATTAAGAATATTTAATAGAATTAAAGTGGGTATAGTGATCTTTATAAAATAAGGTTCTCTAAAAATTAAATGATTTGGTTCTATTAACAATTATTCAAAAATATAAAACTGAAATATATGGTGACCCAAAATATTTCATACATAAATAATACTTCTTATTAGTAGAAACATTAATTATATATCAACATGATACACACCAAAAACCACAAAGATTTATTGTCTTTGGAAACCTGGATACATAAACAATATGTATCATTTTCCATTATGTTTATGGCCACTATAACCCCAATTATACATAACATACATATAACATTTCTCCATATCCTTGGTAAGGTTAACATAATAATGGGTTATATCATATGATTAGTATGATAAACATAAGATATGTTAGAAAATTATCATAAGAGATTATAAGATAAGAACAAGGGTATGAAAAAATGAGATTAATATTATTAAATCATACCCAACAATTCATAGATCATAATCCCGAAACATGACATAAAGTTTTATTAATAAAATAACATAATAAATAGGAGTAAGGAATCATAAATAATCAATAATGAGTTATGATACCGTCTCATAAGAATAAGGTATATGTTTTTGGCATACACATAAGTATTGAAAATCATTTCCTTAGTCAAGGATCACTACCAAAACAATCACAGGGGAATGGGTTCACTCTATATTCCATTATTTCCTTCTTTTAGGATCACAATAAATTCTATATTATCTAAAAAAGTACCTTGTTAAATTGGGTTAAATCTCCATTCCAATCCTTATTATCTAATGATATATGCATATTTAGATAATTAATTAGAGTACTATATAATTATGGACCCAACCATAACAAAATTTAAACCATACATATGGGTGTAACAAGATTATAAAATATTCATCATATCATATCCCATGAAAAAGATACAAGATTCAGAAAAATTCCATCATAATAGACATAAAAATAAAAATAAAGAATAAATATAGTGACATTGAATCATAACACTAATAAATCATAATCAACATCAAAGGATGTTGTTATAGATGAAAATACCTTTAAAATATCACTAGAACATTTCGTAGTGAAAATATCATTTTCATTTTGAAATCAATTTATTTAAATCTTAATATTTCTAATGTATTCAAAAAAAATTATTTGGGAATAAAAAATGAAAATTACATAATTATATTCAAATAAAACAGTATCCATGATGGAATTAAAGTTTTTTCGTGTGGTATATGTTAAAAAATCATTTTACATTTTCGGTAAAAAGGCCAAAGAACCATGTTTGGGAAATTACTAGAATATTCATATTAATCCTTGTAATCTAAAAGAACATATAGATTAAAATGACATTAGATAATATTTGAGTAATGATAAAAACCTTCTTGAAATTTTGTTAATGAAAATACGGACATGGAAAAAAAGATTCATGGCTGAAGATAAAAACCAATTCGGTTTTCCTTAAAAATTGTATTTTATTCTCTTAAGTAAATTGAAAGAGGAAGATAAAAGGAATAAAATATAATATCTATAAATAAAATGATTAAAATAAATAAATAATATTTTAGTGAGATATATTATATAACTTCATTATTATAAAATTTATGCACAATCAAACATGGTAAAAAAGAGATTGTAACAAAAATCGTTACCACCGTTGAAATTTTTGAATCCTAAATACCAACATAGAAATAACATAAAATATAAATATAAATTTCATTAACAAAATTATTTTAATGATAAAAATATCAATGGATAGGTAGATACAACTAGTAAAATAATATATGTGTGCAACATGAAATAAGTATCGATGAAACAATATTGAAATGAAAAACCCATACATCTTTAGTAATTTCTTATTCAAAATTCAATAGAATATTTAAAATCAATTGGTTATTGTAAATAAATTTAATAAAATTATGTATTATTCCAGAATAAATTATTAGTAATTATATAAAATGAAAAAATAATAAATTGGTTCATAATACTGTAACATGTCTCAATGAAAAGAAATTGAGACAAAATTATAACCACATATATGACCTTATTTAAAATCTCTTAAACATCATATATAATAAATTTATAATTATTGTAATTATATATAAATTAATTTTAATACATATAATATCATATATTATAAACATATATCATTTAAGTACTGATTTTTTAATAACTCTTTTTAATTTCATCATTTTAGGTGTTTATTGCTTCATTTTTCATGTATAATTTAATTCGCCAGATATGGTAATTAAACATAGATCATCATTCATGCATATAAATAATTACATGTATGATATAAATATCATATATATTTATTATATACATATTATAACAATTCATATTGTGTGGTGATGAAAAATTAATTACATTACTCTGCGAACATGAAAATTCATACGTACACACTATTGATGTTTCCATTTTTTACTGGATGAAAAAAATATAAATTATAATTATCATATATTGAATAATTATTATATAATATATATCATATATTTCTACTAAATATATCCTTGTTAATATAAAATTAATGTGTAAATGATAAATAAATCACATCGCTTCATGGAGGGGGTAGTCCACACATACACATGAGCAACATTATAGTTTACCAATGGTTCAAATGGTAAGAAGGTAGATATGATATCATAATTAAATATATATTTTTATTTTATAACTATCATACATAAAAATTAAATCTGTACTTATTACCGCCATGAAATATGGTGATCGAAAATTAATCGTATCACTACATAGAGGTGGTATTCCACTTATATGCACAAATGGTACCTTTATTTTTCATTTGATAGAGAATGGATGTAAAAAATTTGTTCTATCATCATAATAAAATTTAATTATATTTATTATAATAGTTTAATAAATTTTTTTACAAAAAATCTTTACATAGTTTCAAATAATAAATAAAATTGAATGTGCTTAGTTAAGATTAATATCTCTTCTTGGAGAGAGGCCCTTTAGCTTACACCTTAATCCTTGAAGGATTGGTGTTAATGTATCTCCCTGACCCCAGTCACCCAGATTCAATAAATTATTATAATAAATTCTAATGATTACAATGAATCATGTCCTGAAAGACCGATCAGTTTAGCAGTCTTGTGAAATACGTTACATACATGAACGTTACAATAAACCTTAGAAAATAAAAAACATAATAAATGATCCTTTGAGAACGCCATTAATCTCCTAGCTTAACCCTGATTATCAATCATAATACACTTCTTTGAATCTTGGGAAAATAAAACATAAGAAATGGGTGAGCTCAAACACTCAATAAGGGTATGCAATTCATTGGATGATAACATAAACATTAGTCATGGTGAATAATTTAAACCACATGCCTTTACAAATAATATTCATAAACTCTTTATGGCGGGAATATGATATGAGTAAATAATTCCATAATAAAACCTAGTCATGGTTATTATAATAGTTGAATAACCACATGAACCATCAACAATATTTTTATAATGAGTGAATAACTAATTCAGTACATTATGAAACATTTTGTTAAGGCCTCGGCCAGGACGTCTAAAAATTATTAAGGTCTCATCCAAAACCATATATTAAAATTGGGAAATAACATGGAAAATTATGTGTCTAATTGTCTCATTAGACCTAACGATGCACCGAGGAGATATAGAATGCTCCACTCGTCAATTACTAAGTCCAATACATTCCTCATATGAAAAGGTTGAAATAAAATACAAACATTCGTATTAAAACCAGCATACAAAATTTCAATACTTTAACCCTAAACCACGAATGGTATAAAAATAACACATCCATAGTTAAATATATCACAATAAATTCAATACAATATGGAATATTTGTATCAGAATAAATCAACCTCGATCAAGAATAATAACCCATAAAGGATATTGAAATAGTTGAAAATGATCATTAAAAATCATTGATAGAAATATCCATTTTTCATGAAATCATTTAAAAGTCACATAATTTATAAAGGAAGTAATTTAAAATATAGTTTTGAATAAAAGTGTCCCATACCACTTTGAATCTTTTGAATGTAATTAATATTTTTAAACATTCATGTCCATATAAATAAATCCTTAAAACCATTTTTAAAACATTGACATTAATGAGAAAGGTTTAAAAGAATAAATCATTAAAACATTTAAAATGATGTTTTAGTAAAAAAATTACCTTAAAAAATCCCTTTGAAAACACATTTAAGAAACATGGATATGGATAAAAAATATGTCCTAGTATATAATTACATAAAAACAACATCGGATAATAAAGAGATTGTGAAATCAACCCTTACCTTGCACTTTCCATTGGTCGAGGGAACGTTTATCCTCCGTTATAATGACCATAGTGTGTTATTTAATTATACCAAAACCATATTCATATTTATTATATCATACATGATTCATTTATGACTTTATAATACCGATTTACTAATGATTTTCATGTTAAATTAACATTTTGGGTGATAATTGCTTTCTTTATCGTACATGTTTTAACTTGTTATTCTTAATCATATCATTTAGATAATGATTTACATACATCCAGAATATAACACATTATTTATATATAATATATATTTAGAATATAAATATTTATAATAGATAGATATATGAAATGAAAAACACGATTTATGGAGATGGTAGGTCGTACGTACGCATAAACATTGTTTCCTTTGTCATATCGTATTGAATAAAAGTAAGTGAATAAAATATATTTAAGTACATATATATATATCAAGTATAATTTTTATGTCATATATTATATACATAATAATAATATATATTTTCATAATCATCCTTGAATGGTGAATGTGGAAATGAATCTAATCATGTCATGGAGACGATAATCTGTACCTACATACGAGCAAAAATATCATTATATTGATGGTAAAAGAGTATGAAATTGGATGTTATATCACATATAAAGAATAATTAACATGTTATATTTATTATTTACACCAGTTATACTCATTATTATATCCATCCAAATAATGAAGTGTTTTAATAATGAACTATACCACAACCTGGAGATGGTAAGCCGTACGTACGCATGTATGGTGACTATGTCATTTATAGGATGGATAGAATAACGAATATGGTTGTACCATATTTATAATTATATCACAGTATGTAAGAGGTATTGGAGTAATTATTTTGTTGTGGAAACAAAAAAGAATAAGGAATTAGATGAAGAAAAAACTAGAAAGAGGGTGGTGAAATTATTACCTCTTCTTCATGTATTTCCTTTTGAATTTAACAAAAGGGCTCCTTTGGATGACTTTCTGATCAATGTAAGTATTCTAGGTTTATGTGGTGGAATTTTGGAGGATATTGGATCAGGGGTTGGCTGATCCAAATGGTTTGGGAGGTGTGATTTTGAGAGAAGGGTATGTACCCTTTTATAAGAGAGATGAGGGTCACTTTAGGAAATTCTTGAAATATTATTTTATAATAAAATAATTTTCGGTTTCTAATGGCTAAAAAATGATTTATATCTAGGATAAGGTTTTAATGGGTCGAAAACATATCAACAAATAGGTTTTGGACAGGTTTAGGCCCCCATATTAACACATAATCTGATATCCTCCATCTAGAAATGAAATTGTGGTCTAGGACTGTATCCAAAATAAAATAAGGAGATCTATATATAAAGGAAGAAACAAATGATGACCTTTATTTATAAAGTTTAAAATTTTAATTTTATGGTAAAATTAGATAGATGATCAATCAAATCATCAGAAAAAACAACAGTATATAACTTTGAGTCCCGTAGGAAAGGAGAATGACAAATAATTATTGAATAAACTCAATAAATATTTAATTGCATCGAACACACATAATTTTTTATTTAATTGATGATTTCATGTTGTGAAAATTTTGGATATAATACATTGAACTTGTGAATTCCCACATCCACTGAAATTCAATGTTCCTTAGACTAAAATTCCGAGAAAAATTCACATCATGAAACAAATTTCATGTTTTGAATGACTACTTATATATTTTTATTGAATATTCCTAGAAACCATTCACGTCATGAATCATTTTTCACACAATGAACCATCTCTCGAAGCTATATTATAGGTCAAATAATACTTCCCCCTTCTATAAAATAATGAAAATAGGAAAATACCACAAAATATAGGTTTTATATTATAACCACCATTAGTATTTACATCAATAGTAATATGGAATTTGATAGTGTTATGGAAGAGTTTCAGTTATTTCCCTAGTATAATCATTTCCCATTACCCAGTTTCCTCAAGAATTTCACCATGTTGCCATAATACCTATAAAAAGGGAATAACACTTCTATGTAAGACCTTATCAAGATTATACCGAAAATGTATTTATGCAGGAAAAAGTGTTTCATATTTATAAATTTTGATGTGATCCCACTAAATCCTTTGGATATTATCAGGATGCTACTTCCTCAATTGAGAAACATGAAATATATCATGAATTTAGCTAAATCTTGGTGGTAAATTGAATCATTAAGACAAATATCTAATATGATTAAGCATATAATATGGTCTAATGTTCCTAGAATATAACATTACATGATTAATAAATAACTATTCTTAAGCTTAGGAGAGACTCTCAAGAATACATGATATCCTTGAAAAAATATAATAGTTTATGATAATGATCTAAAATATTAATGACCGCTCTATTTCATTTCCATCCATTTATTGATCATCTGAATATTATCAGTGGTATCATGAAAAAGGATAGGTTTTATTATATAGGTGTCTATTTTCTCAACCCAACAATGTGGAGGTTAACATGGATTCCCATGTAATTTCTCAAATAGAGCCATATATATGACATCCTATGAACACTTGTTATACAAAAACTCCAATAAAGGGATAAAATCATCCCATGATCGACCAAAATCCATAAACAATATCTAATAATATATTCTATTTTCTTAATAATATATTCTAACAACACAATTTTTTTGGATTATATACTATTATTATTATAAATTTGGTATCTAGGGTATGTTTCCAGGAGTTCCAAAACAATGACATAAATCATGGTTCTATTTTCAAGATAATAGAAATGTATACACTTTTATGCTTCACCACTTCACCTATATAATTATTTCATAATTATTATAACATATTATATTATTGGATTGAGATAAAGTGGGTTTAATTTTTGAGTTATGCCAAAAACATCCAGAGATGGTCATGTTTCCAAATCATTGTTGACAAACTAGTCAAAACGTTCAAGCCAATAATCTTCTATTTTCATACAACAATAGGTAATGGTTAAAATTTTCCTCTTAATAATTGATGTCCTGAATTTATATGTCAATAGTTGTGGTTTTCCATAACATTATCCTCTACTCTTTATTTTATATCCAACCCCCAAAAAGGAGCCCTCACTGCCTTGTGAAGATTTTGGATGTCTAGATAAACCTATCATATAACATGTTGACAATTAAAAAAATATGTTATAAAAATATATTAAGAACTATTATACAATATTTAAAAGTAAACCTTGATTCCCCATCTTCATTGCATATATAAATTGCCTTCCTATCATTGATTTTTTTATTATGTTAAGGAAATTGGGAACAGACGATTGAGAATCCTAGACTTATATATTCAAATCAAGAAACTAGAGTCACAAAAAATAATACTAAAACCTTATTTTTATCAACTTAATCAAATTTTATATTAAAAATCATGCTCATCGACCACTATTTTTCATATGTTTCCAAGACTACTTGACTATATGACAAATGAATTAGTACATCAACTATTGAATTCTGTTTCCTAGGCATGTAAAACAATTAAAATTCATACATTTGGAGATGATAAATATGTATCAATTTCTTATTGTTAAAATAATTTTTTGAAAATTTGCTTCAAGATTTTATGATTGGTGAATGTAATGAACATATCACGAAAGAGATAATAATGTCATGTTTTCAATTCATGGCCCACCAAAACTAATTCTAGATCATTAATATTTTATTAAATTTAATTTATTATAAAAAATAATGATCCATAATATATGAAACGATCTCCATGAAAGGTAATAAATCCCAATCCAGATTCAAATTCATCAAAAAATACCATCTAAATATTTCATCGTTCATTATAGAAAATGATAGAGACGATGCGAGCTTGTACTTGTGATCCTAAAATGATTTTGGGTAGTCATGTCTCAATAGGAATGGACTACCACGATTTTTTATTATTTCTATAAGTGAATAAAGACATAAGAAATCATAAATAAATCACATATATTATCCTATAAATCCTAAAAGGATATGTGTCTCCAATAAATTATTTAGTGGTAACCATGATGCAATAGGTTCTATCATTTTTTGGGCCTATCGATATTAATTTCTCAAAAATGACATTAAAGAACCCAAAATGAGTGAGATCACTAATAGGGGGAGGGGTGAATCTGTGATCCAATTTTATTTTAAAAATTTATTATTCTTAGTCAACCACTAATTCTGGCTATGTAGATCCTCAAATTTTAAAATTTTATAGGTAAAATTATAATCCATTAAGAACCTCTTGCACCAGCTTCGATCCCATTCATACTAAATCAAATAAAAATAAAAAATATACAATATTAATTAATCTATCAATTTATACCTTTAGTACCTTTAAATATTAGAACATTAGAGATCACAATAAAGGGGTTTCTCCTAGAACCTATCAAACCAGTTGTTCCAAGAATCCACCCATATGTATTTCATTTACATATATTATTGTATCACAATAAAATCTCAAGTTAATATAAAAACCCATATTTAATGTTACTTATATATTTCTTATTAACAATAAATATAATCCATACTTGGGCATGACAACCACCCTTTGTTACTTGTATTTAATCCCACTACACATCTCAAAAGTCAATATAGTTGTTCAATTTTTTATCCACCTTATTAACATTAAAATAAAAAGGGAATATAGGGGATGAAATCTCACTCATTTTATCCTTATTATTCTTTTATATAATGCTATTCCATAATAGCTTCCTCTTCCTCTTCAAATTTAAATTACAACCTGATTATCTAGTGGCATAAGGATAACACCACAAAAACTACTTATCCATGTTCCTTTAGTTAATAAAATCTAATATGACTTAGGAAAACATGGAGTAGATGAAAATAGAGTCCTCACTAGAAAAAAAAAGTTTTTATTATTATTTCAACATATTTTTTCACTTCTATATATCTCAATTTTGGGGTTTTATAATAGATTTTCAATATAATACATATCCTAAATCTAACTCAATAAAGTGCATCACAAAATTTCATGTGAATAAAAATTTACTCCCCCTTTTTATTTAAAAAAACATTAACTAAGACACCACCTTTGAAAACACATATTTATAAATTCAAAAAATAATTAAAAATGATATTTCAATACCTCAACCTTATATTTTTAGGCAATCCATAATTTAAGATTCCATGAAATTTGGCATTTTTTATAGCTCTCTAAATGTTTTTCTACCCCTTGATGGATACGCTCACATTATTCAACATGGAAGATTCTACATCAATAGATATCTAGTAAGAACACTTCATTGTTACTATAACCATTGTTTACATCACTCATCTAGTGTCCCATATTTATTTCCTTTAATTACTTGCTTATTAATAAACCTAAAATGAAAGGTAATATGGAGGGGAAACCATTATATATAATAAAATATATAGGTTTAAGAGATTTATATCAACAAGTATATTCTTTTATTCCCAATTTCATCTTTGGGGATACCCTTCAAGCTTCTTTTCCAAATTTTATTATAAATTTTATTTTAAAGATAGATTTGTGTTCTCACTCAATATTTTTTGTTGGAATTATTTGATTTATTGAGGAACATAGTCACATTAATCCTTACATGATAGCAAAATTTTATTCATCATTTTTTATGTCTAGGAAATAATTTAAAATAGTCATCCACAACTTGTTTAGTTACCTTGCATATTATATACATTTTTTCTTAAGCATTAGGATTTACTTCCTTAAAACCAATATTGTTTTTTCATCCATCATCTTTCCACTTTTCTGGTACCATTTTTATCAAATTTTAAACACATAAGTTCAATTTTTTAAACCATGTAAATCTATGATATATATTTAGGTTCTTATTAAGATTCTTACTTTTATAGTATAAGTGTATTTCTTCTTTTAATAGGACTAATTTTATTTTTAGTTTTTCTACCACCCGATTCATTCCAATTTAATATAATATATATATTTCACCAAAATTCATCAGATTCGTATCCAAAAAATCTAAAAAAATAATAATACATGTTAAATATTTATCTCACATGTTGTTTCTAAGTCCAACTAAAGAAATATTTATACAATCTTGATTTATTATAACATTTGTATGTATTATTACTCAGTATTATTCTATTCCCAACTCATATTGAACTCTAATAACTATAGGATGAATGTATCCATAAAATAATTTGGCCCGATCATCACCATATTAGATTACAAAACTTATACAAGTAAAGTCAATAGAATTAGTACAGAAAATCATTTAGAAATGATTTGTATCTATGTTTTGAGTGGGATTTTCCAAACCCATAGATTATTCGACCCAAATATCCACCACTTTATCTTAGTCTTCCTACATATTATTAATTGTTCTTTCATCATTAAATCATCGATATTTATCCTCATCCAGTTCTTTAATCTTTTGATCCACATTTATATTAATATTATCAGTCATCTTATCTTATTCTAAAACAATCAGTTCATAACTTTTGATTTATTTAATAAAATATCTCTTCTCTATATTATAATTCATATTTATTCTTTTTTCTACATAATTTTAATATATTTACTTGAGTTGTGATTTTTTATTAATGGAGGACACTAGTTCAGACCAAATAAAATACTTCTTATATTCTTCCCCTTCCTTATGTTCACTACTTGATATGGTTTGATGTTTTTAATCCTTGACCATGACTGTTGTAAGATATTAAAAGAAAATATGATCTAATTCAATTAAGGGTGATAACTCCATACTATTTTCATTAATCTTTTACTTTTTTTATTTTTTTGGAATATTTTTTCATTATATGATATGATTTTTATAAATTTCCTTATTCCCTTTAAGAATAGTTTTTATACACATATTTACTATTAGATTTATAATATTATTTCTTTATATAATTAATTGAAAAATTAAGAATATGTGGGTGATTACCTTTATACCGAATTTTTATTATTCTTGTGTTTTTTGAAATAAGATACATGATTTGATTATATTATTCATTATCATCATATTCTGATTCTACAAGTGTTCATCATTCTTATTTTTCAGTATAAGGAATTTCATGGATTTAAATACTATTTATTCATTGATATTATTTTTAGACACTAGTTATTTAATAATCTCATAATTTATAAAATTATTATGTAGCTCATCATGTGATAGATCTATAATCTATTCAATTGAAAATACATTTAGATAAAATCTGTTGAGTAAATCATTCATCAACATATTCACAAAAGTTTTCTATTCTAATGTATCTCCAAATCCTCTAATGTTAATCACTTTCTCATTGAACCAGGTTATTTAATAATCAATGTCTTCATAACCATTAATCTATATATATTCCTAATTTTATCTCCCAATCTTAGTCCTATATTCCTGTATCCTTATAATTCCTTTATACATATTTTTATGTTTTTCACACATATATTATAAATTTAATGTCTAATCACCTTGGTCTAGCTTTCTTAGAAATTGATAAAAAAAATTCCATCATTCAAATTTATTTTTCTTATGTAATTCATGGAATAATCCATTTCAAGTGGTGTAATTACCACTGTAACTACATCACATAAATTGAGGAATTTTGAGGAATGATATTGATTATATTTCTTCTTTAATTAATGAAATTTTTTACCAATGAAGAAGAAAACTAATAAACTATTTACTATGTTCAAACTATCGATCTTCACTCTTCAGTAGAGGATAGATATTTATAAATGGAAACATCAATGATACCAGTTGATGTACCCAGGCCAGATGAGATCACCTAGAGGGGGTATAAGGAGAATCAATAATACCATTTTATTTTGTTAATTTATTCTTCTTAATTAAACCTCTATGTTTTGTTAAATACACAATCCAAGACTTATCTGTCAGTAACTCAAATTAAAAAATTGAATATAAAAAGTAAAAACCATAAGACTTTAAAAGGTTCTATATCAATGTGAATCTATCTATTTCTAGGTATGGTGACCTGTATTCTCTTATATAAATCACAGATTAAAATAGAAATATATATATATATAATGTTATATTAAATTTCTAGAAATATATTAGATGGTCTCCCAAAATTTCTGGCCACTAATGAATGTAGTAGACCACCTTCTAATGGGTTATTTTTACTAGATCCCTCCAGTTGAATCTATCTACCAAAAAGCATCTTACTACTCCAAGAGGGATCATTATAATACCTCCCATTATTTCCTCATTCTCCTTCCTAACTCATCCTCATACATAACAACAAATCAGTTTTTTCTAGTCATAGACATTCATCTATGTTCTTTTTCAATTTTTCGTGCCATATTTTCTAAAAAAACATTACCTAGACCACTCTTTCTCATAATGATATAATTATATCATTATTAGTAGGTAGATATAAGAATTTATAACCTTATCCTTGGTTTGAACACATATAAATTCATGTATTCTTTCATTTTATTTCTTTTTTGTGTAAGGAAATCTGAAATGATTTCAAATCGACATTCTATCAAGAACATTATCTAGAATATTACACACTCCACATTATCCATCAAATCAAGTTCCTGTAAATTTTCTTCACATATTTTTTTCTTTATTAGTTGGTCACATAAAAATATATTTTATATATTTGAAATTTAGTAAAACTATATAAAATTTTATTCTCCTTGATTTCCTTAACCACTCCACTTTTTTATATATATTATGATAACATATAAACTCTTATTTCTTTCTCCTCAACTGTTACCTCATGAATCTTTACATGAGTTAAAATGTAATTTCCTCTCATTCCACATTTCTAAAAAATAATTTTTTCCTTGATTATTCCACCAAGATCAACTTCATTATCTCTAAATACTTTGTCTACAGGTGTGATATTGTCAATCACAATAGTCAAAAAAATCTTAATTTATTTTCTATTTAAGACTCATTAAAACCATGAGTTAAGGTTATAAATTTAAAAAATAATATTACTTGGTAAGAAAAACTTCTTATATTATCAATTAAATTAATTTCTTTAATCAATTTCAAAATCTACATGAGTGTGACAACAAACATCTTTTCCACTTAAACCTCCTACATGTGTTGTGGAACTCAACTCAATCCCCCATCGATCTTTCTTTGATCATGAACCATTGAATAATATCTATGATGTGTCATATGATTTAATCTCATTATAATGAATATATAAATTCTATAAATTATTTATATCAGTCTGTATGTATGAAAAATTTCTTACATAGATCCCATTGTAGATCTACTTACATGATTTTTTAAATGTCATTGAATTATCAAACATAGAATACACCCACATACATGAACAATAGTTCATATCTAATTATTTGAATTTCTGGTATGTTTCTCAACTTCACATATGCGATATTTATAAAACATGGTGTAATTATATTGTATAAATTCCCATACTTAGTCCCATTTTACTTACACTAATATTCATATATGTAATCATTAAAATACATAATGAATCTAAATATGTTAATTTTCCCTTATATCAATTTGACTATGTGATTTATCCTATGTATAACTCCATCCATGTGAATCATAGACTTATCCATTTTTTCTGGTTGAAATGAAATCCATCCAGATCCTATTCAACTCACTACATTCCCTTACAAAAAAACATACAACAATTCTATAATATTTTATACAATGCTCCTTCATTTAAATACTTTTTATTTTTTATAATTTGAAAACCATCACATTAATCAAAACTATTAAGGGGCCTCTCTTTGAACCTATAATGGTCTCAGACCCCTGTTGACCATTACATAGTCAAAATTGGGAGCTTGGGGTGGAATGTATGCCATGATGAGTGAGGAGGGCATCAGTGTTGGTGGTAGGGCGTCACTTTGGTGTCACCTATCAAGGTGTCTCAGCCAACGTGTAACTGATTTGTGTGTCTCGATCGGTTTTTCACCGATCAGCGTGTCAGCAATTTGTGTGTCCTGATCAGGGTGTCACCAATTAGTCTCACCAACCAGTGGGTCTCCCAATCAGTTCCATAGAGGGGTTTTTGGGTTTCCTTCCACAGTTATATCGTATCACCTCCTTTAAGTCTTTTTAATCATTCAAAGTGTTTCAAGGCCATTTTTAGTCCCATAAATAATGTTTTAAATACCTTAAGAGTTGGGTGACCCTTAACATACCAAAATGTGTGGATTTTTAATCAGTTTCACACCCTTGTTGATTTTTCCACCATGTCTCACCCATGTTACATATTTTTCTAGTTTGAAGGAAAATCTTAACTCACAACAGTTATCTCTACCATCTCATAGGAGAATAATTAAATATTAATAATTTTTAACTTTTGAAACTGTCCACCTATGTGGTCATGTCACAACCTATTTTTCAAGTGATTTTGAAATGCAATATCTTGTAACTCTTGGATCGGGCCTTTATCTCCAATATCTTCTTCCACGGTATCTTTTTTCCCAATAGATATTCTTGAAGTCCTTCTTCAAGACACGAGCCATGAGACTGTGCTGGAGCCCTTCCCACTTAGCCTTTGTGGAGTTTTTCCTACTACTCATGTGACCACAATTCTTGGCACAAGGAGAAAACGTCGATCCTTGATCAACCATGTAGGGTTCTCAACCTTCTCTCTTTACTGTGTAACATGATGGGTGGGTATGATAATTTCCCTTTGGGGATGGATGAAACAAAACATTAATGAAAATAATAAGTGGTTTTTAAATTAAAAAGGGGTGTGTTTGATGTTTCCATTATACTCTTTTATCATTGATTATATGTTGTGAATTATACATGCTTTTGTTCACTGAAAATATTGGTTGTTGGGTGTCCTTCCTTGCACACTAATGAACCTCTGTTTTTTTATATAATCGTGTGATTGAATGGATGTAACATGAGAACTAGATAGTCATGTAAACTCGATTGATTAAATGGATTCCTAAAAAACAAGAATCATTGTGTGATCACCCTGTTTAACCAAATAGAAAGAGGAAACTTGATAAATGGTGTGATTGAATCTGAAAAATTCCCTTTCTTTGTTCTGAGGATGATTATGGATGATTTTCTTGATGCATCTGTGATGATGTAAATGGGTATGGGATCCAATGTTGTTAAGTTGTTGGTTTTTGGATCTGAGACCACGTGGGTCATATGTTGGAGCTTGGCTTGGTTCCAATACTTCTCGGGATCTCACTTATCCCTTTTGTTGTCATAACATTACAAGAGAACTGGGTGTGAATAATTAAATTGTTTCTTGTATATTTTACTTCATTTACTAGGGGATATGCCTATTAGTTTCATAGTAGTGAAGAATTATTTCAATGGAATCACTTGAATATGATAACAAGAATTAGTTTAATGGGGATTGTTTTCCAAGAATTAGTTGTGCTCTGTTTGTGGTCGGTGTGCTTTTATATAAGAATGAATAGTAATGAGGGTGTTTGTGTGTGGGCTGGTTTTTTAACCCTTAGGTTGGGGTGAGTGTTTTGTAACCTATATGTACAAATTTTGTTTTGTGTATCTTATTCTCACCCCACCCAAGTTGAGAACTTTGTGTCGAATACCCCCTTTTCATGGGGGAGGGTATTTTTTCAAACATCATATTGGGTGGTTGGTTATTGGATCATTTCATCTCCCTCTCCTGAGTAGCCCAAGACTCTTTAAATAGGATGAGACGGCCTGAGGCCAATTTTTATCATTATAATATTTTGGCAGGGTATGTGGTGGAGGTTGGCCCAGGTTTGTTTGGGAAGGTTTTTTTCCCAACTTTCTTTGCAATGAGGCCCGGGTGTCTACGGGGGAGGCGGCAGTTGTTCTGGCCTAGGTGTCTGTGGGCATGGTTATGTATGGTTGTTTTGGCATAGGTGTCTATAGGAAGGATGTGTGGTTTTGGTTTCCTAGGTGTCTTCATGCAAGATACGTGTTTGTGGTGGCCCAAAAGGTTGTTGTTGGGGCGGCAGTGGGACTGCATTGAAAATTGCATGCGTGGTCTAACGTGTAATATGTCTTCAATAACTAGTGGGAAATGGTGTGGGGTAGACAAAAATAGATGTTCTATTACTTTTATTTTACATGACTCGCATTATTTGGGGAGTGTTACTTCATGAATTTGGGTGGATAGTTTTCGTTCTAAGTTCATTGGTTATCTTTTTTGTCTCACAGGGCATTAGAATGCCTCTACAATTGTGTATGAGAGCTTTTGGTTTTCCCTACTGAGTATACCAGAATACTCACTCTATGTATATAAAACTACTTTCAGGTTTCTATGAGGACTTAAAGGACTGTGCAAGACCATACTAGCTCGGATGTTGGGGCAGTTTCCACTATTGTTTTCTTTCTTTTGGTACATTCAATTTGGATTTTTTCTTGTACTTGTATGGGTTTATCTTTGAACATTAATATGGGAATGGTATTTGGATTTACTTTTACCTTTAGTTTCAGATTTTTTGGGTTTTTACCATTGTATCCTCCAATCCTAATAAATTAAAAGGGTAATGCATTCCATATTATGTTTAATTTCAAACCCTTGGTGCTAGTCACCACTCTGAGGCCTTTTGAAGGTGGTACTCAGGGGGTCATTATCTCTCCTTCAACCTGGGGAAGGAAGGGTCCGACCACTTATTATCCCTTTCCTCATCTTTGGGAAGGCAGTTTGTGATGGAATGGTATTAGAGGCTATGGTTAAGATATAACATGGATCTTGGGGTTAGAGATAGTAATAATTGCATGGGATGGTAGGGAAAAAGTTTTAGTAAATTGTCGTGTGTGAAATAGGCTCGGGAATACCGCATGTGGCATAAGATTTTAGGGCCCCCATGATCCGATGAAAGGAATACTGACCTACCATGACCCGGTGATGATACATTGATTGTAGGGTAGAGACCCTAGGAAATGTAAATAGATCATAATGACTTCTATTCTTATGTGTCTTGGCTGTTCTTGGAATTTGAATAAATAAAAAAAATTATGAAATTTTTTAACAGAAATATTCTATAATACTCGGGCTTAGGAATTACTTATTTACACTACAGCAATGGAACCTATACAATGACCATGAGAAGTGTAGGAAATCGAGGCCCTGGAGGTAGATTTTTATAATCTGCAAAAGGATTATCGAGAGGAGGAGGACGACTAGTGGTTGAAGACGCTTCGTGACTTTTAGTGATAGGCCCTCAAAATGTACGAGGGTAGTGTCTCTGACATGGATAAAGAGAGTTGGCTCAAGGATATGGTGATAGTTTTCATCTTGATCCAGGATCTGAGAGAGTACTGGGTTCCTCTGGTTTTAATCCATATGCGGGGAGTGGCACGTTAGCGGTGGATGCTCTATCTCAGGGAGAAGAGGGAGGATGAGGTTTTGTGGACTGACTTTGATAGGGAATTCCATGGGGAATTCCTCTCTTCCATGATGAAGGATAAGAAGAGGCAGGAGCTAATCTCCCTTCAGTAGGGGAGTATGTTAGTGAGGGAGTTGGGGATCATGTTTAAGGATCTCCTTATTTTTCCTCTCGGCCTCCTTCCAGATGCGGAGTCTGAGGCGAGACATTTAGAGGAGGCACCCTGACATTCTCTTCAGTATACCATTACTCCCTTCACCCTACCGACGTACATGGAGGTCTATAAGATGGATTATGTGGTGTAGAGGATGCACAGATTGGGAGGTGTGCTACGATAGGGGATCCTGTTGGGATCGTCAAAGGGGAAGTCCCTTAGCCACTGGCCTCCAGCTTTAGGGCCTTCCAGGTTTCGGCTAGTAGGGAGTTTTCACCAGCAGTTCCAGTTTCGATCTCCCCGGTCCTCGCCATTTACTTGAGGGTCTAGGACAGAGATGACTCGTCTATAGAAACCATGGTCACCTTCGGAATTATTGCCCAGACTGAGTACAATAAAATGGGGGTGGGTAGGTTCACCTCCCACCTCAGCGCCAATAGTTTCCAACCAGGACCTTTCAGCTATAGTAGTAGGGACAATGAGATCCCACTCCTCTAAGAGAAGATGATTCAAGAGGAGGTCAACCTCAGGGTGATCCTCAAGGAACTTGACCAGGGCATGGTCAAGGAGGCAGCTGACAGCCAAGGGTAATAGGATTTGGGAGTTTGTCGTTACATGTCGTAGAGGAAGCAGTTCGAGAAAGGCCAGAAGTCATTAGAGGTACGATCAGGTTGTTTAACACTCTTTCATGTGCCTTCTTTGACTCAGGAGTTTGAAACTCCATTGTTGCACCCAGTCCAGCCCATGCTTTGGGTCTAGATGTAGAGAGACTTCTCGTGCCCCTAGTTTTGAGTACGCTGGTCCAAGATCAGACCATCTTTTCTTATGTTTGTCGGGGATGTAGACTGATGTTGGGGAAACATCAGTCCAGTGTGGACCTTCTTTTGCGGAAGATGAATTTGTATGATGTTATTTTAGGAATTGAATGGTTTTTCTCTATGTTTTCCTTTTTCAAATACATCCGAATAATTTTCAGGTTTTTAGATATGGGTGGACGATGTGTGACTTTTATTGGTGAGTATAGTTTTCTAGAGGGTAGCCAGCGAGTGGAGCACCTTCTTTCCTTATTGGCTGAGATGTCAGTGGAGTCGGTAGATACATAGATGGTGGAAGTACCATGGATCATCAATGAGTTCCTGTACATCTTCCTTGGATAGGTTGTGACTCTACCCCCTCAACGTGATGTTGAGTTCAGGATAGACTTGCAACCAAGTTCTCGTCTGATTTCAATGGCCCCCTATCAGATGGAGCCTTCTGAGTTACAAGAGTTACAGATTAATATTAATGATCTAATGATGAAGTGTTTTTTCCAATCAAACACGTCACCATGGGGTGCTCCAGTATTGTTTGAAATGAAGGAAGATAGTGGTCTCTGGCTGTGTATAGAGTACATGAGGCAGAACCAGGTGACGTTCAAGAACCGTTACCCCCTCTCGAGGATCGACAACCTTTTTGATCAGCTGAATGGGGAAGTATGGTTATCCATGATATACATGTGGTTAGGATATCATCAGTTGAGGGTGATGGTGGGTGATATCTCAAAGACTGCCTTTAGGTGCTGATATGGAACTTTCAGTTCGTGGTCATGCCGTTTGACATTACGAACACACCAACCATGTTCATGGGGTTCATGAAATCCATCTTCCAGGAATATCTGAACCTGTTCATAGTCATGTTTATAGATGAAATCCTGATCGACTCAAAATTCGAGGAGAATCATTCTGATCTTCATAGGATGGTTTTAGAGGTCCTCTGACAACATCAGCTCGACATGTTGTTTTCCAAGTGCAAGTTTTGGACACGAGAGTTGCACCTCGGGGGACATGTGGTGTCCATGAAAGGGAATGGTAGTGGACCCATTGAAGGTTGAAGCAGTTGTTTCATGGGATGAACCCAATAACGTGAAAGAGTTTCGTATTTTCCTAGGTCTAGAAGGTCACTAATGGAGATTCGTGCCCAAATTATCCTGATTTACAGCACCTTTTATAGCCATGAAAAAAAAGACCAAGATTTTTTATGGAGTGAGCTGTTCCAGGAATCCTTCAGTTATCTAAAGGAGATGTTGGTTAGTGCCCCAGTGTTGAGATTTACAAAATAAGGGGTGATGTTTGATGTCTTCTGTGATGTTTCAGTCCAAGGTCTAGGATGTGTACTGATGAAAAAGTGGGGGTGATCTCTTATGGGTCAGTCAGTTAAGTCCCCATGAGGGTAACTATTCCACCCACGATATTCGACTTGTAGTTTTAATGTTCGCACTAATATTATGGTGGAATTACCTCATCTGGGAATGCTTTTTAGTCTTCACAGATCACATGAGATTGAGGTACATTGTATCTTAGCAGGACCTGAACTTACAACAGCAGAGGTGGATGGAGCTTCTTCGGAACTATATCTTGTGATTTTCTAAACATCAGGAAATGGGAACGTGGTGGTTGATTCCTTGAGTAAGAAGTCACAGAAGGATTTTTTTCAAGAATCAGCAGATGCTTGGAAGGTTATGGAAGAGTTGGTTGCCCTACACCTGGATGTAAGGGTGGATGATTGCAGAGGCTATCTGTTCTAGATGATAGTGTAGTTTTCTCTATTGCAGTAGGTAGAGGATTCTCAGTGGGGGGGACTTAGATGTTCAATTGATGTGTGATCCTGTTAGCCTGGGCAAGGCTCTGAAAGGATGGTCGGAAGATAAACAGAATTAGATGATGTTTCATGGAATGATTTTTGTCCCATTTGAAATGTGTGAGAGAGTTCTTAGTGAGTTCCAAAAATCATCCCTGTCAGTACAACCAGGAGCTTCCAAAATGTACAGAGGCTTGATGTGTCAGGTTTGGTGGCTCGGGGTGAAATGGGCAGTGGTAGGGTTCAGGGAAAAGTAACTCATGTGTTAGTAGGTGAAGTCTGAGCATCATGTTCTAGGTGGTCTATTGCAACCTTCAGATGTCCCTATGTGGAAGTGGGATGAAATCTCAATAGATTTTGTCACAAGACTACCCAGGGTTTAAGGAGGATGTGATGTTATCTAGGTACTGGTGGACCGGCTGATGAAATCAGCTCACATCCTGGAAATCAAGGAGTCATGTGTGGTGGATGCCTCAGCCCAGAGGTACGTAGACGAGGTGGTGAGGTTTCATGGAGTTGCAAGGTCCATAGTCTTGGATAGGGATACCCGGTTTACCTCATGAGTCTGGAAGGGACTGAAATATGCTTTTATCACCCAATTATGCCTCAACACTGCTTTTCTCCCCCAAACAGATGGGAAGATAGAGCGAACCATTCAAATATTGGAGGATATGCTATGGGCATTGGTTTTGGACATCAGGATATCATGGGAGAGACACTTTCCTCTGGTAGAGTTTTCCAACCACAATAGCTATCACTCTACCATTGGCATGTCACTGCTCAAAGACTTGTACAGGAGACTGTGTCACTCACTCGTGTGTTGGAAAGAGGTCGGGGAAACATGTGTTCTTGGCCCAAATTTAGTGCAGAGCATGCCAAATAAAGTTCAAATTGTATGAGAGAGGTTGAAGGAGGATCAGGGTCGGCATAAGTTGTATGCCAATCATATGAGGAGACCCTTGGTGTTTTAGTTTGGGGACTGCGTGTTATTGATGGTCTCCCCACAACATGGGAAATGGAGGATCAGAAGGGGAATTAAGCTCTCTCTGAGGTTCTTCGGACCCTTCAAGGTGTTTCGGTAGGTCGGCAAAGTGGATTCTCATCTAGCGCTACCACCACCGCTATAGAGGGTGCACAATGTCTTCAATGTGTCTCAGCTCCATCGACATCTAGATAATGATTCACATATCCTCGACTAGGGAAATACAGATATCGAAGATGATGCAACATCTGTAGAGCCACCAGTGAGGAGAGAAGATCAGGAAGAGAAGGTTTTTCATGGATGGACCATTCCTTCGGTTCATTTGTTATGGAGGCATGGTGACCTTGGGGAGAGTACGAGGGAATGTGAGGCATAGATGCTCACCCAATACCCAGAGCTGTTTTGAGTTTTTTTCTATGTTTTTTTTTGACTGCGATGTAATGAATTACCTTATTAAAAATTATATGGGATGTTTCGCTTGTTCTATGAATGTGTGTGAAGAGTCCCAACTATGGGGAGGTGAGGACTTGATCCCTAATCAAGATGAATTAAGGTGGATATGATTAAATCTGTGTGGGTGAGTCAGTGCCGCCCAAATTGGATAGTATCTTGATATGGAGGAAGGGACTCCCTAATCCATATGGTTAGATGGTATGACCTTTAAAAGTATGTGTGGTTGCTTAAAAGTGGGAAGCGGTAGGGCCTCTACAGTTGATTAGTATGATGACGAGGTGTTCCTTTATACCGAGGTTTGTTCCGGCATTCGAACAACTATAGTATGGTTTTTTCCCTAAGAGGTGTCTTACAAGTTAGTTGTTCAGAACCCTCTCTTTTAATTAGGTCTACTCTTGATTATCAAGAAAGTGAATGGTTTGAGAAGTAATAGATGTAATGGCCTAGAACCTCGTGATCTATTACTTTGTCAAAATTTGGTGCTTGGGGTGGCCTAGATGCCATGGGCGAGGGAGGAGGGTGTCAGTGGTAGGGAGTCACCGTGGTGTCACTTATTTGTGCGTTCCAATCATTGCATCCCGAATGGTGTGTCACCAATATTTGTGTCATTAGTTGATGTGTCCCGATTGGTGTGTCATCAATCTGTGTGCCTCCGATCTGTCTCACCATCCAGTGGGTCACCCGATCAGTGCCACCGAGGGGTGTCAAGGTTTCCTTCCCAAATTTTCCCATAGCACCTCCTTTAAGTCTTTTTAACATTTTAAAGTGGTTCAATGCCGTTTTAGTCCCATAAATAATGTTTTAAAAAAAATAAGAGTGGGGATACCCTTGAATTACTGAAACATGTGGCTTTTTTATTAGTCTCACACACTTGTTAGGTTTTCCACCCTATCTCTCACCTATTACATGTTTTCCCAATTTGATGGAAATCTATTAACTCACAACAGTTATCTCCACCATCATTGAGGAGAATTATTAAATATTAAAAAAAATTAATGTGTGAAACCATCCACCTAAATTGTCAAACCAAAACTTCATTTTCATCCTTTTTGAAATGGAATATCTCGTAACTCTTGGATCAAGCCTTTATCACTATGATTTTCTTCCACAGTATCTTTTGTTCTCTCTGGATTCTCTTTTTGTCCTTACTTTGGAGACGAGTTGTGAGCCCATGCTGGAGCCCTTCCCACTCACCCTTTATTGAGTTTATCTTACTGCTCGCATGACCACATTTCATGGCATGTGGAGAAAACCTTTATCCTTGATCAACCAGGTAATTTTCTCCTTCGTATCTCTTTACTGTGTAACATGATGGGTGGGTATGATAATGTCCCTTCAGGGATGGATGAATCCAAACCATAAGGAAGACAATAAATGGGTTTTAAATAATAAAGGGGTTTTTTTATGATTTTTTTGAACTCTTTTATCTTTTCTTATATGTTGTGAATTATATGGGATTATTTCCACTGCAAATTTTAGCCATTGCCGGTCCTTCCTTGCGCACTAATGAACTTCTATTTTTCTATATAATCTTGTGATTGAATGGTGGTAACATGGAATCTAGTTAATCATGTAAACTCAGTTGATTAAATGGATTCCCAATGAACAATAATCCTTGTGCTATAAACCGGGTTAACCAAACAGAAAGGTGAAACATGATAAATGGTGTGATTGAATCTAAAAAACTCTATTTCTCTGTTCTGATGATTAGTAGGGATGCTCTACTTGATTCTTGTGGGATGATGTGAATATGGATGAGATTCCCTATTGTTTAGTTGTTGTTTTGTGGTTATTATACCGTGTTGGGCCGTATGTTGGGGCTTGGTATGGTTCTAGTACTTCAAGGGATCTCACAGATCACTTTTGTAGTTGTAACTTTACAAGAGAACCAGGTGTTAATGTCTAAATTAATTTTTCACTATTTTCCTTCCATTGCTTGTGGATATTCTTGTTAGTTTCCTAGTAGTAAAGAATTATTTAAATGGAATCAGTTGAATATTATAACAATAATGGGTTCAATGTCAGATTGTTTTCGAGGAATTAATTGTGATAAAGTTGTGGATATTGTTCTTTTTTATTAATGAATATTAATGAGGGTTTTTGTGTATGGGAAGTTTTTGGAACCCTTAGTTTAGGGTTAGTGCTTGTTTTCCTATACGTACAAATTTAGTTTTTTGATTGTTATTCTCACCCTACCCAATTTGTGAAATTCATGCGTAACACCCCCATTTCATGGGGGATGGTCTTTTTTCCAACATCATATTGGGTGCCTGATTATTGGCTCATTTCTTCTCCCTCTCTTGAGTATCCCAAGATACTTTGGGCGGGCTATGATTGTCTGAGGTTCATTTTTAGCATAAGACTCTTCAGGCATGTTATTTTGTGGTGGTTGGTCTAAGTGTGTGCAGGCATGTTTTTTTCTCAGGTGTCTTCGAGATGAGGACCAGGTGTATTCAGGTGTGGTGATAGTTGTTCTGGCCTAGGTGTTTATGGTAATGGTTATGTAATTTTGTGGTGGACTAATTTCCTATGAGCGGGATGCATGGATGTGGTGACCTAGGTGTTTGTGGGTAGGATACGTAGTTGTGGTGGCCCATAAGGTTGTTGTTGGGGCGGTAGTGGGACTGCAGTGAAAATGGAGGGGGAGCTTTGACACAAAGGATGTCTTCAATAACCAGTGGGAAAGTGGTGTGGGATACCCAAACATTGATTTTATATTACTATTATTTTACCTGATATGCATTATATGGGGAGTATTCCTTGGTGAATTTGGGTATATAGTTTCCTTGCAACATGATTTGGTTATCTCAATATTCTCAAAGGGAATTATAATGGCTCCCCAATTGTGCATGAGAGCTTTTGTTTTTCCCTACATAGTATACTTGTATACTCATCATATATATATATAACTACTTTCAGGTTTCCGAGAGGACAATGGGGACTGTGCGAGACCATACTAGCTCAGACGTTGGGACATTTTCCATTTCTTTTTTTTCTCTTGGTACTTTTCTTTTGGAGTTTTCTTTTACATGAATGGGATTATCATTGAACGTGCATATTGGAATGGGTTTGGATTTACTTTTACCTTCCATTTTGGTATTTTGGGTTTCTATGATCATATCTCCCAATCCTACTAAATAAAAAAGGGAAATGTCATCTATATTATGAGTAATTCCATACCCTTGGTGCTATTCGCCACTCTGCGGACTATTGAAGGCGGGACTCAAGGTTCATTATATCTCCTTCAACTTGAGGAAGGAAGGGTCCGACCACTTACTTCCCCTTGCCTTATCTTGGAGAAGGCGGGTCATGATATAACCAATCCACCAAATTATTCAAAGAATAATCCTATACATATTTCAATCCAATGTTTGATGGAAACTCCTCAACATACAAAACTAATCCCCATGTACATATTGATATAATCTTTATTGATAAAAAATAAAATACAGTCTTAGGAACAAAATACATGGATAAAGAAGACAATTTCTTATATTCATAAGTCAAACTTAGATAATTTGGTGTAATGTCAATGTTCATGCACGGTGCTCAAAAAATCTCCATGTGATATTTATAGTCATTCCTTGTTTGAGAATAAAATATAATGTAATAAAAACAATATTAAAACAATTTAATTTAGGTATATTTGAAATATATGATTCATATTTTCCCTGATTATTTCTATTGAATTTTTGAGACCAAATGGAATGATTTGTTATTCCAAATGATCATATCAACTCCTGAAGGTTGTCTACAAAATTTCATCCCTAAAAACACTATGTTTATTGGACTTTGTTGTAAATAAATTATGGATAACCACTTTTATCACTTAAATTGATTAAATATATCATCAGTTTTTGGAATAGGTTACATATTATTTAATGTAACATGATTCGATTTACGATAATCATCAAAAAGCTAAAGAAAACTATCAACCTTTTTTCAAATAGAAGTAGAGAATAATAAGGTAATATACTCAGTATTTTGAATCTATTACATTCAATATCTTCTAAATATACTTTTAATTAACTAAATTAAATTAGTGTCCCTATCTATGATTTAAATTAAATTGGATTTATCCCTGGAAGTAGGTTAATTAAAATTTTCCCTTCGTTTTTGCAACACCTAAATATTTTATAAATAAGAACATCATGTTTGATAGTATGTATGACACAAAAAACCAAGATTAAGAGATAATAAAAATATCCAGTCTTTAGTATAAATTTATTTTTAAATAAATTCAAACTATTTGATATCTTGGGATGTAGAAAATACTAAGTTAAAATGAAACATGAAAATTTATTAAAATATTTTATTTTTAAAAAATAACCATTATAACATAACAGTTAAGTTAATGGGTATGATTAGCACTAACTAAATTATAATTTTTTGTGGATTAAAAATGTATAAAAAAATTTAGATGTTTATTTATCGATTATAAATAATAAAAGAAATTTTTTAAAGAAATTTTTTTTTTTGAAAAAAATGTATCATTCAAAAAAGTGGTTTAGTCACTATTTGAAAAAATAATTTATAATTAATTTATACTAATTTTATAAAATATATTTTTAAAAAAGAAGTTAATTTATAAATTAATCATATAAGAATAATTTTTAGGTGAATTTTTTGAATTTTTATGAAATGATACATTTTTTATTTAATAGTCGAAAATAATATTTTTACTAAAAAGAGATTTTTGTTTAATTTATTTAAAAAGTTAAATTAAATTTTGCGTATTTTATGTAAATAATAGATAAATTTTATTAATATATAATTAATTTATGTTATTGTAATTGACTTCATATTGAATTTTCATGTAAAAAACTTATATACTTCTAAGAATTTTCTCTTTGAAAACCGGCTTTTTGTCGCATCGTTAGAATAATTTTAATTTGAATTCTACAAATTCTATGAATTTCATTTTGAAAAATAGATATAATAATTCGAATTAGAATGATAAATATTATTCAATAAATTAAATTTAATTTATTGACCAAAATGAATATTTAAAACATTAAAAATTAATTATTGTGGTTAAGGATAAAATGGATTTTCTGGGGGTTATACTAAAAAAAGATGGGTAAACAATGCAAAAAAATTTCCAAACCCAATTTTATGGATATATTTGGACCAGATATATTCTATTCTAGATAATTTTAAACTTTAGATCATTTTTTAATCTGAAAATGGTTAGTACACCATTTTCATTTTATAACAACCCTTCTTTTATTACAAACTTAAACATGATTTATTATATAAAACTTCACTTGATACAACAAAGAAGATCGAGAGGTTTAGTGTCTTTGGGTCTTAGGATTATTACATAAAAACTTAAAACATGAAATACAACATCTTTATTGAAAACATCCTTTACATGACCACTACATTCCATCGTACTTATCATTGCATGGGATAACCTGAGGACATGCATAAGAAAAGGGTGAGCTATAAAGCCCAGTAAGGGAGTACACATGGAATAACATGAGGAGTACAATACATGTTAGGAAATAGGAATATCAATAGAGCATAAGAGAAACATGAACATAAAGTCATGATAAAGCATGATAATCATAACAGGGAAATGTGGCAACAACACTTAACATGGAATTAGCATGAGCCAATGCTCATTGCACATGGAGCATGAGTAAACTCTCATTGCACATCAAGCACAAGTAAACCCTCTTTTCACTTGAATCAGAATGATTCAACACTCACTGAACATGACGTATCATGATACTATACTTTACCCAAAGCATTGGAGCACTATAAGGGTGCACCCTTATTAAACATTTCATTTCATGCATAAGTGTGCCACATGGATCATAAAACATGGATTCATAAAAGATAATAATTTATTCCATGATAAAGGAATGTGGAATTAATACCTAAAACTTTATAATCAATAAGTAAATGTTCATAAAGTTTAATAACCTTGATGGATAAATGGACATGGTATTCACTACACAATGTCATTGGCTTAGAAAATCGGTGCAATTTCAGCAGCATAACGGCGTGACATAAGAATTCATAAAAACGGTTGATGAGAGAGAAAATGGGTTCCTCATCATATTTAAATGTAATGGACAGTAATGTGGTCATATAGATACATGTCCCAACAATTGTAATGGAATTTAGATTCATGATACAAAAGTATTGCTTGAATGTAAATGAGGAGAGAGAAGTTCCTTTCGGAATTTCGGCATAGTAACGGGTGTACGTGGGATGCATCTAATGAGAGAGAAAGGGGTCTCCCATCATTCAAACAAAAAGAGGGCAGTATGAGGTAGGTAAAAAATCATACCCCAACATTCATAATTGAAATTAAAAGGGCAAAACAACTTAATGAAAATTGGATAAAAATGAGAAAGGAAGACAAAACCCTTACTTGGAAGTGTGCTTCCAAAGGCTAGAGAGAGGCTTGTGAGAGGCTTATAGGGAGCTTGGGGCACCTTTGGAGGATTATAGAGAGAGTAGAGCAGAGGTTGGACGAACTACAAAGGCTTTTAGTGAGGAGTAAGTGGGAGATTGGGTGTGTTTATATAAGAAAGGTGAGGGAATTCTTTATTATTTAGGTTTGGGACCCCTTATATTAAATTAATCCAAACCATAAACCATACCATGGTTTTTTCCCATGGTTTTTGGAAAATGTAAGAGTAATAAAATATTTTATAAGTCCAAAGTCCGAAATTCTTAAAATAATAGGGTTGCTTATGTGGAGGTGAGTCACACTCCCGTGGAATTTAATTTAAAAAGACAAGGTGTTTAATAAGTCTTGAGGGGTCCATTAATGCTTTGAAAAGTAAGTCAAACAAACCCAAAATCACATTATTTTAATGTTAAAACATATATTGGCCGAACATAAAGCTTATAGTATTTTATTACATCACTATTGGGTCATTATGATGTCAATAAACACATTATATATTTAAACGGTATTTAAATTTTACCCAAATATTTGACTGTCTCAGAAAATTATGAAAAATTCATTGTTGGATAATTTCAACATACTGATTCCAAAAATAACATTTATTTTATTTAAATAATTTTCTAAATATGTTAATTTTCACTTTTAAAATAAAAACCGACATTTATCGAAAATTCACAGGTTTTGACAGAAATGGCTTTCAAACCATAATAAAAATTACAATTGCATTCATAAAATTATAAGATCATTTATATTTAATAAAAATTAATTTAATAATAATAATAATATTTTATTAAAATATTATTTAATTCAAAAATCCCTTAATTTAATAAAATATAATTCTTAATAAAATAATAACTAAAAACAATATTTTTACTTTAAAAACTATTTACAATGTATCGATAATGACAAGAATGTATATTCATTATTATAAAAAAATGTACATAGACATAGTATCATTTATTTGTTACATAACCCCTTAAAATAGTCACATAATACCTAAGGGTAAGGTGTGCGATGGTGACAGACTCTTAGGGTGGCTCGGATAACATCGCTCGAGTGGTAATTTCTATCAACTTCCACTTATTTCGTAGACGGTCCCGTTTAAGCATGACATGATGAAGCTCAGCTTTGGATTGATCAAGAGCAAAGCCCAAGGATTCCACCACTTTTCCAAGCTCTGACAAATGGGCTTCGTATGGGTAAATTCTACTGGATGAGGCCATCGCTTCCTTTTTCTGAGTAAATTGGGGTTGTTAAAGCCCTATATTTATACTAATCATGTGATCACTATTCAATGGCTATATTAGCAACGGTCAAAATTCTTAACATAAAACCAAAGAAGTTGAAATTTTATATAAACATAAAAAAACATTTAATTAGATCACGAGGGATTTCCATTAATGAAACTTTGGGTCGTTACAATATTCCCCCTTAAGAAATTTCGCCCTCGAAATTTTCCTTTTCCCACACTAAAAAAGATGTGGGTAGCTCAGCTTCATCATTTCCTCTGATTCCCAAGTTGCTTCTTCAAACTTGTGGTTTCTCCACAAGACCTTGATGAGGGGCATTGTCTTATTTCATAGAACATCTTCTCTAAGATCTAAGATCTTCACTGGTTGCTCCACATAAGAATGAGCATCTTCCAATTGTACCACCTCAGAAGAGAGTACATGTGAAGGGTTAGTTATGTACTTCCTTAAGAGGGATACATGAAAGACATTGTGTACTATGGCCATGGTAGGTGGAAGTTCTAGTCGATAGGCCACATCCCCAACACGATCAAGAATCTCGAAGGGGCCGATGTAACTTGGACTTAACTTCCATTTCTTTCCAAACCTCATGAACTTATTCCACAGAGATATGCGTAGAAAAACCATGTATCTAACTTTAAACTGAAGGTCTCGTCGATGGTTATCTGCATAACTCTTCTGTCAACTCTGGGTTGTCTTGATATGCTGCTGAATGGTTTTCACATTCTCCACCATTTCCTCGATCATTTCTAGTCCAAGTAGCTTACGTTCACCGACCTCATCCCAACATGCTGGTGTTATGCACCTTTTCCCATATAGTGCTTCATATTGTGCCATTTGGATGCTTGAGTGGAAACTGTTATTATATGATAACTCAACCAGAGGAAGATGTTGGTCTAATCCACCTTTAAAGTCCATTGAGCACGCTCTCAACATATCCTCAAGTTTTTGGATAGTCCGCTCAGATTGGCCATCAGTTTGAGGATGATAGGCCATATTGAAGTTTAGTTCAGTATTAAGAGCATGTTGAAGACTCTTCCAAAACATAGAGGTGAATGTTGGATCTCGGTCAGACACAATAGATAGTGGTACTCCATGCAACCTTACCACTTCCCTGATATATATCGGTGCCAGTTGATCCAATGAGAAATCCTCATGAATAGAAATGAAGTGTGCAGTCTTTGTATGATGATCCACAACAACCTAGATTGGATTGTTGACTTTGGATGTCCTCAGAAGTCCAGTGAAAAAGTCCATGGTGATGTTCTCCCATTTCCATTCTGGTATGGGCAATGGTTGCATCATCCCCTTAGACTTATGCCTTTCTTCCATCACTTGCTGGCACACGAGGCACTTTGATGTATATTCAGTGATCTCCTTCTTCATATTATCCCACAAAAAGTTTTCTCTTAGATCTCGATACAACTTTGTGCTCCCTGAGTGAATAGAGAAATTTTAACTATGTGCATCATCCAAAAGTTCCTTCTTCAGCTTTGGACTTTATGGAACATTTAGTCTTTTCCCAAACCGCACAATTCCTTCTTCATTAAAATTAAACTCTGAGGATTTCCCTTTTTCAATAGCTTCCACTTTTTTGTTGAATTCCCACATCACCCTTTTGAGCATCCTTTATCCTTTCCAAAAGAGACGTTTGAGTAATAATTTGTGAAAGGGTTGATGATATTCCCTTCTCTATGATTCCCAAGTCCATCTTCATCAGGTCTAAGAATATTGGATCCTTCTCGATTCTCATCATTGATAGAATTGCTGGATCGTTTCTACTTAGGGAATCTGCCACCTTGTTCTCTTTCCCGGGGTGGTAATGGATTGAACAATCATAATCCGTGATGAGCTCTATCCATATTCTCTGGCGCATATTAAGCTCTTTTAGTGTGAATATATATTTAAGACTCTTGTGGTCAGTATATATCTCACAATTTTCTCCATGGAGATAATGCCGCCAGATTTTCAAGGCAAAGATCATCGCCTCCAACTCCAGATCATGTGTTGGATAGTTTCACTCATGGATTTTCAACTGACTTGATGCATAGGATATAACTTTATCATTCTGCATCAGCACACAACCTAAGCCCTTCTTTTAATCATAACTGAATACCACAAAAAGTTCCCCACTTGTGGGTAAAGTGAGCACAGGTGCAGTGATAAGCCTTCTTCTCAACTACTTGAAACTTTCTCCACATTCATCACTCCAGGAAAACTTTAATCCCTTTCAAGTTATCTTGGTAAGAGGGTTGGAAAATCAAGAGAAATTTCTCACAAATCATCGATAATATACAGCTAACCCCAAGAAGCTATGGATATCCGTTACTGATGTTGGCCTCAGGAATCCCTCAATTGCATCTGTTTTAGAGGGGTCCAAAGATATCCCAATGCTTGTGATGATATGGCCCAAGAATGAGACCTCCTTCAACCAGAACTCACACTTGTTGTACTTTTCATAGAGCTTCTCCTTTCACAAAGTCTCTAGTACAGTTCTTAAATTCTCCTCATGATCCTCCTTGGTTTTAGAGTATATTAGAATATCATCTATAAATACTACCACAAATTTGTCTAGGTAATCTCTAAAGACTCTATTCATTAAGTCCATGAAGATTGCTGGAACATTAGTGATGTCGAAAGGCATTACTATGAATTCATAGTTCCCGTATCTTGTGTGAAAAAGCAGTCTTGGGGATATCTTCCTTCTTCACCCTTACTTGATAATATCCCGACCGAAAGTCCACCTTGGAGAAGTATTGTGCTCCATGTAGCTGATCGAACAAGTCATAAATTATTGGGAGAGGATACTTGTTCTTTATCGTGATTTTGTTAAGTTCACGATAATAGATGCAAAGCTGCATTGACCCATCCTTCTTCTTGACGAAGAGAACTGGTGCACCCCATGGTGAAACACTTGGGCGTATAAACCCTTTGTCCAGATTCTGCTGTAGTTGTTTCTTCAGCTCTTTAATCTCTACAAAAGAAATTCTATATAGAGTCCTGGATATTGGTAAAGCCCCGGGTATAAGTTCAATTGAGAATTCAACATCTCTTCTAGGAGGGAGACCTGGCAGTTCCTCGGGAAACACTTCCGCGAATTCCCTCAAAATAGGAATTTTTTCAAGGATGGTTTCTTCCTTGGACTCAATCATCTGAGCCAGATACACTTTCTCATAGGGCAGTAATATCCATTCATGAGATGATGGAGCTAATGGAGATTCATCTTCCTCCTTACACTTGTAAAAAATAGGGGGTTGATTCTCTATATGGAGTGTGATTTCCCTCTCCCGACAATTTATGTTGGCTCTATATAAGGAAATCCAATGCATGCCAAGAATTGCATCAAATTCCACCAGAGGGAGTATGATGAGGTTCACCGGGAAATTCAATCCGAAGATTATAACATGGGAGGACTTATATTCATGGGATGCAATGATTTCCCCATTTGTCGTACTCACCGACATCTTCACTTCCATGATTTTTGGTGGGGCTAGTATTGTTCTACTAAACTTTCGAGATATAAAAGAATGCGTAGAACCTGAATCAAAAAGTACATTTTCTATTCTTGAATGAATAACTAGCGTATCTGTCACCACTTCATTGTCAGGGTTCACTTCGGTAGATGTGATGGAAAATGATCTTCCTTGCTACCTTGGAGGTTGTTGTTTGCCTCCGAAAACCCTTGGATTAGGGCACTGATTTGAAAAATGACCTGGTTCTTTGCATTTTTAGCATTGAACAATGCGTTGAGGTTCGAACGGATAATTCCTCTCCTCTGTCGCAGCCGCAGGTCTTTCTTGATGACAGTTAACAGCTAGGTTCCCTTCTCTTCCACACCTGAAGCATTTTGTTGTCCCTTTAAGGCAATTTCCAAGGTGCTTCTTTCCACACTTTTGGAAAGTGGGGTGCTGAATCTTCTTAGAACTGTTGGATTTATCCATCAGACCACCATCATTCAATTCCACCTTATGCTTCCTGTCCCCATGATACCCCTGTGATTCAACGATATCCATTTCGACCTTGAGGGCACATCGTACAATTTCCTCATAGCTGTCAAAGTCATGGATCTCCAATGCTTTCCGTAGGCTTGGCTTCATCACACCAAAGAAGCAGTCAACTTTGCATTCGGGGGTAACGACAAAGACGGAAGCGTATCGTGAAAGACTTGTAAAGTTTGCCTCGTACGCTCCAACAGATTCTTCATCTTTGTGCTTGAGGGAAAGGAAGTCCCTTTCCATCTTAAGTTGGAGGGTGCATGGAAAATATTTATCAAAAAACATCTTCCGGAAATCCTTCCATTCCAATGCCTCGATATCCACCTCAAGCTTTGTATTTTTGATCAATGTCCACCATTTATTAGCTTCACCCTCCATACGATAAGCAGCCAGGAGAACCTTCTCTTGTTCATAACATTGAAGGATGCATAATAACTTTTCAATGGAGTTGATCCATTGTTCAGCGATCGTGGGATCGGATGATCCACTAAAAGTAGGAGGCCTTTGTCTCATGAAGCTCTCGATAGAAACTTGTTCTTTTTTAGGGGGGTTTGAAAGTTCATCTTGACCCGTGTTTCTATTCAAAACATGAGTTAGCTGAGAGAGAAGCGTGAAAAATTTTTCGATTACCGCTCCCATTGGATTGGGCATCTCATTAGTACAATCATCACACTGATATTCACAATGGTTGTTAGCCCCAGTCCTCTTATTACTGGATATTGGCTAGAATAAAAGGAAAGTTAGGGGTAACACATAAAGGGTAATCCAAAGAAAAAAGTTGATGACTTATAAATAAACTTTTATTTCATTAACTGATGAGTCTATAGTATTTAATCTAGGATTTTCATGATCTACCTTATAACATATATTCTTAGGGGAATTTTTTTTAATTCCCTTAATAGGGGTTCATACTAAGATTGTGAATTTACCAAAGCATATCCCCCGGGAGTGTCGTAACCAAGAGTGCAGCAAAGCACGTTGTCGTGCACCAGTTCCCATTCGAGTCTAGATCAAAGCAGTGTTTTCGGGTTTTACCCCTTGGATACATATGTGCCAGAGTTGCCTCTACCTGCTCGTATCCAGATAGGGAATTATTTGCTTGATAACCCACTTAATCAATACTCACCAAAACTTAGGGACGTATTTATTCTACTTAGTCTTTTATCTAAGTCTTTACTAGGGTTTTCTAATCCTAATCCCAAAAATAACTAAACCTATCCTCTGATACCAACAATGACAACCCTGGTTTTATTACAAACATAAACATAATTTATTACATAAAACTTCACTTGATACAACAAAGAAGATCGAGAGGTTTAGTGTCTTTGGGGATTAGGATCATTTCATAAAAACATAAAACATGAAATAAAACATCTTTATTGAAAACATCCTTTACATGACTACTACATTCCCTCGTACTTAGCATTGCATGGGATAACCAGTGGACATGCATAAGAAATGGGTAAGCTATAAAGGCCAGTAAGAGGGTACACATGGAATAACATGAGGAGTAAAATACATGTTAGGAAATAGGCATATCAATAGAGTATAAGAGAAACATGAACATAAAGGCATGATAAATAATGATAATCATAACATGGAAATGTGGAAACAACACTTAACATGGAATTAGCATGAGCCAAGGCTCATTGCACATGGAGAATGAGTAAACCCTAATTGCACATAAAACATGAGTAAACCCTCGTTGCACTTGAATCATCACGAGTCAATACTCATTGCACATGACGTATCATGATACTATACTTTACCCAATGCATTGGAGCACTATAAGGGCACACCCTTCTTAAACATTTCATTTCATGCATAAGTGTGCCACATGGAACATAAAACATGGATTCATAAAACATAATCATTTATTCCACGATAAAGGAATGTATAATTCATACATGAAACATTATAATAAATAAGTAAATGTGGATAAAGGCGAATACCCTTGATGGAGAAATGGGTGTGGTATTCACTACACAATGGCATTGGCTTTAGAAAATTGGTGCGATTTCGGCAGCGTAACAACTTGACGTATGAAGTCATAAAAATGGTTGATGAGAGATAAAAGGGGTTACTCATCATATTTAAATGTAATGTATAGTAAGGATGTCATATACATATATTTCCCAACAATTTTAATGGAATTTAGATTCGTGATACAAAAGTATTACTTGAATGTAAATGAGGAGAGAGAAGTTCCTTTCGGAATATCGGCATAGTAACGGGTGTACATGGGATGCATCTAATGAGAGAGAAAGGGGTATCCCATCATTAAAACATAAAGAGGGAAGTATGATGGAGGTGCGAAATCATACCCCAACATTCATAATTGAAATTAAAAGGGAAAAACAACTTACTGAAAATTGGAAAAAATGAGAAAGGAAGAAAAAACTCTTGCTTGGAAATGTGCTTCCAAAGGCTAGAGAGAGGCTTGTGAGAGGCTTCTTGGGATATTTGGGAACCTTGGGAGGATTCTAGAGAGAGTAGATAAGAGGTTGGATGAACTCCAATGGCTTTGAGTGAGGAGGAAGTGGGAACTTGGGTGGGTTTATATAGGAAAGGTGAGGGAATTCTTTATTATTTAGGTTTGGGACCCCTTATATTAAATAAATCAAAACCACAAATCATTCAATGTTTATTTCCCATGGTTTTGGGAAATGGTAAGAGTAAAAATATATTTTATAAGGCCAAATTCCGAACTTCATAAAATAATAGGGTGGTTTATGTGGAGGTGAGTCACACTCCCATAGAAATTAATTTTAAAACACAAGGTGTTTAATAAGTCTTGAGGGGTCCATTAATGCTTTGCAAAGAAAGTCAAACAAACCAAAACTCACATTATATTAATGGTAAAACATATTTTGGCCGAACATAAAGCTTATAGTATTTTATTACATCACTATTGGGTCATTATAATGTCATAAAACACATTATATATTTAAACGATATTTAATTTTTACCCAAAACATTGACTGTCTCAGAAAATTATGAAAAATTCACCGTTGGATACTTTCGATGTCCTGATTCCAAAAATAACATTTATTTTATATAAATAATTTTCTAAATATGTTAATTTTCACTTTTAAAATAAAAACCAACATTTATCGAAAATTCACGGGTTTTGACAGAAATGACTTTCAAACCTTAATAAAAATTACAATTGCATTCATAAAATTATAAGATCATTTATATTTAATAAAAATTAATTTAATAATAATAATAATATTTTATTAAAATATTATTTATTTAAATAATACCTTAATTTAATAAAATAGAATTCTTAATTAAACAATAAATAAAAACATTATTTGTACTTGAAAAACTATTTACAATGTATCAATAATGACAAGAAAGTATATTCATTATTATATACAAAAAATAATGTACATGAACATAGTACTATTTATTTGTTACATAACCCCTTAAAATAGCCACATAAGACCTAAGGGTAAGGTGTGCAATGGTGATAGACTTTTGGGGTGGCTCGGATAACATCACTCGAGTGGTAATTTCTATCAACTTCCACTTCTCCCGTAGAAGGTCTCGTTCGAGCTTGACATGATGAAGCTCTTCTTTGCTTGGTCAAGAGAGAATCCCAAGGATTCCATCTCTTTTCCAAGCTCTGACAAAAGGGCTTCGTATGGGGCAATTCTACAGGATGAGGCCATCGCTTCCTTTGTCTGAGTAAATTGGGTTTGTTAAAGCCCTATATTTATACTAATCATGTGATCACTGTTCAACGGCTATATTAGCAACGGTCAAAATTCTTAACAAAAAACCAAAGAAGTTGATATTTTATATAAACATAAATAAACATTTAATTAGATCAAGAGGTATTTCCATTAATTAATCTTTGGGTCGTTACACATTTAATAAATTACAAGTGTTCCACTCACCTGAGTTGTAAAAGCTACCCTCTCTCCTCTCCACTTAATAATTCACAGAACACATTGGATCAGTCAATACAGACTCAAATAAATTCTGAAATTTTATTATATAATCCTAGAATATGTATTTTTATCATAAATCTAACATGCGAAGCACTTTTTTAGAAACCAATATAGGTTTTACAAAGGAGAGGTAATGTCCTGAAATGAGTGTTTTATTTTATTTCTTCTTCCACCACCTTCAATTATTTTTAAAAAATGATTATATAATAATATAAATAAATTTAATATACTGATATATTTTTTATCTAATGATCTATATCAATCTCCTCTTCCATCAAATGGGAAATGAAATCATTGGTCGTGTGTACAATGGACTATTGCCTCACGAACCAATGTAGTTTCTTTTGCATCACTATCTTTTAAGGTTGGATATAATGATTTATTTAACACATGTATATTATATTTAATATAAATTTATACTATTTTAATTTTAATATCAAATTTACCTTTTTAAATTCCATTATTTTTCAAAAATGATAATGTCGCTCATGAGTACGGTGGACTACCGCATCATGAAGTGATGTGATTCATTTTTAACGTACACATTATGTGGATTGTAATAAGGATAATATTAATGGATATATTCTATATATATTAGATTATATTTATTCTAAAAAATTAATATATCACACGCCACCTTACCCTTTCACTCATCAAGGGAATGATAGTGTTTCTCATGCATACTTACGGTCTACCGTCTCCACGAAGTGATGCGATTCATTTTCCTAATATAACATTCAGAAATGGTTAAATAAACATTTATACTAAGTACATATGATATATATAACATTATTATAATTATGTATATGATATATATATCATATTCATAATAACATGAACTTTTATGATGAAACATGCATGTGAAATAAGATAATTTATACCTGAAGCAATGAGAATAATGAAATATTATTAACTAATGAGTGGTAAACTTTTATAACAGATTAAGATATGATATTATAAATATTATTATGTTTATTATATAAATTAATAAAATTCTTAAAACTATTATATTTTTGGTACGATCTTGTATAAAGGATATTGGACTTGAGGTAAGGAATTCGCATCACACTTTTACTTCTGTGAGACATATGTCATATTAAATTTTTTTATAATATATGTTGTATATAATCTCCCTTTGATATGTTATATCATGAATATATTTATATTCATGTTATTAAAATATTAATTTAAATTTATAACTTCTTTGAGGCTTACGATTCATCTGTTACATAGGGGTTTATTAAACAATCTCATCATTATTCATGATTGTTTATGTTTACATATCCCTTGGATGAATTATTTGATATTTACTTCATAAAACCAATTATGTTTATTCAAATACAGTTATTCACAATCTTTTTCAATTCATAGTACCATTTTCTTCATTTTTATAAATAAAATGATTTAATTTTTTGAAAAACAAATCCTACATTATTTATCTCTTTAGTCAGAAAAAACTTTTCATTAAAACTAGTGTTTTCATATAATGTTTTCAATTTTTTTACCCTTTGAAAAGGGATTTTTTAAATAACTTTTTAACCATTTTTAATTTTTATTAATTTTTTTGAAATGAATATTTAAATAATTTTCAAAGCAATGTTGTTTGGATTTTATGAGAAATGTGAACGAAATCATTGTTTTAACATGTACGACATGAACAAAATTTTCTATCGTCATGACTACTCAGTATTTTAAATCATACTTTATACATTTTAAAAAATATCAATGAAATGTATTTTCAAAATTTTTTAAAAATTTTTGTTTTAAATGGTGATTTTCCAACAGAAAAGGTTATATTTTTTAAAAAATTAGGTATCTTCTTATGGTATTTCTATTCATCATTGATATCAACCCTCTATTTTAATTATGATTCGTGTAGGATATTTTTTAGTTATAACATACTTATTATTTCTTTGGATGGTTTATGATTGGTCTAAATTGGGATGTACAATTTTATTTCCATTCACCATTTTATTCTGGGTGGTTTCCAATTACCTTTAATGATTAGGGTAAGTATTGACATTTATTATGATAGTTTCCCAATAAGAATGTTATTATACATTATTTTCCACACCTATCATATGAGGAATACACTGGTCTTAGTAAGTGGTTTGTGGGGCCTTATATAGTCTATTTATGCAGAATTAGGACTAATGAGACAAACTAGGATGGTTTTTGAGAGAGGAATGATCCATTTATTTAAATGTCTTTGAAAAAGGCCTCGATGATATGTTTTAAATGTACAACATTAGTAATTCCATCATTATGAATTTATTTATTAATAATCCATCTGATTATTCCATTTGTTATAATATTAGTGGTTATATTTTCAAACTCATGGGATTATTTATATGTAATTATTTTATCATCATTTATCCTGGTCATATTATGCTCAATTTATTGATTTAATGTCATCTATTTTAGTTATTTATTTTTACATATTGATTATACATTATAAATTCATAGATTATAGTGTTTATATACCCTTAAAAATCATCTTAACTCACCCCTTTAATTTGTTTTATTTTATTTTGGATACCATGAATTGTTTTTGATTGATATGAAAATACTCGCTAAGAGGAATAATAGTGTTTTCAAATAAAATTAATTGTGTATTTTATGTTTTAAAATGTAATATGAATTTAAAATATGTATCTAATTTACTAAGGTAGCTAAACTACTTGGTCCTTCTAGATGTGAATCCTTGTATCTTATTCCAATATAGTAAAGTAGACACCTTCTATGGGATACTGGGTTAGTGTCTCTATAGTTTTTATTAGAGGGAGGTTCAGTAGAAACATTATGAACTATATTTAGGAAAATATATATTAGGGAACATAGACATTAGGTATAAATTATTGATATGTATTGAATAGAAATATAATGTTTTAGTAATGAATTTATTTTTTTTGGGTTTCAATAGAAAATGAATCTCTATGGGGACACTACAAGTGGATGTGGTTCTATAACAGATGTACCTAAAGGTAATAAAATTGAAAATGGTGCATTAAAAATGACTTAATCCTCACATGGTGTATGAAAACAGGCCTTACTACAGACTTGTTTCTACACTCCAAATGGATATGCTTTGGATAATCCACATTTTATTAATAAACAACTCTTGTGAATTCAAAAATAAATATATCCCTAAAGATTTTTTTATTTTATATTATATATTCATAAATTTCTAAATTTATGTTAAGTGTTTCATTGGATTTGGATCTATAAATTATTTCCAATAATGTTTCAATATAATATAGTGAATTCCATAATTTAAAAATGGATCATATCAGAAGGAATGCGAACCATATATATGAACATAATTTTAAGTGTAAGAATGATCATTTATTTGATGATCTTAAGCCAATCATTAAAAGGGAATTAGTCTTCCAAAAATTCTCATCAAATGAAGAAATAGTATAATGTTATTTTAAGAGAGGGAATGAATTCTATATGAATTATGGTTAAGAAGGGAATCCATATAAGAATATTATATAAGAGACAAAAATAGATAAATGGGACAAATGAATAAAGGGTTTTCTCACATTTGATAATGGTGGAAAGAAGAACCTTGTTAATTTCTTGAAAGGAATGGAATTTTTTACATGTTTGGAGAGAATGTCCATTTTGATCATAATTTAATGGGAAATAAAGAAGGTCCCAATGTATAATACTTCAACTGTAAGTAGATGGGGCACTACACAAATGAATTCCCCAATAGTCAAGGGGATGTACCTCAAAAGAAACTAAGGGATCATGGTAAATATTATTTTATTAACATTAATAAATTGGAATTATAATTTTTTGTGTTTGTGAGATTGAAACGTATCATAGAACAACTGGGGAGGATTAATAATTTGTTTCATTTGTATAAATATAAATTTAAAAATATTTAACCACTATAACATGTAATATTTTCTTCATTATAAATTTCTATTAAACTCCAATGCATAAAAATATTGAAATTTGAACAAGGAACATAATATTAACATGGCTACACCTAATATTGAGAAACTAAATCCTTTCCATATCCACTCATATGTGTCTATTAAAATATACTATTATGAATAATTAAAAAAGTTTTTTCTCAACTCTTATTGGACACCTTTTATCTACTAATAGGAATGATTAGACAACCACTGTATGTTTATAAAATTTTATAACAAAATTTGGGCTATAACAAAAAATATAACTTTGATAAAACTACTCCATAGAGGGTTTATCCGAAAAAATTGTCTAATATGCTCCTAAAACCATGTTAAACATATAGAAATAATTAGTCAAGTAATCTATTACCATCAAATTTTTGAATAATGATTTTAATAAATAATTATTCTATCTATTTAATTAAACATAATATCTCAAACAATTCTTCTCAAATCTTGGTATGATCTTCACTATCTAATAATTTTTCATCCAAACATCTAAAAATTCTCTCTGTCTAATCTTCTGTTTTAAACCCTTATATTGAAACTCTTCTCTAACCTAAAAAAACTTTTTTTGACGCTAAATCGATATATTGTAATCTTTTTTGTGGGTTAATAGTGTCATGTATAATTTTAATTTTCAATTCAATTTATATGTTCTTCCAAGATTTTAAAGGTGGGAAAGTTAAATATTTTCCTACTCACCAAGATTCATAAATTTGAATTTATCATGAATCTGAACATCATTGTAAATCTTTTAAAATTTCATCAACTCTTCTGGGGACTTATGGAATCTTGTTGAATTATCCATAACTTTTGAATTCTCAACATTACTTGTATAAGAATATAGAAAATTCCCAATCTAGAAATTTATAGTCTAAAACATCTTAGTAAAAATCTAAATTTATCATTACAGTTATCTTGAAAAAATTTAAATGAATCATATATTTTACTCTTAACCCATTGAAAAATATATAATTCTTGATCTGATTCTACAATACAATGGAAAATGTTGACAACTTCACTGTAAATTATAAATAAATCTATTTACAATAACAACGTTATAAAATATCAAATTTCTTATAATTTGTTTTCATTCGTTCTTCTCGTAAACTTATACAATATTAATAGAAATATATATAATGGATCAGTATCATATGATAATCCAATGAAACTTATTCATCTTTTATATTTTTTCAATGCCATACGAACTCAAAAACCAAAACACTTCCTAGTTTTTGAAAAATTCTTTGTCCGATGATGTTTGTCTAATTCCATAGAACAAAACATGTATTTGTATAAACCTAGATATAGCCTCCTGTCTAGTCATATCTATGTGATTGTAAATCTGAACTGTTCTATCTTTTAACAACATCTTCATCTAATCAATTTCAGTGGTAAATAAACTTCAAAATTGTTCATATTTTTAGTTAATAGAAAATATGATCCCCTCATTTTTATTTTCACTAAAAATAAAACATGAAATATTAGGCCTCATCATATTTATTTCACAATTTCAAATATAAAAACATATAATTGAGATACAAAAAATCCAAAATTTCAAAAAAATTAAGCATCTGATGATTTCTGTTTGATTAGGTGCATTGGATAACTTAAAACTGATGAACCACATCTGATATAAAAATTTTCATATATTCAAACATCCTTAAATTCATACTTATGGTGTTGTTACTACATCAGTTTTTGGTTCCCCTTGGTCTAATGAACTTTGTCCTAAAATATTTATCTTCATAAAACATGAAACTTTAGAAATTGTTACTTCTCTTTCCTTCTACAAACTATATCTTGTATCATGTCTTCTTAATGATTGTTTAGGAATTTTAAAGAACATAACATTATTATATGAATCTATTTAAATAGTCCTAAATTTTCAAAACATACAAACATTATCACATTATAACTTTCCTAATATTTTTAAATTTCTATCTTTCTAAAAAAATGATTCTTGATGTATTATGTCTAATGGATCGTTTGATCAAAAAATTTAAAATACACTTTCATTATCAGATTTTTTAGTAACCACTCAATAATAAATTTAGAAACCTCCAATAACACTTATTTCACCAGATTCACAAAAAATGTTTATCTAAAAGTTAGTTTTCTTTGAAATAGTAACTTTTTTAAATCAAAAAAAAATATAAAGGATATTCAATCACCCCATTTGGATTTATTAACAAATCTTGGTAAAAACATTTTTTTACTCATCATTTTTCAACACTCAAAGTATTTACAACTCTCCATTTTTTAACAAGTAAAATTTTGTATCTCTTACCAAAACACAACCTTTCCCAAAATAGAATTTCCTGAAACCACATTAGAGGATAATGTAATTTTTTAAAATGAATTCCATTTCTTTTTGATAAAAAAATTTGTTCCCATGTAAAGATAAAATCTCCATTTTAATTTTATATTTCCCTATTTATTTCCTTTCTCCCCCAATTTTATGATAACTGTAGCCCCACATTCATTAATATAAAAAGTACATATTTCACCATTATAGGAAAAAATTATACATATTCTCCCCCATTTCAAACATAATCCAATGTATGGTGGGGGTTTTCCTTAACGTGTTAAGGAAGTCCTTGGTGGAGGCTGAACATGAAGGTTCATCCTAAATTCATCAAATATACCCCGTTGAATAGTTTTTTTAAATACATTGTAAATTTGAATTTTACTAAATTTATATTATGAAAAAAACATATCCACTAACAAATATCTCTCTTATGAAGTGAAACAAAATATCAATTTGTTTCAATCTCGAGTGTTTGATGGGATTTTTAGAAATATCAATTTTAATCTCATTATCACAAAGTATCCTCAAGGGTTTGAAAACCTAAAATTTCAAATTTACCAAATAAAAGTTAATCCATAGAATTTGTGTGTAGTCCTATGTAGGGGTAACATCTTCTGATTCCACTATGCTCAAAGTTACTAAACTACGTTTATTACCAAGAAAACTCGCACAATATTCTCTCGAGTAAAATGTTCCACTTGTAGTTGAATTTCTATCATTGCAATCTCCAACCCAATCAACATCAATATAACCATGTAAGTTCATATCACAAATTATTTTCTATATCATACCATATGAATTCATTCCTTTAATAAATATTATAATTCTCTTTACTAAAAACATATGAGATTCTTTCATATCACTCTTATATTTGGCTCACAAATTCAAAACATAAACAATATCTGGACTTAAATCAAATAGGTAAATAAAAAATTATATCAATATTTTGAATTTTTTGTTAATACTTTTTCTTGAATCATATTTTATCTCTTCATTCCAAATTAAAAAAGATAAAAAAACCATTTTCATGCATCAATACAAAACTTTTTTATCAATTACCATGAATACATTTCTTAAGACTGAAAAAAGTACTTTTATTTTTGTTTAAAAAATATACTGAGGAAGAAATCATATTCAAAAATATTGAAATTTAAACAATATTATTCATTTAATTAAAAAATTCTTCACAAACGTTTTATTCATCTTTATCTAAAATTATATCATCTATATTAAAAACTATGGTAACACCCCAAAAATTATAAATGAATTAAATTTTATTTGATAAGGATTATGAAATAAGAAATCAAGAATATAATGGAATATAACAACCATGTACATTATTATATATTTAATACTTTAATAAATTCAATATTTTCTATTTATTATAATTAACACAACACTAAGTCTATCTTGAGTTACATACAAGAATAAGTTTTACCGAACACAAATAAACAATTAATATTATTATTTAATATGATAGATATAGTATAGTCCTTAGAATGGGGGGCCTGAATAGGACTATATAACATATGAAAAATATATATTTTTACCAAGTTATTGTTTATCTATTGATTGAAAAATATAATAAAAATCATTTGAAATAAAAAATATATGTTTTAATAAAAATTGTATTCTCTTAATATGAGGATTAGTTTTTCTTTACACACATAATTTAAAACTATTTTTAACACATTTATATTATTTATGTTAATAAATAAAATTAAATGACGAAATTTTTATATATAAATTATATTAGGGTGAATTTTTGATCTTTTTCTTAAATATTTCATTTTTGATGAATACTGAAAATACTTAATTTTAAATTAAAACCTCCTTTTAGTTTAAAAAATTTATAAAGTTAAATATATTTTTAATTGGGTTTAATGAAATATATGTTATATTTTAATTAATTTATTTCAATATTGTTCATTGGAATAAATTTAATTCTGATGTTATATATAAATACATTTTAAACATTTGAACATTTTCACTTTAAAAACATGATTTCTCATTATGTCTACAGAACTAATTTTAAATGAAATTTTGAAAATTTTGTGAAATTAGTTATGAGAAATGGATCCCATATTGGGAATCAGAATAATTTATATAGGATATAAGTTTCAATTAAATGTTTTACCAATATGAATAGTGAATACAATAAAAATTAATTTCCAGGGTTAAGTTAAAAATTGATTTTATAGGAGGTAATCAAAAAATATAACGAGAAAAATGGATTATACACTTGTCCAGAAAATATTTTATAGAATAGTTTGATAACTAAACCACTGATTTTCAATAATTTATCATTTGTCACCCTTTTGACATGTGAAACCCCATGGAGAACACAATTATTTTCCAAGACACCAAGTTTTCCCTCTCCCCCACTTATAAAAGGCCACCCCCTCTCCTCTTTTCGTCAAACCATAAAATTTATTTTTTTTTGGAAAATACCCACCAAAATAACTTCTCAAATTTCATATCCTCATTCTATAAGAATTAATTTTTATATAAATCAAACTCTTGAAGTAATTAGTTGAAACATAAGGAGGATACCTGAATAAAGGGGTAATTTTATTCAACAAGGGTTTTTATTTTACTCTATTCTATGCGTACATAAATATTTATTATACATTTAAAATATAATAACCTAAGTATATTATATATAATGGGTTGTTTTTATAATAATATCAGGACCTAAACCATCTCCACTTCCATCAAATAAGTTACGAAATCATCATTCATGAGTATAGAAGACTACCACCTCACAAACCAATATCGCTTATTTTTACACTTACACCACTCAATGTTGGATATAATAATGTATAAAAAGTATAAATATGATATTTATATAAATTATATATATATATATATATGGAGTCGATTTATGATATGTATCTTATTACCTTTTATCTCTTAAGAGATGTGATAATGTCGCTCCTGTATATGAAGGACTAACGCCTCGTGATGTGATGTGATTTATAATTCACTAATTATTTACAAGGAAGATGATAAATATAAAGTTAATGAGTATATGCGATATACATGAAATAATTCTGATATTTATAAAATATTAATAATTATGGAAAGGTAATATGTCATTTCATTTTTTACAGTTAAATATGATAACATTGTTCATTCATGAGAGGACTTCCACTTTCATGAAGAAATGTGAATATATTTTAATAACCACACAACATAGAAGATATATGTAACATCGCACCACTCACCCATTGGATTGGAAAGTAGATTAGGTTCTATTAGTCCTTAGATTACATCCCTTGGACACCGAATTCTGAAAATAAATTCTAAGGGATTCATAAACAATTAGGGGATGATATTCTCTTGGAAAATAAAACAACATAATCAGAAGATTAAAACAAAAAAACCACAATATGATGCATGATTAAAATGAAATAAAACTCAAATATCAACCAAACTAACAAGTATATCATACTACTATGAAAAAACAAAAACTAAAAAAAAATCAATGGAAACAAAGACACCAACACAAAAACTCTTAACATACTCCAAGATCCAACTCAAGAAGTCTTGTTCAGGGTGGTATGATGCATCACTAAAGAACTAATATACATTTATAGTACCTATTACTTGATATATGACATCTAAAATAAACAATAGCTCCCATGTAGGGGGTGATTCTGAACCCATAAGGATTTCCCCAATGACTTCTCAACTCATTCCACTAGGAAAGAGCAAGTTATAAAATTTATATAAATCAGGTTAAAATATATTTAAATAAGTTTATATCAAATCCAAACAACATTATGATCCAATAAAGTTTTCCATGGAATGAAATAAAATAAATCATTATAAAATTTCTAAAATCAATTTAGTATACCCATTTTAAACATCCACACATGCATTCCCAAGTGATAGTTTCATACTCATCAGAGTTCTCTCATTGAAATTCTAGGTCATCACAAGGTAACAAATACTAGGTTCCTTAATGGAACATTCCCCTTTAATAGGGCCACATTTAATAAACATTAACACATTCTACCAATATATTCCAAAACCCATGGAAATCTATTTCAATAAAACCATAATTTTATTAAAAATAAATTCTATAATTTTTTTACATGAATTAAAACCATATGATAATTTAAAAATTCATATTTTATAATAATTAACTAAAATCGCTTTCCAAAAATCCATCCAATTTTCACAATTTCAAAAAGTTTTCACTAAAGATGTTTTTCACCAAGAATCAAACATCAATTTCCCAATTTAGTTCAATTAATTCTTAAAATTTGAAACCAAAACATCAAGTTCTAATTATGATAACTCGAGAGTGAATCCACCTACCTCTCAAACATTTGTAAAATCAAAGAAGGACACAAAACTTCAAAAAACTATCTTGAAACTTATAAAACATAAATTAATCTTTCCCCCTTCATTAAAAAACAGTATATCATCATTGTTGACATCACATAGATTGAATTTATCCCCAATGGATTAGATCTACGATTTCAAGAGAGTGAAAAAGGAGAGATATAAGGAAAATAATGAAGAATAAGGACTTAGTAAAGAATCTGTGTCTGCAACACTCTTTGATTCAATGAGGAATCACACTCGGATTGAAAATAATTGTATCTTTCTTGAATTTCTATCACCAAGATGAGGTAAGGGATAGAAAACATCCAGACCCTTCCACCGTCATGTTTAAGGAGAGATAATGACCCCTGAGTCCCACCTTCAATAGGCCCCGAAGTGGAAACTAGAACCAAGAGTATACAATCACATGTAATATGGATGGAATTGCCCTTTTTATTTTGTATTATTGGGAAATACGATGGTAAAAACCCAAAAAATACAAAACTGAAGGTAAAAGTAATGTAAAAAACCATTACCATATGCATGTTCAAAGGTAAATCCATACAAAGTACAAGAAAACCCCAAAGGGAAAGTACCGAAAAAAAAGAAAATGAAAAAAACAATTGACCCAACATCCAAGATAGTACGTCCCTGCATGGTCCTTGAAGTCCTCCTGAAAACTTGAAAGTAGTTATATATATATAGGGTAAGTATACAGGCATACTCAGTAGGGAAAAAACAAAATCTCTTGTGCATAAGCGGGGAGGCATTTTAATGCCCCATGAGAAAGTAGAGATAACCAAATCACTTAGCAAGGAAACTATCCACCTAGACTCACCATGGCACCCTCCCCAAATAATTCGAGTCAGGTAAGGTAATAGTAATATCACATAAGTATTTGGGTACCCCTCAACGCTTTCCCATTTTTTATTGAAGACATCCTACATGTCAGACCTCCCCTGCCATTTCTCACTAAAATCCCACAACTACCCCAACAACAACGTTATGGGCCACCTCAACCATGTATCCTGCCTGTAGACACCTCAGCCAGTATAACCACGCATCTCGCCCACAAACACCTGGTCCACCAAAACCACGCATCTTGCCTACAAACATCTGGGCTACCGCAACCATACGTAACCAAACCCGAAGACACCTGGTCCAGAACAACTACCGCCACACCTGAGACACCAAATCCTTATCCTGAAGACACTTGGGAAACAGCATGCCTGCACACCCCTGGGAAAACCATGAAAACATAACCTTCTAGAAGAGTCTCATTATAAAATGGACCTCATGACATTACATCCTGCCCGAAGAGTCTTGGTCTACTCGGCAGAGGGATCAGAAAGAAGCTAATAACCATCCACCTAATAGGATGTTGGAAAAAACACCATCCCCCGTGAAATGGGGGTGTTCGACCTGAAGTTCTCAACTTGTCTGGGGTGAGAATAATAAACATAATAACTAAATTTATACATATAGGTAAACAAGCACAGATCCTAGCCTAAGGGTTCAAAAACCATCCCATACACAAACACCCTCATTACTATTCATTAATACACAAAATCATAACATACACAACTAGAGCACCACCCATTATAGTTATCATGTTCATGTGATTCCACTCAAGCATTCCTTCACTACTGGGCAACTAACAGTCATAACCACAAGCCCAAGTAACAACTAGATTAGAGAATAAAATAGCCAAACAACAATTAAATCATTGACACATAGTTCTCTTATAAAGTAACAACATCTAACGGATCTATGAGATACCTCAAAGTACTTGAACCAATCAAAGCCCCAGTATATAGCCCCACATGGCCTCAATTCCACAAACCAACAACCGAGCAACAAGGGATCCCATCCCCATTCACATCACCCAACATGCATCAAGAAGAACATCTAATCTTATTTGCAAAACAAAACAAGGGAGTTTTACGATTTAACTTCACCATTTATCAAGTTCATTCCTTTTATTTTTTTAACCAAGGTGATCCCATAAGGATTTTTATTCATTGGGAATCCTTTTAGTCAATTGATTTTATGTGATTAATTAGTTTTCATGTTACATCCATTCAATAAAAAGTTTATATAAAGAAATAAAGGATCACTAGTTCACTAGAAAGGACCAACAACGACCATGATTTCTAGTAGGAATAGGCCCATACAATTCACAACTTATAAGGGAACATAAAATATTACAAAAACATCATCATAAAACACACCCCTTAATTCTTTAGAAACAATTATATTATCTTTTTTAAGGTTCAGTTTCATCCACGCCCATAGGAAATATTATAATTCCCATACCATATGATACACAGTAAAGAATGACTAAGGAAGACCCAACTAGAATGATAAACAATCAAAGTTTTTTCTTCTCGGTCAAAGAACTGGAGGTGTGTGACTTGTAGAAGATGATCTCTAAGGACTCTATAGGTGAACAGGAAAGGCTCTGGTGCTGGCGCAAGATTCATCTCCAGAAGAAGGAATCCAAACGTAGCTAGAAAGAGTGAGAGGAAAATGAGATATGGTTTCGGCTTAATAAAAGGTCCATATACTAAAAACAGTGAGAAAAGTTTGATGTTTTTAAAAGTCATATCATGGATCGACCACACGATTGGGTGGTTTCAGACGTTGGGATTAATTGTTATTTAATAATTTTTCAAGAAGAGGTGGTCATAATGGATGTGAGTTAATAGATATTTTTTAAATTGATAAAAATTTGTAATGGGGAAAAACTGTAAAACACTACAATGTGTGACACCAAGGAAAAAGGACACACGTTTTTATAGTTGAAGGGTCACCAAATTTTTAGGGGTTTAAAATATCTTTTAATGCCCTTAATTGGAATTGGAAGGGATTTAAAAAAATTTTGTGCCAAAATTTACGTTACTAGGGAGAAACTAAAAGGTCCTTGAAAAGTAGGGGATGACTCACCGTTAGGTGAGCACAGTCGCCTTAGCACAATTTCCCTGGAACAGTGGCCCTGGAACCATGGCCCTGACACTGTCACCCTAGAACCGTTACCCTAACACCATAGCCCTGGAACCATCGTTTCGACCATTAACCCATGGGGGCACCAATTCCCATCGGTGCCACTGACTCCATTTAGTGGAACCGATGCCGATCGGTCCCACCGACGTCGATCGATGCCACCATTGCTGATCAGTTCCACCGACTCAAAATGGTGCCAACGATACCCCTCAGTTCCACTGACTCCCATTGGTGCCACTGATGCTCTTCAGTGCCACTGACACCCATCGGTTCCACCGATGCCGATTGGTTCCACTGATTCACATCGTTTCCACCGATGCCCCTCGGTTCCTCCAATGCTGATCGGTGCCACCGACTCTCATCATTCCCACTGATGTTGATCGGTTCCACTAATGCCCATCGCTACCCCCAACGCTCAAACCATAAATTTGGAAAACTCCTTATTGAATCATCGATGGTCCTCATGACTCACAAAACACTGGAAATTAGAAAAGTAATGGACCAGAAGGGTCCGGGACATTACATTAGATACCTCTAATACTATTCTAATCCTTGAAAATCCAAGATTAAACCCAAAAAAATAGAGGGACCTGAACAACCACCTCGTAAGATACCTCTGAGAGGAAAACCACCATATATTTGTTCTAAAGTTAGAACAAGACTTGATATCTACGAACACCTCTCCTACATCGGTCTCCCGAATAACTATGGATACACTACCACTCTTCTCCCACAAGAAACCACACAACATAAAATAGTGACATTGTCCATACATATGGATTAGAGAGTCCCTTCCCCATGTCACGATACTCTCCACTTTGGGTGGCACTGACTCTCCCACACATGTTTAATCACATACACATTAATGCATCTTGAGTAAGGATGAGATCATGTAATCCCCATAGTCAGGACTCCCTTAACAGACATTTGGAGAATAGGAGAAACAACACCATTGTTATCAAGGTCAAGCATTACATCACAATCAAGTACAAAACAAAACATAAAAACACTCAAAATAGCACTGGGAACTGGGTGCACATATGTGCCTATCTCTCCCAAGTACTCTCCTCGAGGCCATTATGCCCCCACAACACACAAACCAAGGGAATGGTTCCTCCATGAACCACTTTCCCCTCACGATCATCGATTCCCACCAGTTTCTGCAAGAACGTTGCATCATCGTCAATATCCAGATCTCCCTTGTTGAAGATGTATGAATCATCGTGTAGATACCAACGGAGTTGAGACACATGGAAGACATCATGCTCCCTTAGTAGTGGCAGTTGTAGCACCAACTGATAAGCCACTTCATCGACCCACCACAACACCTCCAAGGGTCCAATAAACCTGAGAGAAAGCTTACTCTCCCATCCAAAACTCGGTTACCCACACTGATGGGAGACCTTTAAGAACACACAGTCCCCATCCTAGATCTCCAAGGGTCACCTCCTATGGTGGGCGTACGACTTCGGCTGGTCCTAAGCCCCCTTCATCCTCTCACACACAAGCTGAACCTTCTCTGTCGTTCCCTGCAACACCTCTGGGCCAAGAACTCTTGTCTCCTCAACCTATTCTCAATACACTGGTGAACAAAACGGTCTTTTGTACAAGGATTCGAATGGATTTATGCCAATGGTAGAGTGATAGATCTTGTTTTAGCCAAACTCCACTAGTAGAAATTGTCACACCCATGATCCTATGAAGTTTAAAACACATTCCCACAACAAGTTCTCCAACATCTAGATGGTCCTCTATGTCTACCCATACATTTGAAGGTGGAAAGTAGCACTGAGGTGTAGTTGGGTGCCAAAATCATGTTGCAATCATTTCTAGACATGTGAAATAAACCGTGTATCTTGATGTGAGTCTATGGATCTTGGAACTGCATGCAACTGCACCACCTCTCCCATGTACCTCTGTGTTAAGGAATCCACCGCACTCAACTCCTTGATTTCTAGGAAGTGAGATGATTTTGTCAGCCAGTCTACTACCACCCAGATAGAATCGTATCCTCCTTGATCATTGGGTTATCCCATGAATAAATCCATCGAGATGTCATCCCACTTCCACTCCGGGACATCTAAAGAATGCAACAGACTTCATAAAGAATGATTCTTAGCCTTCACCTACTGACCCAAGAGGCACTTTTCCACGAACCCCGACACTACATATTTCACCCCAGGCCACCAAAACTAACTTCTGATGCCTTAGTAAATCTTGGAAAATCATTGGTGTATCTCCAAGGGTGAGTTATGGAATGCAATGAGAACTTTCTTGGGCATCATCTCTAGAAAAAATAGCTTCCCATGGAAAATCATTTGATTATGACCATATTTTGACCATCTGTTTGGAGAATTTCCTTAAATAACACGGTCTTGCATCACATCAGCCTCTATGACCCCCCATAGAGATTCCTCCACCTGTTATTCCAAGGATGACTGCACCATCATCTAGAATAAGAATCTCATATCATCATCCACCCTTGAATCCGAGTGCAAGGTAGCTAACTCCCCCATCACCTTATAGGCATCTGCTATTTCTCGAACCACATCCTTCTACGACTTCCTACTCAATCCATCAGCCGCCACGTTCCCCTTTCACGAGGTGTAGGAATATCGAGGTCATAGTCCGGATGGAACTCCATCCACCTACGCTGCCACAAGTTTAGGTCCTTCTGTCATAAGATATACCTCAAGCTCTTGTGATCCATGAAGACCACGAAGCACTCCCTGAAGAGGTAATGCTGCCAAAGCTTATGTGTGAACACTACCAATGAAATCTATAGGTCATGGGTGGAAATGTTATTTTCATGAGGATGTAACTATTTGGACACACAAAAGATAACTCCTCGTTTCTGGATCAGAACACAACCCAATGGTAGGATTGAATCATAGCAGAACACTTAAGATGATACCCCTCCTTCTGGAAACCTAAACGCGGAGGCACTGACCAACATCCCTTTCAGATAGATGAAGGTTGACTGGAACTACTCACATCATATGAAACCCCAGTATTTCTTGGTCAAGACTACCAAAGGTTCTGCATCTTGAGAGAATTTGGGCACAAAACTCCAGTAGTAACTTATTAGACCCATAAAACTATAAACATCTTCTACGTTCATGGGTTCTGTTCAAGAAACAACTTCCTCATCCTTTTATGGGTTCACTATTATTCTTTAATGGGACACCATGAGTCCAAGGAAGTTCACCTCTTTGGTGCATAAAATTCACTTGGAAAACATCCCTTAGAGTTGGTGCTGTATGAGGACCTCTAAAACCATCCTAAGATGCTTGGAATGATCCTCGTATAATCTTGAGTAGATCAGGATGTCTTCGATAAAAAAGAATATGAACCAGTTTAGATACTCATAGAAAACTAAGTTTCTGAGCCCCGTGAACATGGATGGTGTGTTCGTAATGATGAACGTCATGAACATGAACTTAAAGTGCCCATATTTGAACCAAAATGCAGTCTTTGAGATGTCACCCTCTTTCACCCTCAACTGGTGATATCCCAATCACAAGTCATTCTTAGAGAACGAACCTTTTCTCTTCAACTAGTCAAAAATGTCTTTTATCCTCGGGAGGGTGTAACAATTCTTGAATGCCACCTGATTCATCCTTCGGTAGTCTATACACAGCCTGAAACCACCATCCTCCTTCATTCTGAATAAGACTAGATCACCCCATGGTGATGTACTTGGTCGGATAAAACCCTTCTTCATCAGATCATCAATATGAGTCTATAACACTCACAAATCTGAAGGCTCCATCTGATAGAGATCCAATTAAATTAGATGAGCAACAAGTTGCAAGTCTATCTTGAACTAAAAATTGTGTTGAGGGGGTAGATTCACCACCTCTCTAGGGAAGATGTATAACAATTCACTGACAACCCCTGGGACTTCCACTATCTCTGCATCTATCGACTCCACTGACATCTCAGCTAACAAGGAAATAAGGGGTTCCACTCACCTTCTGCCCTCCTGGAAACCCCACTGACCAAAAAAAGTCACACGTAGGCCACCCTTATCTAAAAACAAGACCCTTATCCGGAATCAGTCGATAATTTCTCACACTAAGAATAGCTAGTTGATTCCAAATATGAAATCACAAGGCTTTATATATATAAATAGAAGGTCCCTGGTGGACTGATGTGGACCTACCATCAGTCTGCATCCTCAATAAACATAAGACAAGATGGTCTGACCATAATCTAGCATACTAAATACTATGGGAAAGGGAATTATCTCTTTGTCTATTCCTAGATAATAGGCTAGACTAGGTGAAACAAAGGAGTGTGAAGCTCTTGAATCAAACAAGGAATATGCAAGAGTAGTAAACATGGTCATCGTACATCGAACAACCTTTGGACCTACTAGAATTTTTGACTTTGCAGCGTGAAACTACCCATTACTAGCTTTTATTTTCCTTGGCTATCAGATGACTCCCAAACCATGCCCTGTTCGAGGTCCCTGAGGAGGATTTTGAGCCTGGCCTCCTTTTGTAACATCTGATATCATATGAGAGGTAGCTCGTTGTCCCTGTTGCGGCTACAGAAAAGGATCATCTAGAAATCACTTCTACTGAGGGGGGAATTGTAACTTCCAACCACCCCTATAATGCACTTGGTATGTACATTGATTCTGATTGTGTTCAAAGCTGCCATAGATGAATCACACCGATCCTAGGCTTGCAAAGAAAGGGTGAGGACTGGGAGATTCAAATTGGAATTGCGGAGGCATTCTCCCCACCAGTTAAAACCTAGATGGGATTAATGTTGGAGGTCTAGTATTAAAGACATTTCCCTTTGACGAACCAATCTGTCTCCCCTCTTGTGGTGCACCTACCTACATGGGAATCCTCTTCACTACTGTAACATTCTTCTAAAACTCCATATACATCAGTAGAGTGAAGGGAGTAACAGCATAATGAAGAGAATGTTGGACTGCCTCCTCTAAACATCTCTCTCGAGACTCCTCATCTAGAAATAGGTCCAAAGAAAAGAGAAGAATATCCTTGAATGTGATCCCCAACTCCCTCACTGACATATTCTTCTACTGGAGTGAGAGTATCTCCTTCCTCTTATAACCATTCATAGTAATATAAAAGAATTCTTCCCAGAACTCCTTCTAAAAGTCAACCAAAAAAATCTCACTATCCATACTCTTACTAAGGTAGAGTTTCCACTACATAAGTGATTATCAACTCATATGGCTGAATACCAATGGATCCTAGTACTTAGCTAGAGCTTGTATCATTCTGAATGATATCGCCATCTCCTCAAGCCAAATTTCTGTCTCCATGTCTAAGACGCTGCCATCGTACTTCCTGAGGGTCTTCTACTGAAAGGCATGAAGAGTCTTCTGTCACCTGTCATCCTCATCCTCTCGATCAGTACTCCACTGATCATCCAGATCAACCTCTTGTGACTCGATCACCTACACCACTCATGGTCACCATCTTGGTTCCATATCTATAAGGAAAAAAAGGAATGCCTAGGTCTGAGTAATGTAAAATATTTCATTTAAATTTTTCTTAAACATGTTATTTATTTTAATTCCATGAAAAAATAGAACATATAAGAACACAAGTCATTATGATTCAATGTTATATTCCTAGGGTCTCTACCCTGTAATCAGTGTAGTCTCACTTAGTCATTCAGTTGGTTCAGAGTCCTTGCATCCGATCACAGGGGGGGATAAAATCCTCTGTCCTATCCGATCTTCCTTGGCCTATTTCATGCACCGCGATTTCCTAAAACTATTTCCCTACTATACCAGGAAATTCTTACTATGACTAACCTCGAGCTCTATCCTATCTCTCAATACTCATCTTTAATATCAGTCTGTCACAACCCACCTTCACAAAGATGAGGGAAGGGACAAAAAATTTCCAAACCCTTCCTTCCTCAAGTTCAAGTAGAGATAATGACCCTTGAGTCTCACCTTCAATAGGACCCGGAGTGGCGACTGAACCAAGGTTATAGAATCACTTGTAATATGGATGGAATTACGCTTTTTATTTAGTAGGATTGGGAGATACGATGGTAAAAACCCAAACAACTCCAAAACTGAAGGTAACAGTAAATTTAAAACCTATTCCCATATGCATCTTCAAAGGTAAAACCTTACAAAGTACAAGAATACCCAAAAGCATAAGTACCAAAAAAATAAAACGATAACATCAAATGTCCCAAAATTTGAGCTAGTATGGCCCCGCATGGTCCATGAAGTCCTCCTACAAACCTGAAAGCAATTTTATATACGTAGGGTAAGTATGCATGTATACTTAGTATGGAAAAACTAAAATCTCTTGTGGAATAGTTGGGAGGCATTCTAATTCCCCATGATAATGTGTAGGTAACCAAAACACCTATCAAGAAAATTATACCCCCATCATTAGTAAGGAACACTCCTCAAATAACCCAAGTTAGGTAAGATAATAGTGAAATCACATTGATAATTGGGCACCTCAAACCACTTTCCCACTGGTTATTGAAGACATACTACAAGTCATACCTCCCTACCATTTCTCAATGTTGTCGCACTGCCTCCCCAACAACATCCTTATGGGCCACCTCAACCATGTAACCTTCCCACAGACACCTAGGCCACCACAACCACACATCCCGCCCATAGACACCTAGGACACCACAACCATACATATCCACTCTCGTAGACACCTAGGCCAGACCAACTACTGTCGCGCCTAAAGACACTTGGGCCTCATACCGAAGAATCATGTGAAACAAAATGCCTGCACACCTTTGGGCTAACCACAAAAAAATACCTTGCCTAATGATTCTTGGACTAAAATGGATCTCTGTCCATCAGAACCTGCCAAAGTGTCTTGGTCTACTTAAGAGAGTGAGTAGAAAAGAGCTAATAACTAGCCACCCAATAGAATGTAGGAAAAAACTCCCTCCCCCAATAAATAGGGATGTTCGGCACAAAGTGATCAACTTAGGTGGGGTACAAATAAGAAATATAAAAACTAAATTTATATATATAGGTAAAGAATCACTCATCACAACCAAAGGGTTCCAAAACTAGCCCATACACAAGCACCCTCGTTACTATTCATCCATACACAAAATCATTACAACAAAAACTAGAGCACCAACCATTCTTGTTATCATGTTCAAGTGATTCCATTAAAGCATTCCTTCACTACCAGGAAACTAATACAAATATTCACAAGCCAAAACAATAACTTGAATAGAGAAGAAAATAGACAAACAATAATTTAAGAATCCACAACCGGTTCACTTGTAAAGTGACAACAACAAAATGGATCTGTGAGATCTTGTGATGTACTAGAACCAAACCAAGACCCAACATACAGCCCCCAACAACCTCATATCCACAAACAAAAAATAGAACAATAGGGGATTCCATCCTCATCACATCACCCTACATGCATCAAGCATAAAATATGTCCTTATTAGTCGAAAAAACAAGGGATTTTTCAGATTTAACCACACCATTTATCTAGTTCCTTCCTTTCATTTGGTTAACTGAGGTTATCACACAAGGATTATTATTCATTGGGTGTCCATTTAGTCAACTGATTTTACATGATTAATTGGTTTCCTTGTTACGTCCATCCAATCACAAGTTTATACAAAGAAACAAAGCTCATTAGCACGCATGAAAGGACCACCAACGACCACAATTTTTAGTGCGTATAGGCCCATATAATTCACAACATATGAAAAAACATAAAAGAGTACAATATCATCATCATAAAACACACACACTTCATTATTTGGATACAATTTGTTATCTTCATTAAGGTTTGGTTTCATACACTCCCCAAAGAAACATTGTAATACCCACCCCACATGATACACAGTAAAGAGAGACTAAGGAAGGCCTTACATGGATGATCAAAAATTGATGTTTTATCTACTCAAGCCAAGAACTAGAGATGTGAAACTTGCAGAATAAGATCTCCAAGGACTCCAAGGGTGAGCAGGAAAGGATCCAGCACTGGCGCACCATTCGTCTATGGGAGAAGGACTCCAAAAGCACCAAGAGATAGTGAAAGGAAAATAAAAGATAGTCTTGGCTTAAGAAAATTGCCAGATCTAAAAAACAAGGAGACGATTTTGAACTACCTAAAAGATGAATCATGACTGGACCACATGGTTGGGGAGTTTCACACATTGGGACTAATTATTATTTAATAATTTTCCTCGAGGAGGTGGCGATAATGGATGTGTTTTAATATATATATTTAAACTAAGAAAAACTTGTGACAAGAAGAAACTGTAAAACACCACAATGTGTGAAATTGAGGAGAAAGGTGACACATTTTGATAGATGAAGTGTAGCCCAGTTAATGTGGGTTTAAAACATCTTGTAATTCCTTTAAATAGACATGCAAAGGGAATAAAAATTGTTTTATATAAAAAATTATGTTACTAGGGGGAAACTATAAGGTCTTGAAAAAACAAGGGAGGACTCACCATTAGGTGAGTCACTATCGCCCTGAAATAATTGCCCTAGCACCAGCACCCTAGTACAGTTTCCCTGGAACCATCGCCCTGGCACTGTTTTCATGGAACCATTTCCCTCGCACCGTCGCCTTGGAACCATTGCCCTAGCTTCATTTCCCTGAAACCATTTCCCCAGCACCGTATCCTTGGCACAGTCGCCCTAGCACTGTGTCATGGCACTGGGGGTGCCACTGTTAACCATCATTTCCACCAATAACCATCAGTGCCACTAACACCCCTCAGTGCCACAGATGTTAATCGATGCCAGCCGACACCCCTTGGTGCCACCGATGTCAATTGGTGCCACCGACGCTCAAACCAGAAATTTGGTAAAATCCTTAATGAGTAACTGATGGTCCCTAGGACACACAAACACCAGAAACTGGCAACGTAACGAACCAGAAGGGTCTGGGAAATTATAATATCAAAATACTTTTATTGAATATAAACTCAAGTTATGGAATGTTTAGAGTAAATGAAGAATTGAGGAGGTCAACCTAGGTACGTCCAAAGTTTTCAGATCTAATTTCCCAGGGTACATGGTTAGGTTGCATTGTTAGGAAAACCATACACTGACAATGCATGAGACACTACCTCCAAATAAAACATGCATGGTTGTATCACATAGGTAGTCAAACCATGTTCCAATTTTTCTATTTCCCTCTTTCCAATATTTCACTATTTATCATGGGCATCCGTAATGTTTGGTAATACCATGCGCCTAACCGTGCACTTTCCTAGTCCCACTATTTTAGTTGCACATTTTTTTGGGAGTTTTTTCATGGTTTCTACTAACCATTCACAAACATTAAACCTATTTAAATCATAAAAAATAATTCAAAATTCCATTGAACCTCCTAAAACATAACTAAATTACAGTATATACATAAAATTAAAAAAGTAAAGGGTCCAATACCTAAAACCAAGGGTGATAATATATATATATATATATATATATGTATATTTAAAAGAAATAATGTAGTATTTAACATTTTATAATAATTATATAAAGGTAATATATTACTTTTCTACTTTTTATAAAGATAATTGAAAATGGAAACATTACTCATGCGTACATACAACCTACCATCTCTATGATCATAATATATTTCATTTTTTATAACCATTATTAATGATTAGATTTAGAAATAAAATTGATGTAAAAATATGACAATTATGTCATGATTATTACTCTAAATATGGTATAACTATATAATATATGCATGATCAAGAACTTTTAGAAAAAAAACATGAGAAGAAAAGAAAATTTACACCCCAAACAATGAAAATAATGAAATATTATCAACGAATGGGTAATACGATGTAATAAAACAGTCATATATTTTATTATAAATATTAATATGGTAATATAATATGTTAGTAACATGCTTAAAACCACTAAAAATGTGTTTAAATATCTTTTAACCAAAATGAATCACATGTTGATGGACTTCTTTACTCAATTTACACTCATTGGTTTAAACTTTTAATCAATTGATTATGTCATGATAAGATTATGCGTGTAATGAATTTTTCATATATTATGTTTTATGTTACACTTGTTTTGAATGTATTTAAATTTTATACAATTACTATATAAATTTATTAATTTTCACTTCATTGTTATGATAATACATTTTATTTATTTTTCAATCTAATCCAAATCGAAATTGGTTATTCTAGAATATTTGTTGAAGAAAATTACTTGAAATTTTCATAATAAACCCATTTAATTATCTTATGATATGGGTTTTAATGAAAATTTCAATTATTATAACAATTTTTCTACTCATTAGTACATAAAAGATATTAGAAAATGTTTTTAAGAAAATATGACTTCAATTCTCTCTTTGGATAAAAATATGTTTTCTTCCAAAACCATGATTTCTAAAAAAATAAAAAACGTCTTTAACATTTTAAATATGATTTATCAAAGGAATTTTCACTGATTTTCATATATTGATATGAAATCAATGTAATATTTTGTAATTTTAAAATTAATACTCATTTGGATTTTATTGAAAATGTGAAAGGAATCTTTTTGTTATTTTCGTAATAAGGATCTTTCCTAACATTTTTAAAATGAAAAAGGGTTGTTCTTTTTAACCGTTATGTAATTTATGTAATTTCCATACATAAGTACCATAATTTAATTAAATATTATTTAGTATTTTTGTGATTCTATTTGTAAAGAAAATTCTTTCCAAAGTAATTTTCAATGAAATGTATTTTTATAAAAAAATTAAAATAAAAATGATATTTTCCTCAAGAGAATTTTTGAAGATATTTTTTTTAGTGTTTGTATTCACCAATAAAAATAGGCCTTTATTATTAATTGAATGGTTATATTTTATATTGATGTTGTATTAATTTTTACTCTATATGCTTTATGATCATTTTGACCTTAGATAATGTTGAAAATCACTCACTTTTTCATTTTTATAGCCATTAACTTCTAAATGGATTATTTACCTTCTTATGATCATTAGTAATTAAATTTTACCCTAAATATAAAAGTTATTTATAATGGATATATTTAATTATTAAATTATATACCATTTATAAATATAGTTTTCTACATTAATTTCATTTGTTTATACAAGAAAATAATAAATAATCCATAATTTTTACTCAATACAAATGTTTGATAAGGCAAATTATTTATGAATTAAATTTATTATTTTTATATATTCGGAATTAGTTGTAATGTTATGACATGACATGGGATTTGATGGAGATATCCCCTTGAAGAATCAGTAGTCTCATGGGATGAATCAGTTGTCTAGGATTTGTTTTTTGGGTTCTTACCCAGTTATTTTTTAAACCATCTTGTGAAAGGAGTTGATTTTAAAGGTGTCGTGTACCTTGGAAACAAGGAATACAATAATTTAGAATTTACTTCATTAAGAATTCATTCATTACTTTTGAGGAGATTTTCACCATAAAATTATATCTAGATTCATTTCCTTATTAGTTATTGATTAAATAAAATGTGTATTTTGTTATTTACCTTTCCATATTGATTATAATTTTCTTATTTATATAGTTGAGTTGTTTGAATGGAATTTTTTTAGTTATTTACCATTATAAATTTATTATTCTTATTGATTAAGCAATTATTCCATTGTAATTAATCCTTACTAATCATTTGAGTTTATCCTTTGTTTTTTCCATTATTAAGAATTTATGAAGTGTATTATTTTTTATATACAAGGATATTGTAATGGGAATAATGTTATTCTTATTGAATGAAAATTATTTTTTAAGTTGTGTACTCAAAATTTATATGGGAATCAACTATTTATCTAGTTTAACAAGACTGCAAAAATTATTTTTGTCTTTGGGGATGAGATTCCTTGTATCATATTATAATGTTTCAAAGTAGGCATTGGCTCTAGGTTACAGGGGGTGGGATCACTACAATTAGTATCAGAGAAATTTTACTAGAAACATTGGGAAATAAATTTATGAAAATATAGATTATAGAACATAACCCTATGATATAATTTTATGATTAGTATATAACTACATCCAAAATATTTTGTAAGAAAAATATTATGTGGTTTTTCCTTGTAATACATCCATGTATCGATACAACAAGTGGAAATTATTCTATAAAAGATTTTACTAGGGGTAATAACTCCAAAAAGGGTGTCTTGGGATTGACCTAATCATGACGTAGTTCATGAAAAAGATATTTAATTCACACCTAGTTTGACTCTCCCAGGGTATATGCTTAGGAAAATTCCCATTTTATATACAAACCATTACAAAGGATTTGAATAGAAGATGAAAATGAATGAACTAGGGTAACCAAATGTTTCGTAGATTAAAAATAATTTTTCATGAATTATATATACTATAAATTATTTTAGTTTTTTACACTATGATTATTTTTTCTCAAACTATTAATCTTGGTTATACTCAATGGTTAGAACCCAAAGAAATCATGATAATGTAGAATATGAAGGATAATGAGGGGACTATGAGAAACCAAATGGTATTATTAGAAGAGGTAATAATATCACGATTATTCTTAATAAGATTTCCCAAAATAATTTTAACAACATATACTTTAACCAACTATCATACTTACCAAATAAGAGAAGGAAACAATATTCTAAGAGATCAAGTAGGTGACACCATGGAGAAAAAAAGGCCAACATTCCACTGTGTAAGAAAATTGGAAGGTGACACCTCGGAATGTTTTTCATTATAGTGTGAAAAATAATTTTTTTGTGTAATGGAAGGAAATACATAAAATAATTTTTGATTAAAGATTAAGAGTATGATGGAATGAAATAAATTTCATTGTATGTATCCATTTATAGTTGACTGTCTTAAATGTGGGTAGACAAAGAATTATATGACTCAATAAACTCAACTAAATGTTAACCTATAATCCATGTAAGGACAAATGTGGAAAAAAATGGATGAGTTATTTATATATTTGTATTAAATAATTAATATTTTTAAGTATTTTTCCAAGGATATTGTTGGTTGTAAGAATTATGAAACATCTAATGATTGGGTTAATTTTTGGAATTGTGTGTGTATTCATTAAAATAATATTTATGGATACCATCATGTTTTATGAGTTTAAGACTGACCATAAGTAAATATTAATAAACACTCGCTTCTAAATAAATTTTTAGTTAGAATGTCATCTGGTTAATGATATTTGGAATAAATCTATGGTAACACAACCCACTGGTTTATTACATGTTTTAGCAGAAGATTTATTTGTTGAATAACACCTATTCAATTTATAAACATAAATTTAAATGTATTTATATCGTTTAGGTAAAATATAATTCTTAAAGAAATTTTTATATTAGTCAAATTAGATAATTGGACTTAGTAAAAACAAAATGTTCTTCTAAAAACATTAATAAAAATTTATTTAATGATTAATTTTATTTCAAGGATGTTTATCATATTTATTGTAAGGATGTAGGAATTACATCAGTATAGTTTTAAAAAAATACAAACCATATTCTACGTGACAAACCATCTAATTTTCTAAGGACATATGTCTTGAAACCATGACTAAAGGACGATAAGGTTTTAGCACCTACCATTGGCCTACACAATGTTCTGGTAAATGTAACATTGTTTTTTGATAAAAAATTTAAAAAATAAATATTTATAATGAACTAGTGGTGTTATATTGGAGTTTTATAGATAAATTTACAATATTGGATAACTTTTCATAACTATATTGGTTTTGGAAAATAGATATGGAAAGTAGTAGAGACTTGTTTTATGGATATTACGATCCATTAAAAGTGATTTAGAGTGATTTAGGCATAAAAATTTCATATTTGGAATATTCATTTCATTCAGTAAGAGGTGTATTGGAAATGGATCAAAGACTAACCAAAGAGTGAAATAGTAATTATGAAATAAATTCATATTAGGTAAGTATATTTATTTATATTTCAAGAAAATAAAAAAATTCACCAACTTTTGTAAAATGATATTTAATAAAAAAATGTTATCATATTACATTCATATATAATGAATTAGATGGTATTTTAAATAATTACATGTTTATTTTTTAAGCCCTTAAAATTCCATTGTCCATTCACTTTCTCATGATCAATGATCTCAGACACACTCTATAATTATTTAGGCTTTTCCTCCAAGTCTATATCTTCACTCTATACTAATGATCTCTAGCTTGGTAACCTAGTAATGTTTAATTACAAATGACAATCATAATATTTTCTCTCTCTTATGAAGTAGATATTTTATTAACTATTTTAAGAAGTGAGTTTTTCAACAAATGAATTTTCAAATATCATACCCTTAATTACTGATATCATGATTAAATTGATAGGACACAATTTATTTAGGGTGGGGAGAATGTAACACCACAAAAAATATAAAAGAATAAAATTTTATTCGATAGAATATATGAAACACATCACAAAGTTTATAAAAGAATATAAAAGGCCAAGAATTTACTATATATTTAATATTTTAAATAAATTCAAAAAGTTCTATATCTTACAATGCACGCACAACCGAGTTTATCTTGTGTTACACACAAGATTGACTTTTACATAACAAAATTTTATTATAAATATTATTATATAATATATTAGATGTCACCTAGATTTTATAATGTTGGTAATGAATATGAATAACTAAATTATCAAAATATATATTCTCAACAAATTTATTGGTTATCTATTGATTAAAAATAATAATCATCATCATTTAAAAGAAAATGAAATTTTTCAGTAAACTGGTACTTTCATAAAAGTCATTTTAGTCATGCTTTTCAAACATACATTAAATCCATTTTTATAAAAATTTAAAATTTATATTCCAAAATAAACACCATTTAGGATATAAGAATATCAAAATTATATTTAAGTGAATTTATGTTATTTTTTTTAAATAATTCTTTTTTTGATGAATAGTTAAAAAACATAATTTTAAATAAAAACTCCGTTTATATTAAATAATTTATAATGTTAAAATATATTTTAAGTTGGTTCTAAAGTAAAAATAGTAAAATTTTAGATCAATTAATAAAATTTAGGTCTTTTATTCAATTTAATATTGAATTTAGATATAAAACATTGGAATCTTTTGACCATTTTCACATTAAAACGCCTCTTTCTCTTCACATATTCAGGATTCATATTAAATGAAAATTTACAAATAAATGAATTTAATTTGAAAAAATTGATTTCATATTTGAAATCTTAATAATTTTTAATTTATAAAAATATAACAATATTTTTTTACCAAAATGAATAGTGGATGTAGTAAATTTTAATTACCATGGTTAAGGTAAAAATTGATTTATCGGGAGATAATGTAAAAAGACATGGCTAAAATAGAATATAAAATTTTCAAAAAACTATTTTTAGTTTATAGTTATACCATATAATATATATGGCATAATAATGGACCATTTTTACCCTTTTTTACATATGAAAAATGTGGGTGCACTCAACTATTGTCCAAAATAACATGTTAGTCCTCTCCCCCACTTATAAAAGGCCACCCCTCTCTTATCTTCTTATTACTATAAATTCTATTTGATTCATCCAATAGAAAACAAAATAAATTAAAAAATTCCCAACCATAATCCTATAATACTTAGTTTGGGAGGAAACCCAACATTGTAAGGCTTTAGTGCAAACCGGATGAGGATACCCAAAGAAGAGGCAATGTTCTTCAATAAGTGTCATTATTTTACATCTTTGTGAAAATAAATAATTTTTATTATAACATTTAGATATATTATATTAAATATATTTTATACTATTGGGTTTTTTATAATAATCAAATGACCTGAAACCATCTCTATTTCCATTAAATGGTTTATGAAATAATCGTTTGTGTGTACCACAAACTACAGCCACACAAACTAATGTAGTTCATTTTTAAATTTCCACCAATAATTGTTGAGTAAGATGATGGATATAGCATTTATATATGATATTTAAAACATATTTATACATATATTGTCATTATATTATATATATTATTACCTTCTATTCTGTGTGAGATGCAATATCATTGCTCGTCTGTACTACGGACTACCGCTTCATGAAGCGATATGATTTTCCTTTCACTAACGATTTACGTAGAAGGTGATAAACCAAAATTTAATTATTATATTTTATATACATGAGATAATTATATTATTCATAAAATATTTATAATTATTTAAATACAATTTTAAATTTTAAATTTTTTACACATAAAGATGATAACATAGTTCATGAACATGTGGACTACCACCATCATGAAGTGATGTGACTCTCTTTTCATAACCATGCTACATGATTGATATATATATATATATATCATGAAATTATATAGTATTTATGATATCATGATAATTAGTCAATGTTAATATATTAATGACCTCTTTTTCATAAGGATCATCGATAAATGGAAATGTTACTCTTGTATATGTACAGTCTATCATCTCCATAATAATTACTTACTTAATTTTTCATAACCATCATTAAAGATTAATTTTAAAAGTGAGGTTGATTTAAAAATATGATAGTTATTTAATTATTATAATTTGTTATTGAATTAAACTATATAATATGAATGATAGTTGTAAATGTCATAACAAAAAATGCATGAGAAAATAAGGCAATTAACTCACGAAACAATAAAAATAACTAATTATTATTAAAGAATCGGTAATAGTATGTTATAAAAGGATAATATATGTATTATAAGTATTAATATGGTTCTATAATTTGTTAATAAAATGTTTAAAACTACCATATAAGATTGAAATCATGAAAAACCAAAAGGTATAACAAGGTAAATGATTTCTTTACTCAATTTCCACTCATTAGGTTATAAATATTTTTCATTAATTATGTCATAATAATATTATTTTTTTAATTAACTTTCAATATATTATGTTTTATTTTCTAATTTTTTATGTTTATGTATATTTTATACACATAATCAGTCCATTTATTAATTTTCACTTCAACGTTATAATAATTTTAATGTTTTATTTCACAATCATATTCTAATTGAGATAGTTAATTATTGAATTTATGTTTATGTAAATTACCTAACCATTCCCTAATAAACCCAATTTTTTTATACATTGGTAATCCTTGATATTTTCATTTAATAGTATCATTTTTTCACTCATTTTTACTTGAAATGTTTTATTAAATGTTTTCAAGAAAATCCAACATCATTTTCGTCTTTGTTCAGAAATATCATTTCTTCCAAGACCATGTTTTATAAAAATTGTTTTGAAAATGTTTTTAACATTTTAAAAATGTTTTATCAAAGATTTTTTCTTCCATTTTGTCATAGTTAAGTAATATTTTCAAAGTAATCTTATTTTATTTTCATCACAATAACCATTTTTCTTTTACTGATGCTGTAAAAAGAAACATCCTGTAATTTTATGAACAAGGAACTTTCTAAACCATTTTATAGTTCAAATAGAATTTTCCTTTTACCATTTATAAAATGTAACAAATTACCCTCTATCATGGCCATCATTTATTTGAAACATACATTGTATGTATTTGAGGTCCTTTTAATATAAAATATCTTAAAATTAAATTTAAATAGAAAATAATTTTCAAAATAATTTTCATAATGAAAAGTATATTTTCCTGAAGAATGTTTTTAAATATCCATTTATGGTGATTCTATTAATAAGTGAAAACAACCATTTATTATTACTTCAATGGGTATATGTTATATTAATATCATCCTTATTCTTACTCTATATGGATTATGATCATTGTTACCATGGATAATATTTACATTCACTTCCTCATTTTGTTTTTGTAGCCATTAACTTATCCTTGAATTATTTACCTTATTTTGATCATTAGTAATTAAATTTACCCAAAATATACATATTATTTATTTTGGATATGTTTATTAATTAATACGTATATAATCTCTATATAAGGTGTTATACATTGAATTTCATTTTTTATCTGGGTAAATATAGATGAATGTGTATTCTTTAAGCAATATAGATATTTGATATAGTGCATTTTTTATGAATTAACCTGATTATTATTTATATGAAGAATGATTTGGACATATAAGACATGGGTGGGGAATAGTAATAGATATCCCATCATTGAATCAGTAGTCTCATTGGACAAATCAGTTGGCCGATATATGTTAAGTGGGTTTTTAACCAGTATGTTTTAAATCATCTTTCAAAAGGTGTCGATGGTGAAGGTATCATGCATCTGGGAAACATAGTATCTAATAATTAATCAGTTTTTTCATTTAGTATGAATTTATTACTATCAATAATATTTTTACTTTGAAATTATCTTTGGATGAATTTTTTATCAGTTATTTATTAAATAGAATGTGTTTTAAGTTATTTAACGTGTCATATTAATTCTCAATTATCTACTAATGAAGTAGAGTTATTTAAATGGAATGTGTACCTAGTTATTTAAATTTCTATATTGATTATTTGTTTTATTCATGAATGCTTACACTATACTTAAACCTTATTGAGAATATGAGCTCGCCCTTATTTTTTTTCCATTATATGGAATCCATGAAGTGTACTATGTTTGATATATAGGGATATTCTTGAAGTAATAATGTTATTCTTCTTGAAAAAAATATATTATAATTTTTTTACCCAAATGTAATATGGGAATCATGTGTGTATCATGTTTAACAATACTATTAAACTATTCTGTCCTTCAGGATATGATTCGTTGTATGTTATGAAAATGTAATAAAGTATTCAATGATTGTTGGATACTTAGGTTGGGGTGTATACAATTAAAATTAGGGGTTTTGGGTTAAATTCTTTTACATATATTTTTCTATCACCCTTTCATTTACAAAAATTAAACATTCTCATAAAATTTTAATGTTGATATTATCAAGAATATGGGGATTGTTTTAACCAATACATGGATTTTTTTAATTTAAAAAACTTTCTTCAATCTTCATCAAGTAAAACCCCCACAACGTTTTACAATGTGCAAAAATTATTCAATTTCACTATTTAGAAAATGGTACTTTACATCCATCTGATATACTTTGTAACATCAATGTGCATATACTTCATGGAACATTCTATTAGTTTCCAATATTGAAATGGAGGAAAAGGTATCATCAAAATACACACCTCCCACCTGTTCATATACTTTTTAAACCAGTCTTTCTTTGTATCTTGAAACTTATCCATGTTTATTTAAATATTTCATGTATAAGCAATTTGTTCTCATAAAATTTTTATTTTCTAGATGTGGAAAAATATCTCAAGTTTTTATTTTCTCAATCTGATCCAAATCTCCATTCCTAAAATCAACCCATTATATATGTTCAACTGATTATAAAACTGATTATAGTTTAATTTTTTAAATGAGTTATGAATAATTTTATAATCTCAATATTCTTCTGGTCTAATCCAAAGCATACTTTTTTTAAAAAATACATTAAATTTTAATATGATTCAATTTGGTAGTAAATTTCAATGTTTCTCTTCAAGATTCACTTTTCACATCACATGATTCCTATGAGTTTTAATACATATATTTTGACTCAATTTCAATTTTGATGCAAATATTCAGTTTTTCTTCCTCAACATTTTCAAAATCCATTATTAAAAAATTTATATTTTCAAAAACATTAACATCCTATGAAACCATTAATTTTTTTAAATGAATTTTCCAACATATATAACTTCTTCCATTCAGTGAATACTGCTTAAAAATTCCCACTTCATCTATCTCATCAAATTATCCAAGATCAAGATTTTTGATTTTTAGTAATAATGGGATTCTAAAAACATTGATATATTTAAATGAAGGATTTTTGTTATACGAAATTTCAAAGGAATTCATGTTGGATTCCAGAATCAAAAGATATGTATTTTGTATATCCATATTAGTACTAATTACTTCTCTCCAGTAAAACAATAAAATTTTATATTCTACTGACATGCTGCTTCCCATTTCCACCAAAATTATATTATCCATTTCAGCTACTCCATTTTTTGTGGAGTGTAGGAAGTAATATAATAATGTTTTATTTCATTATATATCAAATAATATTCAAAATAATTTCATGAGAATTCTATACCATTATCTATTTTCAACTTTTTTATGTAAAATGATATTTCTCTCTCAATATATTTTATAAGAAAATATGAATATTTCAAAATCCTCTAACATATGTTTCATAAACATGATATTGGCCATCTATGTGAAATAATAAATGAAATTGATAAAGTAAAAAATATTATTTTATTGATTTATGTCTCATCATTATGAATAGATATGAATGAATAAGTTCAATATGTCTTGTTGAATAAAAGTCAATTTTTTATCAATTGTACTAGTCATTTTTCTTCTCTGACGTGTTATGAAAATATCAACCTATATTATTTTCAAAGATGGTAAATTTTAAATAGCATCAAAATTAGAGTGTTTTTTCATAATTGTTTCCCCAATTTAGCTGATTTTATAATTCAACAACTTATTATCATCTTCAGCACTTAGATAGAATGAGTTACTAATTTCAACAATTTGAAAAACATTTCTATTAGTTAATTCTCCTCTTATAACAACTTTTTCATCATACATACATTTAATGAAACATGAATATTTCTGAAAATAAACACTTCTACATTATCAAAATTATAAGTTACACTAAATAATTTATGTTTTAGACCATCAACAAAAAGAACTTCCTTAGATTTAAACCTTTTTATTTCAATATCAGTTATTCCAATTCCACCAGTTTTTTAAGAACTTTCATTCTTGAAAGTAGTATCTCTACCATAATGATTTTTAATATCTTTCATGACATTAAAATCACCTATCAGGTGTGATGAAAAACCACTATCATGTATCCATGGGTTTATCATTTTATTTTCTTTTAAGGTTATCTCAAGAAAAAAAAATATTTCCCCAACATTCCTCTTTCCAGATTCCTTTTATTTAAGGGAATAAGTACTTTTCCATGGAAGATTTATCATATATGATTCAGTGTGGTAGAAAACATGGTCACATATTCAAAAAAATCATCTAGACATTGAAATTTGTTATTTGTAGGTAGTTTTGTTATATCTTAAGATTTTACCTTTCTAATTTTCTGTGTTTCTGGAAAGAGGATGATTCTACATCCACCATTTCTTCCACACTATTCATTCCTTCTTTTGGGAAATGAAAAATTATGCCAACAACTATAAGACATGTGCCCATAAATTCTTTGAATCCCCAAAAAACCCATCAAATCTTGGTTTTCTATTGATTTATGCTCTTTCAATGTAGAAATGGTTTTTTTATATCTTTTAATTCTTTGAAATTATCTGGTCAAGGAAAATATTTCCTACTAAGTAATTTTTTATTTTTATAGATGTGATAGGTTTCCATCATCCCTTCTCATGCCATGATTTCCCAATACCTTTTAAAAATACTAAAAATTTAGTAAAATTTCATGGTATTTTAAATTTAGTGGGTGTTCAAATCACCTGATTCTTGAATAGACATTTTTTATGCCATTACATGATTCATATTTTACCTCTAAAGGATTGGTAAAATTTTCATTCTACATTATTAATGTATTATCATCCTGAAGGAATTTTGATTTACTTTTTTAACCTTATCATATGTAGTTTATAACTTCTTATTTTGTTCTTATATCTTCTTTCCTATTTTGAAAATTCACAATTTTTCACTTAATACCTCTTAGATGTATTCCTCTTATTTATTAACAATGTCTTTTCTACAATATTTCTTCATCATTTTGATTTCTTTTTTAAGAGTTCTCTTTTTTTCAAGACATAAAACAAGTTCAGATTGTAGATAATACTCTCTGTAAGATTCTTCATCACCTTATTCTTTACCATTTGATACACCTTCATATTATCAAAATTTGAAATGAATGTTTTGATTTATTTTTGTAGCTTTCATCCTCAGATGAATCAATCTCATCTAAGTTGGATTTCACTTTCATACTCTTCATTGTTATTTTTTCCCATGAACATATTCTTTCCACCAATGTACTTATTTTATTTCTTAGATGTTTCATCAAAATTATTCAACCAAGGTGTCTGTCAAGAATGATCTTCCAATTCCCAAACATTATTTTGGGGGAAATTCGTAGAAAAATACCCAATTAAAACACACTCAAAAATTTCGAGAGGAATTTTTTCTCTAGAAATTCCACGTCCACTTTGATAATACTATAAGATAAGATACATGAATTTTTCATTCAACTTATCATCCTCGTTATCATCATTATCAAAAGGATCTACATATTCACCATCTTGAATTTTAATATTTCCTATATCTTAAAAATCTATTTTATATTTTATATTTTTTAATCACTGGAAATTTTTATATTTTATAAGAAATAAAAAATTTATGTCTTTAATAAAGATATAAATAATCTTTATCTTATAAAAAATAAATATTAGTATCAAACAACTCTAGAATGTTTCTCATGAGTTTTATTAATAATTTTAGAATCTTCCAAGACATCTATGAAACCTATTATGTTGCAAATAAAAATAAATTTACTATGGTGAATATATTATCAATATTTTCCTTATATCTCAATTTTTATTTCTTCAAACATGCTTTTCCAGATTTGACGTTTTTCTTCCTACACTTTATTAATTATTTTGAAAATACTTTCAATATTTTCCTAAATTCTCTTTTAAGTTTTGAGGCCCATCACCTTCGTATAAAAAATTTATGAAATAAACATAAGAATAGAATTTATATCTTTTATATCAACTTCAATATTTACCTTATTAGTAAAATTCATTGGGGAATTATTTTCAATTGGTTGAAACAAAATTGCAGCAACATCAATGTATTGTAGGAAATGTTATAGAAGATATAGAATCATACAATTTTTACATCATAAATTATTTTTTTATAAAATTTATGGATCCCTATACAATTGATGGAATTGAGATTACCCATGATAAAGACTCAATAGTGAAAAATCCATTTGATACTAATTGAAATTCCAATGTATATTAGAAAAACTAAGGGGGGGGGGGTTGAATTAGTTGATACCTATTTAAATATTTTAATTTAAGATAATTTATCCCATAATTTTTTTTACTTTTTCTTCGTTAACAAATTTTAGTAAAATTAAAAACATTAAAATATATGAATGTAAACAAGTAAGATAAGATTTAAAAGTATGACCTCAATGCGAGAACCTATATCCTAGTCATAGTCACTGCTATGGGTCTTTATAAGTTCACTATTTTAATGAAGTGAAAACAACATGTGTCAAATATAATTAGATACCTTATATATTCCAAAATAAATAATTATAAAGACTACCCTATGTTTAAAAAATTATCCATACAAAATTTGATCCACCAAAAAAATGTAACACTAATAAAAATTCTCGGCATGGGGTTCATCTAAAATCCATATCAGATATGACACCAGTTTGATCTTCTCTATATAGAAATCATTATTTTGGAAATATATTTATATTTTTATTTTGAATATTAATTCTACTAAACTTGTACTAAATCGGATTGAAAAAACTCAATCCCTTAAAAACTTCTACTCAATACTCTATCTGATATTCCCTATCTGATAAATTTTGGTATGAGCTTTTGAAATTTTGATTTATCCAGTCTTATGATTGAATCCCTCTATCCATAAAATATTCTTTAACATGAAATGACTTTGGTTGGAAACTCAGTTCTGATACTAAATCATTAGTGTATCATATTTTATAGATGGGTTAATAGTGTCAACTACTACTATACTCTTCTCCACTATTTATATGTACTCTCAGAATAGTAAATGCGAGAAACTGAAATATTTTCTTTATCATCCAAATAAATAAGTCCAAAATTTTAAAAAAATTTAAACATCATTTGAATGATTCTAAAATTTCCTCAACTCTTCTGGAGTCTTTGTCATGAGCCATCCTCCGGGGCACATTCCATGACTATCCCAAGACGGCATTCCATAGGCCAGGGGTAGCCGACTTGCACTAAAAGGTGTTTTCCCTAAAATAGGGAAGGCATAGACATTATAACCTGTAAACTCACGAAACCAAAGCACACAACAAGATACGAACACAAGAAAATTATATAACCAAAAAAGTGTTGAAAGTAAAAGGGTTCTGGAATACAAGACCAATAGTAATGGTACAAGTACAACTAAAATACAATACAACTGAAGAAATAATAAAAAAACTACTGGATCATCTTTCGAGGTTCCTACCTGAAGGGTAGGTACTGATCGCCTCCTCAACACTCCACGTCCACCCATCGCCTCTGCTTACCAACACGCTGTATGGTCCACCTCTGGGCACCATCCAGTCCTTGTACTACCAACCTCAGTCAGTGCTATCTGTTGTCTGTATCCAACACAACCAGGTGCGGGCATATCCTATGTTGGGGTGAGTATAATGATACTCAGAATAGACCATAAGACCCTCAAGGTCTCAAATAATCTACCAAGGATAAACCACAAATTATGAAATAAATAGATAACCCTACCTAGGCATATGCCCATACATATACCTAAGTTATAAAGTAATTTATCTCAATCATGAGGAAAACATAGAGATACTGACTCAGATCACACTAGGATTTATTCTAGGTGTAGTAGCAAGTAACATCTCTAGTCCCATATTCGAACACCTCGGCTGCTAGAGAACCCCTCCTCTATCGAGTATAGTGGGCCTGCTGAGTCACACATCGGCGCTTCCAACTAATCTTAAACTGCTGAGGTACTCCTCTTGTCGAGTACTATGGGTCTGCCATGTCACACAGAGGCGCTCCTCACTGTGGGTTTTCTTTGTCACATAGAGACGCTCTGCCTTGTGACTTGCTGAGGTACTCCTCCTGTTGAGTATCATGGGTCTGCTGCGTCACATAGAAGCGCTCCCCACAGTAGTCTGCTGAGGTACTCCACCTGTCATGTACCATGGGTCTGCCGCATCACATAGAGGTGCTCCCTAATGTGGGTCTACTGCGTCACACATAGGCTCTCCCCACTGGGCCTTTCAAGTTACTCCGTGTCGAAAAGGTCAGCAGTCGTTAAATCTCAACCAGCTACTGGGTTCCCGCAATAAGCTCACTCATCTAGGAAAGGATCCCCTCCACAAGCTATTGATCGATAATCCAACTCAAACTAAGTCCCACAAAAAATCATATCAAAGGTAAGACATGTCATAGCGGTTTCAAAGCAACAGACGGCGCATCAATCAGACACCCGGTCTGTGAGTTATTAGCCTTTTAGTCCCAGGGCCCGATTAGATTCGTGCTCGATCCAACCTGAACGTTCCCCATCCTAATCCAAAACTCTAGTGGGGTATACTAAAAGGGACCATCTCACTCAATGATTTCCAACGTTAGTGATGGTTCGTCAAATAGATGTTCGGTTCCAAAGTTATGGCCAAAATAAGTAAATGAGTTGTAGTGGGCCCGGGTCCGGTCAGACCAACTCAGCCCAACCTGGCCTAGGTAGACCCCGTTCGTGTCAACCCAGCATGACCCGCTGGTTCTGTCCGGCCCGTTGGGTGGTCCGGTAGGCCATGAAGGGTCGCGGGGGTTCGGCCGCAGATGGCACGAGCCCGCATGGAGACTCGGCCAGGGCGGCTCGGCTTGGAGGGAAGAGGCCATAGGGTGTCTCGGCCTGAGTGACTGAGGGTTGCAGGGTGGCTCGGCCGAAGCGGCTCGGGGCCACAGGCGGTGTGTCTGTGGCGGCTCGGAAGGTCATGGGCAATGCGACTGGGGCAGCTCGGAAGGCCACGGGAGGCACGACCAGTTCGGCTTGGAAGGTCGTAGCTTGGCGCAGCCGGGGTGGCTGGGAAGGTCGCAACTTGGCACAGTCAGGGTGGCTCCGAAGGCCACAGGCAGCTCGGCCGAAGCAGCTCGTGGGCGCGGGAGGCTCAACCCGAGCAGTGCGGCCACGAGAGGCTCGGCCGGAGCAGCTCGGCTGCGGGTGGCCGCTAGGCAGCGCGGAGGGCCGCAACGGTGCAGCTCAGCCAAAGAACGGAGACCCGGCCATGGGGCGGTGACTCGGCCATAGGGCTAAGAGGCCGCACAACGGTGGTGGCCAAGAGGATTGCACCGATGTGTCGTCGCCTTCGTCACGACCAGTGGTGCTGTCGGTTGTCGTTCTCATGCCTCCCTGGTGTCCAAAATCCTGCTCCAGTTGCCATCACCAAGTTTATCTTTTTCCATCATGAAGGGTACACCATTCATGAAGAACAACGGTGGGGTCGATCCATGTTTTTTTTTTGCCCGCGTCCTCCGCGTTAGAGTGGTAGCAAGAAGATAATCATGAACATGAACATTGAACGTCAAATCCTATCCCCCACATAATGATTGTTCCCAACCCGCAAAAGAAATCATTTGCGTTCATGGTTTTAAAAATGGAAGACCATGGGAATATAATCATACACAAACTAAACCTCTACCTTGGATTGTTCGTTGATGGAGATTGTGAGGGAGCAGACAATGTCTTTGCGGAGGTAAATATGATCATTGATTGAAGATGTCCCACACTGGAGGATTTCCGGAGGATGAAAGTCGAAGTCGTGCGTCGACATTCTTTATTGGAGAGTTTCCCCCAAATTATCCAAAGCTCTCCCCTTTTCCAACCCTTTTCCCCAATTCCACCAAAACGATAATATAGCCAACTTCTTAATTTATGTTCTCAAATTAAATTCTTGTTTTCAGAATTTCAAAATGGTTAAATTAATTGATTGATTGGTGGAATAATAAATTATGGGTAGGGTTGGCATAATTAAGTGGGTAGCTCAAAAGGATTCTCCTCACTTAATATGGAGTTCAAGAGGCTTCAAACCTCGGGTGATCCCCACCACCATAACCTCTCATGGGAGGTTAGGATCGGTGGTCCCCACCTCCATTAACTATCATTGGAGGTTTTATTTAAGGTGGTCACCACCTATGAAATATCCACATAGGTGGTTACAACAAATAAATTAAAATGCATGATTATTTTATTTTATTATTTCTACGAAAAAACACAAAAATTAACTTTCACCCTTGACCAACTATCGTTGAGGTGAAAGTATTTTTAAGAAAATATCAGTACTTCGAGTTCAACGATGCCCTAGGATTTCAATTCCTAGAATCAGTTAAAAGTTAGAAAACCCCGCCCACACGTTTACTAAACGTTCCCGAAAAAAAGTTCATAAATTCATTCCGGGCACTTTGGGCCTCAGAATCACACACCGTCAATTTTCTCAGACTTTTAAAATTCCCATATATTTAATAAAAAATTACATGGAAATTCCGGGACTTTACATTCTCCCCACCTCAAGGGTTTACATCCCTTTAATCCATAACTCAAACTAAGGGAACAAGTGGGGGGTACTGAGCATGTATCTGATCCTCCCGCTCCCATGTGCTCTCATAGAGGTTCACATGCTGCCAGCAAATGCGCACCAGAGGTTTCTACTATCTATGAAAGTCCCGCTCCTGTTGATCCTCAATCTCTACTGGAACATCTGTAAATGTTTCCCCATTGTCCACGTCCAGCTCGCCATGGTCGATAATGTGATAAGGTTCATGCATGTATCTCCTCACCTGGGATATGTGGAAGACGTTGTGCACCCAGTGAAAATGAGGTGGAAGAGCTAAGTGGTATGCCACCTCGCCAACTCTGGTGAGGACCTAAAAGAGTCCGATGAATCTCGGAGATAACTTGTCACCATGGCCAAATCTCCGCAAACCTCGTCGGGGTGAGACCCGTAGAAAGACATGGCTTCCATCCTCAAACTCTAGAGGTCTCCATATCCTATCGGCATATGCCTTATGCCAGCTCTGTTTAGTCTTCATCCACTCCTGGATGATCTCCACCTTGTCTTTGGTAGCCTATACCATATTTGGTCCCACGAGTGCTGACTCCCCTGGGTAAGTCCTGCACAAAGGTGATCTGCAAGGTCACCCATACAATGCCTCAAAATGTGCCATCACTATGGTGGAGTGAAAGATGTTGTTCTATAAAATCTTTACCAAAGGAATGTTATCCTCCCATTTGCAACTGAAGTCAAGGACACAGGCACGCAACATGTCCGCGAGGTTCTGAATGGTCCGCTCAGTCTGGCCATCCATTTGAGGATGGAAGGCGGTGCTCAAATGAAGCTGCATCCTGAAAGCCTCCTACAACCACTTCCATAGCCGGTAAGTCAAACATGAATCACGATAGAAGATAATAATTGAGGGTACTCCATGTAGCCATATAGTCTCTTGCACATAGAGGCATCCCAATCTCTCTAATGAACCCTTCTCTCTGGTCGGTTGGAAGTGGTTCGTCTTGGTGAGTCGGTAGACGATCACCCATATTGAGTCATGACCCATGGATGTACGTGGAAGTACTGTCACGAAGTCCATGTATATCCCATCCCACTTCCTCTTTGGAACTTATAGAGGTTGAACCAAGCCTACTGATACCTGATGCTCCACCTTCACTTGCTGACAAGTGAGGCACCGAGAGACAAAATCTGTTACTGATTTCTTCATTCCTGTCCACCAGTGCTGTCGTCCGAGATCCTGGTAAATATTTTCCACTCTTGGATGTACCGCTAGTGGGAAAGTGTGGAAATCCCTCAACACTTCCTCTTGAAGTGACACTGGTACCATGGTACATCATCTGCATAAGATGACGTGCTCTCTACCTTCATAAAATCCATCAGGTGCATGTCGTGTGGATATCTGATCACGTCATGTCTTGCAGTCATTTTCCCCACACTGTGCCTCCATGACTCGCTGAAGAAGTGGGGGAGTTGTTGTAAGAGACTGAAGAAAAGCTGCTCCATCTTGATCCAAAAAGGATATATTCAAAGAGGACAACTACTTTGTCACCTCGCCTAATATATGTATACCATATCTCCTGCTGAATGCATCTGAAACAACATTCCCCTTCCTAGGAGTATAGACTGTCTATAAGTCATAGTCCTAGAAGAACTCAAGCCAACATCACTATCTCAGGTTCACGTCTTTCAGATAGAAGATATACTTGAGACTCTTGTTATCAGAGTACATTATAATGCGCTTACACATCAGATAGTGTTTCCACATATTAAAGGACAATACCACTACTTCTATCTCCAGGTCCTGGGTATGTAGTTATGCCCATGTTTCCTTATATGTCGAGAACCATATGCGATCATGGCTCACTCCTACATCAGGGCACATTCGAGTCTGGTCCCTGGTATGTCGCAATAAACTACCTACCCTACGCCCTCCTCTGGAAGCCTCAAGATGGGGTCACTAGTCAGCCTATAACTCAACTCTTGAAAACTCCACTAGAATTTCTCCAACCAAACTAAGGGTTTCCCCTTATTATTCAATGATGATAGTGGTGTTGCAACTCTAGAGAAGTCTTACACAAAACTCCAATAATATCCAGCCAAACCCTAGAAACTCCGTACCTCCGTCACACACCTCAGTGGCTCCCAAGAAAGTACCGCCTCAATCTTTGCTGGATCAACTACAAATCCATCCTATGATATGACATGCTCTAGAAAGTGAACCTCTAGGATCCAAAACTGGTACTTCGAGAGCTTACCATAAAGCTGGTGATCTCAGAGTGTGTCCAGTACTACCTGCAAATGGTCGGCTTTCTCCTACTCAGTAGCCAAGTAGATCAGAATGTCATCAATGAAGACTAATACAAAGCGATCGAGGTATGGATGAAATATCATGTTCATGAGTCCCATGAACACCATTGGAGCGTTGGTCACACCGAATGGAATAACTAAGAAATCATAATGGCCATACCGATATCTAAATGTCAATTTCTGCACATCCTCATCCCGAATTCTGAGTTGATGATAGCCTGATCTGAGGTCTATCTTCGAGAACAATCATGCTCCCTTCAGCTGATAAACGAAGTTATAAATCCTTAGCAGTGGGTACTTGTTCTTCACGGTCACCTGGTTTAGGCACCGATAGTTGCCACAAATTCTCAAGCTCTCATCCGCCTTCTTGGCAAACAAAATTGGGGCTTCCCATGGACAAACACTAGGCCAAATGAATCCCTTCCCCTCAAGTCCTCCAGACATACCCGCATATCACGACGCTTAGCGGGAGCCATCCGTTATGCTGGTGTAGATATCGGTGTCGTACTGAGGTATAAGTCAATGTAAAAGTCTACCTCTCTACGAAGAGGTAGATCCAAAAACTTATTAGGGAAAACATCCACATACTAGTCCACCACTGCAGGATAGCTCGAACTCTCCACATCAATAGCTCTGAGGGTAAGGCTAGCCAAATGATGAGTGATCGGCTTCACTCTCCTCTGTGTAAGTCCATCATGCACTGCAAAGGATCCCTTCTCGCCAGTGAAGGTAAACCTGGTCCCATTTGTGCAGACACACAGCACTTTGTACCTAATACAGTCTCTCTAAGCATGGACTGTAGATAACCAATCCATACCCAAGATGATGTCGTAAGGCCTCGACACTACTACTAGGAGATCTCAGTCGAAGCACTCGCCTCCCAGAGTAATCTCACACTGCTGGCACCTATGGTTAATCATCAAATCTGCTACCGTTAGTGTCTCTAGCTGTAAGGATCAAGCCAACAACTCTGTCAGAATCTTTGAGCTCTGAACGAGGGAAGTGGAAATAAAAGAATGACCGGCACTAGTGGCTATATGTTCCGTATCTAAGGTGGAGTAGACCCAGATAGTACCTCGTATCACCTCTGGAGCTCCATTATCATAATCATCATCTTCCTAGAGCTATGATATCCCTTGTCCACCTGCTCTCTATGGTCGGGGTGGGCCTCCTTGTGGTGTTGGAGGTAACATCTCGAATCATCACCCACCACTAGCTGCCTAACCAGCTTAGCTTTTACATCTGCCTGCTCCTTGTGGACCTCCTTAGTCAAACCTCTGTCTCTGTCTAGGTGGTCTTTCGATTGTCTGCTGATCATCCGTATGACGGTTTGGATAGTCACGAGCCATGTGACCCTACCCTCCGCATTAGTAACACTGCATGATCCTTGCCTGGCTGGTTCTGACTCAGGTGCCCCACACAAGTGATCCTGATTCATATGGTCATTCATCTATAGGTTTGGTCCTCTTGGACCTCTGTGACGCCTGTCTGCTGCCAGCTATAGAAGACTCCGCTACGTGATGACTGGGGGTGGGACTCGCTGCTGGTGACTGCTCATCAAGGAAACTCTCCATGGATAGGGCTCTCTCTAATACCCCTTCCCATTTCGGGATGTTGAGTGAGATCGTTCATGCCCTAATATTTCACCTGAGTGCCTGTTCAAAGGTCTGGGACATGAAAAATGGGTCTCGTACCATATCCATGGAGTAGCGTGAGAGTTCATGAAACCTAGTTGAGTAATGAGCTACAGTCATGTTGCCCTGCTGCAGATGAAGAATATCGTGTATGCGCACTGCGCGAAGAGTCGCAGGAACAAACTCTTCCCGAAACAAGCTCTCGAAGTCTTCCTGGAGAAGAGTTACCTCTTCATGAACCTAGAGAATCATTATTAACCATCTACCCACTACTACCTGTAGACAACTGACATCAAGGATCACCATGAGATTGGCTGGTGTCCCTACGAGTATGAAGAATCTCACCACAGCCTCCAGCCAATCCTCAGCTGCTTGTGGGTTCGTCTATCCCCTAAACCAAGGTGGCCACTAGAACTGGAACTCCTGTAACACACTTAAGCGGCGTGCACTCTCTGTTACTGGGGTTGGTGGAATTGGTGTCCCAATGGGTAATGTCACCATTGGAGCCTCCGTTGGTGCCTCTATTAGAAAAGGGCCCTACACTGAGGCCTCGTCACTCAGTGGGCTATCAGTTCGTACAACTCTCGGAACCATAGCTGGTTGTCTGCATGAAGGCATCCTGAAAAGAAATATGTGTGTAACAGTTAATATGTTATACTAATTGAGCTGACTCAATAAATTACAAATAAAACTCTCGGAAACAAACACACAATCAATGTTTTCATGTAGTGAGTCAGAAATTGCAACCCAAGGTCCTGGTGTATCAATACGTCAGCCGCCACACCCACACTGGACTCCCTGAACTGAAAACCGTACTAATTACCCTTAACACTATTGCTTCATTGAGAAGATAAGAGCCCTAGTTCTTCTGTAAAATTGACTCCTCTGATTCCAACTTATCACAACTTGTCCCCTGGGACCCGTGTCGTTACTACCCCAAGCCCGCCATCCATAGGCCAGGTGCCGACAACTAGCATTGAAAGGAGTTTTCCCTAATACTAGGAATGCATTGCCTTTATAACCAGAAATCCCATGAAACCAAGAACACAACAAGATACGAACACAAGAAAACTATATATCAAAAATAGTGTTGAAAGTAAAAGGGGGTCAGAATACAAGCCCAACAGTAAAGGTACATGTACAACTGAAATACAATACAAATGAAGAAAGTGAATAAAATAGATACCGCATTGTCCTCTGTGGTTCCTACCTAAAGGGTAGGTACATATCACCTCCTCTCCACTCCACATCCACCCGTCTCCTCTACGTACCGGCACGTCGTATGGTCCACCATGGGGCACTGTCCAGTCTTGGTACTCCCAACCTCAGTCAGTGCTCTCTGTTGTCTGCATCCAACACAACAAGGTGCAACCATAGCCCATGTAGGGGTGAGTATAATAATACTCTGTAGGGACCCCAAGACCCTCATGGTCTAAAAAAATCCACTATGGATAAACCAAAAAGTATGAAATCAACATATAACCCTACCTAGGTATATTCCCATACATATACCAAAGTTATCAAGTAATACATCTCAATCATGAGGAAAACACAGAGATAGTGACTCAACTCACACCAAGATTTATTATAGGTTTAGTAACAAGCAACATCTCCAGTCACATCGTCGAACACCTCGGCTGCTAGAGAACCCCTCCTCTATCGAGTATAGTGGGTCTGTCGCATCACACAAAGGTGCTTATAACTAATATTGGACTACTGAGGTACTCCTCCTGTCGAGTACCGTGGGTCTTCTGCGTCACATAAAGGCAATCCCCACCATGGGTATGTCGCATCACAGAGAGGAGCTCCCCCTCTTGACTTGCTGAGGTACTCCTCCTCTCAAGTACTATGGGTCTGCGGTGTCACACAGAGGCACTCCCCATCGTGGCCTACTGAGGTAGTCCTCCTGTCATTTACCATGGGTCTACTACGTCACACAGATTCGCTCCCCACCGTGGGGTTTTCATTTCATATAGAGGTGCTCTCCACTAGGCCTGTCAAGTTACTCCGAGTCGAAAGGGTCAACAGTTGTCTAGTCTCAGCCAGCCATTGGGTTTCAGAACTATGCTCACTCGTCCTTGGGAGGATAGAATTCAAAAGCTACTAGCAGATATTCTAACTTCCATGAAGTCCCATTAAAAATAATCTCAAAGGTTAGAAACGTCGTAGGGGTATCAACGCAACAGATGGTGCGTCAATCAGATGCCCGGTCAGTGAGTTATTATCTTTTTAGTCTCGAGGGCCCGATCAGATTCATTCTCGGTCCAACTTGACCATTCCCCATGTTAATCCAAAACTCTAGTGGGGTATACTCCAAGGGACTGTCCTGCTCTATGATTTCCAATTCCACTGACGGTTTGTCAAATGAATGTCTGGTGCCAATGTTATTTCCAAAAGAAATAAATGGGTCATAGTGGGCCTGGGTCCGATCCGACCCGGCCTGGGCCGACCTCGTTCGGGTCGAACTGGACCAACCCGTTGGGTCTAGAAGGCTGTGAGGGGCGTGGGGGTTTGGCCACGGATGGCGCAGGGTGACCCGGATAGGGCGGCTTAGCTAGGAGGGTGGAGGCCGCGAGGCGGTTCGGCCGGAGCGACTCGGGGCCGTCGGGTGGCTTGGCCTGAGCGGCTCGAGCCCATGAGCGGTGTGGCTGGGGTGGCTCGAAGGGTCCGAAAGAGGCGCGGTTGGGGTGGATTGGAAGGAAGTGGGTGGAACAGCCGGGGTGGCTCGGAAGGGCGCGGATTGGTGCGCCTGAGACTGCTCGGAAGGCCTACGCATGGCCCGAACGGGTCGGCTCGGAAGGGCGTGGCTTGGCGCGACCGGGGAAGCTCGGAAGGCCACGAAATGGTACGGTCGGGGCGGCTCAAAAGGCTATAAGTGGCGTGGCCGGAGCGGCTTGGGACTGCAGGTGGCTCAGTCAGAGTGGCTCAGATGAGGGTGGCTCGACCGGAGGGACTCAGCTGCGGGTGGCCGTTTGGTGGCGTTGAGGGCTGCGGGGGCATCGCTTGGCCACAAGGTTCAGATGCGGACGGTGGCTCAGCCGTGGGGTGGTTCGACTGTGGAGGGGCGACCCGGCCTTGGTGCGGCAGCTCGACTACATGGCGCAGAGGCTGCGCAGTAGTGGTGGCTATGGGGTGACGATGTTGCGTCGTCGCCTTCATCGTGGTCGGCTGTGTTGCTGATCGCCATTCTCGTGCCTCCGCGATGTCCAAAATCCCCATTCGGTTGCCGTCACCAAGGTCTTATTCTTCTACCACGAAGGGTACACCATTCAAGAAGAACGAAGGAGGGGTTGGGCCGTATTTTTTGGCCTGCACCCTCCACATTAGAGTGGTATAAAGTGACTCATTAAAAACATAAACATTGAACATCAAATACTATCCCCCCTATAATGATTGTTCCCAACCCGCTAAATAAATCATCTGTGTTCTTTGTTTTAAAAAATGAAGAACATGGGAATATAATCATACACTAACTAAACCTCTACCTTGGATTGCTCATTGAAAAAGATCGTGAGGGTGGTGACGAAGTCGTTGGGGAGGGAAAGATGATCATCAATTGAAGATGTCCCACGCTGGAGGATATCTCGATGAAGAAAGTCAATGTTGTGCGTCAGTGTTATTCGTTGAATAGCATCCCCCCAATTCTCCAATGCTTTCCCCTTTTCCAACATGTTTCCCCAATTCCACCAAAATGATAATATAGCCAACTTCTTAATTTATGTTTTCAAATTAAATTATGTCGGAAAAATTTCAAAATGGTATAACTAATTAATTTATGGGTGTAATAAAAAATTATGGGGAGGGTTGGCATAATTATGTGGGGAGCTCAAGAGCTTTCTCCCCACTTAATAGGGAGTTCATGAGGATTCAAACCTCGGGTTGTCTCCACCACCATAACCTCTCAAGGGAGGTTAGGGTCAGTGGTCCCCACCTCCATAACCTCTCATGGGAGGTTTTAGTTTAGGTGGTCCCCACCTGTGAAATATCCACATGAGTTGTTACAACATATAAAATAAAATGTGTGAATATTTTATTTTATTATTTCTACAAAAAACCCAAAAATTAAATTTCACCCTCGACTAACTACCCTCAAGGTGAAAGTATTTTTATGAAAATACCGGTGCTGTGTGTTTGACAGTGCCCTCATATTTCAATTCTACGCACCAGTTCAAAAGTTAGAAAAACTCACTCGCACATTTATTGAATGTACCCGAACAAAAGTTCAGAAATTCATTTTGGAAACTTTGTGCCTTGAAATCACGAGCAGTCAATTTTGGTGGACTTGTAAAATTCCCATATATTTAATCAAAATTCCAGGTCTTTACAGTCTTCTATAATATACATGAATTCTCTAGGACTTCTAAATTCAGAACAATTATTCAATAAGAATATTGTAAATGCTCTTTCAAGAATTTGATAGTCCAGAACATCTCAGTATAGAACTCTATTCAACATTATATTTTTATTGAACCAATTTAAATAACTCAATTATTTCTATATATACCCATTAAAAAATATAATATTTGTCTCTTCAATGCTCTAATCCAACTAAAAATAGTAGAAAACGTCATTCAAACATCTAAAGACATCAGTTTCTAGTAATAAATTTAGAAAATCCAATATTTATGATATTTCATATTTCATTTATTCATAAATTCAACTTATAAATACTTATAAAAACTCTATCCAATGGATAAACATCATAAGGTCAACCAATGATACTTAATCATATTTCATATTTTTAAAACCATACAAACATTGTAACCATAAAACCTTGAACATTAAAAGAAATATTTTTCTGATGATATGCATCCATTTCCTTCAATCCAAAAATCCCTTTTTATAAACTCCAAAATAAATCCTATATGATCATATTAGTATGATAAAAACCATGAAATTTTCTATCCTTCAAAAAAATATTCATGCGGTAAACTTCTATGGTGAAGAAACTACAACCTTCTTCAAATTTTTGGTTGATAAAAAAGATGATATCCCCTATTTTTTTTCATAGATATTCAAGTCTAACAACAAGATTCTCTTCATATTTTTTTTAAATTTTCATCATATAAAAAATATTTAATCATAAATCACAAATAAATAGTCTATAATAAATTAAACATTCGATGATTCATTTCCGATCAGTTGCATTCATCAACATGCATCTGATTAACCACACCTGATCAATGGCTTTTCCTTTCATCAAACTACCTAAAATTCATAGATCTAGTCTTCAGATTAATTATGTGTCAGGTGATTCTAGTTTTGATGACCTGTGTCAAGAAAAATTTAGCTTCATAAAAAACATGAAACTTTATAAATTGTCTCTTCTCTTTCCTTCTCCAAAATCTAACTTTTATAATGAATTACTAATTATTTTTTGGGAATTTAAAATAATAAAAATCATTTTATGAGTCTATTTGGAAAGTCATGTAACTTCCCATCTTACTAAATTTATTACTATATATAATTAACTATCTTTAGAATATTCAAACATTATAACAAAAGAGATGTTTAATGAACTATGTTCGATGAATTGTCTGATAGATCATTCCATAACAAATTTTTCCAAACAAATTCTTTATCTATATTTTGAGAAGCTTCCCAAAAAACAATTTACAAACATCCAGTAACACATCTATCACCTAATTTACAAAAACTTTCATTAATAAAAAGTTAGATGTCACATAAACATAACATTGTTAAAAAAAACATAACAAAGGATATTGAATCTCCCCCTTTCGATATTTTGAAAACTCTGATTAGAAAATTTTCCAACTCACCCGTTTTTAACACTCAGACTTTTTACAACATACCTTTTTGTAACAACTCAAATTTTTTAACATTTAATAAAGCATACCATTTCTTATTAGTGACTATCCTATCACCACACTACATGATAAATTAATATATTCAATATAATTCCTTCCATATATGATAATAAAATTTGTATCCATGCTAGGAAAACCTCTCCAACTCACTTTTAACATTTACTATCATTCTTATTTCTTTCTACCATTCTAGGATAACAATAGATTCAAATTAATTTAAATTAGAAAAGTAATTTTCTACCCATTAAAGGAAAAAAGTGTATATATTTTCCACGTTTTCAATATAATCCAATGTATAGTTTGGGTTTTTTAGGTTTGTTTAGGAAGAGTTCGGTGGAGGATGAACATGAAAGTGAAACCTCAATTCTTAAAATATCACCCGTGAAATTGATTTACTGAATATGTAAAAAAAATTATATTTTGTTGGAATATATACCAACAAAACATCTCAACTAAAAAAATTTATACTTTAGTAAGTGAAACTTTATATCAATATGTTTTTATTGGGAGTGTTGGATATGTTTTTTAGAAAGATAAATTTCAATATGATTATTAGAAAGTATCTTTAATGGTTTTTAAACTTTTACTTTATAATTATAAAGGTAAAATTTCATCCATCACATTATTAGAAAGTATCTTTAATGGTTTTTGGGTTGATTATTAAGTTATTGAAGAAAAATGTGTGAAGTTAAGAATAAATAAAGGGGATATGGTTATTACGGTAGAATTTTTTAATAACTAAATCATATTCAGACTCACATGAAGTAATGTTAATTTTTTAAAGGTTTTTAAATATGTTTGGTTATATATAAATCAGGTTTGAATAGGTATAGATAATAATTTCAAGAATTATCAAATGTTTTTTCAAGATTGGAAAATAGTATCATCCTCGATGAATTTATTTGATTGGTCATTGAGACAAAAACGTGGTATCAATCATTTATATTTAGGTATGAAGATTTAGAAATGAGAGATTGTGTATGATTCATGAAGATCAGTGTATGTGGCATCTAGATTTTTGTATCAATCACTTTAACATCATTTGAGTTGATGTATAATCCATTTAACTAACTATTGTGCATGGGTAATTTAGTTAAAAAAATATGTACGAGAAATTTATTATTCTATATGATCCATATTATTCTATATAAGATTCATCTATACCAGTGTGTGTCAAAAATGTTTCCATATCATTAAACCATGTTAGACATCTACCCAATGTAAGATGAAGAAAAAATGTAAGATTTCAATAATGTAAGATGTTATTCTTATAATATATCATACTTTGTATGAAATCCAGAATTTAAAAGATAATGAAAATTTATAAGATATGAGATTTCTTAAAAATATTCCATATCATATTATATAGGGGGTTTTATAGGATATTATAGTTAATAAGATACATAAACTATTAAAGATACTGATACATATGAGGTACTTGATCAGTGCATAAGATATGCTTGAAAGAAATGCGTTTTTCAAAAGATAATATATCGTACCTTGTAAAAATATGATTTTTTTGAAAATTACTTATTATAAATAAAAAAATAATTCCATATGATAATATTGTAGTTCATTCATGATTTAGACATCACAAAATGGTATTTTGGTTCATGGAAATGGATAAAAGTTTTTAAAAAATGAAGAAATTAATTTCTAGGAAGAAAATGGTAGTACTTATCAAGTAACTACAACTTCATGTTATATATATTTAAGGAGTAGGTGGTGAAATATTTAATTTTAATTTTAAATTAAAACATTCTACTATAATGATGGAAGAAATAAAAACAATGGAGTCTTATATGCATGTTTCATAAAAAACACAATGGGAGGCTTTACTATACATAATTAAATAAAAATGTTTTTAAGAGAGGGAAACATAAGTAAGCTATGAGGTATACATAGATTAAAGATAAGTAACCAATGAAAAAATTTGTTAAATAAGAAAAAAATTATGTTATAAAATTAAAATTCTATATAAGTCCATTTGTTTTGATGTCTTTCTTATTGTTGAAATAAAATATAGTTATCTTTGGAATAGTTAATAAATGACTCACCATAGTTGGGATATTTTTTGTAACATGAGTACAAAGATATTCCCTTCTCGTTATAACCTATATGTAGATACTAGTGGGTTATATGGTCTTAAGTAAATATAGATTATTCAAAGTATTACCTTTTCCTTTTTTAGGGGTTAAACATAGAAATCTCTTGATCCCTTCACGGGTGTGTGTCTGGAAGCAAATCTATTGTCAATTTAATAGGTGTCGATGGTTGTTTTGATAAGGATACTTGAAAAGAATTTAAATCACTAATTTACCCACCCACCCACCCCCACTCGATGATTTAAATTATTTTTTTAGTGCCTTTTAAATATTTCAAAAAATGATTCTTGTTTTATCAAGTTCAATTTTAAAAAATATAGAAATTTATATTTTATTTAAAATTTTGTAATACACGGAGAGAAATATTTATCTAAAATATATACTATTTCTTTTATTATTATTGACTATTTTTTTATTCACTAATTTATATATTATTTATGACAAATCATCCATACATGATTTTCTTTGTAAAAAAATATTCTAATCATGAGGAATTTATCTTTGAATTATATGCTCTGGAAATTCCATATTGGCCATATGATCTTTATACACTATGAATATAGTGTCATGTCAATTAAAATTTTACTTTTCTCACAATCGCATTATAAAAATGTAATAAACATTTTATGTTAATACGACACTATGCATATGAGGATTTATATTTTCAAATAAATATAGTAAATACTTCACAATTTTATTTTACATTGAATCATTTTATTTAATGATTTAAAAGGAAATATTTATAGTAAAAACATTCACATAAAAATGATAAAAATATTTTGAATATTATAGAAAACTTTTTATAAATAATAAATACCTTGGAAGATATTATTTTTGAAAGAAAAAAAATTATTAAACAATTTATTTTTGTCTTGTGATGCATACAAGATGTCATGAAACATTAAAAATTATTTAATTATGTTCAACAGTTATATGTTAAAATTATATGACTATGAATACTTCTATTATACTTTCATATTTTGTTTTCATGAATAAATTTATGATTTTATGTCAATATGATAATAAATCTATTTATAAGAGTAATTTACTTATCAAATAAAATTATATGTGTGAAAATAATAAAAAAATTATTTCACTATATTTTATAGACACATTTTTCTTGTAAATTATTATTCATTAAAATATATTATATTACATGAACTAATAATAAATGATTATTATCTTTAAAATATTAGTAACAATCATTTATTGATACATTACTAACATAACAAAATGAATATATGAATATAAAAAATTAGTTATAAAATCACACTTTCGATACAAGGGATAACTAATTTATAATTATTTCATAAATTTTCATTACTATAGTTTTTAAAATATAGATAAATTGAATTTTCATATCCCAAAAAACAAAAATATTATTTCAAATTTTCATATATAATTTGTGGTAAAAATATTTGAATAAATGTATTGAAATTTTTGGATGTTACACAATGTGTGATACCATAAATTATTAATGATATATTATAAAATATTTAAGCATAATGTTATAGGGAAACTATTTTAGAGTGGGTATCATTAAATTATATCTTTATTTTGGAGAGTGAAGATTTTGGTAGTCTTGGTGATATACTTCTTGGTATAGCTGGACTCCAAGATTGTGACTTATATATTAAAAAGGTACCTATTGGAATTGTGAGAATTCACTAAGAGGGGGTGGGGCGAATCTTTGAATTCACTTACTTTTAAAATTTTCAATTAAATATACTTGAACACCTATTGAAATTGAATGAAATTATTGTTATATATAAACTACACACACATGAAGAGATAAACATGGGTTACATAACATATTTTTACATGGATCACTATTCAAAAACATGTAGTTATATCCATGACAGGATTTGGTAAAACGTATGATCACATATTGCTCTATAATCATCATGTGGATTATAAGATGCCATGAAATATCCATGAACTCAATATAAAAATTGATCCTACTAACCAGTGTAATTTACTACCTCACAAAAAAAAGATATATAATATGAGATATAAATAATAATAGTGAATTAAACAAACATATACAAACATGAAATTATTTTTATTCTTTGTTTATCATTTTACTCTTCTGATTCTTTCTATTACTCTACTTTTTCCTCCCAAATTCATTTTACTTTAATGGTAGTAGGCTACAGAATTTTATATCCAAATTAATGTGTCTCAATTCCTCCTCAACTAACCACAATTCTTCTCTAACCATTAGATCTATCTAGGCATTTTATTCAAACTGGGATATTATTAAAAGTTTTAATATATTGAGTCGATGTATCCCTTGAATAAATATGTGGGCCTCATCATTAAAAAAAATTATATATTATAGAAGAAATCATATAATTATCCCATATATTACAACATGATTACTAATATCTTAACATAACCAAAATAATCATAGTAAAATCATTTATTTGTCCTTAAATATCTCAAAAAACTATATCTTTTACTTTGGAATGAGCATCTACCGTATATAATGATAATGTACAGCTTTAATTAAATATATGTACTTAATTCTCATGGAAATATCACTATGGAATGACTATATTCTATATGGAATAATATAATATTTCAAGTCAGAAAAAATCTTCCTCTATCCACTCAAATTTCTCTATATGATGGAATTGTTTCATTAATATTCCTATAATGAGGTAACATTACATTATCTAAAAAATGAGAACATGAAAAATAATGGACTCTAGATTATGAAATAAAATTACTTATTAAATTAACAACTCTAAAACATCATTATATTTAATACATAAATCACAATTTGAGAAATACGTTTATGGTTTGATTTTATATGTTTTATCCCATATTACATCTTGATTTATATCCTTACAATGTGATCTACTTTTAAATAGTATAACATTACCATAAATCCACATTATTAGTTTTAATATCCTTTATGAAATTAAAAAAAAATTAAACATCTTTACCACACATAAATTAACTTTCTTCTTGTGGGTTTCAATGTGTTTAATCTGTTGAATTATTATTTCTCTATATTTACATAAAGGACACCACTTTTCATATCAAATTCACTTTTTAATACCTTCAAAAAAATACTCTAATTTTTTTAATAGAAGTTCTTAGGTATTAATCTCCTTTAGGTAAGTAAAACTTCAAAAATAGCATAGTCTTAATAATTTTTTCTGTGGATTTTTTTATCAACCATAAAATTAAAAAAACACCATATACATTTACTTTTTGTCAACCATTAAACCTAAAACTACATTTCAACTTAGTTATGAATCACCATTCAATCATTCATAGCTAGTATGAGTGATCTTACTATAGGAAACATGAACTATAGCAAATAATCCAATTGTTTTATATTAGGTTAATCCACCAAAACTTCTCATATCATTGTTTGTTTTAAAAATATACATCCCTATGTATTCCAAAAAAACCATCACCAACAAATGATCAAGAAAGGAGATAGAAATTTTTATAAACATCATCAAAACACACATAATAAATTCATACCTTTCCCCTTTTGAAGACCCCACCAAATATATTCTACCCTTAAAAAATATTATTGTTTTATTTTATGTTTCATGAATCCCAATTTGTAACAAAATTGAAATATAATTATATAATTTATAAAATCACCATTTATTTTACTTGAATATATTATGTTTGAACTCTCACCTTTACCCACATTTTCTGAAGTGAATCTGTGGGAGACTATTTAGTGAATAAACCCACTATTTTTTATATTATTGAAATTAATCATAGATTAAATTCATATTAAAATAGATTGGTAAGCCAAATTTATATATTTATTGATTGTAATTTGATTAGAACATCTCATGAGTAGTGATAACATCACATCAACATTGAAACATTCCAATTAAGTCATTATCCACAAGAAGTGGGTTATTACTTGAGTTTTAAAAACATACCACTCTTTGATTATATTAAAGGTAACAAAACTTTTATTCTCTATGATCCATGTGAAACACTTATATACAAGAAATAAGTCCCCATTTTATATTGAAATTCTATTATACCACCCTGAAAATTTAATAGAACACTATGTTCAATAGCATATATAATATACAACACCGAGCATAAAAGAACCAAAAAATATTATTATGATCATTATAACATAGCCTTTGAATTGGTGGGTATGAATATAAGTAACCTTATTATTAAAATATATATCTTTCATAAAAAATAATAATTTCTTGGTAAATTATTAAGGAATAAGCGCTCAATTTTTAGAAGATTAATTATATTTTTAAAATAGATTTTTATATATAAAGGATTTTATTGAGTGAATATTATAATTAAATTTAGTAAATTTTATAAATTTTATTTTATAAAAATAGTATAATTTTTAAAATAAAAATATCAATATTACCATAAGGATATTTTTTTAGGTTATTTTTAAAAGGATGATTTTATAGTGAATAATGAATAATACTGATATTTTTTTAAAACTCTTGTTTGATTCAAACTTGTAAAAAGTACTAATTTGTTCTAAAATAGTTTAAAATTAAATTTATTTATCTTATATTTTTAATAATCCAAATAAATTAATTAGAATCAATTTTATGATTGAATTTGGTGTAAAATCTGTTATATAATTAAAAACATTTTTCTGAATAATTGTTCTTCATTACGTTTTGCATTTTTTTATTAAATTGATTTCTAAAACGTATAAGATTTTAATGTTTAAATATTTTTCAAATATTTTTTAAAAATAGTTAAAAATTTAGTAATTAGGTCTATTTTAATTTTTTCATTATCAATTACAACCTTATTAAATATTCTCCCTCTAGAAAGTTAAAATAAGGTAATTAAAGTTAAAAATAATATGATAAGGAATATTAATGAAAATAACACTTTCATTTATCCTAATGAATGATTTTAATTAAAAATTTTCCACTTTATTATAAAATAGGTGGGTAATTTTTGGAATTTTAATTTTAATTTTACCTTTATATTAATTTAAGGGGAGTTGAAATACAGAATGTCACCCCCTAGAAATTAGTATCTCTAAAATTTTATACTAAAAGATAATAAGAAGATATAGTCTGTTAAAAATGTTTTTTGAAAGATAAATAAATTTTTTATCATGGAAATTTATTTATAAATTTTTAGTGACTTAATAATTACCTTAAATGATTATGAAACTCAGACAAAGTATTTATTCAATTAATATAAAAATGAAACAAATAATTTTAAAAATATTTAAATTAGGAAAATTAGAATGAATTATAGTGTTACGTGAATTTTATAAATTAATAAATCATATTTTAATTTTTTTAAGGTTTTAGATTCAAATTATATTATTTTCATGTTGTTTTCAAAGTAAAATTATGTGAATATTCTTAAAATTACATTTATAGTATTTTCGAATAAAAATATTTTAATAATTCATTTAAGAATAATAAATTTTTTAAATAGGTGATATATGATTAGAAAAGGTCTAAAATTTCATCCATTGACCATTTATGATATAATTATATTCTTATAAGTTCATTTGTTATCTTTTATTCTTAAAAATTCATTGCCACAGTTGAGATTAAAATTGGTTAACCAAAGGGTTAAACCGAACGACAATGTTACAAATAACACAATAAAAGTGTAAATTTTAATTTTTTTTGACGATATATAAACCCTAAAATCTTATTATTTGAATATATATCCATTTTTAATACCTTTATTTGATAATGTATTAAATTTATATTAATCTTTAAAGTAATTACATGTGTGTAATTTTCCTCCCTTAAAACAGGTCATCACTTCTCACTTTTATTTAAACAATGTTTATCCATGTAACATGACTAAAACATTTCCATTTAATTTATAAATATATTTATCTATGTTATATGGGTACTATTATTCCCAAAATACCAACCCTCGGCTATTAAATTGGAGATTTAAAGAAATACTACCAAAGAAGAGATAACGATCTTTACCAAATCATTCAAATTTATTTCTTCTTTTAATTCCACTAAATATATTTTACCTATAATAAAATAAAAAATATGTTAAAATAAATATAAATAAATTTTATTACGATTATATAAAATTCATTTTTACTTATTTTTATCCTAAATAAAATAAAAACATCGCTAGTGTGTACGCAAGACATACCATCTAGCGGTGTATTTTTTTCACTAACATCTTTTAGGGATGGTTATTTTGGTGGGTTTAATGTTTGAATATAATATTTGTGAAAAAATTATTCATTTTTAAATATAATATAAATGTAACATCTCAATCCTGAACAGCCACCCGAATAGTGTTAAACGGGTTGGGTGTTACTCCCTTAGGTGCACCTCCCTAGACGCCAATGGCTGCCTACTATCAGCGAGGGTCTGATTTGTATAGTGGGAGGGCTATCACCTCTCAGAGTAAAATAATGTTACTTTCCTGATAAATAATATATAACATCTAGTGGAAATAAATGACTCAGAATACTTTAACTAGACCTATAGAGCGGAAGCACAAACAATAGCAGATAAACAACGGATGCAAAGTAGAAACAATGGTAGCAGAAGGTAAACACAACAGCATGTTGAAAGCTCTTATAAAAACTACTAGAATAGACCAATCAAGAATTCATATCAAGTCAACATATACAGGGGTGCCAATGGATAACCAATAGTTTCTATAATAAACAATGTAAGTATGCTGATACAATAAAGAAATCATAATAATATAAACTCCAACTAGGCATGGCCTTGAGCAGGAGATGCCTCGGCTCTCTCTGAGTCCTCTCTCTCTAGAGAGCCTCTCCTCCTTAGTTAAATAATGGATGTCAGTTGAAAAATCTAGGAGAAGAAATTTTCTTAGTCTCCGAGAGTGTCACAATCCAAAACAGGGGAAGAAGAAGATCTTTATTGAAATTAGACGCGACTCTCTCCCATGTAATCTAATAAAAATAAAAGTACATGGAATTTATGAAATACTGCACATTGTGTAGTAGCTTTTTCTGTACTCTGACTGAAGCGTAGGTAGCCACACTGCATGGATGTGCCAGATAGGTCAACACACGGCTATGATGTAGCCGGTAAGTGGAAGGAAGATACATGTCATGTCAAGTAACACTACACGCCGTGTAGTATGAAATTCTAACAAGATCGTCACACAACATGTACTTGGTCATCACACTGATAGTACATGCCTAACCCACACACGGCGTGTACATTGAAGTACACAACATGTAATCTGGAAATTTCTAGAACTTCCAAGATTTTCCCAATTTTGTCAAAGACAAGTCAAAAATTTAAACAAGCTTGGGATTTTGACCTATTCTAAAAACCCAGGTTCTTACAATAAAATCTACCTTCATACCTTACAATTCATTAAAAAATTATAGAATCACTCATGCATATGTGTGGACGACCACCACCCGAAAGCAATGTGATTTTTTTTCCATTTTATTTGAATGATAATAAATATTTATTTAACTAATATTTATTATATAAATGATACAATAATGATTACTTAATGGTGAATTATTATTTACCATTATATCAATATATCCATCAAAAAGTAAAAACTACATTCATGTGTACGTATGACCTACTGTCTCCATCAACGGTGAAATTAATATTTCAATATCTACCCTCTTATTGATGGAAAAAAATAAATCTATATGCATAATAAATATATATTATGTAAAAAATGATTAAAATAATTTATATGACTTAACCAAGATCAAATTACAAGGAATGGAATTACCGAACATAAATTGTCATAAAAAAACAAAATGGTTTACACCCTAAAAGAATGATTTAAATAAAGATTTATTAATAAATTAGTGTTGAAATGTTATAATAGGGTCATATGTGACATCATAAGTATGTTAATGATTCTGGTATAGATGTATAATAAATTTTAAATATTATATTTGAGGTTATAGTTTCTTCTAATCAAGTCAAACTTAATGTAATGGGATTTCTCATCTCACTTTTATCTTTATGGGACATACACCATAATCACCAACTTTTTTATGGTGTATATACTACCCATTAATGTATTATATGATTATTTTCATTAAAAATATTAGTATTTTTAAATCCATATACGTTTCTATATTTCATTATGTCTTGATTCAATATTTACCAAAGCGGTAATGATTATTTTTCTCAATATTGCTTCATTGAATCTTTTTTAATAATATAAACCTATTTATGTTTATGAGGTGTATATACTATCCCTTTGACATGTAATATAATGGTTATAATTATTTTAATGATATGATAGTTTTAATTTTATGTTATTATATCATGGATCTTATTATTCAATAATTTCCAAAGTGGAAAGAGATTTTTGTTATAGTCTCATTGTTTACTAGGATAGTTTAGGTTTGAGTTTCAAGTGAAGAAATTTCATAATAAACCTCTCAATACAATCATGAATTTTAGTCTAATATAGTTATTTTTTGGATGTTATATTTTATCTTTTAATTTTACTCACTTTAATAACCCAAGAGACTGAAATAAATGTTTAAGGAAAATTAACTTTATTTCTCTCTATGGTCGAAAATCATTTCTCTTCCATGTCAATGTTTTCACTAAACTATTTTTAAAAATGTTTTAATATTAACATATGATTATTTAAATTCATTTTTACACATGAATTAATTTTTATAAAAACGTTTCAAAGGAACCATCTTAATATAAATAAGGTAATTTTGACTTTTTAATAACTATGTGAAAATAAATGTTTTTTAATATAATTTGTATGAATAACATTTCCCACCATAATGACCACTCATTTCTATGAAGATTACATTAATTGTTTCCCTGATAATTTTAAAATAAAATATTTTCCAAAATATTTTGAAATGATTTAACTAAGTTATTTCAAAATAAAAATGGTATTTTCTTTAAAACACATTCTAGTGAACTTTTAAAAAATAATATATGATAAAATCATTTTATTTTAATTATGATTTTCTCAGGATATAATCTAATTGTATCATCCTTATTATATATTTATAAGTTTTATGATATTAATGATGAGATATTTTTGAAACCTTTTTTTCAATGGTTATGATATGATGATATAATGAATTTTTTGAAATCCTATGCCACATATATTTATGGTCTTCATTATGTAGTCATCCAATTAATTGGGTACTGTTTTATATCATATGAGTTAACTACGTAAAAAAAGTCAATTTACTTGATGTACTGTAGTAAACAATGTGAAATAAGAAAATATGCATAGTCCACTATGGGAAATATGTAGGGATACATGATCTATTATTATAAGGTAAATAATTGTTTAGGCCTAATCCACAATGATTTGATGGTCTATATAGTTAACCTTGACATATGAAAATTTTTCTATACTTATGATGGTGCCACACTTTCATGACATTAACATATATATAATGATTGATTTATGATGATTTCTCACACCAATGATTCATGTATTTTGAAATGATATTTTTTTATGATTCATGTTTAATATCCATGATAAATTTGTGAATGAAAATTGTAATTTTTTTCCATGATCTCAAACCCTTATGCATATATTATTCTTTTATATGACCGTCGAGTGATATATCCCATGTTTACTATTATTGATAATATGATCAAAATCATTCTTATGTTTCAAATCCATGTGTTGTGAAGAATGTATTAGGTAGGTTCTTTATTTAAATAGTACTATATGGGATGATCTTTATGGGAGATTTTGAAGATATTTAATTAAATAATAAAATGTATATCATGTCTTCAAATACACTAAACCTTTATGGTCCTTGTGTGTGTATTTATGAAATGGATTTAATATTAATTTAAATTTTTTAATATTTATGTAAGAAATGCACATTTCATTATATTTATCATCTATATTTCAATCCTAATCAAAAACAACATATACATAGAAATTGATCCATAATTTATTATTTTAATTTAAACCAAAATTCTATATTCCATTTATGTATCTAGGAAAAATTTCATCGTCCACCACATGTCTTTCTATTAGTTAACTTATAAATATGGAACAAAGTGAAATGGTATATAGAGGATGTATTCATTAAGAATTATGAGAGAGAAATATCAAAATATGTGTCATGAAATCTCATTAATCAACTTTCTTCCATATTTATCATTTAATATCATTATTCCCAATTAAAATATGATAGAAAAATTAGTTTAACTCTATATTAAAAATTCTTTAAAATTTACCAAGATTACTTCTCTAAAGAGAGGGAAATGTGATCATTCTCTTGAGAAATTTACAAACATAATAAATACTTTATATCTAAAATAATGTTCATCTCAAATAACATCTTAATTTTTTATCAAAACTCATCCCATCTAAAAAATTAATTTAAAAAAATATTAAATTTATATATATTAACTATTAAATATACTAACTTATCTTCTTTTATAAAGAGGTGTCTATACATTATTTCCTTCACCAATTTCAATAACTATAATAAAGTATCTAACATGGAATAATATGATATTGGGAAATTTGTTTAACCAATGTACAACCAAATTTAACTTGAAAACATATATTTATTTTATCCATGTGAGAATCTATATGGGGAATAAACATAATCTTCATTTTCTAACTATCTATTGAGTAATAATGATTTGGAATCTATTTTAAATATCTTAAAACTTATTTTTAAAACAATAAAAATAATAACCCTAATAGTTTCCTACCTTGTAATCAATGTGATGGTCTCCACAAAGATAAATTTCTACCCCTGTGAGTATCCTTTTTACACATGTCTTTTTTTATAATCACATATAAGTTTTAATTATTATTGTTACAGAATACCCACTTTTTTTGATAAGATACTTGTTTAATGAATTGCAAACTAACTCCCATGTACAATTGTTTTCAATTTGATCCAACTCATTTTTCATATCACTTATCCAATATTAGTGCTCCAAAGACTAGTCAACATATCATGGTTGAACATGAGATAATATGAGTATTTTTTTATTTTTCTCCAAGTTATATTTTTAAAATTGGATATCCTTAATGTATAATAGGTGTGATGTTTAAATGTACCCATTATTGTGTGAATAATTGACAACAATCCATTTTTAAGTATAGAATAACCAATATATTTCTCTATTTAGAATCTTCACATAATAAAAATTATTTCCTTTTGTAATCCTGTTCATATTTCATTGACCAATGTTCCCATATCTTCGATGTCACAACTAATTTTCACTCTTCAAGATCAAGAAACTTGAATTAATAACAACACCTTATTGAAACATTTTTCTCCATGTTAACTTTAATTTTATCAATATAAAAAAAATCTATCGTAATTTTAAAAATAAATTTAACTTTATAAAAACTAATTTATTGTATTTATCAAAAAGTTAAGATTCCCATAATATATTGTACTTCAGTCTTTCCCCAAATAAAGTATTCTAGGACTTAATCATGTTATCTCCAATAACAATTTAGCTGAATCCTCTAATCTGGGGTGGCCCATGATTTCCAAATGTAAAAAATTATTTCATTCACTTATAAACATATTTTATTTTGAAATCTCTTGTCATATGTGAGGAAAATACACTATTCAAGAGCTATAGAAATTCTTAATGAGATTCATTGAGTTATACTTCAATAAATAATTTTTTATCCTTTCCATTAACTTTCTTCTTATAATAATTTTGAGTATTTCATTTTCCTACCCAATTAGGATGGTATTATACTGACATATTCTTCAATAAGTTTTATTTTTTGGTCTCTCCTTCAAAATACTTCTTTTAATTATTTATTTTTGATTTCAACCTCCCGTATATAATTTTTAGTGTATTTATGTACTTTAATTCCTTGAGTGGGTAAAATATCCCTTAAAATATGACTTACATAAATATAAGATTTTAAAAATATTATAAATTGAACCCAAAAATCTTAATATATTCCAAAATACTATCCAATATTAGTAGTGGAAATGAAACAGGTAATTTTATTTGAAAATTATTATTGTCCCAAAGAATACCTATGCCATTCATTTATTTTCTAATCATCTGTATTTTCTATTTTTTTAGTGTAAAATTATGGTAGACACATGAAATGTTATTTTTTATCCCATTCTTGTTTAATAAAAATTGTATGTCCCCATTTATAGAAAATTTATCTTTAATGTTATTTTTCTTAGAATATCCAAATTTCAATGCAGTGTTATTTATATCCACAATATTGAAATTCAACACTTGTTCCACTAAATCAATATATTCAATTTCCATCCATGACCTTTATCTAAAATCATTAATATAATTTTAAAATTTGGGATTATAGTTTTTAAATTTATTCTCTTCTTGTATCATTTTTTTGACTAATTTATAACTCCGTCAATTTTTGTTTATCCTTATATTCTATTTCTTCAAAAAATTGTTTTCTTCAAAATGATAATTCTTTATGTTTTATAATTAATTAATCGTCTGTGATTTCTTTTCATTATATGATTATTCTTTTTCACATGATGATTTATATCATTAATTTATATTTTTATTTTAAATCTCTAATTTTAATTCCATTCAAAGGCATTCCTTGAGTTACAACATAAAAATAATTATATTATATTATCTTCCTCACTTCGTTCATTTCAGATCCCATCACTATTGAACACTTAACCATTCACATTTATAGTTTTTTTTCATAAACTCCACTAGAAGTATTATATTCTTCTTGGTCCCTACTATTACCATTGTCCAGAATCAAAGATAATATGTTTTTATTTTTTGTTATAAAAAAATACCTACATTTTCATTTTGATTAAAAATTCAGATTGTTGAATTTTAACGAATTTGTATAAGAGGAAATGTTGGGTCTCTCATTTACATGTTCAAAATCATCATATTGTTTTATTATTGGAAAATTTACTACTATGATTCCAATATCTCCACAATTGAATATTTTCAGTGGTATATTTCCCTCGAAACATTCCATTTATTGTTTTTAAAGGTTGGGCATGAAGCCTCATTTTATTATTAAAGCAATGCAAAGGCCTCTTTTAGCTGTGTAGAGGGAGACCCATTACACAGACTGAAGGCCCATTGGTCTTATACCCCATTACATAGCTCATAGGCCCAAATTTTTGACCCAATGCCCATTCAGTGAATAGTAACATGTTTGCTATAGTACCTGAACATTACCGTGGCTGCTACAGTGCCCCACCGCCACTACAGTACCCACCGATCTACAGTACCGCCACGGCTATAGTATCACTACAATTCTACTACAGTTCTTATGCCCAATTTATTTTAAAACCCTATATTTCATGTAGAATAATGGAGTTCTTACCACTAAGCCCAACCCCATCTATAGAAACATTCCTTTTATTTTTCGCTCACTACATGAAATAAATTACATGAGTTTGATCACTTCCATTTCAACATCCTCTTCTTTTTTGGAAATAACTTCTTCAAGAAAAACATATTTCTTCATCTTATATTTATATATATATAGATGATATTTTGTAATCATCATTAATCATATTACTGAAAACCATAAATTTACTCATTTTAAAAGAAATTAATGTGTTATGTAATCCATGCAATGGAATATTACTTTGATCATAGTATTTTATTACTAAAAACTATTCATGAAATATATCTTGTAATATTTTTTGAATATTTTTAACAACTATTAATTCTTTTTGAAACTTATAAAAACCTTATATTTTTCTAAAAAATTCATTAATTTTAGTGGATAATTTATCCAATGTTTCACTATTAATATTCATTATATCATCATATTCCAATATATAATCATGTACTATGTCTTTCTCCAAATTTTCATTACCATAATAAATATTTTCCAATAAATACCAAATTACTTTCTCTTTTATAATCTCTTTAATGTTATGAAACTACTTTTTTGAAATATATTACCAAATGGAATTCTAGGAATGACCATCATTCTCTAATTTTTTTATCAATAACTATTATCTTTGCACCATCTTTACGAGGTTTAAATCCATCAGTAATTGAATATAAAATATCTAGACAAATAGAAAAATATATGGAAATATTAAATCCTTCCAAATATAATATCAATATCAATTTAAATTGGGAATCCCCTATTGTTAAAATAATTAATGTGATCCATATTTAGAACATAAATTCAAAACACAAAACATAAAACATAGAGGAAAATCTATTCTCTCTAAACTTTAGTCAGTTAATTGTTTTCAAATGGAACATGGATGCCTTAATAACACATAAATAGAGACCCACATTACTAGGGATAAATATTGTAAAATATATGATGGTTGAATCAGTGAATTCACCGCCATTTATTATTTTTCCTTTAAAAAATCAGTGACACGTATTATATTTATCATCAAGATAATTTCAAATGAACTATAAAAATTTCAAAGAATAAAATATTTTTTCAATGTTGACTACTCAAAATGAGAAGTTACATACTTTGGATAATACAATAAAACCATTGATAAAAATTATACTAGAATCAAAATGTGTATTATAAATGATTATGAATTATAATTGAACTCTTGATACACACAGAATCACCCAAAATTTGTAAGTTTATCTCACAAAAATAATGTTATATAATTTGTGGTAGAAACATCAATAGAGACATTACCATACATAGACCGCCATTAAAGTATTGTTTTTATTTATACCTCTTTATATTAATCTTATTATTATTCATCTTCAACCAATTATTTCTCTTAAATTCACTATACTTTCACAAAAACAAGACTCTTACTCTATCTATCTCTATCTATACTACCAGTCTAAATTCTAGATCCAAATTATTATGATAAACATTCATTTCAACAACTCCAAATTCTTTTCTATTCGTCTAATCTATCTAAGCCTTTAATATAACATTGGATATGATTTATGAGGTTAATGTATTGATTTAATGTATCCCTTGAAGAACCAAGTGGGACACATCAATAAACAATGTGAATTCTATATTTTCTTATAAATATCACCCCGATATTGTATATTACAGTATGATTCCTATATCATGTTATATCCAAACTAGTCATCATGTTGTTATCCAGTTTTCCTTCAAATTCTCAAAAAATATTCTTCCACTTATACATGACTATATCTTCTACAATGTAATCATTTTAACCATAAATTTGAGAGATACACTTAATTCTCATGGAATGATCACCATGATGTTAGCATATTATCTATAGAATAAACTAATTACTTGTGGATTAATATCTATTTCCTAACCCATTATAATTACATCATCAAGTTTTATTGTGTCTTGAATATTCCTTTCACATTGTAATATGTCCTCTCAAAATTGTGAGAATATAAAAATTCATAGCCTCTACATTACCACATGATTTCATGTCATAAAGAACCATATGAAAAAAATTATTAGATTCATCATATTCCATTGTTTCATGATTTAATTGTTCATACAACATTTCAAGACATGATTAAAATCATTTAGGGGTGGTCTGATTTTCATGGGTTAAAAATTTACCTAACCCGTCCCCACTTAACCTCACTCGAATCAAAGAAGATTAATATTGTAACACAATCGAATACTACTAATTAGAAATGGTTAGAAATAAATAATAAGTTATTATCAATAACAATTTCATGATATTTCACCCTCATAAGACACACTCCCCTCTTCCCAGTATTTATTATAATTTTGGCCTTTGGTATTTCTACCCAAATCCTTACAAACTGGAAAGTAAAATAACACATGGAGGATATATAATCAATTCTAACTAGAATCACATGATGCATGTAAAATTGTTTTTCCAAAATAAATAGTTATAAATCCCATCCAAATTCATGTGGAATTAAACTAAACAATATGTTATATTAGGATAATAAAATTAAACACTTCAAAAGGGAATCACTAACTCTTCCAAGCCCCCCTGAGAAACTCCATGATTCATAATACAAACTAGAACACCTCCCCCACTATAGATCTTGAGTGATGGATATGAACCACTTCTAGAAAAGAATAATTCCATAAACTTACCTCTGGCATTCTATATTAGAATTTTCTTTTTGACTTACTGGTTTTATAGGGGTGAGTGAAAAACTATATATGATTTCTTTAATTCCCCTCATACTCCCCAAATATATTAAAAATAGAAAATATAAAATGAATTTTTAGAAAAAATGTCCCAAACCTAACATTATTATAATAGACTCAAAAACCATGTAAGCATGAACATTATAAATTAACCATTAATTTGTGAAATCCAAAATAAACCATATATGTATCAATAAAAACTATGATTTCCAAAGTTCCATGCCAAATCAAGAATAATCACCAAATCAAACACCAACCCTCACACTCATGTAGACAACCAATAACCGAGGAATCCCTTAGACTATAAGTCACCATCAAAATTTTATATATCCTAATTATAAGAGGAAAAACTACTTCCAAACATCATCTTGTTATTACCTACAAGCTTGCCACACCCAAGTGTGATTTTCAACATAATGACCTCCCCAATACTAGAATGTCCTCATACTGCATTAAGAGTTTATCATTTCTCATATCGAATCCCTCATCAAATAAAACAAACCACAATATTAATCCAACCCAACCAATATAACTAAATTAACAGAATCTCAATGAAACCATTTTTTAATTTAAAACAATAATAATTTCAATACATACATTATCAAAATTAATAAACAACTAGAAACACATTTCCATATTACATCCTATAATTTACCCTTTTCACCTAAAGTAACCATTTTCCAGTCAATTAACACACACCCAAAAATCTCCATTTTGTGCATGCTTAGAATAACACAAAACATTTTCTTTTATTTTTATTACAAAATTATTTTTTAAACTATGTATTTTTTCGAAAAAAAAATAAACCAAATAAATTCTATATCAAATATATAGGAATTACATTGACATAGAATACATGATATACCACAAATGTTGATCTGTGATATACTATAAAGTCATTACCTAAAAACTAGGATCCTAGACTCTTTAAAGATTATGAAATACCTAACAACAAAAACCAAAAATAAATCAATGTATTCGTACTAAAATGTTTAAAATCTACCTATTAAGAGGTTCCAACAAAAGAAATAAATAATGAGAGGAGATGATAGGATCCAAAGGGATCTACTGTAAAACCACACACCAAATCCACCATGAATCCTGTGAGGTGAATCTAAAGGAAGAGGAACACACAAAATCAACATATCTATTGTGATACTTGAGTGGGGGGAGGAAGTGAATGCCCCAAAATAATGCTTAAAATGGAATTTAATGGGAGGTTTTAAGTTATTTCACATCCTAACGGTATTTTACAAAGAGACAACATAGATCCCCACTTCCATTAAAATTACCCCTATAGAGGATCATGCTACACTATCTCAAGTGATTATGTAGATTATTTTATCACCCCATAATCCCTTTTTATAGTCCCACATGTGAATTATGAATGGTCCCAATGATATTTTCATGGGTTTAAGAAGCTCAAAAGTACCCCCAATCCTCCAAATTTCATCCCAAAATCTCTCAAACATCAAAATATAAAAAATTAATCTTACATGCAACAACTGTGGCCAAAAAACACTTCCCACCATATAACTTCCCAACCATGGGAAGTCAGATTGCATCCTTGTGGGTGAATAACATGGTCCACTATTAATGCATCAAGACTTTTATACCCTTTTCTCTTCATGTGATTTATAATATTTCTAAATAACTCACACCAATGAGACAATTCTACCCCATAAAACCATCTTTTGGAATCCAAAATATGAATTGGTTTCCAACCATGAGATTTAAGTGGGTCTTAGTTGGACAGATCCCATCTAATGATGATTGAAAAAACATACATGTATATCCCCAACTAAGATCAGTTAGACAAGTAATCAAAGGTAACATCTAATAGATATTTTATATCTCCATTGAACCAAATAAACTTTAAGTTTTCCTAGTTTTAACATTCCCTTCATTGAGTACATGAAACATTCATTCTCTCACCCTAACAACAACTTTTAAACATAATTTTAGAGACAAAGAAGGCTGAATTTTACCCATAGAAGTCACTAAATTTCTTTGATAACTAAACATTATTTCATTAGACTATTTCTTTTTGAAAACTACCCTATCATTGCATGTTTAGTATTCGATATCCCCATTTATTAATTACCTATTTATCCCTTCACATATAATAATTTCTTAATATCCTATAAAACTACACACAAGTACAAACTTTCCACATACAAAAAAAAATCCTTTAATATTCTTGGTTAATAAAATAGCATGGTTTTGACACAATATCATACCCAAATTGTGCTATAAGGAATAAATCCTACTAAAAATGCATCCAACACTTGGTATGATGTAAAATTGATACATAAAATGAATTTTGAACCTTTAAACAGGAACCACCAATTCTCACATAATTAGAGATAAATGAACCTGAAAATTCCTTAACATTACATCATCTCAATATGTCATGATGGAAACTGAATACCATATAAATGAAATGTAGTTATTCAATGTTCTCACCAAAAAATATAGTAACTAATCTTATTCATAAGTCTCATTTATAATCCCATTGAAAATATTGGGAAATTGAATATTAGATCATGAATATATTATCTCACCTTTAAATCAATCTATATCCAACCATCACACCCTCAATATACTGGTATACACATACAACCTAGGTGCTTATATCAATTGAGTATTTCCATTTTGTGCTACTTTATCATCATTAATACACTGATTGTATTCTCTGGCACCAAACCAAAACCCGGATTATGGACTACTCAATCCAAAAGTGATAGGTAGTGAAGGTCATCACCATCATTCTATAATATCTATGGAAAACACTCATTCAATTATGTTACTGATGGTTTTGGGGCAACAAAAGAGTTGGTTCAGAGAATGACCGTATTGGGTTTTATCAGGTCTGATGGATTATTCTGATATTGTGAAAGAGAAGAATGTATAAATAATGAAATTTTTGAAATCATATATTTATATATGTAATCCTAGAATCCAATGAGAGGATAATATGAATGTTATGTTTGTAATTAATTTAATTCTGATCTAATGGAATTATACTTCATGTTAGGATCATTATTAAAATGTTTTTTTATCATCATAAAATTCCTTTTTAGATTACATTCATTATGTAGGTAGAATCACTGTGCATAATCCCTCTAGCAGTGATCCACACTTGATCTTTTGATCTTCATGAAACAAAAATAGAATGTTGAGTTCTAGAGAAGTGTATCTGTCACTTTTTGTTTTCGTTCTTCATTGACTCTAGATCCCTCGGTCGGGAAGAAATCACTCATGGAGTTATTTTTTTAGGAGGAAGAAAGAAGGATGAATCTAAGAGAGAAATCCATTGTGTGTAATGATTCTCAAATATCAAATAATCCTATACAATATATGTACCTATCTATTTATAGAGTCATAGTTTTGCTAAAAATATAACTTAACATCTCAATGGTACTTTAATGACATAATAAACCTCCTGAAACCCAATTCCATATAATAATAAGGATGTTATTATTATTTAATGGTGCACAATATCTGGAATAATTATAATTATTATTTCAACAGTATGAAATTAATATTTATCACCATAAATGATCAGGGTCACATAATCCTGCCCAATATTTATTACATATCGAAATAATTAAATAATTAATTATTTTTTCATAAATAATTATTTTATTCAAAATTTGGTTAATTAATATTTATTACATATTTAATAATTAAAATAAATATTATATTCATAGTCTTAAGAATAAATATTTATTTAATATTTATGAAATCAATAAAACATTCTTAATATTATTCCTTAGCCTTGAGAATAATATTTATATAATAAATAAATTACTATAGAATTTAATCAAGATCAAGGGAATTAGTAAGTATGTGATCCTACAGTATTCTTTTTTGTTGGAATTAAGTGTTCTTTCATAAATGCCAATATTAATATCTAGAAAAAAGTCAAGGAACCCAAGAAAATAATTGAATGTCTATATGTTGATAACTATATATGTGCGTTTACAGTATATCATAATCCCTTTTACATAATATCCCATCAAACAGGTTGCACATCCATGTAATCAACCTATATGCTCGATACATCTTTCAATCACTATCTATACTAAAATCATCATTACATCATGGGAATGGAATTTAATTTAGGGGTTTTATCTCTATCAACTGGCTAAGATATCAACTTCTATAAAGATAGAAATGAAAAATCCTTCCTCATCTTATCCATTATATAAATATCACTCGTGACACACCCAACATACCCAAATTCTCTATGAACCATAATCTTCGTGTTTTATGACAATACATATAATTGTTCAAGTCATGATATTCATTATTGATAATCATAAATTTTAAGGAACAATACTCATTTTTCATAGATGGGAATATCTAATAAAATGTAAACACGTATAATTCATATAGGTGGGTATGTTCTCATAATCTTATTTCATATAGATTACCAAGTGTGAACATTACACAAAGAAGTATCATATTTTAATGAGTACTCAAACCTAATAGTAAATATTCTTTGTGTCCCATAATATTATTTTAACTAACTATATAACTACATTTATAAACATAATCAATGCATTTCAAGGTTCTAAATAGAGAACTAAATAACTATGACCATATCAATATGACATATATTCTTTGACAATATTATATTAAATGAAGGTAGAATAATAAAAAAATTAATAACATGTTTTATTAGTATTCAAATTTTCAAACATACATGTAATCCAAATTACAAACAATTGGTTCTAGAAAACCAACACTGAAAGTCTCTCACATTTTCTAGGGATATTTATTTATGACTTTTAGTCCACTATACCCCATTTGATGATCATATATTAGCTGAGTAAATGATTTATTCAATGGTTCTACCATGTTGTATTATGTGTAAATTATTCTCATAGTGAATTCACCTCTTTGAGAAAAAAATCCATCAAAATATGATTCTTCTAAAGTATATGTATTGAATTCAGATAGGATCTCTACTTATAGGTACTATTTAATGACCTTGGAAATACATTTATATCCAAACTACATATTTAGTTTCTTCATAAGGTGCAATATACTCAGACTCTTCTATAGAATCTGTGACCATAGATTTATTTGAGCTCATTCATCTCATAACACCTCAATTGAGAGTGAATATGTATCTTCTCTATGATTTCATATTATATTGGTCTGCTTTAAAATTAGCATCTTTATATCCTTTGATGACTTATTCCTCAAATCCAATATAGATCAGGGATCTGTCCTTAGTATGCCACAGATACTTAAGGATAGTCTTGACTTCCAGCTAATGGTGATCACCTTATTCATATTGATATCTTTCTCAATCATGTAAATTGTATATGATATACATCCTAATAAATAGAAAAAATATATGAATAACCCTTTTATTTATGTGTATAAAATCCTAATCATCCCTGGTCTTTACTCTTGTGTTTGATGCTACATTTTCTAAAAAATAAAAATTCCATGTGACACTCAAAACAATCCCCGCTTGGATTTTTCTATACTTGATTCAATTCAGAATCCATTCATTATTTATACTCTAACACAGACCAAGAAACCTCTTAGATCTATGAGAATTGGTCTTAATCCCAAAAATATATGTTTCATAACCTAATACCATAATATATAATAATTTATTCAAACATGATTTAATGGACTATAAGACTGGTATTTCATTTCCAATAAGTAGTATTTAATCTACATAAACTATTACGTAAATTACCACACTCCCATTATATTATTTGTAGAAATATGGATCACATTCATTATTTATGAAAATAAATACCATTATAGATTCATGAAAAAAAATGTTTCATGAACCTCATGATTTAATTAATTCATAAATGGGTCTTTTCAATTTTAAAACCTTTTTAGAATCCGTTAGAGTTACAAACCATTTTGGTTGCAAAAGGTTCCCATTAGGAAAGTCTATTTTTAAATCCTTTTTCTAATTCTCATAGTCATGGTAAGCCAGAATGGTAATCATAATTATGGTGGATTTTAGCACATAAATTGGTGAAAATGATTCATCATAGTATATTCCCTACAATATTTAAATTCTTTTTAAATTAGTCATTATTTATAGTTACTAACATGTCCATACATTTCAAGTTTCATCATGAATACCCATTTATAACCAACATGCTTTACATCCACTAGTAAATCTATGAAAATCAAGTGTTGGTACATGGAATCCATTTCAGAATTCATAGAATATTTTCACATTGGAAAAAAAATTCACTTACTACTTCATTTTATGTTATAGGATTGTTATTATAAACTAATAATGAGTCACTATCCTTAGTTACTAGAAAATAATATCCTCTAGGTTCTAAAAACTCTATCATACTTCTACGTATTAATTATATCTCTAAAACTTCATGTTCTATAAGTATTTGTTAAATTTATTCTTATGAAAACTCTTGTGAATCTTGATCCTAGGCTTCATTGATGACTATATCATGCCCACTATGTCTTTTAGAGATGTGATCCTTTAAAAGGAATATAGGATGTCTTTTGAAAAATACTATTTTATTTTAATTATTTAATAGATAATATCCCCTTTCTTCCTTGTGATATAGTATAATGATACACTTTTTTCATCGTAATGAATGGTTGTTACTTGAAGAGGCCTTATAAAATTCTTCACACCCCCACACATTTATGTACAACAAAACATGCTTCTTTCAGATAAAAAATTTGTATGGAACTCCATCAACATTTTTAGATGGAACTAAATTGTGTATGTATGTTTGTATTTTTAATGCACAACCCATTAGTATAATAGAATACTTTCTTGACTCATCCTTGATCTCTCATGTCTAACTAGGTACATTTCCTTCTTTAACATTCACCATTCTATTTAGGTGTACAAGGAAGAGTTAGTTGGGATTAAAAACCAAACATCTATAAATAATAAATTAAGTATTACATAAGATATTCAACACCAAAGTCCATGTGTATTTTCTTAATATTCTTAATAAGATGGTTCTCATGTTCATTTTTGTATTCCATGAATCTATCAAAGGAAACCAACTTATATATCATTAATTAGGCATATCTATATCTTCTTAAATAACCAGTAAAAGTAAGGAATTATTTGTACCCACCCCTTGCTTCAACTGGAACACCCACATTTGTAGGAACTAATTCAAGAATCTATTTAACTTATTCACCTTTTCTAGTAAATGGGGCTTGTGTAATTTTTTCATATAAATGTGCATGAATTACACCCATTCGTTATAGTTTAATGGAATATAAATATTCATATTTGTGTAATTTATTCTAATGATATTATTTTACTTATCATATATGGTGATTATATACATTGGTGTGTTAGGATCATGTGAAGTATTTTTATTATTGATTCACATTACATCATTTTTGTAATCCAGCACATAAAGATAGTTATTTAAATATTTATTACCATAAAAAATATATGTTTATAAAAGATGAAAAATTATTCCAAAATATGAATCTGAATCTATCTATGTCAACTACAAGCACATAAATAAATTTTTTGTAACCAATATCACCTAACGAAAATATTTAAAAGAAATATAATTCTCGTAGAAATTGTGAGATTGTAGTCCCTGGTATCAACATCAGAAAGTCTGGCTCTATTGCCTACTTGTAAATCTACCTCTCTTCAGGAAATATTTCTGAATCAAATTATTTCCTATATTTGAATACATATGTGAGATCCACATGTTTTATATAATAAAAAAATTATTGAAATTCATAAATTAAACTTGATAACAAATTCACTTAGTGCTTCCCCTTTCGGGCTTTTTTGGCTATAAAATTTCTTCCAAATGCCCTTATTTAAAAATTTGAAATATATTTCATCACATTACAATGCATTCTGCTTCATCATTCTCTTATTTGAAGGTAATTGTGAACAATAATTATACTCAAATATCTTTTCATGGCCTTGCTAATTATTCACCATGATAATTAAAGGATTTATGTTCTTCATATCCCTATCAAATTCAAAAAATAATGTAAGAAAATATGGAAGATACTTATCAATGTTTTTTCATATTAAAAATTTAACAAGGATAAATAGTATATTAGAGTAACATAATAATCAGATTGTTGTATAGTTATTTAGGTAGTTTACACCTTAAAATATTTTGGTTCTCAATGTATCCAATAAGTTTGACTATGTGTGGCCCAATTGATGTAACTTATCTAATATTAATTTGAAATAATGCCTTTGATATCCCAAAACATTCTAAATTATCTCGCTCCGGATATAGATGAAAATTATTCTTAGTAATTCATTAAAAATTTATGTCTCCATGCAACTTCATGAGTTCAATAGATATGGATAAAATCATTTAAAATTTAATATTAACCACTTTGATCAAGTTTTTATAATAGGTAGTGAACTCTCCATTACTCACCACCTTTGTAGGTGGTTCAGGTGGTGAATATAAGAACAGGTTGGATTTATATCCCTGGAGAAACATAACCCATAGGCATATAAACCAATATTGGATGTTACTTCTTCTAAGGATGGATTATTTCTCCAAAATTGATCATGGTGATAATTGGGTTAAAGAATTATCTATTTATTCAACAATTATAAAATAGAATACTTTCAGTACTTAAATTGATTACAATTTATGTAAGAGATAATGAAATTAAATTTAGTTAAGTCCCCCAAGGTTTTATCACTTCTAATTATCCTTCACATTTGAAATTAGAATGTCCCATAACTATAGAAATTATATTGGAAATGATCCATATTTCATTTATTATAATCCATACATACTCCTTAAAAAGTACCCGAATATATTTAGGTAGGAATTCATGCCAACTGAAAATGGATAGCTCCCTGAACAATTTAGTGGACTCCCCAATCATAAATCCAAACTGGTATTTCTTCAACCCTTACCTCCAAATATATATTCAATTTAATTAGGCTATTAAACCAAATAAAAAATCAATTAACTCAACCCAAAATCATTTTTAAGGCATACCGATAATTAAATGTTCCCCATACTAGGTTGAACTGACACTTTAACTATAGGTTCGTATTCATTCATATAATGAAATGATTAATTACTTAATATAAACTTGATCGGTTTTATTTTATTTAGTGTATATATTTTTACATTTATTAATAATATTCAGTGGATTTTACATAAGTGATTAACCTTGTTTTGATAAAAAATATATTATATGTAATCTATTTATTTAAATTCCATCTTTGCGTATTAGTCTATTTGTTTATATAATCATGGTCTTGAATACATAAAGTAAATAATTTAAAATATAGAATTAAATAATAAACAAATAAACCAATCATGATCTTATCGAATGGTTGATTTATTGAGAAGAAAATACATCAATATAAGAATTAGGAGGAACTCATTATTCCAATGCGGGCATGAGTTGCAATATTCTACATTTCCACCTATGTATCACATTGGTTGGTATCATCTCATTTTAATGTTGAACCACCTCCATGTTCCATGGAATACTTATTTTTTACATATATTTATAACACATACATAAGTGAGGGGAACCAAATGATTTGTTAAGGTAAATTACATAAATATCATTAGACACACATGTCATACATACTAAATAAAAAAGGGATTACATGAATACCATCATATTTAATTTTAATAGTTAATAATTATAAAACCAAGATATAAATTAAATTAAATAAAACCAACACATACATAGGTCTGGTCAAGCTCCTGAATGTTCGCATACATGCAATGAATATACAAAGGTAAAATGGATAACATTCATTTCAATTAATTCTTTATTTTTAAGATATATTATATTATATTGATCAAAAAAATATTACCTTTTATCTTAATTACTATCTGACGTCTCTTGGCGATAAATTTCATAAATGAATTCACAGAAAATAAAAGACAGTACCAATAATTACAGGTAATTACAATAAATCGATTATGAATTTACTAATTATTTAGATCCTTTATTATATTTTCAATTATGTTAGGTAAGAAAATTGTAACTAGGATTTAATTTTACAATTAAATATTTCAATTTAATTTAATTATACCCTTTACTGGGAGACTACATGTTGAGTACCTACAAGATACATGTCATTTTCCTCGATTGTCATGTATCCGGGATAAACACCTAGGGATTTTGCGTGTATCTAGGCTAGACTACATAGTTTTTACTTATTAGATACATGTCATGTATCATGATTTATTTGTGCATTTTTTACTCACTATAGGACTTGTTTTGTTCTTAAGATATAGTACTATGTGACATGTACTCCGTCTATATGGCAGGTTTCTATTATCTGCATGTCTGTGTAACATACTGAATGACAAGATGTGTTCTTATACAAAGGTAAATGATCATTTACACATAGTTAACATTGGTTATATTCTATTTATCTAGTTAATTGTCTAGAATGGTAGTCTCACAGGGTTATAAATCATGTATTTTACCACACAATTAGAATTATTGTCCCAAAAATTCTTCATAGGTAATAAAATGTGTACACTAGATACACACCATGTAATGTGACAAGGCATCATACAAAATACATTAGTCAAAAACAAGTGTATATTAAAATAACTATGTGTTATTCCAACATGGAACACTATGTATCCTGTGAAACATCGAGGTTCAGTGCACTTGGCTGTATAGTGTATACATTAGGTTCATTCGATGTAACTCAGTCTACTGGCTATAATTCATGGAACTTCTTGGGGGAATCTTGGATTTTTCTCCCTCAATTATTAGACCTTAATAAATTTTAAATTTTAATATTTTAAATTAAAATGTCAAAAACAAGTTAATTAAGATTTTTATTTAAAGAAAAAATAATCTTGAAATTAAATATCTAACATCTATTGTGCATAATAGATTAGAAAAAAATAAATAATTATAAATTTAGATGAAACTTCTCTATAACACCACCTGATGGTTTTATTAGTAGTGGATTTTTTTTTGGTTGAATAACCATAAATATTTTTTTGGATCTACTAGACTATTTTCAAATTTTATAAGATATTAATATCATGAAAAATAAAAAAAATAAAATCCAATAATGACATGGGCATGACACAAACCTATATTGGGAATCATATGCATGTTAAATTTATAATTAATTTACGTTAGATCTTGAGAAATGATACCTCATGTTAACATATTTCATCAATGTTGTTTTTTATCATCCAAAAATCGCTTTTCGAATTACCATCATTGTCCTAGTGGGATCTATATATATAATTCTTTTAACGGTGATCTACACATGCTCCATTTAACTCTGAGTAACCCTGGTGGAATATTGGGTGCTTAGACGACAGAGCTATCATATGTTTTCATCTTGATCACTTATAGTTCCTTTTTTATTGAAGGAATCACTGGTGTTATTTTCATTATTGGAAGGAATATGGTAGGAGGAATCCAAGGGAGAAATCCATTGTGTGCAATGATTCTTGATTCTCAATTAATCCTTCATAATAGATGTATAAGTTTATTTATTAAGTCCGGTTTTTGATTAACATATTATTTTATTTTACTACGATATTTAAATAATATAATAAACACCCCATCCTATATAATAATAATAATATTATTATTATTATTATTATTATTTTAGGAAGTGTTCTTACTAGTGCAATGATGAATATTATTTTTAAGGCTTGAAAATTAAAATTTATCACCAGAAATGATCTTGCTCCACTCATCATACCCAGTATTTATTTAATACACAAATAAATTTTCAAATAAATATTTTAGTCGTTAAAATATGTTATTCATAATCTGGTGAATACATATTTATTAAATATGAAGTAAATAAAATAAATATACCATTCACATTTTAGAAAATATTTATTTATTTAATATTTATATGATCAATAAAACATAAACAAATAATTCATCAATCTTAAAAACAATATTTTTTCCAATAATTAAATTTAAATATAATTTTATCAAGATTAATTAAAACACTAAGTGTATAACCCTCTAGGATTCATTCTCATTGGAATTAGGAGAGATTTCAAAAATTCCAATATTATTATCCAGAAATGGTTAAGGAACCCAAGAGATAGAAGATATTGTTTCAATGTCAATAACCACATATGAGGGATTGTAATAAAATATAATACCCATTTCAAAATATCTAATCAAGAAGGTTTCACTTATTTTTCATTATCCAATATTCATGATACATCTTTCTTTGACTATTATAAATAAACTCATTATTTTACCAAGACCATTGAATTTAATGTGATGGTTCCATTTCATTCAAAATCCTATGATATCAACTTCCATAAATATAGAAGAGATAAATCCTTCCTTGACTTATCCTTTAATGACACATCACTCACAATGAACCCAACATACCCATATTCTCCATGAACTATTATCATCATGATTTACAGTAATACATCTAAGTGTGTGATTCATGACTTGAAAGAATGATAATATTAATGTCTAAGGACCATTACACAAACTTGTAGATTGTAATATTCGATGACAACTAAATATGTGGAATTAATATATGGTATATGTTCTCATATTCTCCCATCATGGATATTACCATGTGAAAACTACACGAGAAGAAGTTTAATATGCTTAAGAGTACACGAAAATGATGGAAAATATTTATTTTAATCCATTATAGTATGTTATCTAACTATAGAACTATATTTAAGAACATCATGATATCATGTTAAGGTTATCATAATAACAGATAACTACAATACCCTTATGAATGATAAAAATACTCTATGATATTATTACATTAATTTCATGTAGAAAAATGAATTTTTTTTAATAATATGTTTTATTAATATTCCAATATTTGAATATAAAAGTAATACAAAGTAAAAACAATTGGTTCTAGAACACCAACTCTGAAAATTAGTAACATTGTGACCATGTATATAAGTATTAGTCCTTATACATAAAATAGAACTAGGAATGATTACAAACTTTTGGTTAAGACCTATCTGTTTAAACTTTCCCAACTATCATTGATGGTAGTTTCAATATAATAAACAACATCCCTCAATATATTAATCCTCAAAACAACAAATTTTTAATAGTTCTCATTATTATTTTATCATGGTGTTAATTGAACCAACCTGAATAATGAAACGACCAACCCAAAATCTATTTCTATTGATGAATGAAGACCCACATAGTTATTATAATACTTTATAAAGAGTAATATTTTAGTTACCAATTCAAGGTCTCCTCACCAATTTTAGAAATTCCTCATAAATAACCATTTATAATTTTGGAACTCAGTCTATGTAAATTTATTCCAAAAGGGAATGTACATCAAAAATAACTACCCAAAAAAATGATGATTATATCATGATGATATCTAACCCTAGTCATTTATAGAAGGTTATTCAATTATGATATTACCACAAACTAATAATGACTGAATCACATATCATTCTTATTTAACATATCTTAACCATTCACCTCCCAATGCTAAAAACCCATTGAAATGCATCCAATATTAATATATCACCCACATAACTCCTAACCTGTAATTATATATTACATAAATAAGAATCCCTATATTGAAAATCCATTGGTGTGATCCTTATCATGAGATGTCCCAACATCCATAACCATGAAAAATCACCCACTATGGGTTCCAACATTAATTACGATCACCATCCTTGCAACCCTATAAACCCAATATTTAAACCATAGTTCAAGGTCTATAAGAATAATCAAGAACAATTATAATTATATATAGTTGTACTAATAATCCACCACTCAAATCTATGATCGTGGATAGATGTATCCAAGGGTGAGATACTTAATAGGTACAATGTGACCTAGGAATGACCTCTTACAACATTTCTATGACATACCACCAATAATTCCATTATTTCATAACATTCAAAATTTACAAAATTGTATAAATCATGAAAATTCCTCAATATCCACACTAATCCATTAATTATGCCTATATCCTAATCCATCCATCATCTACCCCACCTCAAATCCACAATATATGGTTGACAAGAAATAAACTAATGTTAGACATCCAACTAACTATCCTGGACACACAAAAACATCTTAATCCCTTCTAGTTATACACTCACATCTCAAATATATCTCTTATCTCACACCATATATGGATAAAAATAATATTCCCAATTATACAACGAAAATTGAAAAAATCCAAAACAAACGGTTACTCTAACACATAGATAACATTACACCTCAAGTAATTATTTCTTTATTATATATAAATTAATACTATATGTTTAATACCTTACCATATGTTATTTACTACCACAATAAATACCAACATGTGATCAATTGTGGGGCTTCACTAGAAATACATAACATGACACTAATCATGTCATGGAAACATAGTGGTCCCTTACTGTTGGGAATTGTTTCTCCATAATAAACCACATCATATTTCAATGAGTATTCCTCACATAATCACCCATGTTTTACACATATAAACAGTAAATATTTATAAATACTGAGATTTAGGCTATCCAATTATGTATACTTTTAATAAGATATATAATTCAACACTTTTTTATTTCTCAGTAAGGGGGTATCCATGTAATATTATTACCATACCCAACAACTAGGACCATATTGTACACAATGTCATTAACATGAAGGCATTAACATTAAGATGCATTTGTCATTCATCTCCAATCAATCATCAATTATGTTTTCCCCAAAAGATATTGGCTCATATGAGTAACTATTCGACCACTCATTCCTCTATCATTTCATCCCCATATCCAATACAATCATTACCAATGTGTATACTTAAAATGTGCCCCAAAAAACTCACCTACCAAATTTCAAAACATCGTTACATATCCCCCACATGTCATTGAAATCATAGAAAACACATAACAACTTCTATATTCTCCATGTGGATCCATGTATCTTGGGTAACCTTCAATATTATAGTCCACTTGAAACCAAGTTGATCCAAATTCCTTATTTCCCCATTATACCCATAACTCATAACTACCCTGATTCATATGCTATAATATTAATATTTAATACCATCAATAGAAATCTTAAATATCTAGAAGTAAAATATATAAAAAAATACCATATACCAAACTTAAACCTAACTTAATATTAGCTATTAATGTACTTATAAGCCAATAGGAATGAAATGCCAGAAAAATTTCTCACTCAAAACAAAAAAAAAAGCATCGTTGGAAGCTTACTTTTCTTATTATGAAATACAAACCCAAAAACAAAACACATGAACTAATTATCCATGATTTTATAACCCTTATATAATACTTATTCCAAATTACCCATTATTTCCACTATTCCTATAACATCCACTATATAGATTTCCATATTTTCCCACAAAATCCACTTATGTAATATTTCACATTACTCAAAAATAATCCCTCAATTATCCATCAACACATATATAAAACAATCCCAATCCAAAGGGTGGATCCCATAGTTATCAATCTATCATTACCTCACCAAAAAAATAGGATGTTACCCATTCCCAAATGAAATACCTTGTATAACTAAAGATGAATTTTTCAATCATAATCACAATCAAATAAACCATTCAGATCTCAATAAAATCCATTTTTAAATCTTCCTTGAAAACTACTCTTGCAAAACACGACATTTTGAATATCAATATTTCCAAATAGAATATTTTGAAATCCATTTCACAATAAAAATTCATTATTTTCTCAAAACCATATAGAAATTATCCATTTTATATCCCTGAATACCTACATAATACCTGAATACCAAAAACATTCCACGACCAAGGACAAACAACCACAAGAATAATGATTAATTGATCGTTGGTCCCTATAAAAAACATTTAGCACCTCTCAGATACTCAAGGTTCACTATAAATAGTTTAGCTTTTCCTTTTTATGATTACATTATATGTTTCAACTCAAACCGTACCCATGAATACCACCCAAAACCAATACCATTTTTAACATGCTAATGTGGCCCGTCACCCCTCAAACTCACTCAAATCAAATCAGTGTGACACTAGAAATTGGTGCAACCCCCTGGTCACAAAAGAATTCTAATAAATTATGATGGATTATAAAATATCATTAAGGGATGGCTTACCCTTAGAATATGTACAGGATGTATATAATTTATTTACCAAAATAAGACTAGAAAAATCCTAATAAGTGTCAAGTAAAATAAATCTCAAGATTTAGGCATATCAATCTATAAAAATTAATCACCATAAAATGGACATCACCCACTCCCATATGCCTCCCCAAAAACTCCATGTGTCATCTTGAAATATATAACTCCAACACAACCATTACTCCCATTACACGGATTATAACAACCACTTGAAGATGAAAACTTTTCCTCACCCATGTCATGTTGCATGAAATCTACCCATCCCTCGGAGTAAGTGAATGTGGGGTGATTACCAAGATAATTATCATATTTATAATGCTATCCATACTCCCCAAATATGTGAACAATATCAACATCCACTTAGTTTTTATTAAGCATGACACAATTAATTATATTTTTATAAAACTCTCATAAACCATGTAATCATTAACATTATAAATGATTAATTAATTATACAATCCAAAGTAATCAATATTTTCATAAAGTAACTTGGATTTACAAGGATCAATGAAAACCCAAACATAAACAAAAAAACACTATACCACACAACTATGTGGATAAACAAGACATGAGAGATTCCCTATATTATGATTCATCAGAAAAATTGGCTATAACATACTCATGAGTGTACCAATTACCTCTAACATCACCTTTTTACCACTAACATGTTTCCCACATGCAAGTTGGAGTTTTAAACACATCGTCTCATATTTAATTCCATGGTTTCCAAAACCATGTGGGAAATTACCATGACTCAATTAAAGTGATTAGTTCACTAAAAATTTTGACTATTAATATCAACATATTTATTAACATGCCACATTGAGTTTAAGTGAACTGTGATATACAATAAAAATATTCTTATTTAAATGTGAACAGTATAACCTAGCTGCTGAATTAGAGGAATGAATACAAATAACTATATAATAAAAAATAATTATAATGGTTTAATATAACTAAAATTCATTTATTAATTCATAATAAATATGTACTTGATTTTCCGTAATGACATTTTATGTTTCAAAAATATATTTTCTATATAAAATAGTATTTCTTATATTTTGTGTGTGGATACTATAATTAATTTTTTATATTTTTAGAAAAATTATTTGGGGGAATTAATATCACATTTGAAATGATCATGTCAATATTATCTTAGGGTGAATATTTTTATTTTTTATAAAAATATTTATTTTTTTATGAATAGAGAAAGATACTAATTTTGGTAAAACAACTATTTATTTTTTGTTCAATAAATTAAAATAAAATTACCTTTATGTTTTGGAATTATTTTAAGTAATATAGGACATAATTTTTTAAAAAATCTAATTAAATCCATCATAATGAATATTTTATTTTATTTTTGTATAAGCTCATTTCTATGATAAAAACATAATCTACTAAAAACATTATTTTTTTTCATTTTACGTATTTATTTTCAAATATATTTCTATAAACTATAAAACTTTAATCATGAAAAATGGATTCAATATTTAGAATCAAGATGTTCAAAATTGGTAAATAGTTCTATTTTATTTTTAGCCTCTATGAAATGTAACCGTTATAAATACATGTCACCTCAGTAAGGTTAATATAGGTAAAACATGATTAAAATTATGATATAAGGCCTAAAATTATCCCAAATATGATCATTAAATCAATTTTATTAGTGGTGTTATTCAAATTCCATCCTATATATGAAAATATGGAATGTTAATGTCACTTTATCTTGACATTAACATTTATGTTATTTCAGGAAAATGATAAAAAGAAAATGTTTCTTTCTTGGATTTATTTTCTCTTACTTATTTTCATGGGTAAAAAAGAATTAATAAATGAATTTAAAAGGATATATTGAACATAAATAAATTATTTTTATGATATTACTTCTTTTAATTTGTATTGATGATATAATTACCTTTAACGCTTATGCAACCCTGATACAGTTCATGTACAAGCTGTAGAAAAATCAAGGAAAATTATTTTAAAAATAATAAAAATAATATATTTCAATAAATTTCAGTATTCCAAAAATTTATTGGGTTATTATAAAATATAAATGATTTTAAATGTGTTTATATACAAATTTTATTCATGTCTTCATGACTTTGATGTCAAGTTAAATTATTATCCCCAAAATGACTTTATTTATATTTTATGAACTGATTTAAAAATAAAAGTGAATATTAAAATAGGCTAGGTGGGATGATAAATGGTTTATAATTTCATCCATGATCCATTTATGAGCCACATTTCACTTTATAAGTAAATTTACGAGTACTAAAGGAAAAAAATTTGTGCCACCGTGATTAAGTTTAAAAATGGTTAATGATCTGCTTAAACCAAAAAAGGTAAGGTTTTAAAAGTAACATAAACATTAATAAATGTTATTATTTTAATTTATTTTGAACTTAAATTTTACTACCATATAATTTATGGCCATTTTTTCACTTTACAGGTATGATATATATTATATTTAAATATTTTAAATAATTTTATGTGTGTCCCTTCACAAACTTATTATTTAAAATCCCCTCTTCTCCTTCTTTAAAAAAGTTTGATCACTATATCTAATCTATTTTCCAAACCTAATACCTTCCAATATTCATTCCATTCATCTTAAAACTTCTCATCTTACCCTAATACCATCCTTATTAAGGCATAATATTTATGATTAATGAGGTCTCTTAAAGTAGATGTAATCGTCTTACCAGACTCTTTCAAAGTTTATATCTTTTTTTACTCCCTTTAAATATATTTTAATCATACTAAAATGATGTTTAAATTATAATAAATATAATTATATATCATTAAGAATTTTTGTAATCCATTTTCCACCTCCATTCCATCAAATTTTAAATCATAATGTCACTCATATGTTCATGTGGACTACCGCCTCCACAAAGATATATGATTCTTTTCCCATCAACATTTTTAATAGTTGATTATTGTGATGGATATAATTTTTTTATTTGATATTTATGTTCAATTACTCTTTTATAATTAAAATATATTATCTAAATTTTTAACTATCCATTTTTTGTAAAATTATAATGTCCCTTGGGCATATGTATGGACCACAACCTAATCGATGTGATGTGATTTTTTTATTTTATCTTTCAATAGATAGTAATAAGGAAAAATTCACTTCATATATATGATATATATAAAATTATCATTATTATTTAATGGTGAATTATTATTTACTATTATTTTTTCTATCCATCAAAAGGTGGAAACATCAGTCATGTGATCCCATAAATTTTTATCTTTTAAAAGTTTTTCTATTTTAAATGATTGATTTTAAAATGGAAATGGTATTTTCCTCAAGATATATTTTAGTTATCTTTCATCTATGATAAATTCATTTGATGTTACTTAACTTTTAATTGGTATATTTATTCAATAATACCATATTTATTTTTTATATGGGTGGTTTGTGATTACGATAATGAGATTTTTACAAAGCCTCTTTATTTTCCCCCAAGTTTATTTTATGATGATATGAAAGTTGATTTTTGATCTTATGGAACAGATATCTATAATTTGAATTATGTTAAATTTTGTTAAATTAAAAACCAATTACTGGTGGTTAAACTATAAGATGAATATGGGTGTTTATATTATAAACCAATGAAAATTGTTTATGTTATAGACCTTAGACAATTGGTTATATTATAACCTAAGGATAACTAGTTCTTTTATAAACCAAGGATGGGTGGTTACACTATAAACTAGAGATAGGTGAGTCCTTTATAGACCTCAAAGGAACTTGGTAAATAATTATTTATCATGATATAATATGTACTAGAATTGGCAGTGAACCCAGTTAAGTAAGGGACTTTTCCCACTATGATAGTCCTGGAAGTGATCTTTGACTAAGAAAATGATTTTTTATGTATATGTGAATTCCATAGACGTATGTATTGTTATTTTGATATGTTTTGATGGATCATTATTGATTACTGACGATTATACACTTTTATATATTACAATTTTTTTGACAAAACCTTATGCCATAATTCTGTATTGAATTCCCTTGAATTATTTGGTATGACTTTATCAATTTATGATCATGTTTTCATACCCTTATATTAAAAATTACTTATGATCATTGATTGATATCTCATACTTTTACCCTTACTAAGCATCTAATATTTCCCTTTTATTATGTTTTTCTCTCCCCATGATACATATAAAGGACCTATGAATGATTCCATGTATTAAATAGAAGATATAATAAATATCTTATTAGAAATTTAGGTTGTATTTCATGTATTAAAATGTAATGTGAGAATAACATATGTATCTAGTCTCCCATGAAAACAAAACTATTTGATCCTTTAGGATATAATCTCTTATATCTTATGGAAATTTAGTAAGATAACCACTAGAAGAGGGTTATTATATTTGAAGCGTTATAGTTGGTATCAATGAATGCTTAGTAGGACCCTTTTAAATGATATTTAGAAAACATGTTTACGAAAACATAACACTCAGATATATACTATGGAAAAGAGTATGTATAAGTTGAAATCATGAATCTTTGGTAAGGTAGATAATGTGTGGTTTTCTAAAAACAAATCATCCATTTATGGATACTGGAAAGTGGATGCAGTTGTGTTACAGATACAACTAGGGGTAACAAATCTAAAGAGGTTGCATTGGGTATTAACTTGATTTTCTCAGGTGCATGATGAGTGAGACAAAAACTATATACTAAGATAGATAGCCTGTGGTGATATTTCTGGGTAATTGATATTATATTTATGAAAACTTATAACGGATGAGATGATAGAACCTATAGAAACCTAATATATTCCATAATTATATGGAATAAAATAAAGGTTCCATGGATTGATAAGTCATACATTTATCATAAGTTTAATAGAATATATAACCCATTTTATATTTTAGGTAATGGGATTTTAAAATTATTAAGAATATTTTTGGACATAATAAAGTGAATAAAACCATTTTCTTTATAATATATTTTAGTGAAAAGGTTGTCTAGGGAAGAATTTTTACAATTTTTTTTTAAATACCTTCAATGGAATTTATAAGTTTTATATTTAACATGATCATTGATATTAATATAGTTATTTGGGATAAAAGGGTTATCGTAATTTATTAATAAATGTTTTATCATATAGATAGACATGGGATTAAAAAGTGATTTTGTGACTAATTGAATATTTCTATTTTTGAATAAGTAAAATACATTGGGAACATAATATGATTAAGGTTAACAGAATTTAAGTAATCTTTAAAGATATGATTTATGGAATAATATATGATTTTATGTAAAGACAGGTAAATTTCAAGGAAATTTTTTTCTTAATTTTCCTTGGAATTTTACAAGGACGCAGCTTTTGACGGCACCTGATTCTGAGGCTCGGTGTGCCTGGAATCATATTCCGAAGTTTGGCTCAGGTATGTTCAGTGAACGGACGAGCGGGTTTTTCTAACTTTTGAACCGGTGCCCGGAATCGAATTCTGAGGGCACCGATGGAATCACAACGCCGGTTTTTGCTTAGAAACGCCTCTTCCGGAGTTGCGTTTGCTCGGTTGTGGTTTTTAATTTTTGGGTTTTAAGTTATTAAATAAAATAAAGTTGTGCGACAATTTTATTTTTTATTTCACTTAAAGCCGCTTAATGACCACTTTAAGCTGTTTAAGCTTAGTTGAAACAGATAGGGTGCAATCCAAAATATCCTACCCACTTGGTAGGATATTTTTGGGGTGGGGCCCGCACGAGTCCCACCATTTCATTCCGCTAAGTAACGTACCCACGAAAACCCCTAATAAATAAAAGTCAACTGGGGCGTTTTCATAAACAATTAAACGCTCCTATTAATTAGGCAGTTTATTCGTTGAAATTAATTCTATGAATTAATTTCATTCGTTTCTTAACACGTTTTTTGTTTTGTTCGCATGTTAATAAAATAAGTCCAACACACGTTCTTTTTGAACTGTTGTGTTAAACCTTTGGAGAATATCTAAGGATCTTCCTCCTTCTTCGCGAAGGACGCGAAGAACGTGAAGAATGTGAAGAACGCGAAGAACGCCGGCCACCGACGAAGAACGCCGAATCTGTGGAAATCGACGGCGCGACACCGTGTGTCGCGACACCGACGTTTCCTCTCCCGCGACGTTCTCCTGCGACGCTCCTTCATCCGCAACAAAATCTTCGATCATCCGTTGAGATCGTTGACATGACGCCCTTCCGCGACGACGCGACGCCCTTCCGCGACGCGACGCTCCACTTGTTCCGTGACGGTCAATTCCACAAAGAACGCACGTACGACGAGGTAGGGATTTTATTTGGAAATACCTTTTTATTCCCGTCATTGTTTTCTTCTAAAACAAAAGAACCGGGATCAAGTGCAATTTAAAATTTTTAAAAATTGTTTTTGATACGTTTGTTATGTGTTAATTATCTTCCCGTTTGTATCATCTAACGCGGAGGGTGCGGGCCAAACAAACACGACCCGACAACCCTCCATAGTTCTTCATTGTTGTGCGGATTTGGTGGGTGATGACAAAACATGCCGCAAAGGCGATTTGATGATTCCGCAGTGAAGAACAGGTCCCGGGAGGAGCAGCGGCACAGATGGGAACGGAATCGGACCACCGGAGCGACTCCGGTGGCCCGCGGAAGCCACCAACGGAGCCGGCAGCCGGAGGCGACGGCGCCCTGGCGCGCCGACGGACAGGGCCGCTGCAGCTGAAGTTGCGGCCGCGTGGGTCTGGCGGACACAGGACGCGGCTTTGCCGCGTCCGTTGACCAGGGCGGCCCCCCGCGGGGGTCGTAGTGTTGTCACGCGGGGGTAGCGCGCCCCCCGCGTTGCTCGGCCGCTCGGCCGAGCCGAGCCGGGCCGGCCGGCCGGACCGGGTCCTTGCGAGTCGAACCGGGTCAGGTTGACCCGGTTCGGGCAACCTAGGGGGGGTCGGCCCGGGTCGGCCTGGGCCCAGACCCCCTTATTCCCATATCTTTTCGGTCTTTTGCTCGTAACGTGAGATACGGGCCTCAGAATGACACGCTGTCAGCGGAAAAGCAATCCTTGGATTGAGAAGGTCGTTTCGGTATACTGCACTCAAGGTTTCAGAATACTTTGGGTACGGCCGGGTTGGTTTGTCCACGAAACAAACCAGGCCCTCGGAGCGGAAACACTCATATATTGAGCTTCGGACGTCTGATTGATGTGCCGATGACTTTGTTGGATTCCTCTAAGTGAGACGGATATTTTAGCATACTCCGCTCGAGGTTTGGACGCAGGTGGAGTACGGTCGGGTTGGTTTTGCCTTAAAAACCAACCGGGCCCCTGGGACGAAAAAGCCAATAACTCTCAGAGCGGGCGTCCGATTGATGCGCCGTCTGCGGCGTTGAGTTCCTGTTGACAATATGAAAATTTTGGATACATCAACTCTGGACTTTGTGTCAGTTGATGTATCAGCCTCTCGGCTCGTGGAGCGGACCCTCCCGAATAAGCTTGTTGTGTGCGGGGACCCTAGTGCTGGCTGCGACTTCGACGACGACGACTATACAGAGATCATCGGTGGATTCGACTACGACGATGATGTAAACAGTACGGGAATCCTCCGTGTTTTCGGCAGTGACCACTACGGTACATCTTGGGATACATCAACTTCAGACTACATGTCAGTTGATGCATCGACCTCTTAGCTCGTGGAGTGGACCCTCCCGGAACGAGCATGCTGTGTGCGGAAACCCTAGAGCCGGTTGAGACTTGACGACTGCTGATCGAACGACTCGGTGTGTTACGGATAGCCCAGTGGGGAGCGCTTGGTTGTAGCGGCAGACCCACGACAGAGGAGTGCTTGGTTGTAGCGGCAGACCCACGGTACTCAACAGAAGAAGTACCTCTAGAGGCTATGAGGGGGAGCGCTTGGTTGTAACAGCAGACCCACGACAGAGGTGCGCTTGGTTGTAGCGGTACAGGGGAGCGCTTGGTTGTAGCGGCAGACCCACGACAGAGGTGCGCTTGGTAGTAGCGGCACAGGGGAGCGCCTGGTTGTAGCGGCAGACCCACGATGGAGGAGCACTTGGTTGTAGTGGCACGGGATAGCGCTTGGTTGTAGAAGCAGGCCCACAGTACCCGATAGGTGGAGTACTACAGCAGTCCAAGGTAAGAGGGAAGCGCTTGGTTATAGAGGCATAACCTCTGTACCTAATGGAGAAGGAGTTTCCCAACAACTTTGGGTTCAACTTCATGATCGATCCTGTGTGGGTCATTGCGGGGGTTAGTACCTTTCGATCCTTTGTGGGTCCGATGACTTAGATGGATCAGTGATCATCTTTATCGTCATACAAAGAAGCATACCTGTGTGAGCTGAATCATGTTTGCTTTCCTTTGTGGATTGTGTTGTGCTATCCTGTGTGGATTTAAATTTTGCTTTCCTTTGTGGATTGTGTTGTGCTATCCTGTGTGGATTTACATTTTTCTTTCCTGTGTGGATTGGGTTGTGCATGGGCTCGGATGTTGGAGCCAGACGGTAATTGATGACTTAGCTATATGTATGGGCATATACCTAAGTAGTGTCGGATGTTACTTAGTGATTGTATATTTCCTTTTTGGTTTATCCTTTGTGGATTCTGGGAGACTTTCGGGGGTCTCGGGGTCCCTACTGAGTAGCTTATACTCACCCCTGCACGGGCTATGCCCGCACTACGTTCTATTGGTTGCAGACAACGGACATCGCTGATCGTGGTGGAGGCTTGCGAAGAAGGACGGTACCTGGAGGTGGACCACTGGGCGGGGTGTACTCGGAGCGGACGGCTGGACCGAGGAGCTATGGAGGCTATCTGTACTCACCCTTCAGGTGGGACTTCCAGAGGACGGATCGACGCTGCGGCTTTTCTTTTCAGTTGCTATTTTCCCCTTTCAGTTGTACTTTACAGTTGGGCTTGTATTTCCAGCCCCTTTTACTTTCAGCACAGCTTGTTACAGTTTTTACTTAGTGTTCACTCTTTCCGCTTGCTTACTCTGTGGTGGTTGTTTACTTTACAAAGGAAATGCCTTCCCTATTTATCGGGATTTACGCCTTGGTGCTAGTCGCCAGCCCCTGGCCTATGGAAGGCGGGCTTGGGGTAGTCACGGCACGGGCCCCGAGGATGGGTCGTGACATTTTATTGAGGATTTATGGAGATTCTGGTAATTTTCAGAATGGATTATCATGTTCTAAGGGAACATATGATCATGATATTCAAGTGTTTGGTATGCGACATTAAGAGATACTTTATGTTTTTTGGGGATAAATGTTAAATCTAGTCTTGAAAAAAATTATCGGATCAAATCTTCTAGAATATTGGGTTTTGAATTTGGTTAGACATATTTTGCAGGATTATAATGGTGAAATATTTAAGTAAAGGTTTATGTTGAACATTCAATGTTACTGATGATGTTTTAAATATTAATAGATTATTTCATTATATAAATATTATTCCATATTATAAAACATGTGTTGAAAATTTGAGATTTGTTAAATATATAAATACAAAAGGAATTACTTTTAATATATTTTGGGATCTTTTGATACGTTAAAAGTTAATTTCAATACTTTATGCCTGAAAAATTCTTATTGAATATTCATTTCATGGTGTAATTTGTGAGATATAATTGGAAATTGATTAATGTAGAACCAAATGAGGAAAATGTGAATATGATATGGACATAAATCAAGTAAATTTATTTTATCTTGTCCTTTGTATTTATAATAAATTAATCGCTTAACTATAAGAAATATATCATGGAATAAAAAATGTTATCATTTTACCTTCATTTCTGATTAATTGATGGTCTTCTCTATCTGTTATTATTTATTATTTTATGGTTATTAAATTTCTCTTGATTATGATTTCTTTAAATCACTATTATTCGTAAAAAACTATTTTTCTATTACATAACTATATTTTCACTTCCTGGTAATGTTCTCCTTATCTGTAAACCAGATTATGTCTTATTTCAATTAACAATTATGATTTCTACTTCCCCATTTAAAAAAATGTTTCATTGTCTATTATTGCAATGTGGATTTAAAAAATGTATTTTGAAATATTAAACAATTAATTACAAAGATAGAAATAATGGGGAAACAATTCATTTTATGGGGAGAATTTATCAACCTGAAAATTTAGAATATTATGCATGATTTCTTAATTAAAATTTAACACCAACCTTTAGGAGAACTACAATGAACTATAAAAATATTACTATTTAAATGTTATAATTGTAACCTATAGATTAAATTTGTATTATCATTAAAATTATTATTTCCACCAAAATGGAATTTATTGAATTTTCCTATAGAAATTATAATTAATTAATACCATATTTGGAAATTATATTTTATAGAAATAATTTCTAAATAATAATTAAAATATTATGTTAGTGGTAATTCTGATATTTTCTAAAAAAATATTTATTTTTTAGTGAATAGTGAAAAATATTGATTTTTGTAAAACTATTATTTATAATCTCTAAATATAGTAATTTAAATGTAAAATTATGTTTTGGATTGTTTTAATGTAACATTATATCCATTTTTTAAAAAATTAAATAAAAATTCATATTAGTCAACCTTGTATTTTATTTTAGTTTAAGTTCTTTGTTCTAATAAAACACAATTTTCTAAAAACTATATTTCATTTTGTTTTAACAATTTTCATTAAAATTAATTTCATACACTAATTGGAATCGAGTCATGAAAAAATTATTCCATATTTGGAATAAATCGGTTCAAATTTTTAAAATAGTTCCCTTTCATATTTACACATTATAAATAAATATAGAGGAAAATATTTTTCACCTTGGTATGGGTAAGATGTGTAAAGCATAATTACAACTACGAGATTAGGCCAAATCAATATCTCTGACACTTCAATTTACCCTATTAAATTAGTTTTTTGAAAACATCCATATTATATATGAAAATATATTAATTTAATGTTATTTCCCTTTGGTTATAAGATTTAAATTATTTTAAGAAAATGATGAATACTAAATGCCACTTTTTATTTTAATTTTGCTTATGTATTATTATCGGGATTAAAATAATTTATTATTTAATTTAAAATGATATTTTAAAAAGAAATAATATTTTCATGATATTACTTTTTAGAAAATAGTGATGATATAACTACCATAAATTCTTATGCAACACAGATACAGTGTATGTGAAAGCATTAGAACAATCAAGGTAAATGATTTTAAAAACAAAAAAAACATGTTTTCAATTATTTGTTTTATTACATGAATTCAATAAATAATTATAAATTATAAATTATTTTAAATGTTCTCAATTATGATTTTTTTATATATTTATGTAATTGATTTCAAATTAAATTAATAGTCCCAAAAATTATGTCAATGATATCTTATAATGAAGAATATTTTATCCAATGATTTAAAATATAAAATTTTTGAAAAATATATTTTATAAGGAAAATAGGGATCTTAAATGCTTTAAAATTTCATCATTGGACCCTTTTGATCCATTTATCAACATAAATGTTAATTTATGATCCTTAATGGATAAAAAATGTCTTACCACATTTTAGGTTAAAAAGAGTTAATGAGAGGGTTAATTCTAAAGATAATGTTTAAAATGTTACATAAACAAGTATAAATTCTATTATATGATGTTTTTTAAAAATTATAATTTAATAAATTCTAATTTGTGGAAATTTGGTTCCAATTTACATTATTATGATATATATTATATTTAAATATTTTACGAAATTTCAACTGTGCTATTTTCCTCACTTATAAAAGGGAACCTACTCTTATCGATTATTAACAATTTTTGAGCACTATATCTTGAAAAATAACTACCAAAATAGATTTTCATATTCCTTATCTTCGTCCTATAGATTCATTTATTCCCTTAATATAATCCTATGAAGTATTATGGGGTATGAAAAAGGAGGTCTCTCAAGTAAGATATCATCTTCTTACCCGAATCTTTTAAAGTTTAATTCTTCTTCTACATCCTATAAATATATTTTATCCATAACAACATGGTTAATTTAGTATCTTAAATCAACATAAATTTTATTATAATTATTTGAAAATCATTTTTCACATCTTTTCAATCAAAATAAAAATTAATGTATTACTCATGCATATGTGTAGACTGTCACCTCTATATTGAGATATGATTCAATTTCCATCCCCACCATTCATGGTATGTTATTATTTTGTATTTAATATTAATATATATGATATTTATGACATAATAATTTGTCTATAATTATATTATATTTTCTATATTCTTACCTTCCCCTCAATTTGAAAATGATAACATTGGTCATGCGAATGTATGGACTACCAACTTCAGAAAAGTGATGTGATTATTTTTTCATTTCCATGTTACATGGATGGTAATAAGGATAGATTTGAGGAATAAATAATATATTTATGTAAAAATACTGTTTCTATAAATTTTAATTATTTTTTACCTTTATTTCATTCTATTCATCGAAAAGTGGAAGCATTACTCATGTGTATGTATATATTATTGTCTCCACAAACTGATGTAATTAACTTTTCATCACCACCTTATTTGAATAGTTATAAAATGTATATAATTATTAAAAATTAATCTTATGAATTGATAAAAATTATAGATATGATATAACCATGATCGAATTACAAGTATTGGAACTGTAGAACTAAAACATGCATGAAAAAAAACAATTATCTCCAAAAACAATGATTACAAAAAAGAATTATTAATAAACTGGTGATAAGATTATATAAGTAAATAATACATGTTATTATATTTATAAATATTTTTCTATAATATATTTATAACAAATCTATAATTATTAAAAATTTGGTTTAAACCCATACTAAATAAGAAGAGAATTGATATAAGGGTTGTCTCACTTTTATTTCCATGAGACATATTCCATATTCACCACTTATTTCCTTTGTGTGGAATATATACTTACCATGAATGTGTTTTATAATTATATTCATAAAAATTTTGGGTATATAAAACATATAGAAGTTTTTCTCTCTTCTAGGGTTTTTATTCAGGGATTCCTATATTTTTAATTATTTATATTAAATTGTCTTTTTTAGTGATTTTTTATGTTAAATTTAAATATAGTGAAATTATATTATTCTTATCCTTTTAACCCAATATATTTTATTATTCATAGGTTCTTACTATAATTATAATTTAATAGTACCATGTTCCTCTCCTGGGAACTAAAAATTTTCAATCATTTATTTATAAAAAAATGTACCATAATTCATCCTTAATGGGTGGAACATTTCATCCATGTACACATTAATTAAAATGCATTCAAGAATTATCATTTATATGATAAAATAATTGTATAAATTCATTTTAATGTTTACTCATATTTATTTTTTGAAATTTTAAAAAAAAATTACAAAATATAAGAATAAGTTATTTATGATTGTCTACCGAAAGTATGAAAAGAATCTTTGATTTAATGTATACAATATGAATATATTTTCTCATCATCATTTATGTTCTTTTATTTGATGATTTCATTAGATGTTTTCATTGTTATTTTCATAAAAAAATACATAATATTTAGGGAATTCTATTATTTAAAATAAGTGAATTCAAAATTTAATGTGTATTTTACATAATAAATATTCTAGTGATCTTTTAACGTTTCGTTAATATATGATAGAACCCTTTAACATCACTTATGCTTTAAAATAGATGTGATCCAATGATAAAATACTTATTCTTTCTTTGGGTGCTTTATAATTATGATGATGATATGTTTATAAAACCTATATATTTTCCACATGTCATGTTACCATGATATGATGAATGGTTTATGATCGTGTAGGAAACATAGGTTTGACTTTCATTATGTAATGGATGGTTACATTATAAACCATGAATGGGTGGTTATGTTATATTAAAAATGTTCTGAGAAGGGAAACTACAAATCTAGAAAGAAACACACAAATATACAATCCAAGAAGCTGAGGAGACTCGAACCCGAGACCCCCCCAACACCCCATAGGGCCCTTTTCCACTAAGCTAATCCCTGGGAGAAAATGAAATATGCTTATGGGTATTCAAATGGAATAAGAGGCAGACACCTAAATGGTTGGTTATGTTATAAATAAAGGATGAGTAGTCACGTTATAAACAAAGTATAGTTTCTTATGTCTATATGAGAAAATGACTAATTTGGATTGACTATTTGTGAAAGGAGAAGGTAGAAATCAAAAATATTTCTTCCAGCCACAATGTGGGAAAGGGTATCTATGATGGGACTAGGAACTCATCACACATACACTTGGTTATGTAATGTTATTTGTGATGGAAGAATGTTCCCATAGAAAATAACCATCATTAGTTGTAGTTATTTGTGATGTGTCATTAATACCCATTGCATATACTATGTCTCTATGTGAGTATTTATGATGTTACCCATCAAAAATTACTTTTTGACTGCACCTCAATTACTAATTGAGGGAACTATTTTTGATGGTACCCATCGCAAATAGTCTCATCACTACTAATCTAACATTTAAAGAACACTTTAAATTTTATCACTTCATTCTCTTATTGAGATCTCCTATAGTCAACATTAATCTTCTTCTCATCTATTATTCAATTTGAAGTTTAATTTTTACAGGAAAGGAATTTTTGAGTTTTACATCCCATAAAAAATTCATTTTTCATGTATTTATGTAATGTTTTTATTTTTTATTTTTTTAAATTTATTTTATATTTGACATTAATATTATTAATTAGTAGTAATTAGAGTAAATTAGAAGTAATTATTTATTATTATAAGTATCTATTTATAATTATATGTTGTTATTTTAAATTATAAATAATTAGTTTTAATTAAAATAAATGTTTTCAATTAAAAGTAAATAGTTTGAATTTGTAATAATTTATTTTAATTATAACAAAGTGTGTACTATAAATAGTAATTAATTATAATTGATAAATAAACCATATTAATTAAAATATCATAATAATTATTTGTAAATATTAGTAATAAGTGATAATAATTTTTATCCATTTTTAATAAATAACAGTATTAAGTAAAAATAAATGTTAAAAAACTATAATTTAAAAAAAATTAGCAGTAATTAGTAAAAACTAACAGTAAATCACTATAATTTTTAAAAATTAGTATTATTTGTAAAAAATAGTAAAAGGTAGTAGTAATTTTTAAACATTAGTAAAAATGAATGCAAAATCACTATAATTAGTAAAAAAAGGTAATTAGTAAAAAGTGTTGATAAATTGCTATAATTTTTTAAAATTAGTTATACTGTCTAAAAATTAGTAAAAATAAGTGGTAAATAGTAAAGTTTATTTAATTAGTAAAAATTAGTAGTAAGGACTATAAGAGATGGTGTCCTAGAACCAACTCGTTTTACTTTGATTACATGAATATTTAAGGTATTTTTACATATTGTTCGTTGTTCTGGATGATTATGATGTAATAACATCATAGAGTATTTGTTGCATTGTTAAGGTCATGGTAGTTCCCCACTAGGATGATAACCTTGAAATGCTTTAAAAGTATTCTTAAATATATTTCTCTGGTTGCATGACAGAATATGATGGGACACATAACATGAAGACCGTTAGGTTCGAGTACTCGTAATAAGATGAGACTTCCTCTCATGAAGTTCTCACTTGGTAATCTCCCAGATAGAAGATTATGAGAACAGACCCGCTAGTAGGAATTCGGTATGTTTTCATGTAACCAAATATTTATATCTACGAGCATGTGTAATGATCCTTAGTCTTTAAGATTATCATTAATATGTTTCACAACTCACGCACTTTGATTTATTAATGAAAGCCATCATATAGACAGATGGATGGAAGTAGGGTACGTTGGGTGTGTCACAAATGGCATGTTATTAATGGATAAGTTGAGGAAGGATCTGTCCCTTCCATTTATGGAAGTTTATATCTCAGCCCATTGATTGAAAAAGAACCGTCGCACAATATTTCATGTCTATGGTGTAACTATGAGTTTATTTAAGGTAGTCAAAGAAATAAGTATCAAGCATAAAAGTTGATGACACTATTATTAAACCTGCTTGATTAGATATTACAATAATGGGATTATATTACACAGTGAGTGTTCGTATGTGGATGTCGTTGTTTTAACTTTATGTTCTTTCTCTTGGGTTCCTTTACCCTTTGTTGACAGTACTCTTGGATTTTAGGCATGACCACCTAATTCCAATGAGAAAGAATCCTAGAGGGTCACACAATAAATGTTTTTGGTTGTCTCATTTCAATTCTTTTTGAATTTAATTTATGATATAATATTATTCTCAAGACTGGGGAAAAATTAAATTCATGTTAAAATGATCACATAAATTAAATGAAATATATATATTTTTATTGAACATTTAATAAATATTTATTTACTATTTTGTAAATAAAATATTTAGTTAAGAGAATAATTTATTTATTTATTTATTCGGGTGTTCAATAAATGGAAGTGGAGTTTGAGCATATAGAGGTCGGTCCAAAAGTAAAATAATTATTTGCAAGATGGTAAATAATTAAGTAACTAGTTTTCCAAGTTAAAATAACAATGATACCTCTATTATTTTATGACACAGAAATTTATTTTATAGTTTTGTTTTAGACAAGTTGGAGCACCATGAATAATTATGCAGTATTGTTATTATAAGAATGGATTTTCTCTATGTTCAGGAATGTATTTAATTTTTTCTATGCAAGTAAATATTTTAATAGAAATTCCATGTATATAAATAGAAAAGTATTCCTATTGTGCTATACACCACACCACATGCCTAGTAAATTGATAATTGTTGAGCCAAACAATTTCTCTCTAAAATCCTATTCTCTCCCCTCTAAAGAATGAGAGACATTATTCAAGACCCAAGAATGAGTGATTAAGAATGAACAACACAAGACACTCACTTCACAGCACTACCACCCGGAGAACGAGTTGTGTTGATCAGAGGCCAACAGAGCACTCGTGGATCACTGATAGAGGGATTTTAGTTTGGATCCTTACAAGTACAATGAGATAATCTGGCAGGGTCATTCCGGATGATCAAAATCGTCAACAAAGAAAATACCGAAGATCCAGGAATTATTTTATTTATGAAATTAATTAAATTAATTATAAACAAGATGTGTCAGATCCTCTCTAAAGGTTTCAGGCCTTTCACTTATTTATCTAAATCTTTGATTATATTCTATGGAGACTGGTGTTCATCGTCGTATTGATCCTAGAATAATCATTGATCATGGTATAAATCAATGTTTGGTCCCATCCCAACCATGCTTCCACTACACCTGGAACCTTCAAGTGATATCATAGGGGTTACATCATAGTTTATAATTATTTAAATATTTTTTTTAATATACATATTTAATAATTTAGTAGTTTCAATTAATTTTAATTGTTCTTCAAATCTGAATCTTGAGATCTATTCTTCCCCTTTCGTTTCTCATTCACCTTACAAAAATGATCTTTTTTTAATTTTGATTAAAATAAAACAAAAGTTCTCATCTAGAGGTGCCAAAGGTTCCTGTCCATACTACACTATAACACACAACATGTATTCCACAGTAAACGCCATGTAGTCAAGGTTCAATGCACCAGGTCTGGTCCGCCAAACCTAGTCATGTCATTGGAGTTTTTTCTGTGTCTTAATGACTCCGTGTGTTGACCAGGAACATGTGGCATGATGTTTCCAGATTACACACCATGTGGCCCAATGGACACGATGTGTAGTCACTTTTTGTTAGGGTTGGACCGTGTACCTTGTATACGGCTTGCCCGGACGTAGACCATGTAATGAGGAACTACATGTTGTGTGGCCCACTGGGTACGCCGTGTACTATGAATATTTCTGAAGTACACTCACACATCTTTTCACCGGGTGTGTACATTGAATTGATGGTGGAAAATAGTACACGCCATGTATTTGGAACTACATGTCGTGTAATCACCCAAATTACAAAGTTTTTTTAAAATTTATTTTTATATTATAAAAACCATAGAGACATGTACCATTGTGCTGGTGTAAAGTTGAGGCAAAACACGTGATAGGTGTTTTATATATATGTGTTTAATTTAACATCTGTGTAATTTTCATTTCTACTCATTGGGTAGTTATGAAAAGGAACTCATCGGGCTGCCTCCAAGGTATAAGATATGTACAAAGATAATTTTAACTAAATTTATTTGTTTAAAATTATGTTGGATGATAATCTCAAGGAAATTCAGAAAAGGGATTCATATAAAAGGATTGATTCATTAAAGATGATAATTAATTGATTTGAGCGTGATTTATCTTAAACAAGAATGAATAAAGAATTGATTGCTAGTTTTATTTATGCGTAAATATTGTTGCATGTATGGATTATTATGAGCTAGACCAATACCATTGTATGTGGATGGGTTCTTTTAATTTATTTATTAAATTTTTTGTCATGTGATCCTTCTCCTCATAAATATATAGGGAATGCGTGCCCAATGATTCTTTTATGTAAAATCCCCTTTAACCCCCCACATACATGTGAGATAAAAAAAGGCATATGTAATGGATGAAAATCCCAACTAGTGGAGGCGGTTCAAGCTGGAGTTGAGATTAAACCAATCCCAGGAGATATAGCAGTGGATAGGTGGAAGATATAAACACAAACCCAAACGGTTCAAGGTGTTTCTCCCCTAGGTTAGTGTTAGTTTACCAACCTCTAGATAAACTAACCATTAGAAAATCTCATTATCATGCCATTTACTTTATTTTATTTCTTTCATTTTCATGGTTTATCATTATTTATGTGTTTTCACGATCACATAATTAATGAATTAAATAATCATGCAAGATGGAACTAAAATAAACTAGACTTTTGCATAATTTTTATCCATACATGGTTAATCAATTAATTTGGTTTCAATTAATATTAATAAGTGTGTGATAATAATAAATTCATGAATATGTGATAAAAATACATCAAATAAAATATTATGTCAGGCCAATCCTTTTGTTACATGATTATGGGAAAAACCCAATAAAACTATATGTTTTACCAACCCTTATTGGGGCACTTAATTTTAAATAGAAATTCCTTATGAAAGGTTTCTGGTTGAATTAACCATATTACATCAATAAGAGTGGCCCTTTCTAGACTTGGGGTAATATTGGAGGAAAGAGTTGAGGAAATCCAAAGTCATGATTTTAGGATTGGGGAGTCCACACAATAGATCAAGGAGAAACAATCCCGCAGTTAGAAAAGAAATACCTTCATACATACCTTTAATAGATTGAACAACCCTTGTTTAGTATCTATAAACAGGGAATATGGATCCTTTCCACTCGAATTTGATGGCAACTGGACATTCCAAGTTCAATAGTGGGGGCCATTGGGACTTGATAAAATAGGGGGAGACATGCTAAAATATATTATTTCTCAAAAAATGTAATCATGAAAGTAGTAATGATGTGCTCTTCTAATTGTAGAATAAAAATGAAAAGCTCTTCTACCACACTATCCCTATGAGCAATTCTAGATGGAGACAATATCCTCACCATCAGTAAATTCTTGGAATGGTTTAGATTCCTTTGGGTTATCCTACGCCATGATCTGAAGTCTTACGTGTTGGAGTCATTGTTACCTGATCCTCCTTCCAAAGAGGTGACTAAGGATTATTTCTTGGTCTATAATAAACATATGAACGATGCAGTTGACATTAAATTTTTCATGTTATCATCAATGTCTATTGATCTCATGAAGTCTCATGAAAACATGGATACTTATAGCATGCTCGAGCACCTTTGTGGTCTTTACTAGGAGAGAACAAGATAAGAATGGTTTTAGATCGCTAAGGCACTCTTTCCGAGTATTCTTGGAGAAGGTTCCCTATCTAGGCCTCATGTAGTCAATATCATTGGCTACATTGATCACCTGAACATTCTAGGGTTTAAACTCCATGAAGAACTGGGCAAAAATATCATTCTCGGATCACTCCCTTTGATCTTCTCTAACTTTGTTTTCAATTTCAATATGAACAAAATTTATAATTCTCTATCTGATCATCTTATCCTCATTCGCCTAGTAGAAAAAGATATGAAGCGTGAAAAGTCTTTTGTCTTTATGGTGAATAAGAGGAAAGGGAAATAGAATAGCTTTATGCCCAAAGCTTCTTCGCAACCTTCCATGAAAAGGAAGATCCAAGGGGAGGCAAGGGAACCTAAGGCTGTTTGTTTTGCATGTAGAAAGAAGGTCCACTTGAAGAAGAACTGCACCTAGTCTAAGAAGCAAGGGGAATATTCAATTGCATTTTTTGTCAAATGCAGCCTATATATTTCTACACATTGGGTATTAGATATAGCTTGTGGTGATCACATATGTATCCAAATATAGTAACCAAGTAGATTTAGAAAGATTTATCGAGGGGAGGTAGACCTACGACCAGCCAATGGAGCCAGACTTGCTGTTGTAGCTATTGGAGAGAACCACCTCACGTTACAAACTGGGATGAAATTCATGTGAAAGGTTTGTTTTTATGTGCCTTCTGTAACAAAAAACATAACTTTATCTAGACTAGATATAAATGGATTTTATTTCATGTTTAGAAAGGAATGTTTCTTCTTTTATAAAGATATAATTTTTTGTGGTATGGGACATTTATACAATGGTCTTTATACGTTGGATTACACAAACCAAGTAATGGAAATCAATAACAAAGATAATTCACATGACTCATACCACACCAAACTTCAGCATCATCGACTTGGTCATGAAAAACAGAAATGCTTGAAAAATGTTACATCAAGAGGTATATTTAGATTCTTTTGAACTAAAACCACTTAGAGTATGTCATGCATGTTTAAAAGGAAAAATGACCAAATACCCATTTAGTGGGAAAGGTGAAAGGGCTAAAGAGATTCTTGAATTTGTTCATATCGATGTTTGTGGACTATTTTTAGTTGAAGGAAGGGGTGGATACTCATACTTAATAAATTTTAATGATGATTTTAGTAGATATGGATATATCTACTTAATGATGTATAAGTCATATTCCTTTTATTAGTTCAAGAAATACAAGAATGATGTTGAGAACCAGCATGGAAAGAAGATTAAGAAACTCTTCTCAAAATGAGGTGAGGAATATCTTAATCACGACTTCAGTGATTACTTACGGGAGTTTGGGATCTTATCCCAACTCACTCCTCCTTTCACACCTTAATGGAATAGCATAAGTGAAAGGAGGAACCATGCCTTGTTGGACATGGTGTGATCAATGATGAGTCATTCCATTCTTCCATTATCCATATGGGGGTATGCATTACAAATAGAAACACAAATACTAAACAAAGTACCAACTAAATCGATAAATGGTATTCCATATGATTTCTGGAGTGGAATAAAATCCATGTTATCAAATTTAAATGTGTGGGGTAGCAAAGCATTTGTTAAGGCATATTGAGGTAACAAACTCACACCCCTAGGCATAAAGTTTACCTTTATAGGATACACCAAGAAAACAAGGGGATATTACCTATACAACTCCTTATACAAAAAGGTTATAGTGAAAAGAAAAGCCATATACCTTTAGAGGGATAACATCTCTAAAAGAAATAGTGGGAGCGAGACAAACTTTGATGAACTCAAGGCTCAAGGTATACAAGAGTTGGTACAAGAACAGATTCCCCAAAGCCCCATAGAAGAAGAATCTGTCCCAAAGACACAAGTATTGAGTAGGAGTACAAATGAGGTCAGAGAACCATAATGGTGCAGTTTTCTAGTTACCGAGGACAGTGACTCATTATTAGATGATAATAATGATCCTCTAACCAACAAAAAAATAGTAAGTGGCACAGACCTTGCCAAGTGGAATGAATCCATGAATTTTGAAATGGATTCCATGTACCAAAATCATGTCTTTATTTTGGTAGATCCTCCTGTTTATGTAAAGCCTATTGATTCCAAATGGGTATTCAAGAAAAAACTGGACATATAAGGAAAATTCAATACTTATAAAAAACAACTGGTTGCAAAATGGTTTAAACAACATCAAGGAATTGACTAAGATGAAACCTTTTCACTAGTTGCAATAAATAAATCCATCCTAATTATACTTGTCATTACAGCTTACCAGGACTACGGGATTCGACAAATGGATTTCAAAAAATAATTCTGTAACGGTATACTTTAGGAAGATGTCTACATGGAACATCCTGAAGGTTTTGTGACTCTAAAGGATTCCATAAGGTATGAAAGTTGCAAAAATTAATTTTTGGATTAATGAAAGCATCCAGGTCATGGAAAATTCATTTTGATGTTGCCATAATGGAATTTGATTTGATCAATAATGAATGTGAGCCCTATGTCTACAAACTGTTTAGTGGGAGTGCAGTCGTTTTACTAACTGTATATGTTGATACATATTACTTATTGAAAACGAGATACCAATATTATAGTATGTTAAGTCATGGTTGAATCAATACTTCGTTATGAAGGGCTTGGGTGAGGAAGCATATATTTATGGTATCAAGATACTTTTTGATTGATCAAAGAGATTTCTAGGCCTATGTCAAATTACATATATTGATAAGATACTGAAGAGATTTAGTATGGAAAAATCCAAGAGGGGATTGTTTCCGATGCCATGTAGAATTATTCCTTCCAAGGGAATGTGACCTTATATACATGTGGAATGAAAGATAATGACAAGGACTCCATATGCATCAGCGATTAGGTCAGTCATGTATGCCATGCTATGCACTTGGCTGGATGTCACCTACACATTGATTGTAGTAGGAAAATATCAAGCTGACCCAAGTGTCCGCCTTTAGATCATAGTCAAGACTATCCTAACATATCTGAGGCATACTAAGGATATATTCTTGATTTATGGGGGATATGAGGAACTAGTCATCAGAGGATATGTAGATTCTAGTTTCCAGACTGATCAAGATAACATATGGTTGCAAACATGATACATCTTTACTTTGAATGGAGTTGCAGTGAGATGGAAGATCTCAAAGCAAAGTGTGGTCATAGATTCTATAGAAGAGTCTGAGTATATCACAGATTCTGAGGTTGCTAAAGAATTAGTTTGGATGTGAAGCTTCTTTCAAGATTTAGATGTGATACCTAGAAATAAATATCCCATCACACTATAATAAGATAATACTGTAGTGGTGTCTCTCACAAAATATCCATGGTCACATCAGTGGACAAAGCACATACTTCAGAAGTATCATCTCTTGGACAATTTTTCTTAGAGAGGTGAAGTTGCAGTGAGTAGTATTTCCACGGACGACACTGTGGCGGACCCCTTGACTAAATCCTTCACTCAGCAAAAACATGATCACCATGTGAGGTCTAGTGGAATGAAAGTCATAGGCATCATGCTCTAGTATAATAGGGGGATTGTTAGAGTCAGTGTCCTAAACCCAACTGGTTTTACAATGATTACATAGATATTTAATGTATTATTACAAATTGTTCATTGTTATTCATTACAATGATGTAATAATGTCCTAGAGTATTTGTTGCATTAATAAGGTCATGGAAGTTCCCCGATAAGATGAGAACCTTGAAATGCTATAACAATATTCTTAAATATAGTTCTGTGGTTGGATGACATACTATGATGGGACACATAGCATGTAGACTGTCAGTTGCGAGTACTCGTAAGCATATGAGACTTCCTCTCATGAAGTTGTCACTTAGTAATCTCCAGGATATTAGATTATGAGAACAGACCCGCTAGTATAAATTCCGCATGTTTTGGTTTCATCATATATTTATATCTGTGAGCATGGGTAAGGATCCTTATACGTTAAGATTATCATTAATACATGTCACGACTCACACACTTTGATTTACTGAAGAAAACTATCATGCAGACAGTTTGTGGGAAGTAGGGTACATTGGGAGTGTCACGAGTGACATGTTATTAATGGATAAGTCGAGGAAGTATTTGTCCCTTCCATTTATGGGAATTGATATCTTGTCCCTTTGAGCGAAATAGAACCATCACACAAAATTCCATGGTCATGGTATAACGATGATTTTATTTCCGGTAGTCAAAGAATAACATATCAAAAATTAATGTTGATGACACTATCATGAAACCTACTTAATGATATATTGCGACAAAGGAATTGTATTACATAGTGAGTGATCTTATGTGGATGTCGTTGTTGTGACTTTATGTTCTTTCTCATGGGTACCTTGACCCGTTGCTAGAAAGTAATCATAGACATTAGTCAAGACTTCCTAATGCCAACGAGAAAGAATCCTAGAGGGTAACAAACAAATTGTTTTTTTGGCCTTGGTCAAATTCTATTTGAATTTAATTAATGAAATAAATATTATTCTCAAGACGGTGGAATAATTTTTTTCAAGTTAAAATGAATGCATGGATTAAATAAAATATATTTATTTATTTTATTGAACATTTAATAAATATTTATTTACTAGTTTTTAAATAAAATATTTATTTATGAGAATAAATTATTTTTTTATTTATTCGGGTGTTCAATAAATGGAAGTGGAGTTTGAGAGAACCAAGGACGGTTTGGTAATAAAATAATTGTTTGCAAGATAGTAAATGATTATTTAACTAGTTGGAACAAGATAAAATAATAATGACCCTGCTATTATTTTGTAACACAAAATTTTATTTTATATTGATGTTTTGCACATGTTGGCGCACCATGAATAATGACACGGTATTATTATTATGGGCATGGATTTTCTTTAAGTTCATGAATGTATTTAATTGTTTGAATGAAATTAAATATCATATCTGAAATTCCATGTATATAAATAGACAAGTACGAATATTGTGCCATACACTACAGCACACGCCTGGTGAATTGTGAATTATTGAGCAAAACAATCTCCCCCTTGAATCCATTTATCTACCCTCTCAAGAACAATAGATGTTCTTCAAGACTGAAGAACAAGTGATCAAGAACGACCGACAAAAGACACTCGCTTCACCACGCTAGCACCCGAAGAACGAGCGGTGTCGATCAGAGGCCATCAGAGCACGTATAGATCACCGCTAGAGGGATTCTAGTTAGTATCCTTACAAGCGCAATGAGATAATCTGGAAGGCTCATTCCAGATGATCAATATCATCAAAGAAGAGAATACTGAAGATCCATGTATTATTTTCTTTATGAAATTAATTAAATTAAATATATGCATGATGTGTAAGATCCTCTCTATAGGTTTCAAGCTGCTTCCTTATTTTTCTAAATATTTGATTATATTCCATGGAGACTGGCGTTCATCGTCTTTTTGATCCCGGAATAATCATTGATCGTGGTAAAAATCAATGTTGGGTCCCGTCCCAACCACGCTTCTGTTGCACTCATAACCTTCAAGGACTAAAAAATAGTAAATATAAGTACAAATTAATAAAAAGAAGTAAAATTTATTTTTAATGACTAAAAATTAGTAAATATTAGCGAAAGTTTGTATGAATTAGTAGAAATTAGAGGTAAACTAGTATAATTGATAATAATTAGCAGTAATTATTAAAAAAATATCCGCAAATCACTATAATTATTAAAGATTAGTGGTAATTATTAATAACTAAAAGTAAATAACTTTAATTAATAAAAATTTGATGTAATTGGTCAACATAATTTTATATTACATATAATTAGTAAGGATTTGTAAAAATGAACCTTAAATCAAAATAATTATTAAAAATTAAAGGTAATTAGTAAAAATTAGAAGTTATTAGTAAATATTAGTGATAAATAACTATAATTATTAAAAATTGGTCGAAATTGGTAAAAATTAGTAACAAATAGTGGTAAATCACTATAATTAAGTAAAAATTAGCAGTCATTAATAATAATCAGTGGTAATTATTGGTAATTAGTAAAAAATAGTTATTATTAGTAATAATAAGTGGTAATTAGTAATCATTATTTGTAATTAATAATTATAAGTGATAAATAGTGATAATTAGTGGTACTTTGTAATAATTAGTGATAATTGGTGGTACTTAGTAATACTTCGTACTTTTTGGTATAAATTTCTAGAAAACCGAAATTGAAATAGGTCAATATTTTTCGAGCGATGAGTAAAGAAAAATTTAGAAATGGTTTGTAAAAATTTTTTCGTCACCCGAAGATTGTAAAATAAATAATTTACACCTTTTTAGTCATTTTAATATATATTTTGACATTATATTAAATTATACTAAAAACTAATGGTAATTTTTGGTAATTATTTATAATTACAAGTAATTACTACTAATTTTTAGTATAATTTAATATAATGTAATAAAATATATTATAAATCACTAAAAGGTGTAAATGATCAAATTTACAATATTCTGATGATGAAAAATGACCAATTTGTGCCATCAATGTCCAAATTTTTCATTAGGTTGGAAGAATTGGGGTTGTCTAGATGTGACACAATGATGGTAGTAGCAGTAATTGTGGGAGTAGATGCATTGATGGCATGAGCAATAGTAGGAGAAGATGTGTTGATGGAATGAGCAACAACACAAGTAGACGATAGAGTACATGTGATAGTTATTGAATATTAGAAATATTTAGTTTTAATTGACTGTAATGTATGAAATTTAAAGAGAAAAGTTTTATTTTCTATAAATTTATTAATTATCAGTAACTGGTTGTTATTAATTGTCATTACTTATAATTCATAAATAAATAGTATTAAATAATAGAACATAGTAATAATTTATAGATCTTAGTAATAAGCAATAATAATTTATAGTATTCTCTAATATATAACAATAATTAGTAAAAATTAATGTTAATCCACTATGAGTTGTAAAAATTTGAAGCAATCAGTAAAAATTTACGATGAATCACTTTTAAAAAAAGAGTTATTAAGAAAAATTAGTGGTGATTAGTAAAATTTTGTAAAAATTAGTGGAAATGAGGAATAATTAGTAAAAATTAGCAACAAACCAGTATAATTAATAAAAAATAACTGAAATTTGAAAGAATTAATTATAAATCACTAGAAATAGTAAAAATTTCTATTAAGTAACATTAATTAATAAAAACCAAAGATAAATCATTATAATTACTAAAAATCAGTATTAATCAGTAAATATTATTGGAAATTATTAAAATTTAGTGATAATTAGTAAATAATAACAATAAATCTCTATAATTATTAATACTTCACTATAATTTGTAAAAAATAATAATAAATAGTGATAAATCACTATATTTTACGAAATTTAACGGTAATTAGTAAAAATTAGAATTTTTTTTTGTAAATTAGTAAAAATACATTTAAAATCAATATAATTTGTAAAAGTTAGCAGTAATTAGGAAATATTAATGATAAATCACTATAATTATTAAAAATTAGTGGTTTTTAGTAAAATTTTGTTGTAATTAGTAGTAATTATTACTCATTTAGAATAATGAACATTAAATTACAATAATGAGTAAAAAATTTATTATAAATAGTTATAATTAAGGGTAATTGGAAAAAAATCAATAAATTACTATAATTATTAAAAATCATCGATAATGTAAGAATAATTATTAAAAATTTCCAGAAAAGTCGAATTAATAAAAAAATAATGGTAAATCAAAATAATTATTAAAATTTAGTGGTAATTAGAAAAAATATTATTAATTAGTGGTAATTAGTAAATATTATAAAAAATGAACATTAAATAACTATAATTTGTAAAAATTAAAGGTAATTAGTAAAAAATAATATTTAATTAGTAAAAACATAGTAGTAATTTGTAAAATTTAGTGGTAATTAGAGAAAATTAGTGATAAATCACTATAATAAATAAAATGCAGCGGTAGTTTTTAAAAATTTCTAAAAATTACAGGTAAATTAGTAAGAAATAAAGATAAATAACAATAATTAGTGAAAATTATTTTTAATTAGAAAACATTAATGGTAAAAAATATATTTATTAAAAATTATGGGTAATTATTAAATATTTGAATTAAATAGTGGTAATTACTAATGATTACTAAAAAAGAACATTGAATTTTTACAATAATTTTATAATTAACAGTAAATAGTTGAAATTATTTTAAATTATAAAAAATTAGAGATAACTCGGTATAATTATTAAAAAATAAAGGTTATTAAAAAAACCAGTAAAAATTAACAGTAATTTAGTATAATAAAGTAAAAATAATATTAATTAGAAAATAATAATGTAAAATAAATATAATTATTAAAAATTAGAATAAATTATTATTAATTAGCAGTAATTAGTGTTAATTATTAAAAATTACTAGGAAATTGGTAAAGGTTTTTATTATTAGTTTTTGAATTGATAAATCATCAGAAGGATCCAAATTATTCTAGCATAAACAATGTCTATATAGATAATTTAAAGGATTTTATATCACATTAATTAGTAGTAATTAATGAAAATTAGTAAAACAAATTGAACAAATTAGTAAAAAAAATCCTTAAATAGATTTAGTTAAAAATATTTACAAGAAAATTACAATTTTTTATTTTTATACTCTTTTTTGGTTCATTTTTTTCTTACATAAAATTTATCATAAGCAATTTATTTATTTTATATTTTTTAAATAAATATTGAACAAGGGAATCGAAAAATATATATTTAATACAATATTAAAATTAGATAAATCACTAATGAAATCGAAACTTTTTTGTTATAAATCATATATGTATTGGGGGTATTGATGATTTTTTATCATTTGTATTATCAAAACCAGAATTTGTTTCAGAAGGTAAAATTATGTGTCCATGTAAAAAATTTGATTTAAGGAGGTTTAACACATGACATTGTTGGGGGTTATCTATTGAATTTTTGTTTTCAAAAAGATTATATTTTTTGATATTAATATAATTAATTCAGTTCTAGAGATTGTACTAATTATTTGGTTCTAGGTCCATCACAATTTAAAAACTTACTATAATATGTGGCCAGTCCATCTTTTCAAAAAATAGAAACTCATGATGATGTTTATTTGACTCCTCAGTTCGAACCATCTATGTTTTATGAGTCATTGAAGTTGTTTGAGGATTCCTTATATCCATGTTACAAGATAAAAAAAATCTTTGTTGCAAAATTCATTGTTATTAAATCAGATAATGGAATTTCAAATTTCTATTTTGATCATATTTTTTCTTTGGTTACCTAAAAGAAATGTGTTTCCAACAAATTTATATGAGATAAAAGGTTAGTTCATAATTTGGATATTGGGTATCAAAAGATACATTCATGTTCAAATGATCACATCTTATATTATAATGAAAATTATTCATTAAATATATATCCAACATGTGGAAAATCAACATAGCAAGAGGCACAACTAGGGAAGTATGGACTGATTCATGTAAAATAGTCTGGGTATTTCTCACTTACACCATGATTGTAGCATTTATTTACGTCTCCAAACACAAAATCATTGATTTCATAGCACAAAACCAATATTTTAACAGATAAAAGCATAAATCATCATTGTGATGGTGATTCATGGAAACATTGTGACCAAGTATATCCATATCCTTCTTTAGATGCACGAACTGTGTGATTGGGTCTTTCTACTGACCATTTATTTCTATTTGGTTCTTATATTATTCAATATTTTTGTCAGCCCATCTTTATAACATTGTAAAATTTACCTCCATGTATATTTATGAATGATCCATATATAATTTGGACCTTATTAGCTCTAGGAAATCCACAAATGATTATCGATGTTTATTTGAATCAATTGATATATGAGTTAAATTTATTATTGAGTAATAGTGTTAGTACATATGTTGTTGTTGTGAAATAAAATTTCCTAGGTAAAGAAAAATTAATTGGAATATTAGTGAATTTCCATCATATGGAATGGGATTTAGATATACTATGCATAGAACAAAATCATGTCTCTAGTGTATGAGAGACAACAAATAATTTATTCTTGTCAATGGAAGACACCCATGTTTTTTTTTGACTTTCATCAAATATTTCATCCAACCAATCATACGTTTTGAAACAAAATATATCATTTCTTAAAAGTTAAAATGGAAATAAATGGTCCTCCAACAATGATCTCAAGTATTGAGTTAAAATCTATTGTTTCTTCATTACCTATCATGACCGATTATAAAACAAACAAAAATAAAGGTCTTTGTGAATGAACACAAATGGATAAAAAAATAATATTTTTGGATATTCCATATTGGACTGATATTTTCGTTCATCACATGTTTGATATCATTCATATTGAAAAGAAAAATAATAATATATTTTATAAGGTTTTGGACACCTGGTATGACCTAAGATACTGTAACGGCATGAAAAGATCTTTAAAACATTTGTTGGTGACCATAACGTGAACAATTTGGAAATGAATGATCACAGAAGTTAATGGATCCAAAAGCGTCTTATATATTTTCTTTAGAAAATTGTTTATTATTTTGTTATTGGAGTGAATATTTTAGCCTTTTGGATTGTTATATTTCCAATTTATCTAGATGTATCATAAATGGTTATATTATTGGATTGAAATGTCAGAGTTCTCATGTTTTGTATTTAGTGTTTTATTGAATTATTTGATTTGGGATGTGATAATGGAAATTTCATATCTTTTTTCGAGATACATGTGAAGTGAAAACGGACTACAGTTTATTATGTAAACTCCTAGAAGATGTTTTTTTTATTTTTCTAAATTTGAAATTAAATTTCAATAAGATTTTATTGATTCAATGGAACGTCAGATATTTCATTTTCTGCATGAAGAAAAATGTAGAGAGATAGTATAATTCTTATGGATGTACCCATACAAGAGATGCATACGAAAATTAAAGAAAAAGGTACATATCAAAGAATTAGTTAAAGGATCAACTATAGATGTTTATTTGCATGAAGAAATTTCTTTTTTATGATTTCATTGTTTTTAATTTTTTTTTAAAAAGGTTGATGACATGAACTGGTTTTCCAGTTCATGCAACCCAAACGAATTTATTAAAAACAGGATGTATGCAGTACAGACTCGAGGTGTAAAGAAATTACACCAGCGGGGAATTAAAGAAAATATAAGTAAATGAAAAAGAAAAACAGACCACCCAAGGGCCCTCTTGCCTGCTTCCACTTTCTGCAGTGCATCTTCATTGTCATCTGAGTCTTCCTCCAAAGAGTCATCCTCATCATCATCTTCAGAACCATCATCGGCATCACCCATCTTCAGATCATCTTCATCATCGCTGTCATCCAAAACTTCATCCAGTGTGCACCACCATCTTGACATCAGTCTTCTGAGGAGAAGTGAACTTCTCCTTCTTGGTCGGATCCAGAGATTTTGTGGCTAGAGAAAAAAATTCAGGTCTTCAGTATGTGAATAACAGCTTTGATTCTTCTATTTGAGACTCCATTTCAACATCCAAGCACTGCCAGACTAAACTTTTCATATTTTTATTTTTTGAATTTGATGCAAGATTCTGTCACTTTCACCCCAAGTTTGTTGGCTTGGGGAGGGAAAAAACAGCTTTGACAGGCACACTTCCACCAGATTGAGCAGCATTAATTAGAAAAATCTTTATCCGCACAACCCCTGAAAAGAATTTTTCACATTTCAGAATTGAAAAAATTCCTTGAGTAAACATGATCAAATGAGCAGTAAAAGTCATTCCCAAGGGATGTCTCTAAAGTTGAAATCACGATTCATCTTGTATTCATCTATCATCCTGATGTACATTTGTTTCTGAATTTGAAGGTAAGTATCAGCTGAAATATCACCATTGGTGTATTTCCTGAATGTATTTTCATCTTGTTCATCTATCCAGGCATCAACTTCTTCGCTCAATACATCTGTCTCCTCCATCTGGTAGGCCTCTCTGTACACAGGATCATTATTTAAATCATGTACCTCCTCTTCAACTTCAAGAGTTGTAGCAGGTTCAACAACAATTAGCAGCTTTGGAGGCTCAATGTTTTCCTTTTTAGAGGGGTCGAAAGACCTGGTAACTATTGTTCTCTCAAGAGTAGAGTAGTCCCTGCGCTTCCTAGATTTTTTGAGATTCGATGTGATAAACCCATCGGCATCCACCATCGGATTTTTCCCCTTCCTAGAGCACGATTTGAAGTATGTTTCTTCAAGATGATTAGTCTTATCATCATCCTCCTGTAAGGATTCACCATCAGCTTTTTCCCCTTCATTGTTTTTAATTTGAATACCCGTAAAAACACTAATGAATGGGCCATAATGAAGGAAATATTGGTGGTGAAATGATAAATCAGTTATCAGTTTTTAATCATCTTATACTTATCCTTGGGGGAGTTCATGAATGATGAATTTATAATGATGAGCACCATAGAGCTTAGAAATATGTTATGCTCTACTTTGAATAATTGAGTCCATTTTTATAGTGATTATTACTATCATTTATTCCATAATTTTTTTTAAATTTAAATTAATATTTAATTATTTTTATTTTATATTATAATCGTATTAATAAATGGTTTCCATATATTATACTATCTTCTCTTGAAGAATATAATAGAAATAATTTCTCCTACTATTTTTAAAAAATGGTAAATGAAATTATTTATGGTTAAACATATAAAATCAATTTATTACTTTTATATTGATAATTGTTTTTGAAATTTTCATGTATATCTACATGGTGATAAAATTTATAATACATTGTGGGTATTTCGTAAACCACTATCCACAATGGTTAAATAATATAATTCATATATGGTGAGTTGTTTTTTATTTCATACACAAGCATATGGATAATCAAAAAAACAATGAATAGTGGTGTTTTCTTGGGAGGATCATATCATATAGAAAGTTATGTTAACATTTATGGAATGATGGAACAAATAATTGAACTATGTTATCTAGGACAGAATTATATAATGATGTTTAAATGTCATTGGTTGGATATTGATAGAGTCGTGTGTGTTCATTCACTCCATGGAATCATTGATATTAAATATAAAATTTTTATTGTAGTAATAGAACAATATTTATGCAATCATTACCCATGTAAAATTTATTATACAAATTATTGTGAAACTTCAAAAGAGATAAGTGATAGGTGGAGAATAAAAAATGAAATCTCAAGAAAACCATTTTATCCATATTGAATGTGGTTAAGCTCAAGTACAAGGAATTTTAATTTTTCAATATACATATCTAGATCCATATTTTCTACAAAGAGACGTGAATATTGATGATGAAAATCCCACAGTTATAGGTCGATTTTGATAGTGATATTATTGATCTGACAAATTAATTTTAAATAGAAAGAGATTATGAAGCTGAAAATTGGATGAAAATTGATTATATTGAGGAGGAATATGAACATATTGACATAATTATATTTGAAGGTGAGGATGAATATTAATTTTGACATAATTAAATATTTTTTATAATTATATATAATATATATCTATATATATTACCTGTTTTCAATTATTTACCTTCAATAGTCATTTCATGTTTCTAACAGATGAAGACCATTTATCTTATCTATTTTATGTGTTTTTTGAGGCATCACTACCAAGTAAAGAGACCAAGGATTCATCATATGACCCTCAGGCTTTTGACAGATCATCAATGACTCATAAGGGTCGTGGTCTTATGAGATTAATGATTCCTAACCCTATCCTTGAGCAAAATCCATATCTAGAGTTCGATCCATGCATGGGGATGTGTGTTCAGTTATGTATTAAAGTTAGTTTTCAATAATTTTCATTAGTTTATTAATATACTAATTGTTAGATATATTATATCTATTTTTATATAGATTTTCACATATAATATCTAGATAAGGGTGGCTATCGTGCAGAAGTATTTTTAACATTTTGGTGACATTGGATCAAATTTGTAACAGCCCGACCCCTCTAGGCTGGATCTAGTGCATTAGTTGTGATATTGGCATGGTTAGAAGGAATGGAAATCCTGAAGGAATGATCAGTTTAGTTTTCTTGAAGAAACTAGATACATAGATGTTACTTAAATTAAATTGGAATTTTTTTACAAAATACAATACATAATGAAAACTAAAAATCGCATCCACAAGAACTTAACAATTGATCTTCAATTTGTCACCTATTGAAAGTAAACAATGAAAGGGGTGAGCTCGAACACTCAGTAAGGGTTACAAATAGTGGAAGTATGAGTAAAATAAAAAGTTAATCACAATCAATCTTATATAATCAAAATGGCATAGTGAATAAATGAATAACTAATGCCATTAATAAACTGAGAATGAAACTGCATCCATATATTTTGTCATAGTGAAAACCTCATAGATAATAATAATAACTGGTAATTAATAAAGAGAATTCTTATTAATTCTACGTCATGTATCTTGCACATGAAACCATAATACCGTAAAAACAGTTTAGTTCTATGGGTAGAAACCCGTCTGATTTTTGGAAACAAACTCGAAGGGTTTTTCGCCAAACTGATTTGTCTCATGAGACCTACCGATGCATCGATGGGATATTACAGGCCCCACCCGCCACTGCATGTCCAAATAATTCTTTATAAATTGATTCAATACAGGATTAATATTCCTTTTCAATATCTATATAGAGTAGAGCATATGGATTCATCAATATTTACTTAACTAAAATAACTTTCCAAATAAACATCGTATGTAACATGGTATACGGTTTAGACAACAGACATATCCTTCATATGATATTTAAGATATTTAATAAAAAATATTATTTCAAATGAAATGTGACCTCAAATTAGATTTAGGTACACCACATAAGGATTATTAGGTGAAACACACAAGGTTAGTCACAACAAAATAGTAGTTGAGACAAAGTCTCTTACCACAATGTAATCAGTCGAATCAAATGACCAGAACTTAATAAACCTCAAATGAACCCTTTAAAAACATGAATATAAATATAATAATGTTATTATATATAAAATGGAAGTACACATATGCCACATGCAAGAAATAAGTGGTGAAAAATTAAAATCTCACAGAAATGAAAGTGAGATGAGAAACCCCTTACAAACATTTTGGCATGGTAAAGAGTGTTATTGAAAGGGATTAATGAGAGGAAAAAGGTTATACTAGTATTTATATCTCACAAGGGTATTATGGGGGAGTATAAAAATCATACCCCATCATTAGGAATTAAAAATTAAAGGGCACAACATAGGGGACATTCTTGAACAAAAGTGAGAGAGAGGATCCCTTACTAAGATTGTGTCATTAGAGTGATGATAAATCAATGAAATATTATTTGTGATAAATAAAAATCCACAAAATATAATTGGATATACATTATAAAATAATAATAGTTCATTCACACATATTCTTCGAGAAATGTAACTAATGAAATAGATGCTTAACTCAAAGAATGAAAATTGTGTTAAGCAATCCCTTACCTTATGCTCGAAGGTGTTATTGATTGTTCTTAATGACCTGAATAATAAAATTTATATTCGTTAATTAATAATTATAGAACATAGTAAACATTTAATTTATATTTTATGACCTTATTAAGTTCATTAATGGCCTTTTTTATGGGTTTAAAAGATTCAATTTTATTGTTTTGGAAGCATTTTCTTAATTGGTTTAATGATTTGTTACCTTGTATTCACGAATGGAAGTTGGTTTAAAATATGGATAAACATCCAGAATTTTAAATATATACTATTAGTTAAATTAAATAGATATAAATGATCTTATAATGATTCTGGTTATATACCATTAGGATGAATCATTCGATGAGTTAAAAATAAACGCTTGAATTTGGCTTCTCAGTTTTCTACTTAATAAACTTGTTTTGTATTATTATTACATATTATGTATGTGTAAATATTTCAGAACATTAATATAGATTACATAAATATATTATGATCTAGTTAAACCATAAATATGGTTTCATGACTAGTAATGAAGGAATGATTGAAGGACGAAATTGCTTCATCCACAAAGGTTATAAATTGGAACCTCATGGACGTTGATTTTGATTATAAAAATAAAAGGGAGGGAGTAATAATATTGATGATGTTTATTCCATTCACATGATATAATTCCATTATATATATGATACTGGAGTTTATTATGGTCATTTGGACAGAGGAGGTGATGGGAGAAAAAATAATAGTGATGAACTTGAAAATAAAAGAAAATTTGAGAGATCCCTTATGAAAATTCGGCAGCCTAACGGTGTCGATTAAAATTTCATAAAATCAAATGATGTGAGAAAAAGGGTATATCATCATATTAAAATCAAAAGGATAGTAAGAATAATAAACAAAATCAAACCCCAACATATGAGAATGGAATTTCAAATAGCTAACATAAAATAAGTGTCGACTTAAAGAAGAGAATGAAGGATTACCTTACCTTGTATAATAACTTCTAAATCATGAAGGATGGGACCTTGGGGGCTTAAGGACACCTTTTTAGGACTCATAGAGAGGTAAAACCACCAGATCTTTGAGTAGAATGGATTTGGAATGATCAAAAATGAATGTATGAGTGGGTATTTATAGAAAAAGAGAGGTATTTTTTAATAATTTCAAAGGGACACCTCATTAGTTGTTTTGGACAAACCATGGGCTTACCCATGGTATTTTCCCATGTTTCTAGACACTTGGGACACCTCATGTCATAAGGTATAGTACAAAATTCTACCATACTTTTATATTTAATTATTACATCATTATGATGTCATTAAACTATCGAAAGCTCAAAATTGTATTTTTACTATTAATGAAAACTTCTTGTATTTTAGAAAAATACCAAAACTTTACCCTAACCATTTTTCGATGTGTAGAATTCAAAAATGAACTCTATTTTTTGAAAATAATTTTCTAATTATTATTAATTTAAATTTTATATTAAGTCATAGTTAATTCGGAAAATAACAATCTTAAAGGTGAAATTAGTTTCCTTTCTCATAGAAAAACTAATAAAGATCTCATTATATTATTGCCTTATGAAATTAAAATAATATTATTATTAACTATTCATAAGGATCATATTAGTATTCATATTACTAACCATAAGTGTATGTTACTATTTACCAAAAATCAAGTTTGTTCTATCAGACTCCAAATGACTTATTTATTATAACTCTAGATGACAATTTTTCGAAATTCAAAATATAGAAGTGAAAAAAGAAATGTTTAATGGATAACTTATAAGTTTCTCTTATAATATTTTTATTCAAAAACGACATTGGGTTTCATAAAATATAAGATATGAATAGAATTTATTTGATAGAATCATACCATAAAATTTTTGGGGTGTTACATTATTCCCTCCTTTGAATAATTGCGTCCTCGCAATTCATTTCAAAACCATAAAAGAATGATCTCTTTTGTTCTTACCACATCTCCCATCGTAGAGGATCCTTAGGTGAATTCAACGGAAAACCAAAATTGATGCTCAACTCATCTAGTTCTCTAACCCAGACACACCTCGGACAGAAGGGGTTCAACTCTTGCATCGAAAACTCGGGCTTCCAGAGGGAGGCTTGAATGATAGAATGTTTGGAAATGTCAGAGTGGACCAAAACATGAAGAAACCGCCAAAATATGTCTCGACTGGGAACATCTTTTTCATAGAAATTTTTTTAGAGGCAAAAACTGAGGAGTTGGTACATGTAGGTAGCACAAAGGTTTCCCTACAGAGTAGCCTCTTGAAAACATAACATGGTCGTGTAGTTCTGGCCTAAGGTGAAACATAGGAAAATCCCTTCGTGATATTTTCCTTTTCGCCTATACTCGAACAATTGTGTCGTGGCTATGCAGTAGTAAATGGAAGCATTCCCTTGATAGGTGCAGAGAATGTCCAGACTATTTTTCACTTTATATAGCTTTTTATAGGATTTTCGCAAGTTTGCGAGAGGTAGGTACTCCTCTTCGTATTTTTTTATCTCAGCAATCTTCAGTACCTCCACATGAAGAGATAACATATGGGTTTGTCCTTCCATATGAAAATTTGTATAAAAGTACACTTAGTGATACTCAGTCAAAAGTATAACCAATGAAAGGATAACAAAAAGAAGATACAAAAAGTCATATTCTTATATAACCACTGGTTCAAAAAGTAAAGCAGGGTTAATGGTTTCTCCAATCCCCCAATACATGAATCCCCAAAACTAGTTAAAAGATTTCAACCTCCCAGAACCATATGAAGCACTGGACACACGTCACTTCCGAAGTCCCTTTACCAAGAACACCACCAATGCTAGGGTGATGATGACCTCAGGTGGATTCATAAGTTAGTATTCAGCTACTCGATTTCCTTAGCCCAGACACACTTCAGATATCTAGGGTCGAATCTGTGCTTAAAGCACTCATTATTCCATAGAGAGACATGAGAATTGTGGAGGTCGGAAATTTCAGTGTGGACTAAATACCTAAAATTCTCATGCACCATGTCATTGTTGAAGATATAGATGTCTTAATGTTCTCCGTACATACTAAAACTGAGGATCTGGAATAGGTATGCCGCTCAATGGTCACCATCCAAAGGAGCTTCTATAAATTTTCCCACAACTCGGTAGTTATCAGCCAGAGTGAATCATAGAAAAAGAGCTTCATGATACTTCCATATTTTCCTATATGCAGCAAATTGTGCATAGGAAATACGATAATAGACCATATTTCTTCCTTGGTAAATATGGAGAATGTTTGGACGATTCAATACCCGATGTAGTTTACAAGTCAGACGTAAGTTTGTATAGGGCTGGACCTCTTCAGAGCATGACTTGACAATTATAGTCTCTAACAACTCGGTATGTAGTGATAAAATATAGGTTGGTTGACTCATATCTTCTATCTGAAAAGTTTTAGTAAATCAACTTTAAGTATGGAAAATCTATTTTAAACCACGTTATTGTTTTATATAAAAACATATCAAAATAGAGAATACAACATCATTCATTTAGACATGATTTATAAAACTCATGAAATTACACAATCTCTTGCTCCCTTTCAGGAAACACTAGTATGTACTTCCTAACATCCTCTAAGATGACTCCTCATAGATTCCACTGATGTTGGGGATTTCCCCAGTTTATTGACAAATGGATCCCCAAAGAAATTCCAAATTCCCCTATCTCTATGGTCCATATGCAATGTGTCAAACTAGGGTCAACCGCGTGTGGACATCTAGAATTCAGATTGATAGAAGCATGTCGGGTATCAAGTTGACCGACATCAATAAAAACATGATATCGATAATTCAAACGGGTAGTCTCGTTCTCAAGGGCTTCAAAATCCACAACTCGGCCATAGAGTCTGTTGGTCAAAATCTGACACAGATATGTTACTCGGAGGTCGCCCCCTTATGAAGCCTCCTCAAAGTCCTCAAGAGAAAAGAAATTATATGGTAGGGTAAAACATTTAAAGATAATCTCAAAGTATTTTCATTTTCGTACATAGAATAAAAATTGTGTGCTCATTATGAGGTAATAGACGAAACCTGCTCCATGGTGAAGTTGGAGTACCCGAGGAGAGTTGGATACTTAGTAGAGAGTTCTGTATGATAAAAGACTATTTTCAAAAGTATCATTTTTTTCTACACATGATTTTCCCAATATGGTCTCTAATACTTCTATTGGAAGAGACAAAAGACAACTACCTTCATTTTCCATCTAAAAATTAAGAAAACAACGTTCTTAGTATTGTTTAAGTAAGTTTTTCATTGTTCAGTTCTTGTTTCTAGAGTTATCCAAACTAAATCCTTTGAGGAAAATTTACATTAAACTCTATCATAATGGATTTTAAGAAAAATTTGAATTATCCTAAGAATATCCCCTGGGAGTGTCGTAACCAAGAGTATAGCAAGGCCCATTGTTGTGTACCATTTCCCGTTTGAGTCTAGCTCAAAACTGTGTTTTCGGGTTTTACCGCTAGATAGATCGGGGCCAGAGCTGCCTCAACCTGCTCGTATCTAGATAGGGATTCATTGCTTGAAAGATCCAGATAATCTATTCCTTACCAAAATAACTGGAATTTCTTCTACGTTTTTCCTCAAAGTCTTATCTTAGGGATTCTTCCCTAATCTATGTTTTCTAAATCTAGTTCCCAAGTTTCCTACTAAACTTATTTTGATACCAATGGTAACACCCCGACCCCTCTAGGCTGGAGCCGGTGCATTACATGTGATATTTTCATGGTCTGAAGGAATGAAATTCCCGAAGGAATTGATCAGTTTAGTAGTCTTGAAGAAAATAGAATCATATATGTTACTCAAATTACATTGGAAATGTTTACAAAATACAATAAGTAACGAAAACTAAAAACCGCATCTACAAGAACTCAATAAATGATCTCTTATTTAACACCTTTTGAAAGTAAAAAATGAAAGTGGTGAGCTCAAATTCTCAGTAATGGTTAAAAATAGCGGAAGAATTAGTACAATAATAGGTGAATCACAATCAATCTGACATAATCAATATGGCATAGTGAATAAATGTATAACTAATGCCATTAATAAACTAAGAATGAAACTGCATCCATAGATTTTGTCAGAGCGAAAACCTCATGGACAATAATAATAACTGGTAATGAATAAAAATAATGCTTATTAATTGGATTTCATGTATCTGGAACATGAAACCATAATACCGTAAAAATGGTTTAGTTCTATGGGTTGAAACCCATCTGATTTTTGGAATCAAACGTGAAGGGTTTGTCACCAAACTGATTTGTCTCATGAGACCTACCAATGGATTGAGGGGCTATAGCAGGACCCTCCCAACATTTATTTTCCAATGAATTCATTATACATTGATTCAATACAAGAGAAATATGCCTTTTCAATAACCATATAGAGTACAGTATATGGATTCATCAATATTTTCTTAACTAAAATAACATTCCAAATAAACACCGTATGTAAAATGGTATACGGTTTAGAAAAAACACATATCCATGATATGAGATTTTGAATATTTAATAAAAATATAATTTAAAATGAAGATTGGTCTCAAATGGGCAGTAGGAACACCACATAAGGATTATTATGTGCACCACACAGGGTTACTCAAAACATAATAGTAGTTGAGACAAAGTCTCTTACTACAATGTAATTGGCCGAATCAAATGACAAGAACTTAATAACCATAAAATTAACAATTGAATAACATGAATATAAATAGAATCATGTTATTATATATCCAATTGAAGTACACATATAACACATTCATGAAATAAGTGGTGAACAATGAAAATCTCACAGAAATGAAAGGGAGATGAGAAACCCTTTACAATCATTTCGTCATGGTAACGAGTGTTCTGGTGAGGTATTAATGAGAGGTAAAAGGTTATCCCAAAATTTATATGTCACAAGGGTAGTATGGGAGAGAAAAAAAATCATACCCCATTATTAGGAATTAAAAATGAAAGGCCACAATATAGGGGATATTCTTGAACAAAAGTGAGAGAGAGGATCCCTTACAAAGAATGTGTCATTAGAGTGACGATAAATCAATGAAATATTTATGTGTGACAAATAAAAATCCAAAAAATATAAGTAGATATATAGTATAAAACACTAATAGGTCATTCACACAAATTCTTGGAGAAATGTAACCAATGAAACAAATGTTTAACTCAAAGAATGAAAATTGATTTAAGCAATCCCTTACCTTATTCTTGAAGGTGTTCATGATTGTTCTTAAGGACATGAATAATCAAACATAGATTCATTAATTAATAATTAAAGAACCTAATTAACATGTAATTTATATTTTATTACCTTATTTAGTTAATTAATGTCCTTTTTGATGTGTTTAAGAGATTCAATTTTATTGTTTTGGAAGCATTTTCTTACTTGGTATCATGGTTTTTTTACTTGTATTCACGAATGGAAGATGGTTTGAAATATGGTTAAACATACAGAATTGGTAATATACTTTATTAGTGACATTAAATAGATATAAATGATCTTATAATTATTATGGTTATATACCCTGAGGATGACTCATTCTACGAGTTAAAAATAAACGCATGAATTTGGATTGGCAGTTTTGTGATCAATAAACTTGTTTTGTATTATGATTCCATATCATGTATGTGTAAAGATTCCAGAACATTAATCTTGATAAAATTAATATGTTATGACCTGGTTCAGCCATAAATATGGATTCATGACTAGTAATGAATGAATGATTGAAGGACAAAACTTCTTCGTCCATGAAGGTTATAAATTGGAACCTCATGGACGTTGATTTCGTTTATAAAAATAAAAAGAAGGGAGTCAGAATATTGATGATGCTTATTCCATTAACATAATATAATTCCAGAATATAGATGATACTGGAGTTTATCATGGTAATTTGGACAGAGGATGTGAGGACATAAAAAATAAAAGTGATGAACTTGAAAATAAAAGAAAAGTTGAGAGATCCCTTATGAAAATTCGGCAGCCTAACGACGTCGCTTAAAATTTCATAAAATCAAATGATGATAACAAAAGGGTATCTCAACATATTGAAATAAAAAGTAAAGTAATGATAATAAATAAAATCAAACCCCAACATATGATAAAGGAATTTCAAATTGATAACATGAAAGAAGTGTTGACTTAAAGAAGAGAATGCAGGATTCCCTTACTTTGTAGAATTACTCTTAAATCTTGAGGGATGAGATCTTGGGGGCTTAGTGACACCTTGGGAGGAATCCTAGAGAGGTAAAACCACCAGATCTTCTAGGATGAGGGATTTTGAATGAAAAAAAATGAATGGATGAGTGGGTATTTATAGAAAAAGAGAGGTAATTTTTTAATAATTTCAAAGGGACACCTCATTAGTAGTTTTTGTCCAAACCATGGCCTTTACCATGGTATTTTCCCATGGTTTTAGCCACATGGGACACCTCATGTCATAATTTACTATACAAAAGTTGACCATACTTTTATATTTAATTATTACATCATTATGATGTCAATAAACTACCGAAAACTCAAAAACTGTATTTTTTCTATTCATGAAAAATTCATGTATTTTAGAAAAATCCAAAAAAATTACCCTAACAATTTTTCGACGTGTAGAATTTAAAAATGAACTCCATTTTTTGAAAATAATTTTCTACGTATTATTAAATTAATTTTTAAATGATTTTATAGTTAATTCAGAAATAAAAAACTTAAAGGTGCAATTAGTTTTATTTCACATTGAAAAACTAAATAAGATCTCATTATCTTATTTCCTTAAGAAAATAAAATAATATTATTATTAAATATTCATAAGGTTCATATTACTATTCATATTACTATTCATAAGGTTATGTCACTATTCACTAAAAATTATGTTTGTTATATCAGACTCAAAATGAATTATTGGTCACAACTCAAGATAACCATTTTTCGAAATTCAAAACACTGGAGTGAAAAATTTTTGTTTAATGGATAGCTTATAAGTTTCTCCTATAATGTTTTGATTCACAAAAGACATAGTGCTTCATGAAATATAGGCTATGAATTGAATGTATTTGATAGAAGCATACCATAAAATTTTTGGGGTGTTACAAAATTCCAATTGATGTTCAGCACTGATTATTTGAACATTGGATGGTATGTAAATAAATAAAAGTTTTTTTTTAAAATTGTTTAATTATTAATATCATATTATTAATTATTTATATAGTTTATGCTACCCCATTAATGATTCCATGTGGGCCTCTATCTAGGAGGTCTATTTTTGTGGTCGTTTTTATCAGTTTTTGCACAATTTGAGATGGAGAACCATGCAAAAAGTGGGAGTCACATATTTTGATATGACTTATTGAACTCAATAACTAGATTACATATCATATCAGGTTTGGGATGGATTATTTTTATACTAGATGGGATCTAGTTTTCAAAGGAGAGAATATTTAGTTTAGCATAACTGAGGGATGCAGGAGGTGACACATCAAAGTGGTAGTCCTATATTTAGTACGCATTGATAACATATGCCAAGTACGTTTTAATAATTTATTTAACTTTAAATGTGAGCTGTTTATCTTATACTCATAAAGGAAGCTAAACATCTTCATATTATGGGTTTCAACATTTTTTATTGTATTTACATCAATCCTATCACTAAAGATATTACAGCTTCATGCCAACAACACATTTTAGAGTATAAATTTTTTGAGTTTTAAAATTAAATGAAAATTATATTTTCGCTATTTTAATTTTAAATTACAATTGAATGAGTCATATGAGTCAAGTACTTCTCAGTCACAGGATGGGTGTCAAGTCGAGACAAAGGATCAGAGCACTAGTGTAGTAGGATTCAATGATGAAACATGGATGCAGGGGACTTAGAATAAATTCATGAAATGTCAAGTTGATGGTATCAACCCCTGATTGATTCATGTGATCTATTATGGTACAATTGTTATATGATTATCTAGATCGAGGGGATCTCATAGAGATTTATCATAATCTAGTTCATAGTATATGGAGCATCTGTGATCTGAGGGTTAGCTTATAGAGACCATGCGTAGGGAGGAAGAAGATATTTTTTGATTGTAGAAATAGTAGTATGAAGAGATACATCAATGGAAGGAGAAAAATCAAAAGTAGATGATAAAGTACATATGACAGTTGAATCCATGTTTATTGATGGATTTTCCTCTAATACATCTTCTAGATGATCCCCCGATGATTTATTTATTTTTTGTCACATATATTTTTATAAATATTTTGATATACATATTTTTTCAAACATTTATATTAATTCATATATTTATAGTTTTATATTTTGTGTTTTTTATATTATTGAGAATATTAATTTTTTTTTATTTTTTTTATTTTTTTACTTTTTCATGATAAGAATATTCTCACATTACAAACAATTCTTTGTGACGATATACTCTTCATATCATAATTTTTTTTACGGTGAAAGGTTATTTGTGATGGGTTAATCATCATGTCCCAATATTGTTTTTTAAATATAGAGAATCATTATTTTCATTGGGATTCATTCATATAGTAAGTTGTTATTTTTTTCAAAGTACCATAGAAAATAATTATTTTTTATGACAGTAGTTTTATAAATGGGTCATTAGAGATGGTATCCCATCAAAAATAGTGAATTTTATAGCTATTTGTTATAAAACAAGGATATGAATTTCTATTTTGAACCATTAGTACGTGGTTATGTTATAAAACATAGATGGTGGTGTCTATTATAACCCGCCAATGAATTTGAAAATTAATTATATGACATGAGATAATAAGGACAAGAATGGTGTGTGAACCTAATTCAATAAGGGTCTTTATCCATTATGATACTCTTGGTCGTGAGACTTGGCTAAGGAAAAGATTTTGTATGCTTATGTATATACAAAAAACTTATGTATTATTCTTTTGATATGTTAACTTGGATCATGAATTGTTATTGATGAATCCACACCCTTAAATATTATTTCTTTTTTGACAAAACCATATTCCATGAGTCAAGATTAAAGATCTTTGACTAATTGGGTACAATTTTTTCATGTTACGATCATTTTCTCATACCCTTATATATAATATCACTTTTGATAAATTATTGATATCTTCTATGTAAACCCTTACTACATATTCGAGCTCAACCTTTATTATGTTTTCCTCTCCCTAGAATATAAAGAAAAGATCTATGAATGATTCCATATATATACTAGAAGAAAGAAAAATATTCACACTAGAATATTAATTTCTATTTTATGTTTTCAAATGTTGTGTGAGAATAATTTATTTATCTAGTCTACCAAGAGTAATAAACTACTAATCACTTTATGATCCGATATCTTTTTCTCTTGTGATAATATCGTATGATAACCACTATCTCTAGGTTAGTGGAGTTGGGGTGTTATAAAACCCCACATAAAAAACCATTATATAAGTCCCAACCACCCAACAAAACTCATCATCCTATAATTCAATCCCAAATTTTCACAAAATCCAACATAAAAAATATCAATATAGAACATAATAATTTCTAAACAACCTTCAGAAATCCAATTCCTAAATTTAACTAATAGTTAACCCCCCATTTCATTGATATCACGAATCCTTCAAAAATACCCCACACCCATAAATTGTTATTTTTTATTTATTCAAAAGCATAGACCCTAAATACATTAATTTTCACAAACCAAAATAAATCCATACACAATCCATTTTAAGTATATAAATGTGTCCAAATGAATGATACTCCAATGATATATAAATTATATGCATTTAACATACATGAGAAGCTACCCACCTCCAGCCAATAAATTCTATAATGATAATCCATGAAAATAGATATCCTATTCTCTTTTAATCTTCTCAAATCCTTAATAGTAAAATCCCCAAATAAATCCAATCATTCATAACAAAATCACAAAATCCCTATTTGTTTAAGGTTTTTATCAAGGGAAATCAAGGACGGGAGGAAAAGAGTGTATCTGAAGGGATTTAACAGATATATGAACAAAGAATCCATAAATAATCAATGTATATATGATCTATATGAATTAGAATAGTCAAAATAATCTTTTGGGTTAAGATAGTCGAGTGAGGGGGAAACGTAAGTGAAACACATAAGATCAAGATAAAAATATAATTTTAGTAAAGATTTTATGTATCTGCTTGACTCAACTACAAAGCCTCAGAAGACTATATAATCAATCTTTAGGGATAAAAAACCTAAAAAATACCCACCAAAACGATTTGTATTTACGGTATTATATGACTATAAAAAAATCATAAAAAATGTGTTTTCCCAACAAACCCCTTACACATTAACACATAAGATACATATACAGCCCCAAAAACTATTCTAAAACCATAAAAGGAAAATAGATATTAAAATTACACACAATTATATCACAAGATCCCCCAAACATTAAAATATATATAAAAAACAAAAATACATCACAAAGGTCGTTGTAACAATATAAAAACTTTATCGTAACTCCATATACAAATCATCAATAACCTACATGATCCTCTAAATAATACAAATAGGTTCATGTCACATGATGAAAATGATTCATGAGAGTTTGGATATAATTAATTCATTGGTAAATACAGTCAATATATTGATCAAAAAAGACAAAACTTATTAAATCCAGTTCACTTTTTCTTCACTTTAACTAAAACTATTTTTGATTGACTCGCCAGTTCATGGGGATTCTTCTTCTTCCACTATAGTAAACTAAATTAGTACTCTGGTCTCAATAATATCCTCTAGCTTGGCCTTAAAATAGAATCCTCAGGTGAGGTCTTATCATAGTGGTTTGTTTCGAATAGACAACCATGTGTGATTCTAAGTAGTTAAATCCATAATATATATTACAATTTAATTACTTTATTATTAGAAAAAAATTTGTTGTTATGTAATTTCCGTACTTAGATTATCCTACTATGTATTTTTATAGTCATCCATGGATGAGAACTTGTGAGATAATACAAACACACACACACATATAAATATTACATTTTTATATAACATAATGGTTATTGAGAAATTAGTTTTATCCATCTTGGTTGATCATATATAGTATATTATATCTTTCATTAATGATGATTCAAATATCATTGTATTTGTTTAACTATGATTTTCATTTAATGATGCCTTATTTTTTTTCTTCAATTTTAATCAATATTAGAACTTTTGGATGATATGGATTCACATGAATGTGTATAATATATTTTATACAGTTTGATTTATTTTAATTCATTTAAAATACATACTTTTTTGGTTGGTTGTTTATGGAGATGAAAAAACACATTAAAAGGAAAAATGAGGCATGTCTTGAGAGTATTCTCTTAGTTCTAGTCACCAGCCCATTCATTATTGATGTCATACATGATCTATTACTCTGAGACATTTTTATAAATTATATGGGTTCCAAGAAGAGATTGTTAAACTTAGAGTCGTATCTCCATTATTTATATATTAGGACCACTGATTAGAGTGGACAAATGGTGTTTTTATTTGGGAATCATGGAAATAGTTCTAAAGAATTTTATGTTTATTAAATCATAACAAATAACCCAACAGAACTTGTGGTATTATATAAGTTCTTATGAAAGGCTTTGATAATTAACTGATTGTATTCAGTACACATATCATTGAATTTAGTTTATAATAATGATGTGAAACACTTTATATAGTGGTTTTTAGGTTATATACTATCCAAATACATTCTTATGATATATTATTTTTTATAGGATAAGTAGTTGGATAAATTTTCACTCATATTTTCATAATATTATACATTCAGGGAATTACTGATCGAGCATGAAGTTTGTTTTTTTAACTTATTTTCATCATGAAGTTGTTTAGTTATATGTTATGTAGTATGTTTGAACTATGAAAGACAGATCTAAGTCTATTTCCATATGATGGAAAAATAATATTATAGAGGCTAAGATAATTTTGAGGTGTGTAGACACTATATGCATGTCAATTTCAAATTCCAAACATGTACCGATCGTTCTTGATTTCAACAACATAGATATTTGGTTGGATGTGACTAATAGGATGTTCCATATGGTGAAAATTCATATATGTTATAGTGTATTTTTAGTTAGTTGCTTGTTTCTTGGAAAATACAGATGATTATAGGTGTTGAACAATTGAATAAGAAAAAAATAAACTATAGAGAACTAAATTTTTTTGTTTATTTAATTCTTGGATTTTATTTGTATTAGAGTTGGGAGGAGGGAATAAACAAAATCACATTTTTAGAGATATTTAATTATATAAAAAATCATTTTTTTGTTGAATGATGGAAGCACTTTAGTGCAGCTCAAAGTAAGTAGAATGAGGTAAATTATTATGATTGAGATGAGTTGAATACCTAATAATCCACTAAAAATAATATTTGGAAAACATGAAATGTTTTTTAAAAATATGTTCTTGTGATTTTTGTAATACAACGGTTCTAAAGAAAATATTAAAAGTGATTTTGTTATAGCTAATATAATTTTTGAAAAATATAAAAAAAATAGTTGAAAAAACAAATAATACTCTACCATGAAAATATATTGTTATGTTTGAAGTTATAAATGTTGGAAAATATATGGATGGTGGCATGTAATATTTTCTTTTCATGATTTTGGGATGATGGGTGAAACACTCCAAATTTTTGTCAAACATATCGGATTGAGGAATATCTTTGTGTGAAATTTTTTGAAGAAAACTTGGATTTTTTGGGAGATAAAATTCCTAATTTGTATTTTTGATCAAGAATTTTCTTTTAAAAACTTGTCATGTTGGATGGTACATGCTTTTGGTGTTGTGAAATTTGTATGAAAATATTTAAAATTATAAAAAAAATCATTTTTAATATTTTAACTTATTAGTGAACCTTCTGATAGAGTTTTTCTCATATTAAATTATATTATCAAATTTTACCTACCTTTATTGATGGAATTAATCATGTATGTTAACTAATCAAATCCTTCACCAATGGTAAGTAAAAAAATTGGATTTATTCTTGTGGCAATATAGTGATAATATTATTTATCAATGTTTCTCTTAGTGATTGTAAGTGTGTTTGAATAGATCATGTGATATTTTCTCATGAATATATATTTGATTACTTGAATTAAAAAAATTGATAAATATTAAAAGAGTGACTCATACATGGATAAGGTGGATGATGGTAAAAATTTTAATTTTCTCTTTAAATAGATCATATGTTTTTATTTAATAGGTGTAGGTTATATTATATGATAAATATAATTGATGAGATTATGGGTAAAATTTAAACATTTAATTGACATGGAATATTTATGATAATTATAAAAAATAATAATGTAAATTACATAGAATTATAATATTAAAAAGTGTGAAATAAGTGTCCAGTTTCTTTGTGATTATTTATAAAGTCATGATATAAGGTATATGACTTCTTACATTTTTAAATGATGTTATGAAACATGTTAGTTATTCATTATTTATATGAGGGACACTATGAAGTAGAATACTTTATACTGGTGTGTAGTGATAGAATTTTTTTAGGAGAATTGATTTTTTATATTAGAAGGTTATGGTTGGTTGATCAAGGGAATGTGTATGTTAGTGAATATAGAAGAAGATAATCAAAAATAATGAAGGATTATTTCAATGATGTGGTATGAACGTTTATGTTTTGTGATTTGGGGTATCCTGTTACATTTGATGAATTGAATTTATTAATGTGTTAATTTTAGTGATATTAATGTTTATGATGTTAGTTATACTAAAATTTCTTTGTTTTAGTATTGAGTTGGTATGAAAGAATGTGGTATTCTATGATGATGATGTGGTAGGTTAGGATTTGGTATTCCAAGATAATGATGTAATATGGGGGTATATAATATTCATTGGATATGGTGTGGGATTGATGGATTTTTTAATCCCACAATAGGTATATATATTTTTTTTATCATAACACTATAAAACTATTGTTTTATTTTTATGGTATTTTTATGGTATTTTTATGTGTTTTTTAAAATTTTAGTTTTAGTTATTGTCAATTTTTGTGGTTTTAGATGTAATATCATTATATATGTATATAATGTGATGATGTTTTTATATGTATTTTTTGTGCTGATTTGGATAAAATTATGTAGATGACGTGGTAGTTGGTGACTGATAGTGAGAATGTGTAGTGTCTATGACATTTAATGAAGGGTTTCTAAAAAAAGGTTTTCTCTTCATTTTTTTCTATGATTTAATTAACCGAATTTATATATTTCTTCTACCGATATTTCATAATGCATATTAATTTTACATTTGAGTGTTATAGTAGGAACCTAATTTGTATAGTTTTATACCCGACTTATTATTATCCATTTCATTTTATAATTCTAATATTGGGTTGAAGGTTATTTCATGTGATGTTTTTTTTGAGAATTAGGTGATCTACGTGGTAGTATGACGATTCAAGTGATTATTTTTTATTTTAACTATGGTGAATTATTTCTTTTTTATTGTTGATATACTCAGGGATCTATTTATTAAAATGTGTTATAAGTGGCATATTTTTTATTTATGTATGTATTATTTGTTTTAAGTAAACATAAAGGGTGATTCATGGTATATATTTTATTTAATTACCATAGTGTTCTTTCCCACACTGTAACCTTTTAGAGGTTGGATTTGGGGTCACTCATGGTATTGTTGTTGGATCATGATGATTCATGATAGGGTAAATATGTGGTATAGTGGTATTATTGTGAGTATTCAATGATAGAGTTTATAATATGAAAATATGATTATTTCAGGGGTTGGTAATGTAGTTGTATTACATGAACCAATCATATTATGGAGGCTAGAAAAACCGGCTAAAAAAGTACCACTTTGTTTATAAGTATAGTCTTTGATCACCCATGGATTGTTATTATAGGAATGACATATAATAAATATCATGGTTATAGAGGTGTATTCTCATACACTATATTCTCTAAGGTCATGTTGATTGTACATTTCATGCATTGTATTTTTATTTTTGATTTATAATGAGGTATTGTAAATAAACTCCCCCAAATTTTCATTGGACTAAGATGTTATATATACTATATATAAAACTCATGAGGTAGGTGAAGGGAGGTTATGGGATATACCTATTTTATTTTTTAAATGTGTGGACTCAACAATCACAAATACAGAAACCATAAAATATAAATGTATAAATATGCTGTTCATTTTGGAATGAAATTATTTATTTATATTTTATCGAGGATGTGTTTGGATAGTATCTTGGTTTTGGGGTTGTTCAAACTGAGCCCCCTCACTATATAAAATGTATTAGTGTGGAATTGTGTACCTGGTGTAGAGGAACTAGTTTCAAATTGAAATAATTTCTAGACCTATAGGGATAGATAATCATTATTCAGCTTATAGGGGTGTGTTGAGTGGACAACAGAGAATTAAGAACCATTTACAAGGTCACTGGGTAACTGGTGAACCACTGGTATATTCATTGGGTTACTGGTGACCCTATTTAAATTACTTTTCGTACATCATATATATTTTTATTATATGAAAACTTCCTCCTTCTGTTGTTGACCATATATATTATGATAATTGTTCATGGAGGCCTGGTTAGCACAAGATGTCCTAACAAGGGTACATGATATAATATTTTTCATATTTTGCATAGGCTCATCAAATCATACCATACAGTTTAATTCATTGGATGTATTATGATGACGATGATTTAAGGATGATTCCGGGAGACCCATTTCATTACCTAGAGTTAATTAGGATATAAAATATTTGTCTTTTCTATAGGTTATGATATGATGAAATGATGAAATATTTATGAAACCAATTTCCTCTTCATAGGTTATGATATGAGGAATCTTACATATCCTTATGGAACATATCAATATGATTTTTATTATGTGAATAGTGGGACTAGAATTCTATATCCCTTCAATGCATTGGTAAAATATGGATATCTCATTAGATAATAAGGACAATAATGGGGAGTGATCCAAGTTTAGTAAAGGACTTTGTCTAATATGATAGTTTTGGGAGTGAAAATTTGATATGTATATGATGGTTTTTTGAGTTAACTCAATCCACTATGATAGTCTTTACAGTGAGGCTTGACTACTAAGGATATGATTTTATCTGTTTATATTCATGCCAAAAATTTATGTCTTATGAAACTTTTATTCTCTATTAGATCATGTTATTTTATTCCTTTATGACTCAATTCTTATGAACTTCCGAGCATTATGGTGTGATTAAATCTATTTATATATGATATCTTTTGTATTTTTTTAATGTTTACTTCTTATTCTCGAACCCTTATGCTCATGTTATACTTAAGTGTTCACTATTATCTCACTTTTTACCCTTACTGATCATATGAGGTCACCCTTTATTTTTTACATTTCCCTTGGTTTTGAAGAAAGGTTTTATGTATGGTTTTTCTAAGAAGAGTACTAATTTGGAGGATATTTGTGGGATATATTTAATTTCATCCATTAAATAAGAATATTGTGTATCTAGCTTCTAAAGAAATCAAATTTTTATGGTCCTTACGCATATATTTGTAAAATATAAAAAATATTCAACTACTAAGATGTAATATCTATAAGAGAAAAGATTGATTCGCTATAATACAATCTATATAGACATGGAATAAATTAAACATATTTTATGTCATATGTACAAACATGTGATACTATATTTAAAATTACTTTTACATATCTTTAGAATCTCATTTTTTAAAACCCTTTATTTATTTTCACCGCATATTTCATTATATGTTATAACATATGAATATTCATCCAAAATTTCATTCATATGTCATCCAAAAGACTTTTGGAGTAGATATCAATGTTATGTTCAAACATTTGGAAACAAAAAAGATTCCTCATTCACATAAGCATAATTCAAAACCGCATGAGCCTTTGTAATATTGAAAACAACTATGAATTGGCTCATCCATATATGTAATAATATAGAGGCATCTTGTATAGTTTTAATTATACCTAGGCTATAAATGGATCTTACATAGTTTTATTCAAACACATGTATATGCATACTTTTATCCACTATCATTATAACATATAAGTATTCATAGAAATATAAATCCCTAATTCTATATGTTGAGTGACCACTGAAGATAAAGTATGTAAATACCATAAATCCAACTCATATATTATTAACTATCTATGTATATATTTACCATATATATGAACACATTAAATTCCATTCACCTATGAATATGATCACATAACATGTCTCTCATTAAATAAATAACCATATTAGTTTTACATTATTTATTTATAACTATAAAATTCTTTAGTCTATATCAATCGAGGTTCTAAGTGTCATATTCATTATAAGTGAGGGAAAACCCCATAATGGTTATGCCTCATCCAATGACATGATCTATAATATAACAAACCACTCCATTATTTTATTTAACCCTACGTATGGTGTGATAAAGGTATCAAATTATGAAATTCCTATTTCTCAGTATCATGAATACAATTGGTATGGGGTTTCATTATAAAAGATACACTCTTAGAATACCAAATACGTAGTTTATGAAAATCCATGTGGTATACTTGATGGGTTATCCCCTGAAAAAAATAATTTTCTATATAATCATCATATTCTATATCTTTATATGAAACTATGCCCATTAAAAACATAAATTTTTTTCACAATCTGTAAAGAACCTTTTTGAACATATATTTTGGATAACATAATGTCATATATTGATAGTTAAATTATCATTTCACTTCCTGAATGAATGTATCCCAAATGAAATAATGATAATGAGTATATTCCCTTTTATATAACATGATCCATTTTATATTCGTATACACTTTTAATAATACAAAAAAATTACATAGAAGCACCCAGCTAATCATAACATATATGATAGACCACTAGATAGGCCTTATATTTGATATATAATAATATTTTTGATAAGATTATTATATCTTTTTTTCATTATTATCATATATCTATGTGAACATTTGATAACAAATTCACTAAAATACTTTAGTGAATAATATCCATGATGAAATATTTTATGAATAACATTGCTCCAAATGTTCATCTCTTTGAAAATAGTATTCAAACATGTTTACATAACAAAAGCCAATATTAAAATATTAATAACTTATATTTTCAACATAGAAACCTTTCTATGTTTATCATCATAATTATGAAACCTTTTGACATTAAATTTTAGTTGATATTTTTATGAAAAAATATATAAATCCTTACAATAATGTTTCTCTTTACCAACACACCCTATACTCTTCTAGGATATAAAAAGAATCTCACCTAGATTATGACTAGTTTAATCTTTTATTTATTATAATTTGAACATTTATAATCCTAAATATACTCCCATTATCCTCTTAGAAGAAATATAATCTCCATAATATCATGGTAAGATACAAAAACACCTTTGTGTTTTGAAATGGAACATATTTCCTTTAGTTGATATAACTAAAAAACAGCCTCTTAATATCCATATCTAATATGATATAATATATGTTAAATTAAATATTCTAAAAAATGATTTTATTATTTAAAATATTTTATTATTGGTGGTTGAGATAATTAATATCCAATTTTAACAAATAAAATGGATATAATCTTTTATCATTAGCTCCATCCCAATTTTTTTATAAAATTGATAAAATTATAACCCATGTGTGTGAAAAAAATTCTTCTATTTACCGCAACCATTATTTAAAATAACAATAATTTTCATATAAGTGAAAAAATGAAAATACATATTCTTTATTTAGATTTATCTAAATATTAAAATAATCATTTGTATTTAATTCCATTATATTGAAACATTTTACTTCATAATTTGAATACAAACTATAATATCCATCAATCCATACTATTATTTTTGATGTTCATTGTATTTATATCATTTGTAAATTTTTAATTTGTAATCATATACCCTATAAAATAGAATAATTTATTTCTATATAATGTAAACATAACATAAATTCTCCAAGAAGTTTCTTATTCACATTAAAGTAATTTTTATAATTCAATTTAATGGAAATAAAACCCCTATTTTCTAAAATATATTTTAAATTTAAATTATTTAATATGCAAATTAGATCTTGAAATATAATTCACCTGGTTTAATATTTTACCCTTTGACATTTTCACAAATACATCGGATATTGGATATATAATTCATAGTTCATCAATAGTCAATACCTTTAGTAGTTTCGGAAATATTTATCAAACAAATTCAAATTATTAGAAAAATGAATTATCATAACCCATCCAACAGTGATTTTGTAATGATGTTTATGGATAGATCAATCCTAAGTGGTGACCAAAATTTCTCCATGTCATTTTAGTACCCACTGGTATTGAGTATATTAGTTGAGATAAATTTACTCTCATTCTTCTTACATCGAAAGAGTATTTTTGAATCATTATATCCCTAATATATTACTTTTTCACTATTAAAACATTTTATGTTTTATATCATCCAAAAAGAATCTATATTGTAATTCTTATTTTAAAACATATGATATATAGAAACAAGATTCTATTTCTAGATTCCATGTGATGGATGGTTTTATTTGGATTTTATTTACACACTATTGATCTTGAAGCCACATTTAATGAGGATAATGATATTTTATCCATCATAGAGGCTTTTATTAGATATTATCTCTGGGAATAATCTTTCTATATATATATATATTAATACTTGATTATCATATAAGAACTGAATTAGATATGGGTATATTAGTGTTTGGATTCTTATTAGTGTCAATACCCCCTCCCATATTCACTTTTTTTTCATTTTATAGTTTTCTATATCTTCCCTATTATATTTTTATTTTTATTTATTTCAATGGTTTCTCTTTTTATCCTTTCCACACGTTGGAAAATATATTTTTGTTTTCCCTTGTACCAATAAAATGTTTTATTTATTAGTTATGGTTATTGGGTTTGAATCACTATCATTGGTACTGTATAGTGTGTAAGATTGAGTAGATCACATCCCATTATAGTATTCCATTTCAAGGTCAACCTAGATCATATGTTCAGTAATGTCTATTTTCCATGGGGATGGGACTTAAAACAATATGTCATTTGAAAACCTACCATGCACAATAGAATCTCACATTTCTATGTATATTTTTCCATTTAGTGTGACTATAGTTTTTTTTTATTTTTATTGAAAATGGAAGCTAGATGTGGGATTGGATATGTCTTACTTTAATGTTCAAAGAGGTATTTCTATATTTTATATGCATGTATAGTTCTATTATCATTTATTGTCCCTCCAGTGATTATATTTTTACCTTTCTATGTCATTTTTTATCTTTTCTACCATTATCCCTAACTCTTAATCCATTCTATGTGGTTACTACAGTGTTATATCTATGAGATTTATATTTTTTTGCTATTAAAAATAGTTTTTAATGGTTTATTTCTCCTGTGGAGAGAGTACATTAAAAATTCTACAGTGGCATGTCGTGGTGATAACACATGCGATAATGACAGAGAGATAAATGTTTTAGGGGATAAATCTATTTATTATTAGTTGATTTTTAGTGTTTGGAAATATCATCAGTTGTGGTTTTTTTGTTTTATTTCTTCATGAAATATATCATGAGGGGTTTATTTTTCAAGGATGATTCAGATCTATTTTTATATAGTGTCTTCATCAATGTGTCCCCAATTTTGATTAGGTATTGAGTTGATCAAATTACCTTGTTTTTCTTTTATGGAAATCAGAATCTCATTGTGATAAGTGATAAATTGTTAATAGTGGTGTAGTTTTTTATCAATATTTTACATTCATTGTTTTTTTCTAATGGCTAAAATTATATGGGTAAGGTAGGGTTGGTTTGAAGGTTCATTGATGTTGATGACTCGGTTGGTGAGTTGAAAATATCTGAGGTTTAAGATATTTTTGGATCATATCTCTCAGGGATTTTATGTTTTCCTTTTAAAGAATTTTTATAGCCTCTAATATGTATTCCTAACACATCATCTAGGTTCCCAACCCACTTGTGTAGGTAATCCTCTATTTTGTTTTCAAAAAGTTTTTTTTATTTTTTATTGAAGTCTATGTTTTCATTCATTCTCAATTCGGTTAACACTAAATAAAAAGGTGGAAAGTTTATTCCAAAAAATCATTATACATAAGATTTTATTATATGATTATCTTGTTTTATAGTCATTTAATTAAGATTTTTAGTAAACACACCACACTAAAATGACATCCCCTTCTTTTAATAATTAAATTTATAAGTAAAAAAAGATCCATATTTCATCTTGACTTATCCTAAATAATATTGTAACATATTTCATGACTATATACTATAGATATTCAGGTTAATAATATGAAATAATAATATTGGATAGTTGAGTGGAAAACCCTTTCTCAACCCCATCGTATAGATACGCTCAAAAGACGTCATCTATTATCCTCTCAAAATGTTGTAATTCCCAAGAAACTTATGACATAATACCACACAATTAATAGGAACCTAATAATTAGTGTCACTCTTATCCTACAATATTGACATAAGATAATTCACGGGAACCCCACATTAACTTGAACAACTCATTTATATGATCATGGTCATGAAAAGTGTTTTCATTTGATAGAATCCAACAACTATTATTTTAAAGTGAATTTAAAATATCACGATATCATTTATTTCATTATATTTATATGTATACTATCTTGTAATGATTTATTTTTTCAATCCTATTTTTCCTTTTAAAAATTAAATATTTTTTAATCATATTGATCTGTAACTATTTACACGACCCATAACTATTGTTACTGATGAAAAATAAAATATAAATAAATTTACACAAATTGAAATTATACCCTTGAATAAGGTACACAAAACTCTTTCATATAAATAATTAGGATCATATAGAATGAAAAATCCTTGTATGAGTAATAATTTTGTGATGGGTAGTAAACCCCCACTTTTCTAGGTAGGGATTAAACTCTTATTCCAGTCATAATTCAGAAAAAAGTACCACCACCAATGGTTTAGAACTATAGAGTGTCATCAATTCTATCAAATTTACAACACCCAATATGTATAAAATATTATCCACATTTAAATTCTTTATTCTAACCAATTAAAACAAAGTAACGGTATGATAAAATTAAATAAATTAGTATACATAGCATATAACTCCATAAATAAATGTATGACAGTATAAACAATATTTTTAAAACTATAAAAAATCATACATAAAATTTATAATATAAAAAAACAAATATTTATGAAAATGAATTCAATAAATTGATTATATAATTGATTATATAATTTTATTCATGAGATAAAACATTTTAGGATAATTAATAATAAAACTGAAAAAAATTATTACTAAGAATTCATTGTAGTTTATTATAATATAAACACTTTCATATTCTTAATTTACATTGAAATTTATATGAACATGTGTATATTTCGAACTTTTTGATATTTATTAAAACCTTTATAATCATAAAAACATTTTACATTTTCATTAAACAATTCAGGAAAACTACAAATCAAATATTTCATTTTTTTAAAACCATTGATCTAATCATCCAAAAATATTTTGTTATTTTTTAATTAATATTTAATTAAATCCATTTATTTGAAAAATATTATATTATCGTTTATGAATAATTCATAAATTAATAAAAAACTTTTATATATTTCACTATTTTACAATTTATATAAATTTTATAAATTTATAAACCTTTTAAATTCACATTTAATATATATAACATCCACTAAAATAATATGGGTTCAATTTTAACCCATAATTAGATTTTAAAGGGCCCACAGGACCTCTTTTAGTGAAGTTTTTTGAGAATCTTAACAAAAAATAATTTTATTTAAAACTAAAAAAATCACACCTATTTTGGATGTTTATCATTTTATAGATTATTTCTAGATGAAAGCCATGAAAACGGGGGAAATCATATGTATTTTGGGTAGCCTATAACCATTTTTCCTTATATAATCCATTTTTACAGTGGTTACACCATGAACATTGAATATTTAGATAATGTTGTTTCATTATTATTCTACAGCTATGTCATAACTATAACATCTCGACCTGGCTCACCACTAAAAATTTGGCTAGACTGGTGACCACATGACCTCGAGTGCGCATCCCCATATGACAGAGGTTACCGACTAGCAGTGATGGTGTAAGGATAGTAAGTGGTGAGACTATACCTTCTTATCATAGTTATGTAGTGGTATAACAGAATAAATAACAATCAAATTTAGATGCAGTAAATAGCAATAATAATGAAGTGGAAAACATATTTCATATAAATGATCAAAAGTGGCCAATGCCAGTTTGTACAATAGATGAATGCATGACACGGTATAGATACATTATGGAAATAAGTAAATAGTACAACATACATTTCAATAAAATACAATATAGGACTCAAGTAAAATAAAGAAATAAAATCCAAAAGGAAATCTCCATGATAATCCTAAGATCCAGCTCAGTCCTTTTCTCTGAACTCTTGGGTATAAATAAACTACAACAAGCAAGATGGAAGGCCCTGTGAACAAGAAATTCTACACAGGTACCCCAATTCAATGGCGGCCCATGTAGGGTGTCAGATATAATCTCAGTAGGCTTGTACAACTAGTGTCTTACCCAATAACGATAGTGTAATATAAATGAAAAAGTGTGTTGGAATTTATAAATAAAGTAAGAAATACAAGGTCACTACTAACTCAAGTACCTGTGTCATCCCTCTGATGGTGTTTGAACATGTAACTAGTTCTTTAATTATGTAATTACCATTTTATGTTAATCATTCAATCAAGGAATGTCCTGTACTGACATCACCTCATGATAGTATAAAATAGTTAATGTTTGAAGATGTAACTTAGAAACATGAAAATGATATCCAGTGAGGGAGTTCTGGGGAATAAACAAGGTAACATAGATCTCACAAAACACTGAATTAGTAGTATCTGAGGATATATAAGGGATAAGAGTGCAATATAGGGAGGGTAATCTTTGGAATTCCATGATAAGGTGCCTATTGAGTCCAAAGTGATCGACCAAGGTAAAATGGGGATAAGAAATGTCAGGGCTCATTGGGTTGTAACCATGGAACCTACATGTCAATGATGGACCCAAAGAGTGTAATCTAGGGAGGGTAATCCTTGGAATTCCATGATACGGTGCATATTGAGTCCAAAGTGATTGACCAAGGTAAAATTGGTATAAGAAATGACAGGGCCCGTTGGGCTGTAACCATGGAACCTACATGTCAATGATGGACCCAAGGAGTGTATCCAAGGCATCATGTAATATTGTAATGGAACCTAGGGTAGAACAACAGGCATCCAAGGAATAGACATTAATTAGAGACTAGGTGGGTATCAACCTAAGAAAACCACATCCTTCAATCAGAATGGTGTTCTAGAGACCCAAGTTATTCTCCTATCATAATTTAAGGTGAGATCTAGTTAGTCCATTTCAATTTGATATTGTAATCATGTAGTAATTCATCTATTCCATGTTTTTCCTTCCATTTGTGTGGATTGTTCAAGTAGAGTTTCAACCATTTAATTATTTTTCCAATCCTTTTCTTCCATTAGTGTGGACAGGCCATGTAGCATTGGTACCATCTAATCAAATCTAAGTTAATCTTTAATTTCATTTGGTCCAAGCCTGGCCTTTAATTAGTGTGACAAGGCCTTGTAGCATGAAACCATTTAGTAAAATCAAAGAATAGAATTTTCCAGATTCAAGGTCCACACCACTACATTCTCTTAACATGGAATCAGTTTCCATGAATGTGGAACCAATTATTCTCTCATTAACCCAGATCCATCCATGGAATTATTACATTGGAATCCATGTATCTCCAACGGTACGAGTATGAAAACCCATTGAATCCATCCATGGAATTCCTACTTGGGAACCCACATGTCACCCAAGGTGTTATTATCATTCAAAACATTTGAACTCAATTTGGTAATTTGTTTTGAGGTCCAATCATTAAGCATTAACCATTAATTTAACTGAACTCATTCCATTTACCAAAACATGTCAATTGCATTTATAGGAATCCATGTATCCATGAAGAAGGGTAATTACTTACATGAGTAATTCCCATCTAAAAACTGGACCAAATAATTAGATGGTACCTTGGTCTTTTAATAATTAAAAAGGGAAACTCAGTGTTTCCAATTCCATTAGGGCCATGTCCAAAACATGTCATATCTCAACCTAACATCAAGGCATAAGAATTATAAACACGACAAGTCATGCAAGAATTGTCTAATGACTAATTTTTAGCTTTCAGGTGGCACACCTCTGTTGAAGGGGTTTTATTATAAAACCATTATATTACTTAACACCCAAATCATTATCACCTCTATCATTTTAAACATGAAACATGAAAAGTTTCATCTAAGAGCATTAAATATAGATACATCAGTGCATTAATTTAATTTATAACTAATGTGAAGTAAGAATTTTTTTTTACACATTGATAAAATTGCAGACATCGAAAGGGACCTTACCTTAGGGTGGAACCAGACCATCCACTTCGACTCTTGGAGATTTCAAACTAAAAGTAATTGGTTCCTTAATGAGTATATACACTGTTTCACTAGAGAAAGAACACCTAGCCTCTATCCACACACCCACATGGCCATTGGAATTCCCAAGGGTATCCTTACACATATTCTTATATGCCTATAAAAGTTTCCACTCATCCATGCATGCATTTTTATATATATACATGGGTACACCTAGACACATAAATGTTCATTCACTACCATGGATGAATTTCACATAATAGGGGAACCCACATATACATATATACATACCTATTCATACACAGGCGAGTCACCCCTGACTTGGAGACTCGAAACCCACAAATAGGGACCAAGGCACTATAAATTTTACACTAAAAACTGTAAAATAATTAAATAAAATGATTTAAATGGTTTGGGACCAAGAAAAAAAGGAAAACCCCTCACCTTGGGTGTCGACGACAAACCAAATCGAAGTGAAACCACCCAAAACAACTCAAAGACCTACCAATTTATAAAACATGAGTCAAATACACATAAATATATTGATTCATGAGGGGAAAAACAAGGAAGAAGGTATAAACATTACCCTGAAACATTTCTAGCATAAAGAAATCACTTAAACCGCCTCACCTTTTGTGGCGGTTTCTAGAACATGCACCCATGGGTCATAAGGGACCATTTTCACCAACCTAGAATAAGAGAGAATCGAAAATCTATGTTACCCCACAACCCTATGGATTGGAATATTCTCACCAACAGACGAAGAGGCCAAAATCCAACCGAAAATAGGAAAGAGAAGGGATAGAAGAGATTACCATGATGGATTGCGTGATGAAAATGGAGAAAACCAGACGGAGATCAAAGAGGAGATGAGGTGGAAGGAGGTATCATGTTTTTAAGGGGAGATCCCATTGGGCTGGTTCATCACATGACTGAGGGGTGAGGTAGAGTATAAGTTAATGTTTTAATTTATTTAATTTCATTTTATTTTTAAATTAATTAGAATTCTAAAATAGGGTGTCACGCATGGTTAAGACCGCACTGTTTTCCAAACCGTGTGTAGACTATGTGGTACCTACTTCCTCCAAGACACACTTTTCAAGGACTGGGTGCATGGTTTAGGAAACCGTGTGCAGCCTGTGCGCAAGGCCACTGCTCTTTTTTAAACAGGGCGACATGGTTACCTACAGTGGTCCGCATGGTTTTGCAGACAGTGAAAAAACCCTTCACCCACTTCTTTCTTTTAATACATAAACGTTTTTAGGTTCATCACCCCCAAAACATCTTGATCCTCTTAGGAGATGTCTCGTCCCTTCACCTAATTCCAATAAAAAACATGTATAAGTGTTTTAACACTTGTAATTATGTTCTGAATCTCAATTTTAAATCTGACCCATCCAACAATTGAAAAAGATCAAAAACGATCATATTTTTTCTGGTTCAAAAATATGAGATTCTACAATCAACTCACCTTAAAAAACTTATCATCCTTGAAAATCCCTTAAGAACATCATAAAAACCACCCTACCAACAATGGTCGTGAATTTTCATTTTAACAGTTGTATTGCATTCCCAATGCCCGATGCACCTTAATCATTTCTTATTCATTCTGAACATTATCCATTGCAAACCAATCCAATGCACAAAGTTCAACATAAACAAAAAAATGAAGCTTACATGAGCCCGTTTAGATAGAGAAACGATAATGTCAAATTATGGATAAACACTCAACTGATGGTGCTTCCCACCATAAGTCTTAACTTAAGGAAGGCAAAATTACAATCCACTATAACTCCACCATCGAAATTGTCTTGCAAGGCACAACATTGAGTTTTCTTACCACACACCTAGCATGATTTTGTTAAAATGAAAAGGTCGAATTCTGATCATCCAAATAGAGTTGGTCGCATAATATTTCTAAGAAGATACTTCCGACCTAGAAACCACCCTTTCCATCACCTAGAAACATGATTTAAAAAGGCCCCATTACCAACCATATATATGAACATGGTAAAGAGGATGAGTCGAGTCACTTGGATGACATATCTCAATGATTTCCATCTTAGGTGGCCAGCGCAACTAAAAAAAATGGATTTTGTGAGTCTGACCTAGTAGTTTCTACGTGGGAACCCAGGAATCACTTAAGACTTACTAATCCTTGATAAGAAACAAGTTTCAGCATGTAACACTGACAAAGATCATCCAACATGTTCAAAATATTTTAACAGTTCAGTGCGGCATAATACTGACGCTCTCTTAGTGCATTGAGGACAATTTCATGATAGGTAACAAGATCATCTTTGAAGAAGAGTACACAAACAGGATTTAAGATGGGGTTTCTAGTCAAACACGCCCACAAACTGGATGATAAAATAGTCAAACCAGACCAACGTCATGCTGTAGAGAAAGTACCGACATAAAACAACACAATAAAGCCTTAAAGGCCTTTAGGATAACCCTACCTTTTCCTAATGGTCCCCTTAGGTTGATCCCCTTCTACATGGAAGGATAAATTTTCCAGGTTCAAAACGACACTACCCACCTTAGAGTGTCCTAGCCGCAAATGGAAGGAGAACTAACCGCTCATAGGAGCTCTAGATTTATAGCAACGAGACTATCATGTCAACACACCCAAGTCTTTCAAAAACCATCCCGCATGTTGGGATGAAACAGATTATTTAACACTCAAGTCACTCTACATGGAGATGACACATGACCATACTTAACAGTACAAGAAGATTTATTTTGGATTCGCATATCCTCATACGACTATCATCATGGACGATGCCATAACTTTTCATCCATTACTAAGAAAAGATAAGTTCAACTGACCAACATGCAACCAACAATGACTGATACATGTCTAACCTGCTAAAAATGAGCACTACCCGGTGCTCAATCCCATGAAAAGGTCAAGAAACACATGACCACCTATCAAAACAAGGGTTTAACTGTAAAACTGAAAGTCATACTTTGTAAAATGACACCCAAACAACACCAAATGTGAGAAAAGTCACAACACTAGCACCATATTTACATTATGATAGCACTACCTACCAAGGGTTATCCACTTATGAAGAAGAAGTGGCAACCCTAAAATCATGTCACATCAAATAAAAGTCACTAGGCTAAAAATCCGATCATAAATCCATTACTAAGTAAAATAACGCCTACAGAAAGTACACATGCTTATGTTCCATGGAAAATCAAGAGAAGGTTGAACCACCCATTAAATGAGGGTTTTAAATAGTAGGCACCACTATAGGTTCCATTTCCATGTCGCTTATATTTTGTATCATTTAATCTTTAATAATCATGAGATTTACTTAAAACCTCAAGGTACCATTTTTCAAGACAAAACACAAGGTACATGTTTTTAACCAATGCCCCAAAGGAAAAAACATGCAAGTTTATAAAACATAATTTTTAAACATTTATATTTATTAACATTCCATCATAATATAAAATTTAGATTGTAAATTCATTTTAATAATCAAGGTGACCCATAAGAGCCCCACTAATCACACCTGAGTTCAATATCATGAAACCAAATAGTAGTTTCCAAAAATAATTAAAATTAAAACACTCAAATAAGTCATCTATTAAAAACAATCTGCAATTGACCTACATTGGTCCAGTTCTATTTTAAAATCCATCCATTTAGATTTTAGATCAAAACTGAACATATTTCAAATTTATAATCCTTTCAGAGGGCATCATGTCATCACATTTAATATAGGTTTCCAATTCCCAATTCATGAAGCACCCATACACTTCATCGATTGAAAGTTGGCTCCCATTAATCAATAGCAATGTCGATTCATAATTTAACATGATCAAGCCTAATGGTCCAATTTATATGGGTGGCCATCTACCAACCTGAAAAGTTCCCATACACTTTTTTGTTTTGCATTGGGCTCCCTTTAGTCTAAACCAACTTCACTTTATAATTGAATTTAGCAGCCTTGGTTCAATTACACGGGTTACCTTTTCCCATCTATAAGTCACCCATAAACCTTATAATTAAAAAATTCCCCCTCATCATAATCACACCCTTATTTTAACATAAAAAAGAAACCAACTACATAAATATCAATCAAGGTATCATGCCACTATAAGAAACTAACATAGAGCAACATGACAAAATCACAAAAGTATGGAAATCTAATCACCAGAGTATCCCACAAAAAGTACTAAGCACAGAAGACATGATAATTTATTGGATAAATAGGTATAAATCTAAGCATTTCCTATCTATAAGGAATAAAATCATATATAACAGACAACCTACAAATGAAACTAAATGGCATGGCACATATGCATGTCATGTGAATTTTTCCGTTCATAATATGATACATGTATGTTTCATCTATGCCATAATAGGCCAATGGTAATTTTTATAATTCCATAAATCATAAGCAGTGTAATATACACCAATCACTCTAGGTGGAATCATATCTATTGGAACAGTGAACAACATAAACAACAATTCTAGCCCTGGGCACATGTCCATTCCCCGTAAATGGGGTGATCAGTCCCAAGTATAGTTATTAACCAAGAGGTGGTCTATTTTCCACCAGCCCAAAATATTAAAACATAACAAAAACAACCATTGATACCACTTTATAACACCCTGACCCGACTCACCACTTCGACGATGGCTGGACCGGTTTCCACATGAACTCAAGTACGCCTCCCTATAAGCCCAAGGGTGTCAACTTGCAGTGAGGGTGTAGGGATAGTCTGTGGGGATACAATACCATCTTATCCGAGTTTAAAAGTGGTATAATAGACTAAATAACATTCAATAAAAGAAGTAGTAGATAGAAATAATAAAGCATAGGAAGGTAGATTTCATATAAATGAACAAAGGTGGCCAATGCCAGTTTATACAATTGATGAATTCATGACCTAGTATTGATAAATTATGGAAATCAAGAAAACAATACAACATACATTTCAATACTATACAATATTGGATTCAAGAAATGGAATAAACTAAATGCCCAAAAGTGATCTCCACAAGAATCCTGAGCTCCAGATCAATCCTTTTATCTTAACTAATGTGTACATGAAAATGAAATAAGCTTGATCCAAGGCCCTATGAAAAAGAATGTCTATTCGGGACCCCCAGTGCCATGGTGTCCAAAAATGGGTGTGATATATAATATCAGTAGTCTGACACTACCGATGTCTAGGCCAATCCTGACAGTGTAATATAAATGAAATAATGTATAGGAATTCCTAAATAAAGTAAGTAGTACATGGTAACTACAAACTCAAGTACCAGCTTCAGCCCTAAGCTGGTGTCTGAACATGTTACTAGTTCATTAATTAAGTAGTTAACATTCTATGTCAATCATTCATGTGATGCATTGCCCGCACAGACATCACCTTGTGATAGTATAAAATAGTGAGGGTCCCAATATGTAACAAGGCAACATGAAAATGATATTTGGTGAGGGAGTTCCAGAGTAGTAACCAAGGCAACATAGATATCATGGAATGTTAACTCAGTAGTATATGAGTCTAGATAAACTATAAGATTGTAATCCAAGAAGGTTAATCCAAGGAAATCCAAAATAAGGTGCCTACTGAGTCCAAGGTGATCGACCAAGGTAAAATGGGGCTAAGCAATAATAGGGCCCGATGGGCTGTAACCATGGCACCTACATGTCAATGATGGAACCATGTAGTGTTTCCAAGGAATCCTATAATAATGTAAATAACCTTATGGTAGTATATTAGGAATCCGAGTAATAGAAACGATCTAGATCCTTTGTGGGTATTAACCAAATCAAACTGCATGCTTGAATCAAAATGTGTTTCCCAAGAGCTAGTGGATTCTCCTATCAGAATCCATGGAGAGATTGAGTTAGTATATTCCTATTTGATATTGTAATCATGTATTAATTCATTTTGTCCAATTATTGCCTTCCATTAGTGTGTATAGGTCAAGTATAGTTGCAACCATTTATTTTTTGGTCCAAGTCTTGTCTTCTATTAGTGTGGATACTCCAAGTAGCATTGAAACTATGTAATGATGTCTGGTTTAATCATTAAGTTCATTTATTTTTTGAGGTTCAATCATAATGTATTAACCATTCATTTAACTCAACTCACTCCACTTACCAAAACTTGTCAATTGAATTTGTAAGTCTCCAAGTATCCATAATGAAGGGAAATTTCCTACATGGGTAATTCTAATAAAAAAACTAGACCAAACAATTAGATGGTGCCTTGGTCCTTTAATAATTTTAAAAGGGAAACTCAGTGTTTCTAATTCCATTAGGTTCATGTCCTAAATTGTTGAATCTCAACATAACATTAAGGAATAATAATTATAAACATGAAAAATCCATGAATGAAAGGTCTTATCACTAATTCCTAGCTTGAAGGCAGCACACCTCTGTTGGAGGGGTTTTATTATAAAATCATGATATTATTTGTCACCTAAATCATTTATCACGTTTTTCCTTTTAAATATGAAACACGATAAGTCACATATAAGATAATTGAATAGGGATACTTCACTACAAGAATTTAAATTCTATCTAAAGTGTAGTAATCAATTTATTAATGCCTTTGTGAAATTGCGGACTTGGAAAGGGACCCTACCTCAAGGTGGAAACAAGCCATCCACATCGGTTCTTGGAGCATTCTAACTAAAATAAGCTACTACTTCCTAAATTATATGCACATCCACACATATGAAAGGACACCTAGCCCCTATGAACACACCCGTATGGCCATGGGAATGCACAAGGGGATCCTTACACATATGATTATATGCATATACCTATCACCACTCACCTACACATGCATTTTTATCTATATACATGGGAACACCTCACCCCATACATCTTCATTCACTACTATGGATGAATTTCACATAATGGGGGAAACCACAAATACATATATACATACCTATTCATACACAAATGAGTTTCCCATGACTTGGCGAATCGAAACCCAAAAACATGGAACAACCCACAACCCATTTAACACTATGAGCCTTAAAATAATTAAGTAATGCAATATAATGCTATAGGACGAAGAAAAAAACCCTCACCTTGGGTGTCGATGGCGAACAAAATCGAAGTGAAATCAACTGGAACAACTCAATTCCCTATCGATTTATAAAATGGGTGTCAAAGACACATAGAGATCTTAATTAAAGTGGTGAAAAACAAGAAAGAAGGTATATTACATACCCCGAAATGTTTCTAGTGGACTAAAATCTCCCAAACCACCATACCTTATGTGGCGATTACTAGAACACACACCCACAGGTCTTAAGGGACCATTATCACCAACCAAGAACCAGAGAGAATCAAAAATACGGGTTAACCACAACCCTAAGGTTCAGATGATTCTTAGATGGTGGTGAAGAAGTTGAAATATGGCCAGAAATAGGATGGAGAAGGAGTAGAGGATCTTACCATGATGGATCGTGTAATGAAAAGGGAGAAAAATGGATGGAGATTTAAGAGGAGAGGAGGTTGAAGGAGGAAGAGTGCATCGAAGGGGAGATCCCCTTGGACTGGTGTGTTTCTCGACTGAGGGGTGATCTAGAGTATTAGTTTAGGTTTTAATTTATTTAATATCATTTTATTTTTAAATTAACTAAAATTCTAAAATCAAGTTTCACACATGGTTAATCCCTCACGATTTTTCAAACCGCGCGCAGATTGTGCGGGGCCTACTGCCTCTAAGACACACAACGCATGGGCTAGGTGCACGATTTAAGAAACTGTGTGTAGCCCATGCACAAAGACACAACCCCTTTTTTAAACAGGTCTTCACAGTTTCCTTCAATGGGCAGCACGGTTTGGCAGACCGTGCGCAAACCTTGCTCCCTGTATTGTCTTTTATAACTTGATGTTTTTCAGGTCCATCACCCAAAAAACATCTCAAGCCACTTGGGATACTTCTCATACCTTAAACCAAGTTAAAAAACAACATGTATAAGTTTTCCCACACTCAGAATTGTGTTCTAAATATTAGTTTTAAATATGACATGCCCAACAATTGAAAAAGTTAAAAAATATTCATATTTTAGTTCAGTTTAAAAACAGGAGATTCTAAATAACTACAATAATTTAGGATTAAATTTTTTAATCCAATCCTTTTTAGAAAGAAAATATACAATTATCATATTTTATATTATAACATTAACCCATTTGGAAATTCCATGTTTCTCTTATGAAATAATGCATTATGTTCATTTTACAAGTAGACCACAACATAGTATAATTGACTTATGATACATTGTTTTCCCAAAACTATTCAATAGAACATTATTTCTAACATTGATGTATTAATATATATTTTATAATAACATGCCTATTTTTTCTCATAATTTATTATTTGGGTTAGAAATATTTGTTAACTAGGACCATTTTAAAATAAAACATTCCACATTTTTGGAAATTATAATTCTCCAAATCTCAAATTCCATTCATATAATCAATAAAAAAATAAAAATTTATGACACCATTGATGGTATTTAAGAGGTATAACACTTAAAACAACATTGTGAAAAACAACAACCAAATCCAATAAATCCATTTTATCGTTCCACATGTAAAATATGGAAAGAATAAATAATGAAATATATTTTTTCTATAAATATGAATCTATCATATCACTTTCCCATGATCCTGATATTGATAAATGAGAAGCTGAAAAAAATCATTTTTCTTCTTTGAGTGTACATAGGATAAATGAATATATGAACTATTGGGATAGATCCCCTTTTCTACATGGTTAATATAACATCTTTTAAAGAGAAATAGAGAGTGGGTGAAAGATTTTCTATTTTAGTATAATTAAAATGTTAATATATTTTTTTAATTCTTTACTAATCATATAATATGATCTCCTTTATATATACATCCATGGACACTTATTGGATTCCAAAAATTCAATAATTAAATGAAATTTTTGAAAAAAAATTGATAAGTTACATCTCTTTTTAACTTATAAGTCATCATTATGACTTTGTTAATTAATGATTAAATACATTTTTAGTCATTAAAATCCTTAAATTATCATATAATAATGAAAAAACCATGTAGAATTGGTTATATATTAACCAAAATTATTTAAATTGATTTGTCCTATAACATGTAAAATGACATACACGACACCATGACAAGGTGAAATTAACCATCGCATGGTGTATCCTTAGTCAAATCATGACATAGTCGAAACCACCATTTTTTGGGTATTGTATTTAGTGGATATTTCAATAAATAGGATCTTAATGGTATTCAATACAAAAATGAACCATGTCCAAATAGACTACACACATTTTTCTATCAATGGTATTGAGGTGTTATTAAGGATGATGTTCTCAAATACATGAATTGGAAGTGGAATGGGGAGTCTGATAAGTCTGAGTTTAATGACACTCTCCTTGTAGCTATTATAAAAATGTTAATACATTACATAGTTTCATAATTTTTTCCCATTACTCTATGTAATATTATTCATAAAATATTACTAATGAAATTAGAAAATTATATGAATCATATTTATTTTACTCTGCAGAGAATTTTTATAGATCATGCTCTCATGCCCTATGAAAATTTTTATTCTGTAAAGACCAACTCAATATCTCATAAAATAGTAGATCTTTGAATTTGGATCTATTAAATTCTTATGATGGGGTCGAATTATATTTTTTAACTTTGAATGTATAATACATGGGGTTTTGAGAGAAAATGATCTCTATAATCACGAATTATATCTCTTCATTGTTATAAATAATCGTTTTTAATAATGTAGTTTCAAATTTCCATAATTAATCCCTATGAATATGAAAAGAAGATCATATTTAACTATATTTGTTTATTTAATTTAAGAATATATTAATTCCACTCATTTTTTGTTTAGAATCAATTGGATTGATACATTATGATATATAGTAAGTGTAAATGGCCCAATAGTTACTCACTTATTTTTTTTACAAATGGGTCTATCATTTTTTAAGAGGCAACTGTGAGGATTTATAGATAATTAAAAATATGTAAAACAAATATAATGGTTTTGGGGCCACAAAGTCAATTTTTAAAAATTGAATATATCCTTAAGTTAAGGGGTGACTAATGATATGAATGATTTATTTTTTAATACCATTGGTTTAACATTGGTTATCAACCACCAAAATTATTTTGGACCCCCACATCACTTATTATATTATCTATTATTGATTGAATTTAGTAAATAATTAATTATTTTAATTGTAATAGTTTTTTAGAGAAGAAGATAAATATATCATTTAATATTTTACGCAACCTATTCTCACTTAAGTGATGTAGTCATTAAAACATTCAGAGACTCTTTTTCATGGTATTTATATATTGTTAATAAATTTTTTGTGGGTTAAAATAAATGATATGAATAAAATACATTTTTAAATAAGTGATTTGGGAAATATTTTCTTGATTTTATGTATAATTGTATTATTCTATCAAATATGGATACATGGGAGAAGTGGGACAATTTTATCAAATTCTTTCACTAGGCAATGACATGAAAATTTTATGAAATGAGAAACACGTATTAAAAATGATATATTTATATTTTTATAATTATATTAAATTTAAAATGATTTCATTGATATTATTTTATTCCAATTAACCCCAAATAAAATCTATGTGTTAACTGTCTTATAATAAGAATAAAAAAATTATCATTTTAGGGAACATGTATTGATCTATGATCACTTTAAGTAAATAAAAACTATTTATTTAAATAATATTTAAAAATATATTTATGAGATCATTTAATGTATAAAAATACTTCGAAAAATATTATTGATCATTGAACAATAAAATTAAGTTTTTCTGATAAATATAAATACTATATTCTAATAACCTTTGAATATGAATTTATTTTATTCAAAAATATTAAAAATAATTAAATTATTTTTTTCACTCTTATCTTGAATAAATAAATATTATATATATTTATCAGGAGAATAATTAATATATAAAATTCTAGAAACTTATTCTTGACTTCAATAATATCATGATGGAATTTATGAAAAATATAATTTATATAAATTATATTCCTCAAATCAAGAATAAATTTATTCGTAAAGATATATTGAACAAAGTATAACGATCTTCTGAATACTCTTAGTGTGTGACCCTCTAGGATTTTTTCATAATGAAATTAATTTTTAAGCTTAAAAATGAATGGTAACAAGTAACAAATTAACGGACCCCATTGAGAAAATGATAATACATAGTATTAAAAAAAACCTTCCTATAAACGTTATTGTTTAATATAATCACATTGTTAACTAATATAATATATAACAGGATATAGACTTGGGTCATAATAAATTATTCATGATCTATACCTTTTTAAAATTTTAAGATTAAATTCTCTTTTAACAATAATATAAATGGATTTTATTCAAACACTTCAATATTAATCAATGGTCCAAATATATATTCTTTTATAACCCAGAAGAGAAAAATAATATATTAATGAATCAATTAATGTCATTATAGTAATGAAACACCATTCTCAGGATACTTCACCATGAGTAAACACATAAATGATTTCACCATGTATTGATTCACATGGATTATGATATACATTGATAACGATTTCAAGTCTAATTACTAATAGACACACTCACTGATTAGGACATCAAAAACACATTAATTATATATATTTTTAATTAATGGTTCTATCCTTATTCCTTTTTTCTTTGGAGATCACTATGTATGATGTTATTGATATGAATTCTCTATGCTTATATACAATCAAATCCAAATATTCAAACATTTATTCCCACCAAAAAAAAGTTTCAAGCATAAAATATATAATTTTAAGAAAATTTTCATGGTATATTAATATTATAATTAAATTAAAGAATACATATGATCCTCATAAAGGATTACTACTCTAAGGAAATAATCACATTAATCATATATAAGTAATGTTAGTATGTGATTGTAATATTTAATGTATAAACATAAAACATGGTATAGTAATTGATGTTATATGAAATATTTTATTGTATAGTGCCAACTCCATTGAAATTACACTTAAATTAAAATAAATTTCTATCATTTCTCAATATACAGACTCTTACATAACATTCATTATTCTAATTAGGTTTTTATTTAGTTGTGCGAACTACAAAAATTAACCATGTGGCTATATTATTAAATGTGACATTATTTTCATGAGAAACACTTCTCAAAGATGTTTCCAAGATTTATAATTATATATTATTAATACAATATGGATCAAATATGCACATGATGTTTATAGAATTATAAAACAAGAGATACTTTGAGGTCTTCTTGCTTACTGAACTATCTAACCTAAAATATGGTAACAAATAAAATTTATCATTATATAAATGAGTATATGTGTATCATATTATAATTATATCCTTACCTAATACATTTACAAGAAGTATATCATAAAAAAATTCAAGTTCATTAAGATAGTTTTTATTATGTTACAATGCATCTCTTCTATATTTACTAGTATATAATATTCAAGGATTTTATAAAGGATAAAACATGTCCAGATAGAGAGAATAAAAATAAACAAAACCCGATTTTCTAATTATCCAACCATTCTTATTATATTGGAAAAAATAAATATATAATATTTATATTTTCATTGTTAATTTAATCTGTCAAATATTCTTCATTATTAGGTCAATAGAGATCATTTAGAAGAAGCTAACATACTTCTTACTTCTTTGTTTTACAAGGGTTATGTGAAACACTCAGTTCTTTTGAAGGAATCTCTTCTATACATAGTATACAGAAACCATGATATTAATGGATTAATAAAAACAAGATCTAAAAAGAACTTCAAACATGGAGTTTACATGAAATAAATAATTTTTATCCATAATCACTTGGTCTTTGTAACCATTTATAGGCACTGAGGACACTATATAAAAATAAAAAAAAATTATTAAATGTTTGATAATAAAATGTGAATATTAGAAATTTTTATAACCCATTTTACATAAACAATTGATTGTTTAATGTGTAGTACATTTCATATTCCATCATCAACACTCAATAAATTATTATCATCATATGATGATCAATCAATCAAGAAATCTTAAATCGTAGATCAATAATAAATGATTATTTATATCTTTTATGATATAATACATGAACCACCATGAATGAAACCATATTTTACTATCCTTTTCAATATTAGGGTTCCCCCCCTGCAAAAAAATCACAGTGCTTTTTATCCCGCCATGGAATTTTTTGAGATTCATTGAATATTCCTAATAGCCTCCCACTTGAAATAATTCCACATAAACTTAGCATAATTTTACCTTATTTCATTGTTTGGTAGTTCCTCGAATCAAGTGTTCTAGTTTTAATAATCAATATATCTAGGTGGTTTCCATTTTATTTATTTATGGAATCGAAAACTTCCAACAGTTCATTATCCAAAGGGGACCTTCTTTAAAAATGTTGGTGTTCATTAAGTTTGAACATTATGATACTTATGAACGTGCATTAGTCTAAAGGATGTGAGGTCAGACTCCTCACACCCTTTTGGGGGGAATTATTGTCAACTATGGGACTCTCTTTGAAAATTTAAGATATTTTCAATAATCCTTATTAATTCACCATGAATAAAATAAGTTTCCCTTGGAATTTACAATCACTTATCAACATGTGTAAAATTTAGAATCATTAATATGCATTCAAGGTTCTTCATTAATGGAAATATTTGTACGTATTCGAGGTTTTCTATCAATGATATTCTCTAATATACTTCATAGAGATTATCTTAATCATCATTGTGATGATACTATTTTTTTATGCCACTCAGTGGGGCACTCTAGAATTTATTATCAACTAGGGAGATGAAGGTTTGTTTTGATCTTAGGATTCTTCCCATAAAATGGGATACCTCCGTATCCTTGTAAAAGGAATTAAAACCCTTTTAGTTTGGTGCCACTTAATAGGAAACATCATAACTTTTAAGGTCATGTGATAAAGACCTCTAAGAGAATGGTGCTTTTTCAAAACATAGTGTGGGACTTATGCTGAAGCAGCCCAAGGAACATGGAAAGGATATAGGTTTCCACGTTAGATCAGACCCTGTTGGTAATATAGCCTAAGGATAATAGGGTTGATTTTATGTGTTGGTTTTAGACCTCAAGGAGGATTCCTATGTAACCTATAAGGATGAGAATCAAAGCCCACATAGTTCGATAAGTATCATAAGAGAGTATGGTCCTTTGAGAGAGTTGAGTTTGGGATTACTTCTTGAAAATGATTCCATTATGATTTGGGGTTTAATTTTGTGCTTATTCCGAAGGAGGATTCCCAGATTAAAGGAATTAGGGTTGGATTCCTAAGGAGGATGTCTAGTGAGATCGGGCGCTGAAAAAGGCTTCCTACAGATCTTGGTTTGAACTTGAATCAAATTTCATGTAGTTCCTTTGATTGTGGAAATGTTGTGACCATGAAAAATATCTAAACCCACATGATTCATGCTTCGTGTGAGAAACAAGTGGATGTCCAAGATTCAATAAAGGAATTCACACTTTAAATTTTTTTCTCCTCTGCTGGTGGAAGAGGGCACACCTATAGTGTCCAAGGTGAACGAGGTCAAGGAAACCGTGGAAGAGGGCGAGGCAACGAGCCTTCCCTATATTCTATTTAAGTTGGAAAAGGGAAAAACGTAAAGGGGAAGGGATGAAGGATAGTGGATTACACCAAGATGGTTGTCCATGGTGACGAAGTGCAGTGGGAGAGGGAAATGGTAACAAGTGTCCCTATGCCCATCTCCCCTTTGGTCTTTGGCACTGAAAAATAGAGGAGAAATGATGCCACCTGCTATAAGAAAAGTGAAGGTCTTATGCCAAGACGGTTTACCTAAAATTGATCCTAGTAGTGGGAGGAGAATTCTCCTTTATTTTTAAATGGAAAAGTACGTATGAACTGTATCTTCCCCTATCAGTGACCTGAGGTTCCGGGTCATATCTTCAAAAAGGGAGAGTCCAGGACCCAACCCTCCTCCAAACCGGGAACATCCCAACACTATTTTTGGGAGAATGGTCCATGTTACGGTGGATATTTAAACCCATAAACACTTTATGAATCCTAACCCCATTGTGAAACTAATGTGGGAAACCTCTGACTGTGGAAATACAAACCCCAATAGAAGACACGCGGATGTGACTTTCCCAAAGGTTTGATAAGTCAGGAGGTTTTGGTGGATGTGTCAATAGAATCCCTTTTAGACAAGGGCGACAAGTAAGAATAAGCCTTTCTATGAATGGCATTGATAAAGTATTTATGGCTTGTATACATAAGAGAGTTAATAAAGTTAGTGAATCAAGGAGGGGTGCCCATATAGGGAAGGGCGCACATGTAAGTAAGGGAGCCCAAGTATGGGTGTGCAAGTAGGCTTGGGTACCTGATGTTCACTTAGGCAACGAACAACCTGTATGGTAATACTTGGGTGATACCATTCTCAAGAATTCAAGAGTATTCACAGGTGATCCAAGAAGTGGTGTGCTCATGTTCCTATAAGAATGGTTGGCATGGAAGTATTTCTAACTTGGGGAGGTTTGGGTTCTTTAGGTGCTCAATTTTTATGGTTTTCAAACACTAAAAGGACTTAAGACTAATGATCCTCCCTCAAATCCTCCTCTCAAGGTGTTTAAGAACTACCATGAATGTTTTGGAAGACTGGGGTGATGTACTAGGGTGACCCGAATATAAATTGGGCTTCAAGAAAATTCATTTGTCTAAATGAGGGACCCAATGGGAATATTTATAGGAAAATATAGGACCCTCAGAGAATGTAGTTTGGGCACACAAGTAGGTTATGAGACAGTTAGGGGTGTGTAAGTATGGTACACGCCAAAATTGTGGCACACAAGTACCCTTCGCACCGACAGTGTTTTGGCTAGACTAGGGTGCCTCCTTAAGGACTTAGTCAAAATAATCACTTCAATCATATTCATCATGGTAGTGCACAAGTGTTTGCATGCAGGTAAATTGGGCGCCTCTTTTTCTACATAGCCAAATTATTGCTCTATAACGCGGGGGTTGTGCCCCTGCACCCCTACTTGGGTTCAGTGTTGGTCTGTGGTCCCGACCCTCAAGACGGTGCCTTCGCTACCGTCACTGACCCCCATGAAAAATACAGAGTCTCACCACAAACGTTTTGAGCCCAGTTGAGGTCATTTTCAGTCGTGACACATAGAAATAAATCTTCAATTGCATAGAAGTACATGAGACACATTTTATGGTGTATATTGTCGCGATATAAGTAATTAATTTTCAAATCGTATCCAAAACACTATTTAGATATCTTCCAAAACTCCCTTTTGGAAAAATTATCTTTCATTCTCATAACATACTACCTCATATGTAATAACCTTTGAAATCCCTTCCGTAATTTCTCTTAGATGTCCTTCAAAACACATTTATGGTTTATCATAATGTATTATCAAAATAATTTATAAAAAAATAATTTTTATTCTCAAAAAAAATAAATTTAACCTTATGAGACTTTATGACATTGAAAATAATTATGAATTTCACTCAATAAAATTATATTAAAAGAGTGACCTCTACCAAAGCCTCAATAATACTCAATCTATAAGGGTTTCTAACATAATCTCTATCAAACAAATGTATCCTCAAACCTTTTCCCCCAACAGTATCTTGTATAATTTTGTATAATAATATAATCTATCTTACCAAGTTTTCAAGTGACAACTAGAAGTAGAGTGCATCCATCGCATTCAAACTATTCTTACATTATTGATTATCTATTTTTAGACCAACAATATTAATGAAAACAAATGTACATAAACTAGAAATATGATCATGCCACATTCCGCTCATCTAAATAGATAAGAACATCACACATCACACATCTAGATATATCTACAAACATCGAAATTCAATCTTAATTATGTGATCAAATATTATACTCCACATATTTTTAGAAAAAACTCATATTGGTTAATCCTCAACTAACTACATGATAAATAACATTTCAAACGTACACATATTATCTCAGCCTTCACTATGTAAAAATAAAGGTACTAAAATATATAGGTTCATTTCAAGGTATCATGTCAATCCAAAGTATGGGGATCAAATACGAAACAAGCCACCTTGTTATATCAATCACATAGAGTATGACAATATATGTGGTATACTATTGGAGTCATACAACACAAAGATATTATTTTATATCTTATTAGTAAATTACACACCTCTATACATAACCTAAATAAATAAAATCTCCACATTTCATCACAACTAAAAACTCTCCATGATAAAAATACATTATGGATATCTCAATATCATACTCTGATAAGACAATTATCATTTCACATATATAATATATGAACCCAACATTAAATAATAATAAAATGAAGATTTCATTTTTAATAAATTGAGTTATATTTTAATATAAAAAATGATTAAAAATATGAACAAGACTATTCATAATTCCTCATCTGATCATAACCCATATGATAGACCACCTAAGAGGCATTATGTTTTCTTTATTTTTATGTTTGTTCTAAACTTATTACATCTCTATATAATTTCTACCTCGTCTTTATGAGACTATTGGATATAAATATCCACTAAACTCTTTTAATGTGTAACATGTATGATGAAAGATTTTTTAAATAGGTGTGAGATGAGAAATTATCATCCCTCTATTTAACCTTTTTGAACATAATATTTGAACTTTTTTACTTCACAACATGAAATGTTATCACATTAATGAAATTCATTTTCTATATTGAACACTGTGTATACTATCATCATCATTGAATATTTATGTTTTTAACTTTTTATTGAAATTATTAGCTATGAAATTTGAAATCTATCTCTTTAAAACATGATCATTCATTACCAACGTACCATAAAATATTTAAGGATATAGAATTAATTTAACTCTGACTTGGTCTATAATAATCATTTATTTTTATTATTTAAAACTTCAATACATTTAACCATACTCCCACTAGCTTCTTAAAAAGTATGATTCTTAAAAATATGCATCTAATAAAGATACTCTTTTTTGTTAAGAAATAAAAAATATCATTTAATTGAATATTTTATAAATAAAATATTGGAAACCAAATATTATTTGTTACTCTATGTGTTTGAAGTAATATTAATCAAAATAATAATTCAATATTTAAAATATTCCACTTATTTGTAAAGGTCGCATCCCCCATATTTTTCATAAATAACTTTGATAATATATTTTATAACTATTAAAACTTGTTTTATTCCTTATTTTTAGACCATGTTGTATTACTAAATGAATCACAGACTGTGTGTATCAAGATAATAATATCATATGGTTCAAAGAATTTCCTTTTTTTAAAAAAATATTTTATAATATAATATAAATAATATAAAAAATACATATTATTTATTTATATCTATTTGATCTTTAAATATTTATTTTTCATCCAACTGCTTGAGTTAACAAACCATTGATTTATCACTTAGTGGAAAACTTCATGTTTTATCAATCCTTTCCGTAATTTTGAACTCTTTTAAATCGATAATAATGTTAAAATATATGGTATCATATAAACTTAAAATAAAATAATTTATTTTTATAACATTAGTACCTAACAAGAAATCTTTATAGATTCTTCACATCCTTTCATGAATTATGAAAAAAAAATCCCTAATAGAAAGATTTACCATTGATCATAACACCTCCATTATGTTTCAATGATCTAGGTATAAAATTAGACCATTTAATCTACTAATTTAATCTTAAAATATAATGTAATAGAATGAATATCACTTGATAATTTTACTAAATACCCAATGGAATGAGATTTTTTTATAGAAATTTTATAAAGTGTGAATTTTTTTACAAAAGGTTTCATTTTTATTTCATATAATTTCAAGAGAGGGTATATCATAAGTTCCATCAAAGAGAGAAGATATTGAGAATTTTCCCAGACCAACTCTGGTGACTGATATCTATAGTTTTCTCGATTTATATTAATAATATCAACGGATTTTAGATAATTTCTCATGAATATCTAATCTACTCACCAAGTTAACTCAGAAGGGGATAAGTTCCTATGAATATATGAATATGGGGGAAATTTCAAGGAAATGAGGAAAAGACTTTTCATCGCACCTGAGCTTACATTACCCTAGAGTGGAAAGTGTTTATAATCTATAGTAATAAATACATATAGGTATTATGATGCGTTCTCATGTAAAATAGAATGGTTATAGATTATTCTTGAATAAAATTGAAGGTTCAGGATAAAAACTACCCAAATCATGATTTGGATTTAATTGTGGTATTTTTTAATTAAAGATATGGGATTATTATATTTACATATAATAGTAAGATATATATACATATCACCAAAGATAAAAGTATATATTCAAATAGAAGGAATTGAATATGTTCCAGAGATGATTGTTGGAGCTGATTAAATATTTGGAATTATCAATACATTACCACCCTGGGAAAGTGATCATGGTGGGTGATGCTTTGAGTCGAAAGGATCATACTCTATTATCATTGATAAGGATAAAAAAGTTACAATATTTATAGATTTTAATATGATAGATCTTGGAATATTGAAGTAAGGGGATAGATCTTATATTTATCAAATAGTTGTTAATCCACCTATCCATGTGAGGATAAAACATATACAGAATAATGATATGGACCTAAAAAATATTGTGAGAAATTTTCTTATGTTTATCCTTGATCGTGATAGAATGATAAGTCTCACAAACCATGTATGTATTTCATCAATACCACAATTTAATAAAAAGTTCTTATATGAATATTATATTTATTCATCCTCTTTTCATCTAAGAAGTATAAATCTGTATAGTGATATGAATATTATTTTTGGTGGGATAGAATTAACAAAGATATTGCATAGTTAATATCTCAGTGCTTGGTATATCAGTAAGTTAAGGTTTAGAGATAAAATTATGATGGTATGTTACAATACCTTAATTGACATGGGAAAATATCACCATGGATTTTTTGGTTGGACTCCCCAAAACATATAAAGGGAATATTCTATATGGGTTGGATTTGATCACCTTAAAAATCACCACACATCATTAATTTCATAAAATATTTCTCTCTATATTTTTTTTCTAGAATATACATAAGTAAATTTGAATGGTTTCATGGAGTACCAAACTCAATTGTATTTTATTAGGATCTGAGTTTTACCTCACTGTTCTGGAGAATTCTTAAGCAATCTATGGATATGAGGATCTGTTTCATTATTTTTTATCATCCACATACAAAAGGACAATAAAAGAAAATGATTAATACCCTATAGGATATTCTATTCTATTATTATTTGGATTTCAACTGTGTTTGGGATCATCACCTTCCACTAATCAAGATTTTTGACAACAATATTTTTCACTCAAGCATTCAGATGGATCCTAATAAACCCCCTATAGAAAAAAGTTTAGATATTCAATATACTATGTTGTTGTTATATAATTAATGTGGTCAGGACATGAGAAATCTAAATAAATGGATGATAAGGGTGGATAAATTCAACAACAAAGAAATGAAATATAATGTAAGAAGAAATGTTATGCTAAAAATCATAGGCCTAATCTGGAAATTGAAGTTTGTGATAAGGTGTTACTAAAAATGTTTCTAGGTAGGAAAGTAATGAGATTTTTAAATAAGGGAAAACAAATCACTAGTTATATTAGTCACTTTAAAATTCTTGATTATATCGGGATGGTATCCTATCGATTTTCCCTTCTATCAAACCTCTCTGAAATCCATGATGTGTTCAATGTATCTCTCCTAAGGAGGTACATACCTAATCATTCACATGTACTGAACTCACTGGTCATACCAGTGGAGAAATATAATTATTAACATGAACAAACCAGTGAGATTATGGATCATATAAATAAGGTTCTGTAAAATAAGACCACTTATCAGGTAAAATTTTTGTAGTGAAACCAACAATTTGAATATGATATGTGAGAACCTCAAGATATGACATGGCAGAAGTCTCACCATTTGTTTGTATGAGAGTGATGAATTTCAGGTGGAAATTTAATTTTAACGGGGGTATATTGTAACACCCTAATATTTTATGATTTTTTATCAAATAAATGTAATTTCTTTGATAGCTTACATTACAAGAGACATCAAGTTTTAATGAACTGTGATATACTATAACAATTATTATTTAAATATGAATGTTTTTACCCAGATTTAAAATTTGGAGTTATGAATAGGAATATGCACATTTTTAAAAATAATTATAAATTTTTTATATAAAGGAAATATACTAATAATTAAGATCTTAATTTTTAGTTAATCCACTATATTCTTCAAAACAAAATTTCTGAAAACAAATGATTTTAATGGATTTTTGTGCATAGACAGTTAAACTAATTTTTTATACTTTTTTTAAAATTTATTTTTAAAATTTAATTTAATTTTTGGATCCAACATATCAAAATTATCTTTGGGTGATTTTTTTATAATTTTCTTAAAAGATTAATTTTTCGAGGAATAATGAAAAGTATTATTTTTATTAAGGAACACATTTTCCTTAAAAGAATTTAAAATATTTAATATTGTTTAAAAATGTCTTAAAATCAAAATTAGTTTAATTATGTGAAAATTAAACCAATTTATTTAATTTTAATAACATTTAGGAAGAATTTTTATAATAAAACTTTCTCTACTTATAAAACTTTTCTCTTTGGAAAATGATTTTTTCATCGAGTATACGAGTTTGTTTTTAAATTAAAATTTTCAGATTCTATGAATTTAATTTTGAAAATTTTATTCTGTATTTTGAATCATAATAATTAATATTATATAATAATTTTATCTTCAATCTAGTCAAAATGAATAGCAAAATAGAAAAAATTAATTATTGTGGTTAAGGTTAAAATGGGATAACCATGGGTTAAACTAAAATGATAAGGGGTAAAATGACCTAAAAACTTTTACAACACAAATTTATTAGAAATATGTAGACCTTATGCCAATTAATTTTTATAAAAAACCATTTTTTTCATTTAGGCATTTTAAAACATGGGTACACCATCTTATTTTGGAAAATTTGAAGTGTGTCCTCTTCCCCACTAATAAATAGGTAACCCCTCTACTCTACTTTTTAACTGAGCTGTTATTTTTTATTTATTGCCAAAGGATGAACACCTAGACCAAAAAATAAAAAAAAATAAACTCAAGTATGGTGGATGTAATTCAAGTCAAGGGAATCTCTCTATTAAAAAACCATACATTCCAAAGGGAGAGATCCCAAACTATCCTAAACGATGAGCAGCTCATCCAGGCTCCCCATACAGGCAAGTGCATCGGTAAAAAAATTAGCCTCCCTCCAAATGTGATGAGAAATATTTCCATTCCATGAATACATGGAAATTTTTTTAACCAGGTAACACAAATCCCAAGGCACTTCTCACGTCCCCTTAATCATTTTCACTGGAATCTCACAGTCCGAAGAAGAGGTAATGTTATTAACTGTGAAATTTTATTTCATTTCTTATTCAACCTTCATAAAATAATATGATCATATGATGATATAATAACATAGTTTTACCCCATTTAATTATATTTTATTATGTTAACTGAATAACCTTTATATATCTTCTCTTCCATCAAATGGGAAATGAAACTGTTGATTGTCTGTACGTTGGATTACCGCCTCACGAATTGATGTAATTTTTTTACATCACTGCCTCTCACAAGGTGATATAAGGGTGGATTTAAATTATATATATGATATTAATGAGATAATTATAATTTATTAAATTATAATATCACAAATACCTAGAAACGTTTTATTCCTTGGAAATATGATAATGTCGCTTGTGTGTACAGCGGACTATCACCTCGTGAAGAGATGTGATTCGTTTTTATCATACACTTTAAATGGAAGGTAATAAAGGTAAATTTAAAAAATATATGTTATATATATGAAATAATTATGACTTTTTAATAATTATGTATTATTTACCTTACTTCTATTCTTTTTTTATTAAATGTAAACAACATTCGTATGTACATTCGGCCTACCATCTCCATAAACAATATAATTCATTTTCTATCAATAACTTTTATTGAATAATATTAAAAAATATATAAGGAATATATATGATATTTATATCATGTTTAACATTCTATAGATGATGACACTATTTCCACATTAATTTTACCAAAAATACCAAATGAAAATATATAAATTAAAATAGTTATTACCTGAAACATGATTACAAAAAAGAAATATTAATAAATGGGTAACAAAATGTTGTAAGTAAATAATATATAGAATTTTTTACATATTTATTGGTATATAATATATATAATAAAACTATATTTATTATACAATATTTTAAAACTAGTACAAAGGAATTTGAGGCATAAGGTAAAGTATTATAAAATTTATTTAATTTTTGTGGGACACATGCCCTATACACAACGTGATTCTTTGTTGTTGTGTATATAATACCCATGAATAAGTTTTATGATTATTATAATGAATATTATTTTGTATTTATATCCATATAATTTTATTTCATTCATGGATATTATAATTGAATTGATACCAAAGTTGTAACAACTTTATGTTGCAATATCTTCATTTATCTCAATTATTTATTATTATGCTTTAAATGATGAGAGGTTATGATTTTCCTCTCAGTAAACACATTAATTGTTTTCAATTATGGTCATTTAATAAAAATACATGTTTTCCTTTCATTTTCCTCTCTTTATGTACGTATTATTCTAAAATAATGGTTTTAAGGAAAATCGAATTTATTTCTCTCTTTGGTTGATAAATCCTTTTTCATTAATTTCCATGTATTATAAAAATTATTTAAAGAAAGTTTATAATAATATTCAGTGATTTATTTAATTCATTTTACAAATTTTTCACTTTTTAAAAAAAATTAAAATTAATGTTTTTATCATTTTTGAATGAGGTACTTTTTGACTTTTTTACCAGAAATGTGAAAGGAATATTTATTTTAATGTATACCACACGAATAATATTTTAAAACTAAAAGAATAAAAAAAAATAATGATTAGTTTATAATTTTAAAATATTATTTTAAAATAAATGTATTTTCATAATGTTTTGTGAACTTTTATTTTTTAAAAACCTAATTTCTAAAAATAAATGGTTTTTTTCATCAAGAAATATTCGAAGTGATCGTTCGAATTCATTATCTATCTAAGATAACAAACTTTTATGTTACTTAAGATTTATTGTGGATATAATCAGGGGATACAATCCTTATTTTTTTATTGTTTATTTTTATGATGAAAATATGTTTATGAAACCCATTCATTTTCCATGGATTATGGTATGATTAAATTTTGATGAAACCCATTTCTTTTCAATAGGATATAGTATGAATAAATGATGAAATATTCTTAAAACCCTTTTCTATTCATGGATTCTGATATGATAAATTATTTTTGATCATTTGGCATGCAGATTTATGATTTTAATTATGTTATATGTGGGGCCTATATGTTCTTCTAATGAATTGGGTAAATAATAATAAATCATGACATAAATCATACTAGAATGGGGAGTGAACCCAGTTCGGTAAGGGAATCTGTAAACACTGATAGTTATGAGAGAAAAACATGGACACTACAATAGTTTAAGGAGTAAACCAATTCCACTATGATATCATTGGTAATAATTTTTTACTACTATAGAAATTATATTTTATTTCTATGTGTATACCATAAATATATGTGTTATGATGATATTATGTTCTCATGGATTATGTTTGTTTATTCATTTATGATTCATGCTTTATAAATAGAAAGAGTTATGTCATGACTTGTGTTTATGATCTATGATATGTTGTGTAAGTTTTTCAAATATTATTTTCATCTCCTCATACCCTTATACTCATTTTACGTTTATATATCTCTTATTTACCCTTATTGATCATTTGATTTCATCCTTTATTATATTAGTTTCCCTAGGTTATAAATAACTCTATTATATACGACGTGTATATGAAGTGTTTTAGTTATGTATAAATTAGAGGGATATGATATATTTCACTTATGAACCAGTTGTTTATGTATTCGAGTTTCCAAATGCACTAGACCTAAATTATTCTGGGTGGTTAATTATGTTATGTAATGAATATTCATTTAATAACAAGTGATATCTATATATGAAAAGTGTGGGTCCTTATATTGAGAAACTAAATTGTGTCTGTGTATACAAATACAATGACTCATTAACATTTCAACTATTCATTAGAGGGTGATATAAGACCATAACCATCATTTATCCATACATTCATGTTCCACTTGAAATCAATAATTTATTAAAACATAAAGAAACCATCGAATGAAAATGGGCATTATAACCTTTTCAAATGGAATCACATAAGGGAAACATTCAAAAAATAAATAATAATCCAAAAAAGATTAAATCATGGAAAATTATTGGGTATCCAATTAAATAATGTAATTTTCTAGTAAAATAGCCTTCAATTATATTAATAAAAAGTATTTACACTATATAGATAATGGTATATGGTTCAGTCAATATTCTCCACAATCAATCACAATATGAGTAACTAAGTGACTAAGATTAAACCAAAGGGACCAGGAATGGGGTATTCACCTAAGAATGAGATTGTAAAATAATATTAATAAAGATAAAGGAAATTATGGATAAATTAACTTAATGGGATTTTAGACCACCCAAGTGTAGGATCAGAGGCAAATAGTCAAAAAATAAATGAAAAATAATTATAGAAGAAAATTAGGACAAATATTTTGTAAATAAAGAATATATTTGAAATAATGAAAAAAAATTATTTAAATTGGGCTATTATACAAAATAATGGAAATAAAAATATTATTTATAAAACCTTTAGAAAGTTAGATAGGAAGATTCCTACAAACTGATAATGGTATTACAAAGAGACATTAATACTTAAATGATAAAAGATATTCTTTTTATCTAAGAAACCCATACAAAAAAATTTAAATGAAAAAAATTTGTAAATATATTCAATATACTTGGAAATAAACATTTTAAATTTTCAAAATAAATATATGGACTTCCATAAAATTTGGAGTTGAAGATAAAATAAGTGAAAAAAATATTTCCCCTTTTATTATTTTAAAAAACCATTATTGTAAACTACATCACATGAAAAGATTATAATGCATACCCTTTAGAAAAAGTTAAATCGAGAAGAAATCACAAAGGGATATAGTATTGTAATAAAATAATTATATTAATTGAAAAAAAACACTATAAAAATTCCCTTGATGGGTGATGTCATTTGATATATCTTGATTTGAAAAAGATGATGGTAATATAATTCTTATAGATTGAGTAGCGTTCAAATCCAACCCCTTAAAGGAGAAATAAATTAAATTAAAATATTAATTAATACTATTAAATTATAATTAATTATATAATATAATTATCTGTAAATATTTATAGAATATAAAATTATATTGGAGTATAATAAGGAGAATGTCCCTATAAATAGGTCTTGAGAAATTAGACCCATAAAATATGCATAAACACTGTGGTAGGGTCAATTGATAATGAATTTATAAGGAATAATTGAAAAAACACTTAAAATAATAAGGGACTAAAACAAAAAATTACTCATTAGGTAGAATAAATTAAACTTATAACTATTGAGATCGGTAAGAATGTTTGTAACCTAAATAAAGAAAATTTAGTTAAGAGTAACCATTATCTTCAATCCTACCATCTATGAACATGTTTTAACATCATACATAAAAAATTATAACTATATTAATTACTTATTTAATAACCTTATAAATAAGTATAAACATTTATAAACTATATTTAAAACCATTTCAATATAAAAAATAGTTTTTTATTATTTATTTTCAATATTAGGTGTCAGTAATCTTAATCATTTTCTACATATTTTATAATAACAGTGTTTCTATTTGTCCTAATTAAAAATTTAAACATTTATAGACCATTAAATTTACAATAATTTACAAAAAATTATTTTTCATAATGTCATGATTTAATTCAAAGATATTTTTCTTTATGATCCCTAAGGATGAAATCAATGATGCGCATGTTTCGATGATTTTTAACAAATGAGTGGTCATTTCATAATTTAATTTTTTAAAATTAATTTCACCATTCCAGAATAATAAGTAAATAATTATTTACTTATTTATATCATATATAATCATTTCCATTGTTATTATATTCACTCATGTTATAATTTTATAGTATCATTCAAGTGGGTGATCAAACAGACACAAATAAGAACAGACCATTTTTTCATGGATGATTATGAAGTGGTTTAGTTATAATTTTATTATAAAAAAAGACTAATGATATTATTTATTGTTTAATAGTTCTATATATCAAATTTTAAGTGGTTTAAAGGAATAGGCAATGGATATAAAACTATGAGATAGTATAAATAAATTTTCCCTTTTAATATGATTATTTTATACATTTTATTTTACAATGATCTTTGTTCCTTATGTAATTTTGATGTTAAAAAAATAAATAACCTTATTATATTTATTATATAATATTTATCTAATAAACCCTTTCACATTATCTATCATGAAATGTATTAATCAAATACAGAATGCATCATTCCTTGGAGGTAGTTTTCTGCACTTATGTACGGATGGTGATTTCATTTCCATAGAACTGAGATAATGAGTAATATGATTTACAATATAAGAATATAAAATATATTATAATAATAATTATTTATTTAACTCCATTTTTGGACCATCCTTTTTAGTTAGTGGAGTAGTACACAACATGTTTCTTTATAGAGGTTGTAGTCCACATATAAAAACGATTTCTATTTCTGTTTTTCTTTAATGTGAAATTGTAAAGGTGTTTGATGATTATTAGAATATAATAATAAAATTAATTATATAAAAATTGTTATTTAATTATAATTTTAAATTGTAATTAGAGTTTTAAAATTAAAATAAAATGGAAAATAAGCAAATGAATCATTTTTAACCGCATTAAGATCTTTGACTTGTCCTTAGAATATTACTTGGTAATTGAGAGATTCAGATCAAATATTATGACCAAAAGATAAATAAAGTGGTGTATGGTTATAGGTGATGTGATTAGTGTATATTTTAAAGTGGAATCCAAATATTTTGGTTTTCATTGATTGGGTAGTGATGACCTTTTTATATGTGATGGGACTGACATTTTGTAAATATCATATCTTATTATAAAGATAGAACATTCTTCACAAGTCCATAAGGAACAAATATGAGAAATAATGTAGTTGAGATATGTTTTTGTTGAAAAAAAATCAATAAATCATTTAATTTTCTTACCATGTTAGTTTTTACCACATTGGTTATGATAATTTACTATATTGATTTTAACCGGGGTAACTAGTTTTTATCCTATGTGATTTATCATTTCTTCATAAAAATAAAATGGTCCTAATTATATAATTTGGACCTTATAATCCATAATTTTAAATAATTTTAGTATTTTACCTTTCTACATGAGTTAAAAAAATAAAAAAAATAAATGTATATGGTATTAAAAGTATTTTTTTTTGAAAAAAATGTAACTTACATTCTAAAATGAACAATATAAGTTATTAAATTGTAATAAATATTTTAAAATTTATAATTTCATATAAAAAATACTTTTTAATAAAATAAAATGGTTTAATAAATTTTTAAATTATACTTATATAATAATAATTTTATAAAATTCATGGTATTTTAAAGAATTTATATTTCATATTGTTCACCTATAAATCAATCTTTATAGAAATATTTCATGCTATGATAATTTTTCTTTATATATTATAAATTTTTGTTACTTTTATATAATTAAAATTCTAAAATTGATATTTTTAATCATTTAAATAAAATTATTAAAAAAATTATTAAAAAAATATTCTTTTTAAACATTAAGTGTTTTTGAGATTATTTCTTACCAGTTACTAATTTAAATATTTTTAATATACCGGTTAAATTTTTTAAATATTCTATATTTTTATTTTAAACTAGTTGATTTAGTTTATTATAGATAAATATACATTAAATTTTTGAAAATTAAATTGAGAAAGAACATTTCAATTTAATATTAAATCACATTTATTATCTATGCTCTAATTGTAATAATTTTTTATTTCAATTATAGATATTTATTTACTATATGTTTTACTTTTATTAGATTTTCCCTAATTATATTAAAGTATTATATCACATAATTTTTTATTTTGGTGTTATTTGAGAAATAAGTTCTCAAACACATTGTTTAATTGAAAAATTATATAGTATAATATTGTGTAGTTGGGTTTATCCATCACGATGGGAAATAACTAACATATCCTCATTGCAATAATATTTCTACTATGTTTATTAATTTAAAACTCCCTTATCAGTTTTCTAGGGTAAGATTTAATCTTCCAAATAAATAAGAAATATATAAAAAGTTTTGAAGATCTGGAATCAAATAAATCATTAACTAACATTGAGTTTACGGTAAATCTAACTGCCATCACATATTCTAGAACATCATCTTTAGCCAGAGTAATTGAATAACCAAGGCCTTTACCCCTTAACCTATTATATGGAAGATTCTCTTGACACCTAGAGAATTGGTATGAATAAAGACCCATATCATTACAGCTGAAGCATCGAATATTAGTGTATTTTTCATTTCGTTCCAATCATATGAAATATTACCCATTTTTTTCACACTTTTAATAGATTGCATTCCAATTAAGAACGTACCAGCATGTTTCTTTCCCAAATTACCATATCTTGAATTCTTCACCCTTCCTTTCTTCTTCTATTCCATTTTTTCCTTTGTGATCAGCTAATCATTTCTCCTAATAATTTCCTTATAAAATATTATATATAGAAAATCATTTCTCAATCATAAGGGAACAAGATACTAAGACATCATAAAATGATAGTTTTTAGAGACTATTTCCCTTCAAAGGATTAACTAAATCCAATCAAATTAATTTACACCATGAATGGATGATCTGGTAAAGTTATACTGACACATAACAACAATTTTATATATTTTTTACATTAAATTAAGAAATGTAAATTCTATGTAAACTCTTTTCACTCATGGAAAGTATTTACCAAATATTATCACATTAAAAGTCTTCAATTATAGGTTCTATATATTTTTTCCTTCATTACACGTTCTATTAATGACCATCACTGATCATCATCTACCTTACAGTAACATACTTCTCGAATAAACTTCTATCTATCATTACAACACAGGTAAAATAATTAATTTTCAAGGTACTTGATCTATTTCAACGCTACTAATAGATTGGTAGTTCTATTATTGGATGAACGTTTATACAAGATGAAGTTTTCCAATATAAATACATTTTATTTAAAGAAATAGGGTTCCCTATATGTTTATCTTTATAGGTTATAACATGAGAAAACTTCAGAAATATAAACATAAAATATTTAGCTACAACACCAGCCATGTTGATCTACTCAAGAGGGAAATCACAACATTAATTACAGGTGTTCATAGGTTTTCATTTCATTTGAATATGTGTTATCTATAAATAATGGTATACACTTAATTATCTCAAAATATTATGAATATTTTTTTATAAAATTTTATTCCTTATAATGTAAATACATATAATATATTCTTAAGGTTTTATCATAATGGTTGTGCAATAACAGTACAACATACATAAAAACTCATACAAAAAGATAAGAAAAATTAACACTCTTAGTAGACTAAATAAATACATAACTTTCATATTATATTGGATACTTAAAACATAGTCTAAAATCATTATTATTTCACTTTAATATCATTAAAATATCCTTCATTGATTAATTGATAATTGAAAAAATTAATGGGTGAGATAAGATTCCTAGTAAGATATTGCGTATAATAGATGAAATCATGAATATATAAGGAATAAATAATATGGAAGAGTGAATAATAAATATATATACCATTTAATCAAAAAAATTATAATGAGATTGATCCATATATAATAAAAATATTGTAATCACATGGACCACAACAACAAATTCCAAAATGAATAAATATTTAACTCTAAACATCATAAACATTTTATAATGACCCACATCATAGAGGGTATTTTATAATACATAAAATACTCACGAAATATATCAGACATGATAACCTCTTTTTATCATTATACCTACCATTGCATAGAGGGGATATTTTATAATGACCCACATCATTATAGGTTGGAATACTTTAGAGTTTATTTGAGTTTTTTTGTGGACAATACATTTTGAATAATTAAGCTCAGAATGGTTGTTGACACTTTGAACATATAAAAAGGAGTTCCTAGATGAGACTCATCTCTTGGGTGGTGAATCAAGACATTAGTAGAACCAAGAGAGGTAGTGAAACTTAATTGGTATGTTGTAATAACCATCGACCAACTGGAGACGGCCACCGGCTCTTCGATGGTCTACCTAGATGCTCGGGGTGCACTGCTTAGAATCACAAGCTAACAGATAGTGTCCAGAAGAAATATGGTGGGGCTGTTGGGAAATTTTAATTGGGGTAAAACCTTTTCTTTTACCCTATTCCCATTTATTTCCCCTCACATATTCTCCCTCGACGACATTCTAATCAAGTGATGACAGGGGATCCCTTCTTCATGATTATTACTCTTTAAAGCTCATTTATTGGGCATATTAGTTGTGATTCGATGTGGTTGACTACTACAGGTAATTATAAGGAAATACTTCCATTAAATATTATATTCTACTCATTTGATATTTTTAGAACACGAATTGTGTGAATTTAGGTTGGTCGTCATTGAACTAGTTCTTCAAGCCCGATTCAAGTGGTGATTCTTTATTATTCATCTTTTCCATTGTCAGGGTGAGAATTCGAGACTGTATTACAACATTTATATAAAAACATATTCTATGAATTTCAAGTTTTTGAGTATATATAACTATGAAACCATTGATTTTTATTTTAGTGTGAGTGGGTGAGATCTGTATCGGTTTAGGAGGATTGTTAGAGGGGGAGAACGAGTTGTGTGCCCTGAAATTGTTGAAAACAAACCATTTATTAGGAATGGACATTGATGAGGTATTGTTACTTGGGTGACTAATGTAAGATACTAGGTGATATTATTAATTACTTCAAGTGTGATTTTAAGTAGGTTGTATGGTCCAATGGTGACTATTGCTTTTGTGAGTGAGACATTGTGTAGGGGTGATGACTTTATATTTACCCTTTCTTATTTTTATTGATTTTTATATTTATGCATGTGTATATCCTCCCTTTAACCTATGGGGATGGGATGTTGTAAATATTTAGCCTCTCATGAACCATCATTATTTCCCAGTTCAATGATGGGTCTCCCGTGAACCTTTTAGATGGTCCATTAAGATGGTTAGTCCCCCCAATAGCCATCAAGATAGGCCAATGTGATTGGTTGTCCTCTCAATAACATATAGAGATGGGCTAGTTTTCATGATTAAACTCCCCAAAATCATTTTTTTATGGCTCATGGTACTTTATGGGACCATAACATATGATCTGGTTTGGTCTATTGGTTATGTGTTCTTATGGTTTCTGATTGAGGTTCCCTCAAAAAATTCGTCAAAGAAGGAAGAGCTAGGGATTGGGGTAGTAGAGTTAGAGTATGATAGCATGATGAGGCCAATGTTTGTTTATATATATGTTTTACCTAATCTCATAAAGTTTTATATGGATATTTTAATTTATTATATATAAGAATTGGTTGTTTCTTACTGGGTTTATAGTCACACCCTGAATGGGAATCTTGTTGCATGTGAAACCTTCATTGGTAATCTATTTAGATGGTGGATAAGACTCAGTTTAAGGTAGTTTTATAAGAGGAGTATGTTGGTGGGGGTGATACTAGGATAGTCTCTCGGATAATTATGGACAATTTTATCTATTTACTTATTACCCTACTTATTTTTTCAGGCCTACTATAAACGGGTGTCTCCTTAGTTATTGTATGAATTGTATAACATATATTAAATAATGGGATATTTTTGTTATTATCCCTTTATTTTAATTCCAATGGTACCTCTATTTATTGTTTATGTGATTGTGTACTCTTGTTTTGTATATATATTACAGTGGAAATATTCTCCTGATGCTTCTTCTAAGGCCCTCGATACTATTCAGAATCCTTTTTTCCTTTGGCGGTGCTCATGAGGTCATGTGATGCCCGGGCCCAGATCGGGTGATTCGAGTCAAGGTATTACAAAATGGTATTAGTGCCAGTAAGTTATTTATACGAATATTTAATAAAATTTGATAGGATATTGGATATTTTCATGGTTTAGTAAGGAATTCATGAATGGGAGTATCTATCCCATGTATAAGGGAATGACTTTGTTTCGAGGAATGGGATAGATGTTCTTTTTATTTTCTCTTACTATTGACCTATTTTACCTTGAGTGACACACATGATATTATTCCGTGATGAATTTGATGTTAATGATTTATGGGATTGTATCATAGAATAATTGGAATGATTGGGTGAGTACATGTATTATGTATAGGCATATTGGTTGACAAGTCATGCACTTGGTTTCCAGTGAACGGTGGAGGCTTAAATTAATTAAATAATGAAAAAAAATATTTATTGTTTTCCCAAATATATTATTAGTGACAACTAAATAATTTATCCTAATAATGTTATATTTTATTATATTTAAATATGACTAATGTATAATGACCCATGAGTTTCATACATAGATATTTCCTCAATTTTTATGAATATTCATTATATTGAATAAACACACACCTAAAAGCCATACTATTTTTTTTCTTTGGAAACATGGAAACATAAACACCACTCTCAACATGAGATAAATCATCTCCCACTAAATTCATCACAAATAATAAGCTTCTCAGAAAATCATATATAACACATATCTTTATAACCTGGGTAAATGAAGCATAATAATGGGTGAGTTCATATGGTCATTAAGGGAAAATAAGGGAGACACATAAGTACAACATGAACATAAGTGTATGAGAACCGAAGGATAACATTTGAAAATGATACCCCACATATAAAATATCATAATATTGAGTCATTGAATAAATATTGGTTGTTTATAAGACAATAATCATAATGTAATCAAAGAACATGATCCATGAGAGCATAATAGTGACATAAGACATGGAATTTGTGCCACAAAAATAAAAAAAATAAAATCATTTCCATATCATTCAGGAATCACATTCGTGACCAGAAAAGAAGAAAAAATACATTTCTAAACCATGTTCACACCCCATTTTATCCCTATCTTACTGAGTTGGGATCACTTCCCATTCCAGACTTGTCATACTAAACTAAGTTCACTCCCCGTTCAAGCGTTTTCTATCTCATGAGATATAAATCATTACCCAATACATTGGAGTAAGATATAGGTCACATCCATCACTTAAAGAAACCATAATTATGTGTTCGACACAATCATAAAAATTCATCATATCATAACCCCTAAAAAGAAATTTTTGGCACAAATATTTAATCATATCATAACCTATGAAAAATATATTTGTTTCTTAATAATTTCATCATAGAATAACTTATGAAAAGAAGAAGGTTTCATAATCATTTTATCATGGTATAACCCATGAATAATAAATTGGTTTCATAAAAACATTTTATTCTAAATATAAATCATTCAATGAATAAATAATAATCATATCCTTGAATCATATCCCCATTAAGGAATATGTATCCTCAACGGGTTTCATACTAGATGGAGAAATATTTTGATAAATCATTTTAAACATTTATTACAAAAATATCATTTCCTTTAAAAAACACTATTTAAAACATAAAACATTATGAAAACATTTTCAATTGAAAATAACATTAAAAATATATAAATTGAGCTCTGAAAAAATTATTTGTCATGAAGTCAGAATATTTTGTTCATAACATACATGTTAAAATGAAGGTTCCTTTCACATTTTTAGTTAAAGACAAATTGGTATTTCTTAGAAAATGACATGAAGATTCCTTTTAAAAAAATATGAAAAAAATAAAAATTGGGTTTAAATTCCTTTTTTTAATCATAAGATATTAATGAAACATTTTTTTTTGAAAACATGGTTTTGGACGAAAAAATATTTCATCCTGAAAATAAAAATAAATTCTTACATTCTTAAAATCATTTTATTAATAATTTTAAGTACTAAATAATAGAAAAAATGTACCATTATTTTATGATATCATGGATAAACATAGGAGAATATAAATCATGAGAATTATTGAGAGTTATATCATGATATTTAATCATTGGAAACTTAATCATAAACAATCCTAGTAAATGATGTGATTGTAATATGAAATATTTAATTCTTTGGTAACATTAGTGTAAGGGCTCATTTTTTCCCTCAGGTATGGATCCTTTAATATTCATTCTAAATAATTATTTTGGACCTAATATGGATGCATAATGAATTAGTAAAGGTTCCAACGGTGTCTATGGCTTGTTTGGAGCCCTAAAACAATCTTTTCGGAGAAAACTGGTATGGAACATGATTTAGAGAAAACCATGTAGGAATTCCACATAGTTTGGAAAACCATGCTGACCATGTTTTTTCAGATAGAGCAATATCACACGGTTGGTGCATGGTTGCGTAGCCTAACCGTGAAAGAACCCATTTTTCCTAGGTATATGTGCATAGATTGCACACAGTTTGATAAATTGTGTAGACCAAACCCTTCGAGAAGAGCTATCCCACATAGTTTGTGAACGGTTTGACAAACCATGTTGACAAATATGCGTAATCTATTTTTCAGAGAAATTTTTCCAATTTTTTCCTTAATGATAAAATTAAGTCACCCGTTCCACCTTAATTCAAGTTTGTGTAGGATTGGCCTATTTATCTCTCATTTTGGGGCTTTTTGAAGATCTAAACTTGAAATCAAGAGATATCCTTCGTCTGGAATCAGATCGATCTTTTGTTCATCACGTTGAATGGGAAACGGTATGTAATCGAGTCCTCTTTATTCGTTATTCTTCTCTTTCACTATCTTCCAAGATATATCCATTTGAGTGTTTCTTACCTTTTCATATATCTACTCAAATCTGAGGCAAATCAAGAGTTGACATCGGAGGAGAAGGATCATGAAAATCTAAGGTGTCTGGTTTATAAATATTCCCCAATGTTCGTCATTTTTGGAATTTTCATGTGGGCACACCGGTTTCATTGGAAACTGTTTCATAAATCTACATGCCAAGGTTATACTTGTTAGAATCGTATGATTATTCTATTTCCAAATATGTGATTATTAGTTATTGGTTACACCCACAACTCAATCCACCTTATGTCGAAGGTTATGCCATAATTGGGTTTTTAGTGTTTTGACACAATTGAGCCACTGTTCGGGTGTGGCTTTGCCTGACCATCCTGAACGTGAGTCCTCTTAAAATATATGGATTGTTATTAATTATAATTTCATGATGCCATGTACCATGAATGGTCACCACTTGAACTACCTAAGGTAAGTTGTTCCAAATGATTTATTAAATTTGAAATGTAAAATATAATATATACTATGTATATATCTTGGCTGAAAATAATGAGTTGAATTAAGGTTACATGTCTGTAGAACCCCTTTCCATGTTAATGGAATGTAACGGAGTGAACTTCTCTAACAGATTATACCTTAATAGTTAATAAATACTAAAATTAAATGGTTTAAATGATACATGGAATATCCACACTAATGTATGACAAGGCTTGGACAAATAACAATGGTTTCAACTCTACTTAACCGAACCACACTAATGGAAAGAAATAATTGTACTGAATGAATTATTACAAGATTATAATATCAAATAAGAATTTATTGACTCGAGATCGCCTTCTCTTCTAATGGGAGAATACCTTGGGTCTCGAGAATCCCATTTCAATTCAAGGATTCGATTTTCTTAGGTTGATAACCACCTAGAATCTGTTTCTTGTCTATTCCTCAGATTCCTGATATACTACCATTGGGTCCTTTTCATTATTATAGGATAACTCAAAACACTACTAGGATCTATCATTGAATAGAATGTGCCATGGTGAAATCCCATAAGGCTCTATCCTTGCTTATACCCATTTTACCTTGGTTGATCACCTTAGACTCGGTAGGAATCTTATTACAGAATGACTTGTACTACTCTCCTTGGATTACAATCATAAACCTTAGCTACGCATAGATAATACTATGTTATATTTATATAATATTTAAGTTACCTTGGTTATTACCCTATAAATCCCTCACTATATATATTTTCATGTTTCCTTATTACATCTTGGGACCTTCACTACTTATACTATCATTAGGTTATGTCAATGTTGAATATCCCTCATGTGACATATTAACATTAAATGGTAAATACATAACTAATGAATGGGTTACATGTTCAGACACCAGCCAAGGGCTGAAGCAGGTACTTGGGTATTTAGTTACTTTGTAATATTTTCATTACATTATATATGCATGCCTTCACAGTGCTATATTCTATTACACGGGACAAATGTTATAGAGACCGTTGGTGGTAGCCCACTGAGATTTATCTCACACACTCTATGGGTGTTGTTTGGTACCTGTAGTAGATTACATGTTTGGAGGTATTGAAAAAGGGAAGCATGCTTCTTCCAACACTTGATTGTGTGCTGATAGGATACATCTTGATAGTAGATGACTGAGTAGTATCTCAGGATTCATGGAGTAGTCTTTGTTTTATTTTACATTGTGGAATATGTTATTCTTTCTATCTTGTATCCATGAATTCTATTTTTCTAGTGACATTAAATTACATCATCATTTTCAGAGTTGACACAGTTATTATTATTATCATTTATCAATTGCATCAGTTTTCTTCTTCTATTTATTTATATCATTTACATTGCTTCCTCTATTTACTATTCCATTATATTCTTTCTATTGCGCTACACTCTGCTACTAAGTTCGTAGCCTTTACACGGATACACCCTAGGCCCTCAATGCTATTCGGTAGCCTCTAGAATTTAGGAATATGGGCTTGAGGCCATGTGGCCCACCAAGCATGGGGCACCCATTAAGTGGCATCCAGGTCTGGGGAATCACAAAGTGGTATCAAAGGTGGTTTCTTTTCATGATTTACTTTTTAGATACAATAGATTGGATAATTGGAATGCTTAATACTTGGTCATAAGTCATTCTTGTGCATTGAAAACCCATATTTGAGTTGAAAACCAAGTTTCCTAAATTATAATTGTTACTCTACTTTTTTCTATTACAGTTGAGATTATTTCACCCTTGGGTGAGACACATGTTGTGTGGTGATATTGATTTTTTTCTATTTTAGGATTTATTTCATCCTTGTTTGATGAGATGAGGGCAAGGATCATTTCTACATGCATCATTATAGGAACCTATAATTCACATTTCATGTATACTGTCATGCCATATAGGTGAATTTCACTAATTTTCATTGCTTGATATGCTTTTGATTGTTGAGTGATGTTGTGATTTATTATTTTACTTGTATTACTTTTTGTTGTGATTGAATGATTTATTGTCTCAATTCATGAGTTCTATGATCCCTCATGGGTTTGGATGAGTAATTCACCGAGTCGAGCCATTATACTATAAATAAATGGGTCTCGTTTCTGGTGATAGCTTTATGGGAATTGATTCATCGGAAATAGATATCCATTTTGAAGTGAATCCATGAATCTAAAATGAATAGGATTCACATTCTTATCTCTCCTTGTCATTATTTTGAAATGTAAGGGATTTAACCTAATAATTAACAACAAAATGACATGAAACTTATACTTGAGCACTAATCAATGTCTGGCCGTCTAAGTAGGTAGTTTGGGTAGTATGCCTTTGGTAGTGATTTTTGTACACTATGTTTCCACTAGTGATGCTATATTGTTCTTAAATGCTTGTTTTGAGGTGTGTTCTTGTCATTTGTAGACCAATGATTCCATGATGTCCTTGTGTTGTTCTCCAGAAGGGTGGTGACAACCATAATCCAGACCTGGCGGGCCCTGAGCTACTAGTATTACTTCCAGGATTGCCACATGAGGCACCACCTACTGTACATGATCTGAGCACTGATTCTCAAGTCTATGTTAGTTTCTTATGTCTAATGCATTCCATTCAAGGTGCTCCATAGGTTGCATCTAAGGTGTCTAATCTAACCCGTGAGTTCCAGACGCAACATCCTCTTACATTTTCAGGGGATGGTGGTTCTCAGGCTGTTGATTCTTGGATAGAGGTCGTGATGTCTATATTTGAACATCTAGAAACACCTTTGTATAGGAGATTCAAAAATGATGCATGCATGCTCATGGATTCGGCCAAGCGTTGGTGGGATGTGGTTATCTAGTCCAGTCATCATCATGGCATGTTATGGGTTGAATTATAGACTAACTTCTATGATCAGTTATTTCCTCAAGCACTGAGGGCTGACGGAGTTAGAGAGTTCGTGAATCTAGAGCATGTTTCTATGTCAGTTATGGAGTATTCATCATGTTTCATTGATTTACTGCACTTTTCACCACTTTTATCCCTAAATGAGATTTCATGTTCTAGAAGTTTTGAGGATGGGATACAGTATTCCATAAAAATATAGGTGAATTTATTTTTCCTTCCTACTTTTTATCTAATAGTTGATCAGACCCTTATCACTATGTGTAACCCGAGGGGCGGCACATGTACTATGTTTAAAGGACCAGTGTCGCGGAAGGCTAGTAGTTCTTCTTGGGGAAGGAAACTTTCCCTTATGATTTTTTTCAGGGAAGTGACAGCCAGAGTAACCTGTTTGATAGCTCTATGGTGTGTCATCAATGTAGAATACAGGGGCATAAAAATATCCAATGTAATAGAGACCCTATAGAGTGTCGATCTTGCAGTTCTGTGGGTAATCTTTGATTCTTTTTCAGAAACTTTCCACCATCTTCGAGTGGAAAAGGATTTCAGATTGTTCTACCATGAGGAGTGATTTCTTTTTCACCACATCAGGCATGGAGTTGGAATAGAACTGGCATGTCTGGTCAAGGAAGAGTTCGTGGTCATGGTAGTCTCATACCTGATCACCAGTAGCGCCAGTAGAGCAGCCATGATCGTAGTAGTCCATCTATTGCACAGGGACATGGATCGGGTAATTTGCATGTTTGAAAGCTGATACACATGGATCAAGCTATGGAACCATCTACAGTATGAGGTACTATTCTATTATCCTTTACTATTGTCTCTAATTTGTTTGATACATATTCTTCAAACTATTTTATTTTTGTATCTATCGTGGAAAGTCCCTGATTAAAGATACCATATCACTATGGTGTAATGACCCTTGACACACTGTTGGGAATACATATGGAGGGAATACACTAGTGTAGGTAATGTTACTTTGATGTAGACAGTTACCCTTTCTTATGGAATCCATTTGTTCAAAAGATTATGGGCTTTGATGTCATTCTTGGGATGGGCTGGCTAGTACACTTTCACACCCTTGTAGATTAGTATCGCCATAGGGTTTCTTTTACATCACCAAAAGGCCTTAGTTATCTTTCAAACGGTGAGTGAGATGTCTAGGTTGGGAGATCTAGACTAAAGCATCATGGGTGAGGTGGGGTGACCACCCAGATTTCAATTCATTTAATTGAGGATTAGGGTTTTATTTAAACTAATTTACCATTAGTATTAGAGAATTTCTAGGATATCTTTCCTAATGACATATCTTGATTAAATCCTAAGAGGGATATAGAGTTTACAATTGATCTTATTCCTGGAGCATCTCCAGTGTCCTTTCCTCTGTACATGATGACACCTACTGAGCTTTAGGAGCTCAAGAATCATATTGATGACCTAGAGACCAAAGGATTTATATGGCCTAGTACATCCTTTTAGGCTTCACCTGTTCTTTTTTTCTTAGAAGTCGGATCTAACACTTCATCTTTGAATGGATTATTGAAGTTTGAACTAGCTTACAATCAATAATTGGTATCCACTTCCTCGAATAGATGATCTATTTAAACAGATCCATGGAGCAAAGGTGTTCTTTAAGATCGACCTGAAATTGGTTTATCATCATGTGCAAATAAAACCATCATACATACCTCATACAAAATTCCGTAGCAGGTATGGTTTGTTTTAGTATCATGTTATTTCATTTGGTCTTACGAACATGCTTGTTATTTTCATGTCTTTGATGATTAGCATTTTCCACCCCTATTTAGACCCTTTTTTCATGGTCTTTGTGGATGAAATCTTGGTGTATTCTCTCACTCATAATGACCATGCCAAACATCTAGAAAACATTCTGAGTACACTGAGAGAGAATCATCATTATTCCAAATCATGCTAAATGTGACTTATGGAATGAAAACTTCCAATTCATGGACCATATTATCTCATAATCAAGAGTTTTGGTTGATGCTAAAATGGTTAGTGGTTTAGTTTCCTGGGAGTATCCTAAGAACATGTTTGATATAAAAAGTTCCATGGGGATATCTAGGTATTAAAAACATTTGAAATCGGACTTCTCACATCTTTCTTCTCCTCTCACTGGACTTTCAATGTTCGTGTTAAGGTACTATGGTCAAAAGCATGTGAGAAAGCCTTTCAGTAGCTGAATGGGAGGCTTGTAATGGCACTGATTCAGATTTTTCTTGAGCATGGTAAATGTTATATCATCTTCAGTGATACATTAGGAAATAGAATATGTGTAGGGTTTATTCAAGGAGAGAAAGTTATTTTGTACAGATCTCAGTAGTTGAGGCCTCACGAGAGAAATTACCTGATGCACGACCTTGAGATAGCAACAGTTATCCATGCCTTATGTTTCTGGAGACACTATTTGTTGAGTTATCTATTTTTGGTGTATAAATATTAAAAAAAATCTTAAAGTATATCTTTTATCAGTGTGACATGATCCTTAGACATCAGATATGGGTTGAATATCTACAATCCTTCAATTTTGAGCATGCCTATATGTCTAGAAAGGGAATTTTGGTTCTAATGCATGGATTTAGTAAACTCAAACATAGGTCGTACATGAAGCCAGTGATGAATGGAAGTTATTGGCCCTCTTTTCTGAACATCACTTATAGATTCATGATAGTCACAAGTTGTCTTACCACTCAGCCTTAATAGTTACCTCTTCCATCCTTGAGAAGGTAAATAGTTGGGCGTTTTAAAATCCTGAAGGTTTGGTTCTCCATGAAAGTATATTAGGATATAACCCAACTCTATATTTTTCTATTGATAGAGATGATGTCTTATGTCTATGTGGACGTATCTGGGTTCCTGTAGATATGAGAATGAAGTTGATGAAAGAGTCCCACACTTCTCAATGGGTAGTTCATCCAGGCATCTATAAGATGTATCAAGATATGCAACACTAGTATTGGTATCTTGTAATAAGATGACATATTGATGGCTACATCACTAGGTGTTCCACTTGTTAGTAGGTGAAGGCGGAGCACCGTAGACCTACAGGCTTGTTACAGACACTTCTATTCCCAGAATGGAAATGGGAAGTTGTTGATATGGATTTCATAGTCGTTTTACCTTGGTCGTTGAGGTGTAGCGATGCTATCTAGGTATTCATTCACAGAAAAAAAATCATCCATCTTCATCCCTATTCTAATGACTTTATTTATTAATGAGTTGGGAAACCCATTTGTTCGTGAGATCATATGTCTACAAGGGGTTCCACATACTATCGTTTCAGATAGGGATGCTCGTTTCACTTCACGGTTCTGGGAAGGGTTATACAAATCTATGGGGACTCAGGTGCTTCTATGAACAACTTTTCACCATTAGATCAATGGAAATTCAGAATGGGCGATACATGTTCTAGTGGATATACATCGAGCAAGCGTCCTTGATTTCGATGCTTCTCCGAAGAATCATATCCCTCTCATTGATTTCACTTATAATAACAGTTTCCAGGTGACAATACAAATTTATCCTTCTAAGGCCTTTTATGGAAGTCCATTCCATTCACCCATGTACCAACTAGAGGTAGGTGAGGTAGCCCTATAAGGTCCTCGTCTCATTCAGGAGACTTCAGAACAGGTTCAGTTGATCAGGAAGCGTATAACTACTGCTCAGTCTAGACAGAAATCTTATGTTGATCACCATCGATGAACTCTTGAGTTTGAGGTTGGAGATCATGTTTTTCTTTGGGTATGACCCAGGCTAGGGCATATACAATTAAGAATGTAGGGAATGTTGTCACCTCGTTTTGTTAGTTTATTTGAGATTCTAGAGAGAGTCGGACTGGTAGCCTATCGGCTACTAGTACCTCAGAGGTACTATGCCATTCATGATGTATTGTATGTTCCTCAACTTCACCAATATCATGATGACTGATATCATGCAATTTATCCTGAGGAAGTTGAGTTAGATGCTGATGATATTGTTTCTGACGCTTTCGTCGGGGCGCGCGCATCTGTCTGTGGAGGATGTGCTACCTGTTGCCCTGCATTCCCGCTTTCCAAAGGCGGGCAACATTCGATCCTTATTTAGGGACGTCTGCTCCTTGATCGAAACGGGATGATGGGATGTCGGTTCTTCCTTCTGTGGATTCCTCCTTAGAACTCATCACATAGTCCGGGTCTCCCTCATAGATTTAATACGTTGTTCGTGAAACTCTTCCCAGTGCCATGTTTCCATGGACACCGGTTAATTACACTGCTTCTGTCAGGGCATTCCAAATGGTCCGGTCAGGGCAATAACCTTCAGTCGGGGGAGTAGTCACATTGAGGCATCAGTAGCGTGTCTGGATACCAGGTACCTAGCATGTCTGTCTATTATCCCTAGTCACAGGGATTCTCGAGGGCGTGGAAGCCCGAGGCATCCCACATCGAGTGCGGGGAACTATATGTCGTAGACTCATATCTGATGTTTTCCTCAGCTTCCCGTGTTTAACACAGGGTACGCCACGAGTTTAACGTCCAGCGGAGGCGGATCATCCCGATCGGAGCATTGGCTAGAATATATTGGATTGAGGGATTTCCCTTGAAGGGGTGACAATACCAGGACCAGCCCATGGGCGGCTATGAAGAGGAGCGTACCGACATGGTCTCACCGGGATATGACGGTTCGGACGAGAATCAGGGTGGATGATGGATGAACGAATGAAGTGGAGTGGGAATGGCAAGGAACCGTTGCAAGGGCGATGGTGAAGTTGGGCTTGAGCCTTGAAGAGGCTTCCTATGTATCCTTGTGGCAGAGAATCAAAGTCCGCATAGTTCGGGATGGTGTCAGTGAACCGGCATGAGGGTGGACCTTGGTCCAATGGGCATCATCAGCGAACTGGCATGAACGAGGAGGACCAGGAGGGTCCTAGTGGTGGTGCGCTTGGACCTCGTGGAGGCTTCCTACATACCATGTCGTGACATGGATCAAATACCACCTAGTTCAGAGGGGCTTCATCGGTGAACCGACGTGAAAGTAGACCCGGGGATCCACTAGTGGTGGGCTTGAACCTTGGGAAGGTTTCCTACGTGCCATGCCTTGACATGGATCAAAGTCCTCGTAGTTCAAAGGATTGATGGAATATAATTTAACGTCATGCGGGACGGTAGTGAACCCTGACGTGAATAAACGACGGGCAGTGGGCTTGAACCTCGTGGAGGCTTCTTGTGTACCATTCCTTGGCATGGATCAAAGTTCTCATAGTTCGGAATGGCGGTGGGTTTCGGCGAACTGACGTAAGTGAGGGACCTTGGTCCGATGGGAGATGGGCTTGAACCTCTGGGAGGCTTTCTACGTACCATGCCTTGACATGGATAAAAGTCCTCATAGTTCGGGGGGTGGTCACAATGGCTCGCCATTGGACTGGAATGAAGTTTAACGTCGTGTTGGACGCAGGTAGAACTCAACGTGAATTGGATAATGGGTGGGCTTGAACCTCGTGGAGGCTTCCTACGTACCATGCCTTGACATGGATCAAAGACCTCGTAGTTCAAATTGAAAATGGGAGGGGGATTGGCACACTGACAAGGAGGTTGTCTGGGCCAATGATTGTTGGGCTTGAACCTCAGGAAGGCTTCCTACGTACCATGCCTTGACACGGATCAAAATCCTCGTAGTTCAGGTTGGGTGAGTCACAACGGCTTGTCGTCGGACCAGAATGTAGTTTAACGTCATGCTGGACGGGGATGGAACCCGACGTGAAGAAATGACGGGTAGGCTTGAACCTCGTGGAGGCTTCCTACATACCATGCCTTGACATGGATCAAATACCTCGTAGTTCAAATGGGTGTGCAGTTTAATGTCATGTGGGACAAGGGCATACATTTTAACGTCATGCTGGACGAAGGCGTGTAGTTTAACGTCATGTTGGACGAAGGTGTCATGGCCAATGCCAACTCTAAGCCCACGTGAGTCATGCTCAGTGTGAGAAACAAGAGACAGCAAGGACCTGACGATCACGCCGTGAAGGGTGCGTCCGTGAGAAGCGAAGAGGGTCTTACGCGTTAGGCGGCCCATGGTACTGGGACTTACTCCAGGATGGAGGCCCATCTGTGCGACAGAACGCAGCGAAAGAGGGATTTGGGACCAATGATGGGAGGTGCCTCGTTCCCTATCACTCCCTCCACTGACCTTGGTAGTGGGGAAGTACGGAGATGCAGGGGTGCAGCCATCCATTGGGGAACTAGGGCCGCCCTTCTCCTAAGAACACACGCCACTCCGGTAAGGATGATATCATCCCTTATGGATGGGTGATTCTTCTTTTGTGGAGACGAGTGGCGTAAAAAATGTTCGAGCTGGGGGACCCTTTGCGAGAGGCACGAGGTCGGGTCACAGTTTAACGTCGTGTGTTGAGGAAGTGGTGCTTGGAAGTTTAACGTCCTCTAGCTCGGACGAGGTGGGTTCACTCCTCAGCCCTAGTACTTACATAACTGGTACCCTCTGGTCCTTAGGGGAGGGAAGGTACTGGCAAGTCCATGGTCAAGGGGGGTTGTGGAGCGAACCATCGAGGGGTCCACATTAGCGTGGTTATGCGAAGAAGCAATAGCCGTTAGAGTGCCTATGCGAAGAAGCATTAGGCAAAGCAACGCTATAAGTGGTATTGTCTGTGGGACTTTGAAATCACATCGTGCATACTTGGAGGGTCGCACGGGAAGAGGAATTGCCAAGCAAAGGAGTTTGCTTCGTGTAGCGGAGTTCCTTGGCCTTAGCGTGGGGCATAGGTGTGAGTGGAGGGTGCTTCGCGAAGTGGAACAGTATTCGCGGGGCACTGCCTCACGAAGAAGAGGTGCCTCGCGAAGCAAGGTGCTACAAAGTAGTGTGCTTCGTGATGTGTAGCGATCCTGCCTTAGCATAGGGATCACTGGTATAGGTTGGGTGTTTCGCGAATCATAAACGCTCCGTGGATGCCCGGGTTCCCTTGGGAATCCCCTTCCTTCGCGAATTCCCTTGAGCTTCGCGAAGGGAATCCCTCTCGGAAGAGGGGCTCAAAACGAGACAAAGAAAAGGCATCACGCGAAGTAGAAGTACCTCGCGGAGCTCATGATTCCCGGGGGCAAAGGGTGCTTCGTGATTCGGGAGAGGAGAAGCCGAAAGGTCGGATTGTCCGTCCCTGGGACTCAGTGGGAGCCCCGTATTTATAGGCAAGGGGCGCCGCGAAGCCGAACTCACGCGCCGACTCAGGTGCTTCGCGGCGTGCTCACGAACGTCAAACGCGATCGTGGAGAGTTACCACCTCCGGAGCTTCGTGGTGGGCTCGCAAACATCAAATGCATTCATGGAGAGTTAGCGCCTTCGGAGCTTCGCAAGACCGCGATGCTTGGGGTGCTTCGTGGCGGGGCTTCGTGAGGTAGCAGGCTGGCCTTCTTTTCCGGCCCTTCCTTTCGTGCAACATTTTGGCGCCAACAAATGCCCCCCCTCAGACTTGGAGCCGCGGAGGGTGAAGGGTCGAAGTCTGAGGGAAAATCGCCAAAATTGTCGGCGGTTTGCGATGCGACTTCGCGAAGAGGGCCCGTGGTGCTGACCGGGCCCACGTATCCGGATGCGCCGCGATGCTCCGCGCGGGTGAGGCGCGCCGCGATGCTCTGGGGTCGCCGCCTATAAATAGGGGGGTCGACCTCTTTTGTCTTCACGCGACTTCCTTGTCTTTTTGTGCTCTCGACTTCGCGAAGCTCTGCGTACTCCGCGACAGCCCTCTGCGAATCGAGCATCGCGGCGAACTGCAGGTCTCCGACTCTGCATCCGCGCCAAGAGAACTTCTGATTGTCGGCCTAGGCCAGACTTCGCGGCTTGGTCTCGCGACCGACCTTCACGATCCGGCTTCGCGATCAAGCTTCGCGATCCGTTCTGAAAAAATTCTTTTCTGAGGGACGGAATCGAAATGGCCCATCAAGAATCTGTATTGGGGGAGCTTGCAGATACCGCCCGTCAGGATGAGATGGCCAACCGTCCAGGCCTTGGGGAGATGGTCCGAAGCCATTCGGACCACGCTTCTTTGACAGATCTACTATCGGAGGGTCAGAAAGATTATCCACAGTGTAAGAAGCTGCCATTGTACGGCTTCAGGTTGAGGGATGACGTCTTCATCCCTGAGGTGAGTAGGGACGAACCGGCTTGCTGGTTCAGGAGTACACCATGCCAGCACCAATGGTTCAGGGTGGCCGATGGTCACGCACGGGAGGACTTCACACCCGTCACCGCTGATTGTCTCTACAACCATGTAAACGATATTGATGGGAAGCCATTGCAACCAGAGACGTCCCCTCCTCTCTATCATACCATGCTGAAGGCGGCTTTGCAGGATTTGAAGAAGGGATGGTCCGATGAGTGGGACCTGTGCCAGGGTGGCAACTTTACTGATGACTGGGCCTGGGCCTACTGGGTAGGTGCCTCATGCGAGGAGTTTGGGGCCTAGCTGAGGAGGGTGCGGTTATATGAGACGGCATGGGCCTCCCAATTCCACATTTACAAACCATAGAAACTGATGCCGGAATTTCTGAGCAGATGGTCGTCCAGGACCAATACCTTTAACCTGCATCACAGGGAGGTGGGCATCAGCCTGTGGGATGTCCACCAGATTTCTGGGGTTCCGATCCTAGGGGCCATGTATGATGAGTTCCTCCCCGTCATGAGCGCGTGGGAGGATACCGAGCAAATGTCGCGACTGGCGTCAGTGCTGATGGAATTCGTCCCTGGAGAGGACAAGGAGGCGGTGAGGGATGTCCACTTTAGGAGATGGTTCAAGTGCTTCCTGAATTTCCCAGAGAATCTAGAGTTCCCTCTAAGGCCTCGAACTTGTCCGGGGGTGGCCCACCGAGGTAAGGGGCACTCGTATTGGCGGTTCTTGGAGGACATCCAATGGAAGACTTGGGGTTTTAGTGTCAGCACTGAACAATAGCCGATAGTCAGGCTGGCGGCGTTCATCGCGGCTCTCATCTGCGGTTGGATCCTACCGGTGAGGGATACAAGCATGGGGGTGTGGCCCAGCTCGTTTATTATGGCGTCCATGTTGGCCATGGGGCAGCAGATCAATCTGGGGATTCCAATGCACGCCAAACTGTACAGAATATTGCGGCACATTGGCGAGGGCAAGAAGAAGCCAAGGATATGCGGGCCCTTCCACCTCCTATATGGGTGTATCGCAGCGCACATCAGGGGGATTTATGAGTATCCAAACCCTATTTCGCCGTCAGGATCAAATTTCCTCCCCTCCATCCTGAATGCGGTTAGGAGCTTTCCGTTCAAACTATTCGTGCTGATGGTGTTGAATCGGGTGTGGAGGGCGGATGAGTTTAATTTCCACCCCTTCCCATTGCCGACGGGGATACTTACTAACGACGGGTGGGGAATGAAAGAACATCGGGCTTACCGCCTGGCCTTTCGAGGTGGAGTTTTAGTGGCACAAGTAGATCATGAGCCACTCTACGAACCGTACACCCTGCATCGATTTGCGAGGCAGTTCTGATGCCTCCAGCGGCTGACCCCGCAGGTCTACTGGGAGGTGCGCCACGAGGAGAACCCATGTGTGATGAGGCAGCTGTGGCTCATGTTCACACGGGAAGATGGGAAGATGCGAATTGCATTGCCTCCATCCACCGCCGCCTTCAGATTGGTGAGGGAGTATTCCATTAGTTGGGAGGCTGCTTACCCAGGGGAGATGCTGAAGCAGCCGACTATTCGGGTCGGTGACGGAGGACCTCCTATATCTTGAGGTCGGGGTCGGAGGGCAGCTAGGTCCCCTCGCGGTGGCGGGGATTCCATGGCGGAGAGACCCGCACCGGCCGAGGGTGCGGCAGCAGCGGCGGATCCGGTGATTCCGGATGAGCAGGGCCATCTGGAGGGGCAGCCACCGAGGGGATTTCGTAGGATATCCACTCAGGCTCCGGGGAAGCGCCTGCGTCATATCGACGTGGCAGAGGATGTCGTCTTCCCGGAAGCCTGGGACATTTGGGATGTCAACCGGAAATTCCTCAGCCCACCCGATATTTGGGCCCACCTGAATCTCCACGGGAAGGAATTACCGGGCATAGGCCCAGTCCGGGCTGGATTCATGGCGTCTCCGACGGAGGCAGAGCAATAACTGGACGAGCTGGAGGAGTACGTCCACTCCAGTGGTGTCCCTCTCCCAATGACAGACCGGGTGAGGGTATTGTTGAATCAAACGGTCCCCCCGCAGTTATCGACTTTCGATCTGAGGGAGCGCTTCCCCCTGCCAGAAGAATCAGAGGACTCCTCTCGGGAGGATGAGGCTGGAGGAGGGAGCCCGTTGGAGGAGGGTGAGGTCAGAGATCAGGGCTCAGATTCCGACGATTTCAAAGAGGCTCTCGAGGTAGCATTCCGAACTTCTTTCCTTATGGTCCGTTCTCGGGCCACTATGGACTTCTCACCAATGTGTGAGCCATGCAAGAGGAACTTGTTCGCAAGCCTCGTTCTCTCCCCTCGGCGGGTGATGATGCGGGACCTTCAGAGCCCGCGCCTATGGCTGCATCCAGTTCCGCGTCTGGTGGGACCAGATCACTCGAGCTGGCTCCTCCGGAATCTCCATACCTTCCCATAGTATACAGAGGGCCTCGCCTCGGGGTCCCGTCAGTACCGGCTCAAGAGAAGCGCCAGGAGGTCGATCTCCGTAAGTTTCCTCTACCGGTTTCCTCATCGTCACATGTAGACTATGCCAACTAACGTTTATGTCCATCTTTGTCGTACAGTTCTCTAACTGGCGTGGGATGCTGCGGCAAGACTAGTCGGGATGTCTGGTGGTGTCCCTCCTAGGGGCATGCCGGTGATGGTGGCGATAGTCCCCCCATATCCTCAAGCTGCAACACACATCATCACTGGCGGGACCACCAGCAGGGTCGTGCCCGAACTCATCAAGGTGGACTCCGATGAAGAGGATCAATCAGCCGGTCCCAGTCCTGTCACGCCTTCTTCATATCCAGATGTTGTACTGGATTCAACACCAGATGTAGATCCTGCCGAGGATTTCTTGTAGGCGTATCCCACGTACGAGCCTTCCAATCGCGCAGACTGGGACCAAACGGCCTCCGACGAGGAAGACAACAGCATAGTCCGCCGCCGATCATGGAAGCTAATCACGCACTTCATCAAGGACACCCCCCAAGCGCAATGGCTGGCCGAAATGGACAGACTCCGCTTGCGGCTACGCGAACTGTGCGATGGGGGAGTGTATGCCCAACGTCCTCACGCACTCATTCGAGATCTTATGGCTGAGAATATCTGGGAGCATGATCGTGGGCTCAGCGTGGGCTGGCAGTAGAGGAAGGCGACCAAAATCAGGAAGCTCCAGGAGGCTGAAGGTGAGTTCCAACAGATGAAGACCCAGGCAAATGAGCTTTCAGTCTCTCTTAATGCACAATCTGATCTGATCTCATGGTTGAAGGCCCAGCTGGTAGAGGCGGAAGAGCATATCTGCAACGCTCTTTTGACGGGGTCAACCCGTCCATGGGGGGAGTCGACCCCCGGGTATTGTAACAAACCAAAAACCTTTTATTGGTACTTTCGTGCTTCAATTTTTCCTTTCTTTGTTTTGAATGCCGTAGCGCGCACGATTTACACTATTTGAATCGCCTTGTTACATCCCTACAATGTTTGCGGGAAGTTCGACGATAATTCCCCAAGCCCGCGTGGGTTGAGCCGGATGTGAGAAACAAGAGATAGTTGCATTCTCGTCCCACCTAACATAGGAGTGGAGACCATGCTCCAGGAATCCAGGATTCGGATTACCAGTCCGGATTTCCGAAAGATGGGAGAGGCTTGACCAGAGAAGGAACTTTTCTGAACAGCCGAATTACCATTTCTTCAGCATGCTCTTATGCACGAATGGTGCAACGCCAGGGGCGCTGAAATCAGTCCAAACAGATGGAAATGGGATGTGTGAATCACGACACCCAAGATTCAGAACACTGTGGGGATGGCGTGACAATAAGGGATAGCCATTAACCATGGAGGAGAAGTGGTATCCTTACTGTGTTAGCCTGAAATGGGGAAAAAATGAGGGTCAATCGTTGACCATGTTCGAAACACGGGACCATGTCACAAATTTTGTCGGTCAATCTTTCGGGACGTTGGCCCAGGACAGTAGGTGGACCCTAGGTCAAGCATCCATACTGTTAGGGGGTCCTTCCAAACATGACCAGTCTTCCGGGATGTTGGCCCAGGACAGTAGGTGAGCCGATGCGGCATGAGACCAGGCCGTTAGGGGGTTCCTTTAGACATGAAATGGGATGAGGGTCCAAATAAGGGGAACGCAAAGCGTGGAGTATGGAGTGATGGTTTGTCCAAACAGAATCCAACACTCATGTAACTACATCACCGTGGTGGGAGTACGCCATATGGGCACATTGGTCTGATCATGGATCATTCCTTCTTTGGGACAGGGCCTCCCTGGAGAGGGGGCCTGCCGCTTCCCAATGGGATCTTGGGGCATTCTAAACTTGTTCGGGGCCAAATTGCAGCTACATAGTTCCCCCCAAGGGGTCAAGCCAGAGGGTTGGAAATGGGGACGAACAGGATTTTGCGATTCCTAGGGCTGGACCCTAGGTGAAATGCCTGGGTGTCCCTACGTATCTCATAAGGATGGGAATCAAGCCATACGTAGTTCTGGGGATGCAGTTTAACGTCATGCGGGACGAGGATACATGGACTCCTTAGTTTAACATCATATGATAGGACGTGGAATAAAAGAGAAGATCCCATGGAACGTGTGGTGCGGTAGATATGAAACTGAAGTGAATGAGGACTTGGAGTCCAAATCACACCACATACTCCCAGAGGAAACTCTTCAGGTCGAGGGACCAAGAGTGAGGATTAGGCTGGGCCTGAAGCAGAGTGGTTGGGCGTTCCTACGTACCCCATAAGGATGGGAATCAAGCCATACGTAGTTCTGGGAGTGCAGTTTAACGTCATGCGGGACGATGAGAAGCCTGACCGTGTTGGTACATATCCTGCCAAAACTACTAAGCCCACGTGAGTCGTGCTCTGTGTGGGAAACAAGAAGTAGTGGTGGGAATTTCCCGACACAAAAAGGGGCAGGTTAGGGCAAAGGGACGCTCGGTGAATACCGACCCAATGACACTAACATGGTCATTTAGCGCACCTAGATGCGCGAAGAGAAAGAGAAGAGTATGATGGAATTCCACTTGAACATGAGGAAGTGGAAATGTGTGAATCATGGCACTCGAGATTCAGATCACGATGATGGCGGCGTGACGATGGAGGATAACTGTTGACCGTGGCAGAAACCCATCATCCATATCGCGTTAGCCTAGAATGGGGACAAACAAATGAGGGTTGACCATTGACCCTGTTCGAAACACGGTACCATGTCACAAATGTTGTCAGATATCCATAGGGACATTGGCCCGAAACGATTGGAGGACCCTTAGGTCCAGCATTCATAGAGAGCCCTTAAGCCTAGTATCCATGTCGTCTGAGGGTCCTTTTGGATGCAGAAGAGGATGAGGATCCAAATAGTGAGCTCACAAAGCTTGGTTATGGAATGAAGGGAATGTCCGTATGAAAATACCACACTTCGGGCTCTTTGTCGAAACACATCTGAATACGACAACGAGACATATTAGATAGGGGAGAAGAGTCCTTTTCCGTAGGGGGATCTTAGTTTAGGGTCATATAATTCGAACCATGGATGGGAGGAGACATAAGAGACACATGTTGGAGCAACTCAAACACCTGGCGTGAATGAGGACGTAATCTCGCACTATGCACGACCCCCTTGGGAGAGGTTTTAGGTCAAGGGACCAAAAGCGAAAGTTAGGCTGGGCCTGCGAGGAAGTGCCCGGGTGCTTCTACGTATCTCCTAATGATGAGAATCAAGCCTCACATAGTTCTTAATGGTGACATGGTAAGGTACCAGTGCCAAGGGAAAAGGGGAGCGTGGGTGTGGCCCTTGCACTAAAAGAAGCGGAAATTGATAAATCTTGTTTGTTCATTAAGGTGAGTGTTTTTTTTGTGAAGCGGCAGGCCTACAGTAGTAAGCTGTGGTGTCGCCACAAGGATCAAGCCGTGATAGGCGTTGACAAATGGCATGGCACGTGACCAATACCCAACGTGATGTCCTCTACAACGAGGTCACCACAATGCAGTGCCGTTTTTCATCGTGCGGTCAGGACGATAATGTCACATTTTAGGGTCGTATGATAGGACCAAGCATGCATTTTATCGTCATGCATCACAGACGTAGAAGAGACGATGCTAGGCGGGGAACGTGCATTATAAAGACACAATTGATGGAGACATGATCCCACATCACATTGTATGCCAATCAGAGAGGGATACCTTAGGCCAAGGGGCCTATATAGAGGTAAGAGGTACACAATTGATGGAGACATGATCCCACATCACATTGTACGCCAATCGGAGAGGGAGACCTTAGGCCTAGGGGCCTATATAGAGGTAAGAGGTACACAATTGATGGAGACATGATCCCACATTACATTGTACGCCAATCGGAGAGGGAGACCTTAGGCCGAGGGGCCTATATAGAGGAAAGAGGTGAAACAGGGGGAGAGACTAGCTCCCTAAATGGGTTGTACCCTAAGACAGGGCGTCCGGGCAGTCCTACGTATCCCATGAGGATGGGAATCAAACTGAATGTAGTTCTGAAGGGTGCCTTTTAATTTCATGTGGGACAAAGAATACGAGGGCTAACTCTTAGAACGGGGGTGCGCGTGGTGCAGCTATTGCAAACCCGACGTGAATGAGGACATAATCTCGCACTACGCCACGCAGTCCCGTAGTCGGGGTCCCGATGGCAGGACCAGAGAGGCGAATTAGTTGAACTCAAGCTGGACCCAAAGACAGGGAGTCTGGACGGTCCTACGTATCCCATGAGGATGGGAATCAAGCTGAACGTAGTTCTGGATGGATCTTAGTTTATGGTCTTAGAGCTCGGACCATGAATGGTAACAACCTCCCAAGTTAGCACAGACGGCAACCCGATCCCTAAGCCCATGTGAGTTAAACTCGGTGTGGGAAACAAGGGGGGAAATCCTCATCGCAATACTTGGGGCATCCATCAGAAGGGAGTCGGCAGAGAGCCTTGAAGGACACCTTTGACGCGGCTTGTTTCCCCAACGCGCAGACATGCACGGAGGAAAAGTACTGAGAGTTCCAAGACTCTACTTGGACATGATAAAGTGATGAAGGGTGTGAATTGTGTACCCAACATTTTGGGCTTAATGGATTGGTGTGGCGATAGAGGAAAATTGTTAACCATGGTGGAAACACAGCGTCCACATCACATTAGCCTGAGGTGGGAACAACAAACGAGCATCGACCGCTGACCATATTCGTAACGCGGGATTTTATCGATTTTTTGTCTGAAACCCTCGGGGGCGTTGGCCCGTAACGGTAGGAGAGCCCTTGGGCGTAGAATCCAGGCCATTCTTGGGGGTCCCTCCGGGTGTGAAAGATGATGGAAGCCCTGATGCAGGGATACACAAAGCCTGGAAAGCGGGTGCGGACGTGTCCGAGTAGAGGTTGAAATTCTAGGTAATAAACCAGAGTGCTCTTAGGCACATTGGTGAACCGCCGAAAAGGGATCGACGAAATAGCTCAGGAGGGAGAGGTACATGGCGTGGTCATTACAAGACAGATGTGAATGAGGACATAATACCACACCACACCATATAATCCTCCCATGGAGGAAGGGTAGACCAAGGGGCCAAGGTGGGATGACGATTCCCGAGAGATGGGGCTGGACCCGAATCCTAGACATTCAGGTGGTCCTACGTATCCCATGAGGATGGGAATCAAGCCACACGTAGTTCTCCAGATGTAGTTTAACGTCATACGGGACGAGGGGAGAGTAATATACCTCCAAACAAGGGAGGTGTAAGGTATGGCGAATAAACCAAAGTGAATGAGAAAATAATCTCACGCCACACCATACACTCCTATAAGAGAAGACCTGGGACGGGGCCCGAAAAAGGCCAAGGGGCCTAATGGTTAAGCATTGGTCAGGAAGGCCTGACCTGCTTGCAGTTTAACATCTTGCAGTGAGGACGGGGGCCGAGTCCCGAAAAGGCCAAGGGTCCTGAGGCTGGGCCTCGTAAGGGAAGGTGTACGGCATGGTACATGATCCCTACGTAAATGAGGACATAGTCCCACACCACGCTATACACCTTGGGTAAGAGGTTGGGCGGAGGGGCCCGAGAAGGCCAGGGGGCCTAAGGTCAGGCATCAGTCAGGAAGGCCTTACTGGTTTGCAGTTTAACGTCTTACATGAGGATGGGGGCCGGGGACCTGAGGAGGCCAAGGGTCCTGAGGCTGGGCCTCGTAAGGGAAGGCGTACGACATGGTACATGATCCCTACGTAAATGAGGACATATTCTCACACCACAATGTAAACCCCTATAAGAGAATCGGGGCCATGGGCCCAACCGCTAGCACCACCTGGGGGGAAGTTTTTCACTTCGGGATGGGGTAGAACGAATCAATGCACTCGATGTTTGGGACATCTCGCGGTGGACCCGAAGATCCAGGACACTGGTGACCATGTTCGAAACACATCGTTCCTATGGTGACTTGATATGGGAGCAACAAATGAGTGTCGACCGTTGACCAAATTCGCAACGCAGGACTTGTATCGGCTTGTTGCTTGAAAACCCTCGGGGGCATTGGCCCGTATCGGTAGGAGAGCCCTTGGGCGTAGTATCCAGGCCGTTCTCGGGGGACCCTTCGGGTGTGAAAAATGATGGAATCCCAGTCATGGAGTGGGTGAAGCATAGCTGTATCCATCCACAAAAGGGGCGAATGTCTCCAGGGGGGATGTGCAGCCGGGTCGAGGCTTGCTCGACGTGAGTTGGGGAAAAAGTGTGCACCCCGCCATATGTCTTGACCCGAGGGGAAGATTTTGGCTTTCGGGCTGGGCCAACGGATGAAATGCCCGGTCGTTCCTACATATCCCATTAGGATGGGAATCAAGCCACATGTAGTTCTTGAAGGCCATGCAGTTTAGCGTCATGCGGTGAGGACAGGGGAGGATAGAAGAATGGGAGTGGGAACATGGTGCGACCCTTATAATCCTTGTGTGAGCAGAGTTGCATGAGCGGGCTAAGAAATCCTACTCCATGCTACACAAAGATCCTCCAAGGAAACTATCCCAAGGGGGGATAGTGGAAGAGAAAAGCTTGGGGCTGGGCTCAAGACGAGGCGTCTGAGCGTTCCTACGTATCCCATCAAGATGGGAATCAATCCACACGTAGTTCTTGAGATGAAGTTTAGCGTCATGCGGGACGAGGATGCATCTCATTTGGGGATATGTATGGTATGGAAAGAAATCCGACGTGAATGAGGATGTAATCCTACGCCATCCCGTACAATCCCTCGAGAGGGTAAGTCGGGGATAACCAAGGGGCCTGCGGCCGGACCGCGGTCAGGGAGACCTGACCAGCTTGTGGTTTAACGTCTCGCGGTGAAGACAGGGGTCGTGGGCCCGAGGAGGCCGAGGGGCCTGAGGCTGAGCCTCGGTCAGGAAGGCCTGACTGGCTTGCAGTTTAACGTCTTGCAGTAAGGACGGGGGGAGATCTTAGTTTAAGGTCATAGAACTCGGACCATTTTTCAGTTTATCGTCTTGCAGGACGAAGATGAAGTTTAAGGTCATGCAGGACCTTACAGTTTAAGGTCGTGTTGGACCATAACATGCAGTTTAAGGTCATGCGGGACCCTGCCATGTATTTTAAGGTCATGCAGGACCAAGATGCAGTTTAAGGTCGTGCAGGACCCTTTTTCCCTAGGCAAAGTATCTCTTGAGGAACTTGGCATTGGTGGGAGGAGTTATGCGCTCTCCATTCGTGGTCACCAAGGAGTATGCTCCATTGGGGTAAACCTTATGGATGATATAAGGCCCTTCCCATTTGGGTTCTAACTTGGGTGGTTTCCTACCGAGAATCATTGGCGCTCGAAGGGCCAGTACTAGGTCGCCCTGTAGAAAAGAACGGAGACGAACCTTCTTGTTGAAGGCCCTCGCTATCTTATCCTGATGACTTTCCAGATTGTGCATGGCACGGAGCCGGTTCTCGTCCAGCGCTTCTAATTCAGCTAGACGGATCTCGGCTACCTCATCTGATGTCCGGTGATCGTAGACTGCAGTGCGTAACGATGGCAGCTGGATCTCAATGGGTAGGACAGCCTCAGCTCCATACACCAAGGAATATGGGGTCACCTGGGTAGAGTTTCGAGTCGTCATCCGGTAAGCCTAGAGGGCGTTGGGGAGCTTGTCCGGCCAACTTTTCTTGTTCTGACCAACCATATTATGCAGAATGTTAGAGAGGGTTTTTTTGAATGCCTCGATCTGTCCGTTTTCCTGCGCATGGTAGCGAGAGGTATGGTTCGAACGGATGTCGTACTTGGCGTACAATCTCTTCAGTTCAGCCGCTCGGAAGATGGTGCCGTTATCGGTGAGGACGGCGTGAGGGACCCCAAACTGGTTGGTAATATTGGAGCTCACAAAGTCAATGATGGAACGGGCCTTGACCTCTTTGAGTGGAACTGCCTCTGCCCACTTGGAGAAGAAATCTGTAGCAGTCAGGATGAACCTACACTGGCAAGCTGTTGCCGGTGGATACGGTCCCACTACATCAAGTCCCCATACTGCAAATGGACAAGAGTACTTGGTGGGGTGGAGGGGCTCTGGTGGCCGATGCAGGAAGTTGGCGTGAACTTGGAACGCGTGGCATCTTTTGGCATACCCAATACAATCATGGATCATAGAGGGCCAGAAGTACCCCAACCTCCGGATTTGATGGGACAGTTCGGCCCAGCTTGATGGGCACCACAGGAACCGGCGTGAACCTCTTGCATAACTTGAGGAATCTCTACTCCTTGAATGCAACGGAGGAGGACGCCATCGAAGATCCGCTTGTAGAGGATCTGTTCAAGACTGGGGCCGCTCTGGAGGGTAAATTGCAGCGCGCGGCGTCGGATTCGCTCGCACTCGGCCTCGTCATCCGGGAGGCGACCATTTTGGAGATACTTGACAAAAGGTGCCCTCCAGTAGGAAGTGGCTTTAGCCACTGTGTCTGACGAACCCGGGACCTCTGACGTAGAGGGTCCGACGGTGAGATGACTTACCCGCAGGCCATCATTGTCCTCTTGGTTGATGGGGGAAATGACTCTCCGGTGTGCCACATGTATGATCAAATCATCTTGCTCGATTTCTGCGAGCGACGCGGCTAAGCTATCCAAGGCATATTCTTGACCGTTCTGTGACTATGGGACATGGGTAACCTCTGGTCCAGAAGAGAATTGGGCCATTAGGCGAAGGGTGTACTCCAGCAATGGTACAAGCTCCGGCTTCCTGACGACGTAGTCTCCATTAACCGGTTTGATTACCAGCTCGGAATCTCCTTTCACATGTAGATGGGGCACATGGATCTCAAGGGCCAACTCGAGACCGGTGATGAGAGTCTGGTACTCTGCCTCGTTGTTTGTACAACCTTCTGACAACAGGGACGAGTATGGCAGGACAGCTTGCGCCGGGGTAATGAAGACAATACCCAGGCCCACTCTATTGAGCTTAGGATCGTTGAGCCTCCTACCGGTGGGGCTCCGGGAGGCGCCGTCGAAATTCATTTTCCAAAACGGGATGGCATGATCGACTGAGAGGATCGTCTCATCAGGAAAATCTAGGTCCAGGGATTGATCCGCGGAGGTTGGATGGGCAGCTAAAAAGTCTGCCAGCTCCTGTCCCTTAATGGCCTTCTAAGGTACAAACCTGATATCAAACTGCTGGAGAATCACTGCCCAATGTGCTAGTCGGCCAGTCAGCATGGGGCGGTTCAGGATGCACTTCAGTGGGTCTACCCGGGAGACTAATTGCACCTCATGGTGTTGTAGGTAATGTTGCAACTTCTGCATGGTGAATACGAGCGCAAGGCAGCTCTTTTTGATAGGGGATTATCTGACCTCTGTATTGAGAAACATGCGGATGAGATAGTAGAGACTGTTCTCGGTACCCTCGTTATTCTTCTGGGTGAGTAGTGCACCGAGGTATCTTTCCAGGGCGGTCACGTAAAGGACCAGCGTCTTTCCAGACACGGGTGGCATCAAAATCGGAGGTTGGAGCATATACTGCTTGATTTCATCGAAGGCTATCCGACACTCCTCATCCCATTCGTAGGCAGCACCCTTCTTCATGAGCCAGGAAAAGGGCTTACACTTGCCCGCCAGATTCACGATGAATCGGCGTATATAGGCTAAGTGGCCTTGGAGGCCTTGAAGTTCCCGAATGTTGCTCAGGGGAGGCATTTGGCTGATGGCCTTGATCTTCTCTGGGTCGATCTCGATGCCTCAGTATCTAACAACAAAGCCCAGAAACGTCCCAGAGGTGACTCCGAAGGCACACTTCAACGGGTTCATCTTCATGTGACGGGGATGGAGGAAATTGAAAACCTTTTCGAGGTCTTTGAGATGGTTCTGGCACTGACATGATTTGACCACTAGGTCATCTACGTAGCATTCCACCAACGTTCTGAGAATCGGCTTGAATATGCGGTACATGGCCCTCTGATAAGTGGCACCTGCATTTTTCAAACCAAATGGCATAACCTGGTAGTAAAAGGTACCTTGGGGAGCCCTGAAGGCAGTGGACTCCTCGTCTTTCGGGGCCATCTGGATCTGGTTGTACCCAGAATACCCGTTCATGAAAGAGAGATCTTGGAACCCGGCCGTGGCGTCAATCAATAACTCTGTCACCAGGAGTGGGAAGTCATCCTTTGGGCAGTGGCGATTAAGGTTGCGGAAGTCGATGCAGACTCTGATCTTCCCATTCTTCTTCCTAACTCGCACAATGTTGGCAAGCCACTTGGGGTACTGGACTTCCTTGACAAAGTTGGCTTTGATAATCTTGTCAACTTCGGCCTCAACCATATCACCATGAGAATGGTGCATCTTCCTGGGAGGCTGCTTAAATCCACGATGGTTTTCTGGGAGGCCCAGACGGTGAACGGCTACCTGGGGATCTAGTCCTGGCATCTCGTTGTAACTCCAAGCAAACACATCACGGTGTTATTTGAGGAAGTCTACGTACTCCTGCCGCTCCTCTGGGGACATGGCGGCATTGATCAATGTGGGTTTCGGATCTGCCTCGCTACCAAGGTTCACCTGTACCAGTTCATCAACCGTGGTAGAGACACCTTCCTCAAAGGTGGGGGGAGCGTCCTCCAGGTCTTCCTCTCCACCCGTGGGGGGATTTCCCGCGACGGGAGATACTTTTGGGCTATCAAAACCTGAGGGGCAGCTGGTTCCGGCTTGGGCAGCAGTGGTCATCATATCAGGAGACTTACTCGCCATCGAGACCATAGCAATGAAGGCGGTCGACCCTATCCCATTTGGCCTCGGCCTAAGGGGCCACGTTTGATGATATCGAAATAGTGGTGACGTGTTGGCCTGAGTCGGTGGATTCCATCCCGACGGAAGAGACACGTATGGCATACTACCGTTGTCATAAGCTTGAAATTCTGGTACCGTACAGGGGTAGGAGGTTCCGGGATCACCTGAGCTTGGTTAATGTAGGAGTAAGAGGTGGTTTTCCGCCGTCGCTTGGACATGGGAACATGCATTCCTTGTGTACCCAAAACAACAAAACATTGCCCCATGTCGGGGGTCGTGGCCTCCAATCGGTGGATCGGGAGGATGTAGGCGTCATCCATGCTTGCCCAGGGATCACTTGTGACAGGGGCGGGTTCATCCTCACTTACTAGGATTTGATTATCCTTACTTTTGTAATAACCCGCATCCAGATAGCAGGCCTCAGAAGAGGTGCAAGGAGACTCATCTCCTTGGAGCACGCCTACTCGACCTTTGAGTGGGTATTTGAGGCACTGATGATACGATGAAGGGACCGCTGCATGCAGATGGATCCATGGCCTACCCATCAACGCGTTGTAGGCGGTGTCCTGAGAGACTACCATGAACTCGGTGCTGGAAATTAAGCAACTGAACTGAGTCTTCAAGCGGATCTTGCCGACTGGGGTTTGCTCGGTCCTGTCGTACCCCTGGATTCGTAGGTCAGAGGGAGTTAAATCACCTTCAGACAGACCCAGCTTCCGCAACGTCCGAGTCGGAATTAGGTTGATTTCGAAACCCGTGTCAATGAGGCAGCGGCAGACTTCCACACCATTGAAGTGTCCAGTGATGTACAGCGGGCGAATGTGCCCCTGTATAGGAGGGTCCTCATCTTCACCAGAGAACGAGATAACCTCCTGACATTAGTAGTTTTGAATCGTCTTGGTATAGAAGGCTTCTAAAGCTGCTACCTCCGTCTCAAACTGGAGGGGGCTCCTTAGGGCCTCAGCAAGTGCCTCGTGCATTTCAGATGACAGGCAAAGGGACTCAAGGATAGAAAGCCTTACCGGAATGCCAGCCAGGTGCTTCAGGACATCATACTTTCGTGCCAAACGCGAACCTCTGCCTACAAGAGGTCGTTCGGCAGTTGGAGGCATAGCGGGTCCTGTCGGTTGAACCGGTGATCGGCTTATACTGGGTACATCCTGCTGCCTACTGGTTGAAGCCTGGAGAGTAGTTTCCAGACTAGGATTGGACAGCGGAGGCTAGCCTGTAGCCGGGCAAGACTGACTGTGATATGAACGAGGCAGCTCTCCCTGATCTAGTAGCACGAACGGTGGTGGAGGTAGATCCGAGGGCATTAGATGGGGTTGTGCGTGCTGAGCTCTGCGCTGAGCCTGCTGTCTGGTCTCAGTAGCGTGCACGGCTTGGATAAAAGTGCCTGTTGACGTACCTCGATGACCAGCGCGGTTGCGATTCCACTGACGTTGACGTCAGCTAGAAACGTTGGGGAGGTTCGCCTGGCGTTCTCCCTCATCGGGAGTCATATAGAGCTTTACCAGCTCCACGGTGTTAACCGAAGCGTACCCCTGACTGTCACTCGAGGAGTCATCCACCACCGGGCGGATTTTGGGAGGAATCCCCATTTCAGGGGGCATAAAGTCGCTGAGAGTGCGGGATGACGACGGCTCCGGTGGAATGCGTTGCTTCTTCTTGCGCCGTCGCTGCTTGCCCTTTTGGGAAGTGGTCGGCTGTGAAGACGATGCAGAGGTACCGGCTACTTCTTCTGAAGGTTCTGGCTGCTTTAGGTGTGCTCAGATGATACCATGGGCATGAACGACGGTTTTTCGAGCCATCCAATCATTGTATTTCTGGGACCCGCTGCTGGGAACCTACTGCCACTCGCCTTCGCTATCGCTGCCGATCTCTGATCCTGCAAAGACACATGCCACTTGTGCTGGTGCCGGGCTCAACCTGACTATGTTATTGTTGACCTGGTCTTGAATCTAGTCTTTAAACACATAGCATTTCTTGAGGGTGTGCCCCAGAATCCGATGATAAGGACAGTAATTGGGGTGATCGGTGAGATGCACCTCTTCCGGCCTTCTGCACATGGTCAGCCGCACAATCCCTTGCTCTAGAGCACTTCGGAAGTAGCCAGGGACCTGATTTTCGTTGAACGAATAAGTCTGGTGCCTTCTTTATGGATAGGGGGCCCTGGGGTCATGGCCCTGACGAGGGACCGGAGGGGCCTGCTGAGGAGGCGGCGCCTGATTGTATCGCCTGGGTGGCAGTGGCGCATTGCGTGGGGGAACCTGTCGATTCTGAGGCAGTCACTGCTGGGCGGGATCCTATGCTTGAGGTGGAGGACCTATACGGGGTCGCGGGTATGGTGCCGCTGGCAGTAATTCCAGTTGCCTAGGGGATTCTATTTGGGCCACCACGGCGGGTTCAGCCCTGGCGGTCCTCCTGGCTGGGATCATAGGGGGCAACAAACGTGCCTGGCTAGCCTGTTGCAGAGCTTCCTCAAGGCACTAGGCCTTATCTGAGAAATCTCTGAACCCTCCAAGGTAGTTCTGGGTAATTAGGGAGGGTAACAGCTCCATCTTGACATTCCCCACACACATTGTCAGTAATTGTTCCTGAGTCAGTGGCATATCAAGGGAATACGTAAGTCCCTTCCATCGGGCGATGAAATCTGCGACTCGCTCATCAGGCCTTTGCTTGCACTTGAAGAGGTCTGCAATTCTAGTCTTCCGCGTGGTGGAGGTGAACTGGTATAGGAACTTCCGGCGGAGATCCTCCCAACCGGTCACCGATCCGATAGGGAGCTGGTTGTACCAGACGAATGTTGGACCTTCTAGTGTTTGTACGAAACATCGGAGCTTGGCGGCTTCTTGCTGAGCCGGGGTCCCCAGCATGGGGCCACACCTGGAAGAAAAATGTGCCAAGTGCTGCAGCGGGTCTCCTTTCCTGTTTAAGGGAGATAAATTGGGGTTCCCAAAACCCGGGGGTGCGGGCATATCATCCACCCACACGGGATACGGCTTGCCATCCGGTAGGACCGCTACCTGCCGCGTTTCCAACGCTTCGAGGCGGGCTGTGAGTGCCGCTATAAGATCATCTAGGTGGGGGTCCCTGTCTTGACGGGGATCCCTAATCACAAGTGCGTTTCCAGGTTCCTCAACACGGTAGATGGATTCAGCAGCTCGTCGATCAACTGGAGGAACGACCTGCGGGGCGACTGGGGGAACCCGGACTGGATTCTTCAGATTTCCCCGTCGCTTAGGGGGGGTGGCAAGACGTATCGCACCCTCTTGTCGTAAGTTCCAGCTTCTGCCCTGTCCGCAGAAGTAGAACGATCAAGGTTGCCCGGAGGCATCTCATCGGGGAAAATTATTCCTTCCCCTGCTGCCCCGGCCTGGGATTACCATAGTCGGGTCGCCGCTCCGCAGAACGCTCAGCCAAGAGTTCGTCAACCATCCTCTTCTACTCAGAAAGCTGTTAGCGTAATGTGACCTTCTCGGGATCTTCGTCTATTTTCTGCACAGAGGCAGACAGGTCGGAGTTCTTGACAGTTCCGACGTGCTCCTTACCCTTTCCGGTATTTCGCCCGAGTACCAGCGACTCGGTGGGTACGGGGAGGCCTAGCAGGTTCCTCTGCTGACGGGTAACCCTCACTGATGGGTCCAGCAGTGGTGGTATTCCCTCGGGGGGTAAGTCTCTATCAAGGAATTCAAGTTCGTCTTCCTTGTCCACTACGTCAGCCATGTGGACCGCGACCCCTCTTGAGGGCATGTCCTCGATGTCGCATAACGAATCGGGCTGCTGTCGGATAGGGTCGAAGAGGAGAGCGGCATAGTGTCCCCAACCATGGACTTGCACATGGGGGTAGCTTCCTTGATGATTCTGCGGAGTACTTTGAAACTCTGAACACATTTCCGTTGAAGGGCGCTTTGGCGGCCTGGCGACTCAGGGTGCTGGGCCACAAGGAGTGCGGCCAAATTGATCATGCGGCATTGCTCGCCGATTTCTTCAAAGTTCTCTCAACTCCTGGGATATTCCACCCGCTCGTAACGAAGGCGAAAGTGTGTCGCCCATAGGGTTCGAAAAAAGTACCCCACTTCTTCAGGGGTAAGGGACTCTGGTGCGCGAAAGTTCAGCGCTGCCGTCGGCCAGAATTTCTCTGGGAAGTGATCCGCTGCGAGAATACTCCAGAAGCTCCTGGGTTCGAACTCGGGGTTTGGCCCTGTATTGCCCCACTCGTCAACCGAGGGTGGCTGAGGGACCGGTAGCGGTACCGAGGCGGACCTCTGGGATAGTAAACTCGGCTACGGAGAATACGGCGAATGAGCTGACTGGCCTCCGAATTCCAGGCCATCCTCTGAAGAGTGAGGTGACCTGGCCACGATGTCACGGTATGATGGGCTGATAGCCACGGCTTCCGGCACGGGAGTCGCGGCTACTGGCGATAGGTCATGTCGTTGCTCTACCGCCGTTGACCCCCAAAATAGCTCTCTGTGATCTCTGGTAGAGGTATAGGGCGCTTCTGGTGACAATGGCAGTGATTGCGTGGTCGAGACCTGCGGAATTCCCAAGACTTCTTCCTCCTGGATGTACCTGCGGAGAGAGATGGGAATCTGGTGGACCTCATATTCCAGGAGAATGAGGCTAACGCGCCTGGTTCCTGCCCTAGTCCTTGATACGGAGGAGTGGGGAGAAGGTTTCATCGCTGAGTCGCATTCCGCTTCCGAGTCGGAGAAGCGGGCAGGTTTGATCTCCACCCGGGCCTTCACAGGACTCTTCTTGTGGCGGCAACGACCCGTTCTCCTGCCCCGGGGTGGCTCTTCGGGACAGGGTTGATCCCCAATAGGTATCCTTGGGGCAGCGCTGGCACCGTGGCGGAGAGGGCCCCCACTCGAGATAGCCGAAGTGCGAGGGGCACCAGGACAAATGTCGAAGGGTACATGGGGAGAACCTCCATGGACAGCACCCATGTGGGTGGAGCCTCTATTGGAATCAGCAGGAGCATGGGGAGGACCTCCATGGTCGATGTGGGCGGGGTGAGGCTGACCTTCACTCCTCAAGTTGCTAGGGCGAGGAGGACCTTCACCGGTTGCAGAGAGGACGTAGGGAGGGCCCCCACGTTGGAGAAGGATCGGATGGACGGTGCCTTCAGATCGGCGGTCAGGGGCTAGAGAATGGACTCCATACCCTGTATAGTGGGTGCGGGAAAGGTTTCCGCGCTGAGCGTCACTACCGCGGGGCAGGTCTTCCTTCGGGATGGGGGTAGCATGAGGCATACCTCCATAACGAGATTCGGAGTGGGGAAGGACATCGCTATGTGGAGTAGTGGTACGGGGAGGGCCTCCGTACGGGGTGACATCACCGCGGGTTAGTTCGCGGCGATCACCACTCAGGCCTGCAACCCGGAGAGTCAACCCAGCCTGCCCGTGGGGCGGTTGGGGTCTCGATCCTAGTTGGGCGAAGGAGTGACCCTACTCAGTGTATGTAGGGGCTCCATGAGGCATGTCGGCGGTGTCTCAGGCCACTATAGCTGTTGACGTTGATGCACCTGGGCGAGTGTCCTCAGCCCAGGCCCGGCGCTGACGTCGGGTCAGGCGAGCTGGTGCAGGTGGTGTAGGGGCATGGCCCGCCTTCTCTTCCTGCGGAGTCGGATGGCGGCGCTGACGCGGCCGGGCGGGAGCTCTTGTCTAGAGCCCTTGGGTCGGGACCCTGAGCGGGCTGAGCAGGACGGCGCCTGCCTCATCAGCGTAAGGCGAGGAGTCGTCAAGGAGTTCCGGGGACAGGCTCCCGAAACGGTTGAACGTTGGAGTGGGGAGCAGGGGCTCCCTGTGCGGCCTGTTAGGGCGGCGTTGACGGCGGGGCCTGGAGGCCTCCAGGTCCAAGCGGGCCATATCCCGAGTTAGGATGACCCCTTCCTCCTCGTACCTGCGTACGAGATTGTTGATCACCCTTCGTTGGATGACCTCTGATGGGGAAAGGGGACGTGGGCGCCCCATATTTCACGATGTGGCGGCCGTCGTGGTGGTAGCGGCGCCATGCGGGCTGGTTGTGGCTGTGTTGCCCCTGGCCCTGCATAGGCGAACGGGCGGTGATCGTGTCTCTGTAACAGCAACCTGGTTCCTGAGAAATGAAGGGATCAACTCATCAGCACTGAGAGGAAAAGGACTGACAACCAGTGCCCCAGCGTCCTTCCATTTTCCATGTCTGTAAGAAGGATCCATGCCAACACGCTGCAGAACGGAGTGCCCCACGTTCTACTGCCCCGACTTCCGGTGAGTTTCACGATAGGCCCGCTATTTTCTTGGCGAGACCAGGCGCCGGATATTTGGATCCGGTGACACGTCAATATACTAGTGTCTCGAACGCTACTAATCTCCACATTGAGGAGAATAATTTCACGTCGGGTTCACCATTTCTGTTTCCAACGCTTTCGCTGGGGCGCGCGCATCCGTCTGTGGAGGATGTGCTGCCTGTTGCCCCACATTCCTGCTTTCCAAAGGCAGGCGGCATTCGCTCCTTATTCAGGGACGTCTACTCCTTGATCGAAATGGGATGATGGGATGTCGTTTTTTCCTTCTGTGGATTCCTCCTCAGAACTCTTCACCTAGTTCGGGTCTCCCTCATAGATTTAATACGTTGTTCGTGAAACTCTTCCCAGTTCCATGCTTCCATGGATGCCGATTAATTACACTGCTTTTGTCGGGACATTCCAAAGGGTCCGGTCAGGGCAGTAACCTTCAGTCAGGGGAGTAGTCATGTTGAGGTATTAGTAGCATGTCTGGATACTGGGGACCTGGCATGTCTGTCTATTATCCCTGGTCATAGGGCTTCTTGAGGGCGTGGAAGCCTGAGGCATCCCACATCGAGCATGGGGAACTATATGTCGTAGACGCATATCTGAGGTTTTCCTCAGCTTCCCGTGTTTAACAAAGGGTACGCCGCGAGTTTAATGTCTAGCGGAGATAGATCATCCCGATCGGAGCATTGGCTAGAATAGATCGGATTGAGGGATTTCCCTTGAAGGGGTGCCAATACTGGGACCAGCCCATGGGCGGCTGTGAAGAGGAGCGTACCGACATGGTCTCACCGGGATATGACGGTCCGGACGAGAATCAGGGTGGATGATGGATGAACGAATGAAGTGGAGGGGGTAATGGAAAGGAACCGTTGCAAGGGAGACGGTGAAGTTGGGCTTGAGCCTTGAAATGGCTTCCTACGTATCCCCATGGAAGAGAATCAAAGTCTGCGTAGTTCAAGATGGTGTCGGTGAACCGGCATGAGGGTGGACCTTGGTCCGATGGGCATCATCAACGAACTGGCATGAACAGGGAGGACCAGGAGGGTCCTAGTGGTGGTGGTCTTGGACCTCGTGGAGGCTTCCTACGTACCATGTCGTGACATGGATCAAAGACCACGTAGTTCAGAGGGGCTTCATCGGTGAACCGACGTGAAAGTAGACCTGAGGGTCCACTAGTGGTGGGCTTGAACCTTGGGAAGGTTTCCTACGTACCATGCCTTGACATGGATCAAAGTCCTCAAAGTTCAAAGGATTAATGGAATACAGTTTAACGTCATGTGGGATGGTAGTGAACCCTGACATGAATAAACGACAGGCAGTGGGCTTGAACCTCGTGGAGGCTTCCTACGTACCATGTCTTGGCATGGATGAAAGTTCCCGTAGTTCGGAATGGTGGTGGGTGTCGGTGAACCGACGTAAATGAGGGACCTTGGTCCGATGGGAGATGGGTTGAACCTCTGGGAGGCTTCCTACGTACCATGCCTTGACATGGATCAAAGTCCTCGTAGTTTGGGGGGTGGTCACAACAGCTTGTCGTCGAACTGGAATGCAGTTTAACATCGTGCAGGACATAGGTAGAACTCGACGTGAATTGGATAATGGTTGGGCTTGAACCTTGTGGAGGCTTCCTACGTACCATGACTTGACATGGATCAAAGACCTCGTAGTTCAAATTGAAAATGGGATGGGGCTTGGCACACCGACAAGGAGACGGTCTGGGCCAATGATTGTTGGGATTGAACCTCAGGGAGGCTTCCTACGTACAATGCCTTGACACGGATCAAAATACTCGTAGTTCAGTTTGGATGAGTCACAACGTCTTGCCGTCAGACCGGAATGCAGTTTTATGTCATGCTGGATGGGGATGGGACCCGACGTGAAGAAATAACGGGTAGGCTTTAACCTTGTGGAGGCTTCCTACGTACCATGGCTTGACATGGATCAAAGACCTTGTAGTTCAAATGGTTGTGCAGTTTAATGTCATGCGGGACAAGGGCATACAGTTTAACGTCATGCTGGACAAAGGCGTGCAGTTTAACGTCATGCTGGACGAAGGCCTCATGGCCAATGCCAACTCTAAGCCCACGTGAGTCATTCTCAGTGTGAGAAATAAGAGACAGCAAGGACCTGATGATCACACCGCGAAGGGTGCATCCGTGAGAAGCGAAGAGGGTCTTACGCGTTAGGCGGCCCATGGTGCTGGGACTTACTCCAGGATGGAGGCCCATCTGTGCGACATAACGCAGCGAAAGAGGGATTTGGGACCAATGATGGGAGGTGCCTCGTTCCCTATCACTCCCTCCACCGACCTTGGTAGTGGGGAAGTACGGAGATGCAGGGGTGCAGCCATCCGTTGGGGAACTAGGGTCACCCTTCTCCTAAGAACATAAGCCACTCCGGTAAGGAGTATATCATCCCTTGTGGATGGGTGATTCCGCTCCTGTAGAGACGAGTGGCGTAAAAAATGTTCAAGCTGGGGGGACCCTTTACGAGAGGCACGAGGTCGGTTCACAGTTTAACGTCATGTGTTGAGGACGTGGTGATTGGCAGTTTAACGTCCTGTAGCTTGGACAAGGTGGGTTCACTCCTCACCCCTAGGACTTACATAACTGGTACCCTCTGGTCCTTGGGGGAGGGAAGGTACTGGCAAAGCCATGGTCATGGGGGGTTATGGAGCGAGCCATCGAGGGGTCCACATTAGCGTGGCTATGCGAAGAAGCAATAGGCATTAGCGTGCCTATGCGAAGAAGAATTAGGGGAAGCAACGTTATAAGTGGTATTGTCCGTGGGACTTTGAAATCACATCGTGCATACTTGGAGGGTCTCACGGGAAGAAAAATTGCCAAGAAAAGGAGTGTGCTTCGTGAAGCGGAGTGCCTTGGCCTTAGCGTGGGGCATAGGTGTGAGTTGAGGGTGCTTCGTGAAGTGGAAAAGTATTCACGGAGCATTTCCTCGCGAAGAAGAGGTTCCTCGTGAAGTAAGGTGCTACGAAGCAGTGTGCTTCGCGATGTGTAGCGATCCTACCTTAGCATAGGGATCACTAGTACAGGTTGGGTGTTTCGCGAAGCATAAATGCTCCGCGGCTGCCAGGGTTCCCTTGAGAATCCCCTTCCTTCGCTAATTCCCTTGAGCTTCGTGAAGGGCATCCCTCTCGGAAGAGGGTCTCAAAACTAGACAAAGCAAAGGCGTTACGCGAAGTAGAAGTACCGCGCGGAGATCATGATTCCCGAGGGCAAAGGGTGCTTCGCGATTCGGGAGAGGAGAAGCCGAAAGGTCATATTTTCCATCCCTGGGACTCAGGGGGAGCCCCGTATTTATAGGCAAGGGGTGCCGCGAAGCAGAACTCGTGCACCGACTCAGGTGCTTCGTGGCGCGCTCGTGAACATCAAACACGATCGCGGAGAGTTACCGCCTCCAGAGCTTTGCGGCGGGCTCGCGAACGTCAAATGCGTTCGCGGAGAGTTACCGCCTCCGGAGCTTCGCGAGACCGCGATGCTCGTGGTGCTTCGCGGTGGTGCTTCGCGAGGCAGTGGGCCGACCTTCTTTTCCGGCCCTTCCTTTCGTGCAACATTTTGGAACCAACAGATATATATGAGTAGTATCCAGTACTCATTGTTAACCAAAGCAAAAAGGTTCTCTGAGTAAAGTCTGTCCCGCTCATATAGGTGCAATGGCATCACGACCGAGTATATAGTGAGAATTGGGAGAGGGAAGCCGAAGTACACGACCAATGGCCAGAGTCATATTTAGATAGTTTTTCTTTACCCTTGTAAGTTGAACTCAAGGGAGATTACTTTTAATGGGGAAGAATGCAAGAACATGATTTTTCTTTTAAGAATGAATCCTTTAATTTTTAGTCGAAATCTTTTCTTTGTACCTAATATGGATTTCTGATGAGTTAGTAAAGGTTACATGGGTGTCCAGGGCTTATTCGGAGCCCAGAACCCATCTTTTTGAAGAAAATAGGCCTTGCACATGGTTTAGAGAAACTTGTGCAGGAATTCCACACGGTTTGGAAACCTGTGTGGACCATGTTTTTTTGGACAGAGCCACATCGCATGGTTGGCACACATCCATACATCCAAAATGTGTGGTCAACTATTTCCCCTAGGTATCTATTAATGGATTTATGATGATTTGACAAATTGGGCGGATCAAACTGTTTAAGAAGATCCATCCCACACGGTTTGCGCACTGTTTGAAAAATCCTGCGGACAAACCGTGCACATGCTATTTATCTATAAAAAAAATTTAGTTTTTCCCTTAATGATCTATTTAAGTAGGTCCTTCCTCCCGAATTCATGTTTATGTGTGATTGACCTATTTTTCCTTCACTTTGGGTCTTTTGGAAGATTTAAAAATAGAATAAAGATATCTCTTTCATCTGTAATCTGATCGAGCTTCTACTTGTCACGTTGGATGCGCAACGGTGTGTACTCGAGTACTTTTTATTCATTCTTCTTCTCCTTCACTATCATCATAGATATCAACTTGTGATCATTTTCACCTTTTTGTAGATCTACTCTAATCTGAAGAAAATCAAGGTCGATACTGGAGGACAAGAATCATACAACCCTAAGGTGGGTGGACTATAACTTTTCCCCGAAGTTCATTATTTTTTGGAATATTTATGTGGGTCCCACCTGTTTCATTATAAACTATTTCATAAATTTTTATTCCATAGTAATACTTGTTAAAATAATATGGTTATAGTCTTTCCAAATTTTTATTTGTTGTTAGTTGTTACACTCACAACTCAATCCATCTCATGTCGAAGGTTATGCCATAATTGGGTTTTTAGTGTTTTGATACAATTGAGACGTTGTTCGGGTGTGCCTTTTCTTAACCTTCCTAAAGGAGATCCTTATTAGAATAAATGGATTTTTATTAATGATAATTTCATTATGGAATGTACCATATATGCTCAGTAATTAACCTTCCCAAGGTAAGTGATTTAAAATTATTATTTAAATGTGAAATGTGAAATGGAAAGTATACTAAGTATATATGGTGTCCCTAAATAATTATTTGAATTATGGTTATATGTCTGTACCACCTTTTTACATTTCAATGGAAAGTAATATATTGAAACTCTCTAATTGTTTACACCTTAATGGTTAATTAAATATAAAATTAAATGGTTGCAATGGTACTTGGACATTACACACTAACGGATGATAAAGCTAAGAACAACATTTATGGTTTCAACTCTACATGACCAATCCACACTAATTGAACGACATAATTGAACCAAATGAATTATTACATGATTATAATATCAAATAGGAATGTACTGACTGGATATCACCTTGTATTTTGAGAGGAAAATACCTTGGGTCTCAAGAACCCCATTTTGATTCAAGGATGCAGTTTTCTTAGGTTGATAGCCACCTAGACACCGATTCTTGTGTATTCCTTAGATTCCCTATGAACTACTGTTGTGTCCTTTTTATTATTATAGGAAAAAACAAATACACTCCTTGGATCCAACAATTACTAGTAGGTGCCATGGTGAAATCCCATAGGTCCCTATCCTTTCGTAGACCCCTTTTACCTTGGTCGATCAGCATGGACTCAGTAGGAATATTATTATAGAATGACTTGGATTATGATCCTTGGATTATAGTCTTACCCCTTATCTAGACTCAGATAGTTATGGGTTAGCATTCTGTGAGATAGATGTTACCTTAGTTATTACCCTAGAACTCCCTCACTGGATATTTTTTCAGGTTTCCTTGTTACATCTTGGGACGTTCACTACTTATATTATCACGAGGTGATGTCAGTGATGGCTATGCCTCACATGACCTATTAAAATTAAATGGTAATTACTTAATTAATGAATTTGTTACATGTTCAGACACCAGTCAAGGTCTAAGTAGGTACATGGGTATTTAGTTACATTGTACTATTTTCTTTACATTATCTATGCATGCATGTACACTGCTATATTCCATTACATGGGTTGGATGTCAAAGACATCATTGGTGTTGGCCCAGTAAGATTTATCTCACACCCTATATGAGTGTTTTTTGGTACCCAAAGTAGATTACATGGTTGGAGGTATTGACAAAGGGAAGTATACAGCTTCAGACACTTGATTTCATGCTGACAGGTTGGAGCTTGATATCAGATGACTAAGTAGGATCTCGAGATTCTTGGGGGAGTATTTGTTTTCTTTTACCTTGGGGAACATGTTAATCCTGCTATCTTACATACATGTTTTCTATTTTTCTAGTGACTTGATATTACATCAACATTTTTCTAGTTCATATAGTTATTATTATTCTCATATATATATTGTGTCATTTTTCTTCCACTACTTATTTATATCATTTATATTGCTTCCGCCATTTACTATTCCATTGTATTCCTTCCACAATGATAAAATCTGATAATGAGGCCATATTATTCCCATGAACACACCCTAGTCCCTCGATTCTAGTCGGCAGACTCTAGCATTCGAGAAGATGTAGTGAGACAATGTGGCCCACCGGGCTCAGGGAATCCGTTAAGTGGCGTCCGGTTCCAGGATGTCACAGTTGGATCAAAATCCCCATGAAGGAATAATGTAAAATAAAAATAAAAATATAATTTGGATAAATAAATTCATGATATTACATATCAGTGGGTCTATATATACACTTCATAATGGAATATAGGTGTATAACATAATGTATGTCTCAACGAATAGAAATTGACACGGAATTCCATTAATGTCAATCATAATTTCAATCATACTCCTTAAAACCTCTTATATAACAAATATAAGTTTATTATACATATATTAATGTTATATATTCATATATATGATACCATATATTACTTTATTATTAACTCTTATTACCCATTTATTAACAAATCTAATTTAAAGTTACGTTATGGGTAATAACTGGTATGTTTTTTATATATGTTTTGATTTGTAATATTTTTGGTCCCCTTAAATTGATAATGGTTCCATAATATTCATAATTATAAACATGATATAATTATCATATATACTTATTCTATATGTATTTATATAAATCGATATGATTTAGTGGTAGAAAATGAAATACACCATTCATGTGGACGGTTGGTCGCACGTACGCATGAAAGTTGTTTTTCATTTTATTATTGGGTTGAAAAAAATAAATTTATATATCATCATTAATGAATAATTTTTATTTCATATATATCAAACAAATTATTAAAACCATTATTAATACATTCTCTAAAAATATTAAATGAATCACATCGCTTCATGAGGCGGTAGCCGGTTGTACACATGAATGACGTTATTCTATTCCCGAAAAATGTAAATCATGAAGATATGAGTGATATTAAAATTAATAAATAATAAAATATCATATATATCATATATATATATATATATATAATAAATAAAAAAATTATTATGTCCATCCTTTATAGGTGGTAATAGAAAAAATGAATTACCTCAGTTCGCGAGGTGGTAGTTTTTCATTCATATGAGTGATGATTTTGTAACCAATTTCATGGAAGTAGAGAGGGATGTAGGTAATTAACATAAAATAACATAATATTATTATATTTAATATACATTTATTACTATATAATAATTATATAAATATAATTGAATGGGGTTTTGGGAATAAATAAAACGAAGATGCTCGTTGAAGAACATTTCCTCTTCTTTGGGTATCCTCCTTAGGTTTTCACTAAAGGCCATAAAGGATGGATTCCTACCCAAAATAAGGCTTCTAAGATAAGGGAAGGGAAGTTTTGAAGAGTTTTGGTTTGGTCATTTCAAAGACAAAAAGTTTATAAGGTGATAAGAAGTGAAGAGAGGGTGTGGACTTTTAGATGTGGGGGAGAGGACACACTTCGTATTTTTTTAAAGGAAATAACTTATGCCACATTTTTGTATGTCAAAAGAGTAAAAAATGGACCATTATTGAGCAATTTATGATTAATGTTTTAAATATTTCAAAAAAATAAGTTTTATAAAATTTTATAGGTAAATCTTTCCCTTAACTTCTTAGTTTAACCCCTCCCCGAGTAAACCCATTTTTACCTTAACCACATTAATTAATTTTTACTGCATTCACTATTCATATTTGTTAAAAAAATAATTTGAAACAAATATAAATTATAAATTATAATGATTTATTATATTTAATCCATTTTTTCAAATTCCATTTACAAAATTATAACAAATTAAATTGATATTAATCTCATAGATGTTATGAGAGAGAAGGTTTTTAAAGTGATAATGAGAAAAATTTACACTGTTTTTATATCCAATTTCATTGTAAAATTGATTAAAAAACTGCATAAGATTAATAGATGTATTTTTTTAACTAATAAAAATTTAAATATGATTTAAAATATAATTATTAATTTGTATATAAATTGAACTAAGTGGTAGTTTTAAATTGAAATTCAGTATTTTTCACTACATAGGAATAATTGAAACATTTTAGAAAAATATCAAAAATTCCCTCCAAAGATAATTCTGAAATTATAAATTAAAAGAATAATTTTATTTTACCAAATTAATTTTCCAAAATTGTAAAACATTAATTTTATTATTTATCATCAAAGACATAAAAACGTTTTTTTAGAAAATAATATTTTTAATGAATATAAAAATTCTCAAAAAAATATGTATTTTATTACCAATATGTTTTATTTATATAAAAATATTATACAAAATATTTTAAAATGGGTTTCTATTATTCATATAACTATGTATAATGGATATGTTATAAAGGTCTCATTTAAATAAATATATTACAAATATGTCAAGTTTTTTTTAAAAGTTAATGTTTTTTGTAACACAAGAAAAGCCAGTTTTGTATGAAATGAAATATTAATTTGGATTTTAATATAACTCAATATTAACTATGTGTATCATGAAATATAATCCATCAAATAAATTCATATTATTTGAAAAAAATTATAATTCATAAAAACTCTCGGTGTTATATTCTACGCCCATTAAAATGAATTTTCCCTACAAAATTCATCATTATAATAAAAATAACTATGGAAACTTCTACCTCATCATCTCATAAAGAACCCATAGCTCTTCCTAAACTTTTTAGTTTAACCAAAAAACTTTGACTGGGTTTGTATTCTTATCTCCTAATAAATTTTCTATACAATACAGAATCTCAATTGGTTTTTACTCATAATAAATATATTTCCCTAGCAATTTAACCTGTGAGTTTCATAAATTTTACAAGCCAAGTATGTACTTACTTGGGAGAGATACATGGAACAAATCTTGGTATTGAGAGAGGATTTTTGGTATCACCAAGAGATAGGCTTCTATATCGATATGATCAATAATTCCAAAAGGACTGATATACCTAAGTCTAAGTTCCCCTTTCCCACAAATCTCATAATCTTCTTCCATGGTTAAATTATTAGCAACACCATATCACTAATATAAAATTATAGTTCTTTTTAGTGGTTACCAGCATAACATTTCTTCTTATAATAGGCTTCCTTGATATGTTGAATAATATATTTAAACTTCTCTATCATATATTTAGCTATATTAGGTCCCAAAATATTTCATTATCCAAATTCATTCCATCACATTGGATCTATATATTTTTTTTGTTAAGGGGTTCAAATAGTTCCATTTGGAATTTTTAGTGAAATATATTACTATATGAAAATTCAACAAGAGGTATGTGTTGACCAAAAGAACATTTAAAATACTAATAAAAAGATCTCAACATATCCACTAAGGATTGAATTTTTATTTCATAATGAATATTTTTTTTAGGATGATATGCAGTTCTAAAACTCCATTATTTATCATGATCTTGCTGAATAATTCATCATGATATTTAGGTAAACATTTGATCCCATGAAAACACAATAATGGGTGTTACTCCATGAAAACTATACACATCCTTAATGTATATCCAAGAAAAACGATCTAGATAGAAGTCATCTCCGGTTGCAATTAAGCGTGTTAACATAGTAAAGTTATTGAATGGAAACCAAATAGAATTATTCCCTTTAGATTTATTTTGGGGTCCAATGAAAAAAAATCAATAGTGATATTCTCCCATTCCCATTCATATGTGGGTAATGGATGCAACACCCCCTTATAAGTTGTTTCTATCATTCATAACCTACTTTCATACCAATCATCAGGATACAAACATTGTGATATCTCTCTTCATTCCATCCCACCATAAGTATTATTTCAAATATCTATACATATTCATACATCTACGATGAATAGAAAATTAACAACTATGAGCTTCCTCTAACGACTCTTTCCTCATGTTTAGTATAGAAGAAACACATAAATAGTTTTGAACCTTATCATTTAATCACGATCAAGGATAAAATATATAAAATTCTTATTTTGAATCTCTATTTCTTACTTATATTCCTAATTAATCTTCACATAGATAGATGATTGAACATTTAGTTGATAAAGATTATATTGTTTACCTTTATTCAGGATTTCTAAATCCATCTTTTTAAAATCTTGAAATATTGGTCATTTTTTCCTCATCATGGATAATCTAGCATGATATGTTCTACTGAAAGCATCAGCCATATTTTTTAATTTACCAGGGTAGTAATGATTTGATCAGTCATAATCTTTAATCAGCTTTAACCATCTTGTTTGGTGAATATTAAACTACTTCAGTGTGAATATATAATTTATCCTTTTATGATTATAATATATATAACCATTTTCTCTATATAGATAATTCATCCATATATTTATTGAATAATATAATATATCTTACTCTAAATCATGATTTCATTAATTCTTATCATGATCCATAAATTTTCATGGGGCATAAGTTATTACCATTTCATTCTATAAAATAAAAATTATCAATACCTTCTTGGATGAATCACTATATATCATTCTATACAATAGGGTAAATTAAGAAAAGGTTGTCTGACTAATATTCTCTTCAGTTCCTTGAGTGTTTCCTCACATTTATCTATCTAGTAGAACTAGGCTCCCGTACAATTTAAAATCGACATATGGTTAGATAGTTGGGAGAAATTAACCATAAACCATTGATAATATCCACCTAAACCAATAAAATAATAGACATTTATCATTGTGGTTGGTCTAGTCCAACATTATATAACCTTTTTCTTTTATAGATCTAATGATACACCCTATCTTGAGACTATATGAACAAAAAAGGAAAAACAATTTAGATAAAATTCACAATTTTTAAATCATTCATACTGTTTATCCTTCTTTATGGTATTTAATACAATTATAATTTTATTTTCATAATCTTCCTTTCTATTTTAATAGAAAATAATTTCATCCATAAATACTACCACAAACTGATCAAGGTAATATATAAATACTAAATTCAATAAATCCATGATGATAGAAGGGGGTTTAGTAAGACCGAATGGAATCAATATATATACACAGTGTCAATACATCTTACAGAATGTTGTTTTATATATTTCTTCATTATTAACCCTTTATTAATGATATCCAGATGATGGTAGATCATGGAAATGTATTTATCTCCATGAAGTTGATCAAATAAGTCATCAACATGAGGTAGAGGATACTTATTCTTGATCATGATCTATCTTATCTCCAAATTATCAATGAATAGTCATATTGATCCATATTTCATTTTAATAAAAAGAATAAGTGAACCTTAAGGTGATACACTTGGATTAATGAATCCCTTGTCATGTTTTTCCTATAGTTTCTTCTTTAATTACTATAACTCAATTGGGTCCATTTGGTAGGTAGTCATTGAAATTGTTGTGGAATTAAGTATGAGTTCAATTGAGAACTCAAAATCACATTTTTGTGGAAGATTATAAAACTCATCCAGATATACATCAAAAAGTTCCCTTACAATAGAAATATCATTTATGTCAAGTTTATATCCAACCATTTGAGATAGTCATCCCATATAATTGAAATTAATACCCATACTATGGATGTAATATCCATAAAAACTTCATAATTATTATCACATTGATATATGATCATAGGCTGATCTGGAATATCAAATGTGAATTCCCTTCATTTAAAATTGATATTTGATTTATATAAGGAATGAAAACCCAAGCCTAAGATGGCATAAAATTTCACTAGTGGAATACTAACAAGATTTACGGGAAGCATATTCCCATGAACGTCAACCAAAGATGAATCATTAACTTCATATGTGATCATAATACCATTATGAGCTTAAATTAATAATTCCGCATTTAATCATTTTGGTGGTATCTTGATATCATTATTTAATTATTTATAAGTGAATAAATGGGAAGATATTGAGTCAAATAAGACATAATTAGTTCTTGAGTGGATGATAATTGTAACTTTCACCATATTTTCTTAAAGATCCTCGTCAAAAATAGTTTTCTCATAATATTTCAACTTGGTTTTTCGAATTGGTAAGTATAATTCTAGTTCTCTTAACACATAAAGCACTGGAGTGTGGTAGCTGAATTCTGTATAACATTCTCTCTATTTTCATCATTAGATAACTTTTTCCAATCACTTTTGAAATCAATTTCCTAATTACCTTCCCTTCCACACAAAAAAAAATTACTAGCCCTTTTAAATAAATTTTTTCCATCCTTATTCACACACTTTTATTATAAAGGAACTTGTATCCACATCTCTCCATGGTTTTTATAATTTCTTTTTAACTATGTAGTTCTTTTTTTATCAAAACCATGAGATTGATACACAACTCCAAACTCAATTTACACCTTGAAATCTCATTGAAAAATAGATTCATAACTACTAAAATATCATATGGATAACACCCTTTATAGACATGGTTTTAAGACATCAATGAATCGATCAACCTTCTTTTTAGGTTATATGATAATACCAAAATCAAATAATGAATGTTTTTTAAAACATTCTCCATGGGTACTAACAATTTCATTATCCTTATTCCTTAGCATAAAGAACTTATTCTATATCTTCATAAAGATATTATAAGGAATGTATTTAATCAAAAAATAGTTATTGAATTCCAACCAATATAAGAAGTAAACTTCATCTTGTTTCCTTGTATTCCAAATAAGATTCAACCATTTATCCACATCACATTCCAAATGGTAGATATCCAAAATAAATTTTTCATGTTCTAAACACTGGAGAATGGAAAATATATTTTTATCTATATTGATCCATTGTTCACTGACTAGTGGATTAGAAGACCCACGGAAAAAAGGTGGGTGTTTCTGTTGAGTCAATAAGGATTTCCCTATGACATTTCCATTCCTTCATGTTTGGGGGAGATTCTTAAGTCAATAAGGTTTCCTTATGAATTTACGATTCCTTCTTGTTTTGAAAATCACAAACACCTTATTTCAAGGAAAAACCCATTTTACCATCTGATTTACTTCTATAAGGAAAAATTTTCTTCCCCTAGGAAATTTACCCTTACCATGTTTTCATTATTCATATCATAATTTTTCTAAGTGTAAAATTTGGTTTGAAAAAAAAACTCGGAATCCTATAATTACCTAGATATGAAGCATTCTATTTTAGGATCCGAATTATCATAATTCTGGTTACGAACTCTTCTGAGTTCTAACTCTGAATTCTGAATCAGAATTCTAGTTACAAACTCTTCTGAGTTCTGACTCCGAATTCTGAATCAGAATTATAGATACGAACTCTCTAGAGTTCTTACTCCGAATCCTAAATAAGAATTCTGGATACAAACTCTTTAGAGTTCTAACACTGAATTCTGAATACAAATTATGGATACGAACATCTGACTCCGAACTTTGTAAGTTCTAGTTCCTAATTCCTATGAATCCAGATTTGGAATTTCCTTGAAATTCAGACTCCAGAATTCTATAGAATTCACATTCTGAATTCGTAGAAACAGAATCTGAATATTCTTATAGACACTGAATTCATTTTTGGTTAGACTCTTTACTTTCATTTTTTAACATTCCAAATATCAGATTTCAGTTATTCTTACACTTGTTTTGTTATAAAATGATGTTGTGCTTTCATTTACTCACTAACCATTGTTTTAGTGACACCTGTACAGGTCCCTCTGTAATTCAAGGAAAAATATGATCGTTAGAGGAGGGAGCCGACCATTGAATCCGTGCTTATAAATAGAAGATAATTTGAAAGATCTCAGGACTTTTGAAAGATGAGCTTCGACTTTTGAAAAAGTGTGGTTGAAGTGATTTCTACAGAGAGGCTCTTATAAACTCTCAGGATTCGTGTAGAATGTTTTGAACTGCTTGTTCAAACTTTTCTTCGTGCAGATTTTCTTAGTGTAGAGGTTAAATTTCCTTGAAATCAGAGACTTCAGGTTGTGAAGTCAGAGGTGCCGATTTCTTTACAAATCGAGGGCTTGCAGGGATACCAAGATAGATACAGATCTTCGGATTGAGGGATTAACTGGGTTTGGGTAAGACAGACTTTCTTGAAAGTATAAATCAAGGGACTTCTTATCCAGGGTTTTTGGATACCCTTCTCTTTGGGTTAAAAGAGTTACTACTTGTTATTTGTAGTATTTTGTTTTCCGATGTGTTTTTTAGTTGTTGAGTAAAGTATAACTTTCATATACTTCCTTAAACATGTACTCTAATTTTATAGGATTCTATACGATTTAAGATAGATTCCTAGTTGGTGTAAACATTTTTTATGTTTCGTTTCTGTAATCACTTTTCCGGAATCAAGCAATTCTGGAATCAAGCAAGATAATAGAACTTAGAGGTGTTTTGAATTTTGGTTATTTAAAATTTCCTTAAGGATTTTTTAAAGTATAAAATTCACCCCCCCCCCCTTGTATTTGGGAATCTCGTTAGTATCATATTGATCCTACATTTGGTATTATAGAGTATATCATACTCACATACCATCTCAACAATTGTTATTTGACCAAGGTCTCTGAAATACTTATATTCACATAGAAGTTTTTCCCTGATCAATGTTTTCAGAATAGAATTTTTGGATTCATATTTTCAGATTCATACTTTGTTTCATATTTTTAGATTCATATATTCAGACTCATAAAGTTCATATTCATTCTTGCATAGAGATGCGATATCTAGTTCCTTAGGATATTTTCTCTTGTTTACAAACTCGTACTAATAACAAGTTTGTGTGCCAAAGATTTTCTTAAGAATGGAAGGTTTAAATGTTGGTTCTATTGATAATCTAAATCCTACCAGACCTCTAGTTTCTGATTGAAATGATTATGAGTACTAGAGAGATAGGATGAAGACTTTCATTATCAATACTGGAGTTGATAACTATCTAATACTAACTAGAGATTATAAGATTTTGGATAAGGAATTGGGAACCTTTACGAATCAGGAGAAATCAGAATATCAAGCAAACTTTAGAGTTAGAAATACTTTGTTATGTTCCATGACTAGGAACATCTATAGTCAAATATCATCATGTGAAGCTAAAAACAGTATCTTGAAGAAACATGAAGTTACACATTTTGGGACATCTAAAGTCATAGATACATGAAGAGCTATGTTGACAGCTGAATATGATAGCTTTAACTTTCCTTATGGAGAACCTATATGAAAAGTACAGAAAAGGATTATGACTATCGTGAATAGATTAAAATATATGGGAGAAAAAGGTTTGGATGATGAGGCTCTTGTAGACAATATCATAGATATCATGCCAAATGAATGGGAGTCCAAGAGGACAGCTATTGATGAGAACAAGAAAGTCACTCAGATTTCCTTAGATGAGTTGTTTGGAACTCTTCTTCAGCATGATACCAGAATGAAGAGAGATGCTGACAATGTTAAGAAGAAGAATTGTAATGGAGGAGTTTCTTTTACAACCACTTCTAAACATATGAAATCTAAGACCCTAGAAAGAGTAACTAGATCACAGTAAAAGAAAGTCATTATTCAGTTAGAATATAGTGACACAGAAACATCTGAGAATGAGTTAGCTAATCTTTCAAGGAGAATGAACAAGATTGTAGCTCAAAACAACCATCAGAATAAGTACAAGATGAAAGACTACAGAGATAAGAAATATGGATAAGTTACATGTTATGAATGTAAAAGAACAGGTTATATCAGACCTGATTTTCCTTTGTTGAAAAAGAATGAAAAGAAGGAAAGGAGTTTAGAATGGTAAAAGAAGAAATTTTATCGATCAAAGCACAAGAAAAGACATAAAGCTAATGATACATGGGGTGCTAGCTGTGGAGACACTTCAAAAAGTGAATATTCTGAATATGATTCATCAGCATAGAAGAATATGAGTTCATTGCTATTACTTCTTTCCCTAACACAAGTCTTATGGCCAAGGTATGCTTTGCTGAGGCTTTAAAAAAGTTATCTCTTGATAAGAATTACAATTCCGAAAATAGTAATTCTGATGAAGATACTTCATCCTCAGAAAATGAATAAATACATTCATATGAATAAGTTTTAGATTTTCCAAGTTACAAGAAGCAATAAATTATAAAATCTATAAGAAATTAGACAAGGAAAATACTAGGGAATAAAATCATAGAAAAGAGATTTCAGATCTTTCTAGAGATCTTGGAGATAAAGATGAGCTTTTAGAAAAACTATCTAAAGACCTTGAGAAAACAAATTCTGTTAAGGAAGAACTTTCTAAAGAGATTAAGAATGATATTTTAGTGATAAAAGTTTTTGAGGAAAAATCTACCTCTAAATAAATGATTCTTGAGGATATGAATTTAGTCATCAGACTGAAATCCGAAATATTTTCTCTTAAAGAAGATTCTTGCAAACTTTACCTCCGGGAAGGATAATTTGGACAAGATGTATTCTCAAATAAAACCTCAAGGAAACACTACTGGATTGGGTTATACTCACCAAAAACTGGTTTTTGAAAACAATTATTTTGTTCCTTCTAGAGCCCCTTTTTGCACTAAATGTCAAAGTGGTGGGAATTGGAAGAAAAATTTCTCCTGGAACAAAGTTCATTCTATGGGGTTTCAAACATCTTGTTTTTCTAAATAAATGTGGATACACAAAATTTTATTGTCTAAAAATTATGGATCCAAGAAAGATTGGATTCTGAAAATCTAACTTTCTTATTTTCAAAAAGAGAATATAGGTACCAACAGCAATACTTGGTACATGGATAGTGGATGTTCCTGTCATATGTATGTAATAAAAAATTCTTTGAAATTATTATCAAGATGAAAGGAGAAAAAGTAACTTTCAGAGATAATTTTAAGGGAGAAAGTTTTTGTATATATAACATTGTTATTCTTGGAAAAACATTGATTTAGAATGTTTTACTTGTTAAAGGTCTTAATCACAACCTATCCAGCAAAATCCAATTTTGCGAGGAAGGCGACCTTGTGAATTTAATAAATAATAAGTGCTTAGTACACAATTCCAAGGAAGATTTTATTCTTTCTTCCAATAGGTAAGAGAATGTTTACACACTAAACTTAGAAGACTCTAGGAGCCAAGATCTACCTTGCCTCAGTGCAATGGAAGATCATTCTTGGTTATGGAATAGAAGGTTAGGACATTGTAACCTTAAGAACTTATGCAAACATTCTACGAAAGGAATAGTTAAGGATCTACTGGAGCATATATTTGACTCTTTAAAAGACTTTTATCCTTGTCAATATGGAAATCAAAATAAATCAAATTTTAAATCAGTCAGTGAAGTCTCAACTATAGATGAATTACAACAAATGCATATGGATGTTTTTGGTCCTACACAAACTGGAATCATTGGGGGAAAGTATTATGTATTTGTCTTGGTTTCTGAATACACTAGATTTTTGTGGGTCTATTTTCTAGAAAAAAAGTCTGATGCTATTTCTTATTTCAAAAGTTTTGGAGCCCAAGTTAAAATTCTGAAAATCCATTCATTGAAAACTATTCCTAGTGATCATGGAGGAGAATTTTAATTCTGATTTTGAAACTTTTTATAGTAGAAAAGGCATTGCTATTAACTTATCAGCACCCAGAACAACTCAACAAAATGGTGTTGTTGAAAGAAGAAATAGAAATATTTAAAAGATAACTAGAACCATGTTGAGTGAGTATTCTGTAGCCAAACATTTTTGGACCAAAGATGTAAGTATTTCTTGTTATACTATAAATCGATTTTTTATTAGACCTTTTCTTAATAAAACTACTTATGAGTAATGGAATGGTAGAAAACCTAGACTTTCCTACTTTATAGTTTTTGGTTACAAGGTATTCATTCTGAATACTAAATATAATCCTCATAAATTCACACCAAAATATGATGAAGGAATTTTCTTATGCTACTCCACAACTTCTATGGCCTATAGAGTTTTGAACAAAAACACTTGTATTATTGAAGAAACGGTACATGTAAAATTTGATGAAACTGGTCCTTTTGTTTTTAAACAACCCCAACAAACATCTTCGGATGTGTTTTCAAAAACTGGTCATCAACCTTTGATAGAAGACCCTTCTAATAAGGAAAATTTCCAAGAAGATACTTCTAAAACATTTACCCCAGAATATTTCCTACCTTATGTTGATGAACAGGTTTTACAAAACCCAAATTAGTAATTTCTTAAGAATCATCCCAGTGATAGTATCATTGGTGATTTGAGTCAACCATTAAGGACTATAATTTCCTTAAGTAATGAAGTAAAACATCTAGAATTCCATTCCCAATTAGAAGCAAAAAGCACTAATGAAGCTTTAGGTGGTGATGATTGGATTAAAGCTATGTAAGATGAGCTAAATGAATTCAAAAGGGATAAAGTCCGGACATTGGTTAAAAGACCTAAGGAAACTTCTGTTATAGGAGTGAAATGGGTATTCAGAAACAAATGTGATAAAAATGGAATCATTGTAATATATAAAGCTAGATTGGTTGCTAAAGTCTATAATCAACAAGAAGGAATGGACTATGAAGAAACCTATGCTCCATTAGCAAGACTTGAATCTATTCATATTTTACTTGCCTTTGCAGAATTCTTCAATTTCAAACATTTTCAAATGGATGTGAAATGCGCATTCCATAATGGTTATGTTCAAGAGGAATTTTTTGTTGTACAAACTCATGGTTTTGAAGATACAAAACATCCTGATCATTTTTTTAGAATTACCAAAGCTTTATATGGCCTTAAACAAGCACACAGAGCTTGGTATGACAGACATATTGGATTTTTGCTTCAAAAAAATTATGTTAACAGAAATGCAGATCCAAACCTTTTTATAATGAAAGATAAGAAAAATGCTTTGATTGGTCAAATTTATGTTGATGAAATTATATTTGGTTCAACTCACCAATCATTAACTGATTCCTTTGCAGATCTAATGAAATCTGAGTTTTAAATGAGTATGATGGGTGAGTTAACATTTTTCCATGGTTTTCAAATTTCTCAAAAACCAGAAGGAATCTACATATCCCAACATAGGTATATTAACTTCCTTCATAAAAAGTATGGGTATGAAAACACTAAGAGTATTAGTACTTCTATTGGTACCTCAAACACACTTGATCTTGATGAAGCTGGAAACCAATTGATTAAACAACCTTTAGAGGTATGATAGAAATTTTACTATACAAGACAGTCAGTTATCCAGACATAATGTTTTCAGTGTACTTATGTGAAAGACATCAATCCAATCCTAAGGAATCTCATTTAAAGGCAGTGAAACAAATTTTTCGCTACTAAAAGGGAACCATGGATTTAGGACTCTTTTAGACTTCTGGAAATGATTTTATTACAAAAATATTTTTGGATGCTGATTTTGGTGGATGTAGAATGGATAGAAAAACTACATTTGGAACATGTCATTTCTTTTAAGATTCATTAGTTTCTTGGTCATGCAAGAAGAAACACTCAGTATCACTCTCCACTACTGAAGGTGAATATGTAGCAGTAGGAAGTTGTTGTTCTCAAGTGTTGTGGATACAACACACACTCACAAACTATGGCTTGAGTTTTACTAAGATTCAAATTATATGTGATAACACAAGTGCCATTGACCTTAATAAAAAAACTTCACATCACTCTCATGCAAAGCACATAGATATTATGCATTACTTTCTCAAGGATCACACACAAAAGTAGATATCATTCTTCAATTTATCAAAACGCAAGATCAACTTGCTAATGTTTTCATAAAATCTTTTCCCTCCGATAGATTTGAATGCATTAAACGGAAGTTAGAAATAATAACCGTAAGGTAATCCTTCTCAATAAATTATTGTTGAACCAATCTCCTTACTGTAATAAACTCATTTTCATAGGGGGAGTACATTTCCTTGTATGTTTTCAAAAAATTTCATAATGATGTTTTTTAGGTTTTTCTTATTGAAGTTTTTTATGTTTTTTCATAATGAAGTCTTTCATTTTTTTTGTAATGAAGGTTTTCATGTTTTTTGTAATGAAGTTTTTCATGTTTTTCGTAATGATGTTTTCATGTTTTCGTAATGAATTTTTTCATGTTTCTCGTAATGAAGTTTTTCATGTTTTTCGTAATGATATTTTTCATGTTTTTCTTAATGAAGTTTTTCATGTTTTTCGCAATGAAGTTTTTCATGTTTTTCGTAATGAAGTTTTTCATGTTTTTCGTATTGATGTTTTTCATGTTTTTCATAATGAAGTATTTCATTTTTTTTATAATGAAGTTTTTCATGTTTTTTGTAATGAATATTTTCATAATGAAAATTTTCGTACTTGAAATTCTCTTAATGGAAATTTTGGTACTTGAAATTTCCATAATGGAAATTTTTGTACTTCAAATTTTCTTAATGGAAATTTTCGAACTTAAAATTTTCGTAGTGAAGTTTTCGTACTAAAGATTTTTGTAATAAATATTTTCGTAATGAAGATTTTTGTAATGAAGATTTTCGTAATGAAGATCTTCATACTCTTTTTTACCGTACTCATGTTTTCTTTTGAAATCTAAAGTCCTTCAAGAAGAATTTCCCTCAATACAAATAATTCTCCTGAAAATCCAAAAGTAATGACTCTTTCATGAGTTTTTGTAATAAAATTTTACTTTCTGTTAGTTTCTTTCGTTTTAAAAATTTCTCGGATTCTATTTTCATTAAATCCGATTGTTTTCCTTTAAAAACCTCAAAATATCAGATCCTACCAAAATTTTTCAGGTGGCTAAAACATCAACCATCAGATCTGATCCCAAATTTTCTCAACCATTGGATTGAAATGAGAAGATGACCCTTCACTTCAAAACCCATAAAAGGGGACCCCCGATAGTTTTCCCACATCAATTTTCAAAGTTGTGCGTGTTGAAGCTTTGTCCCTCTACAAAATCTCGTTCCAAATTTTTCAGAAGTTCTCAAATATGAATGTCTCCAGAAGTTCCTTCTCAAGATATATCTCTTGTCAAGCCAATTTCAGAGTGGAAAATATACAGGGAGAGGTTAGTGCATCCAAATTTTATTAACAAGTATGACTCTATTATCTCCAATAATATCAAACATAATGGATGGAAAAGTTTAGCCATATCAAAGACAGGATCTCATGATGCAGTGTATCTGGATTTACTGATAGAGTTTTATGAGTCATCTTGTTTCTTTATGGAAATGGTAGGGAAAAATTTTCTTTCAAGAGTTATGGAAATACATATGCACTTTCCTACACCAAGGTTGCTAGCTTGGTAGGGATATCATATGAAGGAGAGGCAGAATTTTTATTTTACAAGCTTCCAGATATTCAAGGGAGTTTTGTAAAAGTGAAGGCTATGCAAAGTCTTAGACTTACAGATGTCAAGACAGCAAAGATTACTCACATGTCTACCAACAATCGGTTCCTACAGCTATGGGTTCAGGGATTTTTTGTACCGAGAAAGGGTGACAAGGACACTCTTAATAAAAGTGACATGTATATATTAGATTCTTTGGTAAATCTAAGGAAAATCAAACTGATGAAGCATATTCTAATTACAATAGAGAATATCAAGAATGGGAATCTGAGAGCACAGATAATCATGTATCCTGCCCTACTCTCCAAACTGATAGTTTGGTTCCTTGAATCTTTCAAGATCCCTTGCATTTCTTAGCCGAGGAATTGAAATGTAATGCTAATCTATGATGATACCTTCAAGAGAATGAATGTTGGCTTTTCTAAGGAATCAGAAGAGTTTTATGGCCTTCTAGTGGAAGAGGCAGAAGCCATTCTGAAAAATGCTGAAGAGGCTGAACCATCGAAGATGGATTAAAATAAAAGAAAATTTATGGATGTAGAAGAAAATGGTGAAACCCCTAAAGCTAAGGGAGCTCAATACGCACCTCCAAAACCTAAAAAGGAGAAACCCTATCCGGATTAGGTAGTTTCCAAATGAAGGGAGGATAAAAAGAATTGGAAGGAAGGGGAACCACAATTTGTTTAAGACCCTACAGAGTCCAAAGCAATGAAAGAGAAAGCTGCTGAAGAGCATGAGAAGTAATCCAAAGAGAATAAGATCAAGAAGAATATGTTAGAGGTAGAGATTGTGTAATCTCTTTTGAAGGCTACTGAAGTAGCATCTGATAACATTCTCGTACCAAAAAATTTCTTAGTTTAACCCTTACTTGAGACACCGAGGAAGAATTACATGACTCTGGAAAAATCCCAAGAGAAGGATGTTGAAAAGGATGTTGTGGAAGAAGTTTAGGAAGCTCAAAGCACAGAAAATACAGCTGATATGATAAATCAAGTAGAAGAATTTCATGTAAAGGAAAGTGCTTCTGAAAATTTTTCAATCTGGACTTTTCAAGCCGGGTCTTCGAAACTTGCTACTCCTTGAGTTGATGAGAAGGGTCAAGAAGAAGAAGTGAACAAATTATCTGAGGAAAAGAGTCATAATCATGACTTCATTCTTCCTGAATATATTGAGGTAGGAGCCGAGGAAGAGAAAATTTGATAAAGATAAGATTGTACAGTTGTCTGTAAGTGAGCATGAATCTCCCGATGAGAAAGCTATTCCGAGAATCAGTAAGGGAAAACAAGTGGTTGTTGATACCCCCAAAAAGGAAATTTTGAGGAAGAAGGAATATGGTGGAACATCTAAGAGGAAGCTGGTTGAGATAGAGGAAGAACCATCACCAAGAAAAATGTCAAATTTGGAATCATCAGATTTGGGACATGATTTTGTCATTTAGTACCTAAAGATGCTAGTGGAAACCATTCCGATCATTCCATCAATTGAGTCCAGATGCTAGATGCTCTAGCATAGCATGAATTAGAAATCATACCTTGTATCAATGGTGATGGATAGATGTGTAAATGTTGAGGTTGAAAACTAGAATTTCCTTATCATCTATGAAGCCCACAGATAATCTTGCAAGAAAATGGCCAGCTGGTCGAAGAATATTGTTGAAGATTTGAGAGAACTTGATCAATTTCAAGAAGATGTCAAGGAAGCTTTTGATAATAAAGATTCCAAAATCAATTATCTTACAAATAGCTTTGAGGAAAAGCTAAATCTTGAGAATAATACTCTGATTCAGGATGTCAAATATCTGAATGGGAAGTTGAATTTTGTTATCCGAAGTTGGAAAATAGAAAGGGATCTCTAGATCGAGATGGAAGAAAAGCTAGTGAAGAAAGATGACTTATTGAAGGTTTATGAAGAGTCTCTGAAGGATCAAGATTATAGGATCAATGACTTAGTAAAGTAAGTATAGGAGGATCAAAAAGAGCTAAATAAGCTGAAAACCATTGTGAAGAAGCTGATACCCAAGGAAAAAGAAGAAAAATAGATCCAAATCTGATCTTTTGTTGTATCTGTTTTCTTTAAACAAATTATTCCAATATTAATGAAATTATGGTTCCTTGTTTTTTTCTAGATGTTTGTACTAATATTTCAGGTACCATATTTTTTTCCATTTCCTCAAATTATTTTCTAAAATCACAAATGGGGATAAGGAAAATGAATTCTAAGTAAAAGAAGAAATATCCCTAAGTAAGGGAGAGTTTATCATAGGGGGAGTTCTCATTACGAATATTTCCACATTCAAATAAAAAATCACATTCCATAAATCTAGAATATTATCCTTAGTGATCCAAATCCTAAGGGGGAGTAAGTCATATTCACCATTGTTCATATATAGAGGGAGATATGTTTTATTTTCAAAGTCTATGAAATTTTTTCTAAGTCCCTATATTCTTCTCCATAAGAATGTTTGTGCTTTCCAAAAAGGGGGATATTTTTGAGTCAATAAGGTTTTCCTTATGAATTTTCCATTCCTTCATGTTTGGGGGAGATTGTTAAGTCAATAAAGTTTCCTTATGACTTTACATTTCCTACTTGTTTTGAAAATCAAAAACACCTTATTTCAAGGAAAAACCCATTTTACCATGTGATTTACTTCTATAAGGAAAATTTTGATTCCCCTAGGAAATTTAACCTTACCATGTTTTCATTATTCATATCATAATTTTTCTAAGTGTAAAATTCAGTTTGAAACCAAAACATCAGAATCCTATAATTACCTAGATATGAAGCATTCTATTTTAGGATCCGGATTCATAGAATTCTGTTAGCAAACTCTTCTGTGTTCTAACTCTAAATTCTGAATCAGAATTCGGGTTACGAACTCTTCTGAGTTCTGACTCTGAATTATCAATCAGAATTATAGATACGAACTCTTCAGAGTTCTGACTTCGAATTATGAATACGAATTTTGGATATGAACTCTTCAGAGTTCTGACTCCAATTTCTTAATATGAATTCTGGATACGAACTTCCGACTCTGAAAATTATAAGTTCAAGTTCCAAATTCCTATGAATCCATATTCTGATATTCCTTGAAATTTATACTGTATAATTCTATAGAATTCAGGTTCCGAATTATTAGAAAACAGAATCTTAATCTTCTTATAGACCCCGAATTCATTTTTGTTTCGACTCTGAACTTTCATTGTCATACATTTCGATTATCAGATTTTAGTTATTATTACACTTGTTTTGTTATAAAATGATGTCTTTCTTTCAGTTACTCACTAAACATTGTTTGAGTGATATGTGTAAAGGTCCCTCCGAAATTCAATGAAAAATATAATCGTTGGAGGCGGGAGCTGACCGTTGAAATCATGCTTATAAATAAGTGCTCATTTGAAAGGGCTCAGGACTTTGGAAACCTTAGCTTAGACTTTTGAAAAAGTGTTGTTGAATTGATTTCTAGAGAGATAGGCTCTTATAAACTCTCAGGCATTGTATCGAATTTTTTGAACTACATATTCAAACTTTTCTTCGTGCAGATTTGCTTAGTGCAGAGGTTTAATTTCCTTGAAATCAGAGACTTCGGGTTGGGAAGTCAGAGGTGCCGATTTCCTTACAAATCGAGGGCTTTCATGGATAGAAAGACAGATACCGATCTTCGGATTTGGGGCTTACCTGGGTTTGGGTAAGACAGACTTTCTTGAAATTATAAATCAGGGGACCTATTATCTTGGGTTGTTGGATACCCTCCTCTTTGGGTTAAAAGAGTTACTACTTATTACTTGTAGTATTTTGTTTTTCGCTGTGTATTTTAGTTGTTGAGGAAAGTATAACTTTCATATACATCCTTAAACTTGTACTCTGATTTTATAGGATTATATAGGCTTTAAGGTAGAATCTTAGTTGTTATAAACTTTTGTTAAGTTCATTTCCGTAATCTCTTTTCTAGAATCAAGCAATTCCATAATCAAGCAAGATAATAGAACTTAGAGGTGTTGTGAATTTTGGTTATTTCAAATTTCTTTAAGAATTTTTTAAAGTAAACAATTCACCCCCCCCCCCCCTCCTGTATTTGAGCATCTCATTACTATCATATCGATCCTACATTTGGTATTATAGAGTATATCATACTCATATACCATCCCAACAGTTTCCTCCTGAAGGTCTTAATAGAATGTTGTTCCCTCCGTCGTTTGATTGGATTTCAAACAAAATTAATAGCTTGAGAATGTTTTTGGGGCATATGAATAATAGTTTTCATTCTATATCCCATAAAATTTTCATTATCATAATGAAAATCATTTCATTACCCTTTGATCTTAGCATTATCATGGTTCTTTCAGGTTTCAACCATTATCTAAAACCAAAAAGCATAGTGTAAGAAACAATAATCATAATAGGGAACCACATAATCATGAAACCACTTATAGGATGTCTAAATCATAAGACCTTATTTTTTATCTATGACACCTAAATTTTATCCTAGGTTATTAAAAGAAATCATCAATTTAAATCCTTCATGATGGTTCCCATAGAGTTTGTGAATTTCCAAATCATGTCTTCAAGGAGTATCCAATCATGTTTATAGTATAATCTATTGTCATACATTAGTTCCTGATCGAGTCAAGATCAATATGGTGTTTTAGGGTTTTTACCCATAGGTACATCTATACTAGAGGAACATTTTCTTTTAGTATCCAGATAGGACTGTATTTTTAAGAAACCACTCAACTTAACCGTGATTAAAATTCAAGAACATTTTCTAAGACTTTATGTCATCCTTATACTTATCCTTTGACTTATCCTTAGGCATTTCCATAGGGATCTCACTATGGTTTTCTCATCATAGTTTCCAATGGATAACTAAACCTATACATTTATACCAACTATAGTGACTCAGGATTATCATACATAGATATTATATCATTTTTATGAATATTCATTACAATACAAAAATACATGTATGAGGACCGTAATAGTTTAGTACCTTTGGATACTAGGAAACATAAACCCTGGCCTATATGCAAGCTACATCATCTCCCACTATGTTCTTAACAACTATAACTCTTCTTTGACATGTCAGAAATAATACATATATTTATAACTAGGGGAAAGGAAAAATAAGAATGGGTGAGCTTGGATGATCAGTAAGTGTAAACAAGGGTGATACATAAGCATAACATGAACATGAGGGTATAAGAACCTAAGAATGACATTTGAAAACCAAACCATGCATATAAAATATCATAATGTTGTGTCATGACATAAATAATGGTAGTTCATAAGACATCGATCATAATGGAATTAAATAACATGATCAATGATATCATAATACATGAATAAGACATGAAATTTATGACATACACATAATCATAGATAATCATTTCCCTATTATTAAATGCTCACTACCGAGACCACCATAGTAGAAAATATCGTCTACTGATCTGGGATAAATCCCTATTCTAGTCTCATCATACTAAAATATTTTCACATATTGTTCCATATATTTCTTACAAAACTGATTTCACTCCTCATTCAAGTCCTATCTATCTCATGTGATATAAATCATTACCCAATGTATTCGAGGGAGACATAGGTCCCACCAATCACATGATGAAAATCATATTTATGGGTGCCAGAAGATAATAAACATTCATCATATAATATCCCATTAAATGAAATTGAAATAGTTAACAATTAATCATATCATAACCTCTAGAAAAGAGATAGGTTTAAGAATCATTTCATCATATAATAACCCATGAAAAGAAGCATGTTTCAAAAGTATTATGTCATGGAATAACCTCGAGATGAGAAATGGGTTTTAGAAAAATGTTTCATCATAAACATAAACCATTCATTGAATGAATAAGAATTTTATTCAAGGATAATAACCATTGAAATGCATAGGTAACATCAACATGTTTCATCATAGTTGGGGAATGATTTTGATCAATAATTTAAAATATTTCTATTAGAAAATTTCATTTCCACTAAACAACACTTTTTAAAACATTAAACATTTAAAAAAATCATTGAAAATAACTTAGAAAAAAATATAACAGAAAATTTGAATCAATGACTGATTATGACATCAGATGTATAAGGATTCAACCTTAATCATTACATAATCTAGTAAGTTCAAATAGAAAATAAATTTTCACATTCGAAAGTATCATTTCATTTTAGAGTTTTATATAATTAGGTCATAAAAAATTCATAGTAAATCATATATTAAAAAGTAGACACTTCTACACAATATCCATTCTTTTCAATATATGAAACTTCTAAAACATGATTTATTTTTGTAAAAATTTCATGACTTTAAACATGAATTATTCATTTTCATTACCCATTGATAAAACCTATGAAAAACATGTTAAAACATGAGTTGATGATAAAATATATTATTTAGTGACATAAAAATAAGGAAAGAAAACAATTAGTTCATAAACACTTATAAACATATGAAAGATAAACTTCTCATACTGAAAAGTGACATATACTTACTTTCTGAAAACACGAGGTTTCCATAAAAAAAATAAAAAAATAAAAAACCATTCAGATAACTTGGATAATTATTTTCATACCATATTTACTTATTATTATAAAAACACTATCTACCATCTGATCAGTAACCCTCAAGAATACCTTTCAATTTATCCATTGTGGCTACAGTATAGTGTAATTATCGCTATTAAAATTGGAATAACTATTATGGTCAACTTCCAACATACCCAATGAATTGGAGGGATATCATAGACAAACTCATATTTGGTATATAATATAACCACAAATCTATTGGGATTTTTTTTCTCAACAATACTCTATAAATATTATTGATTTTGATGCTCATAAATACCCTTGTTTGTTTTACTAATGATATTACATTAATTCTATTTCCAAAAATTAATATTTATAGAAATATTTATTATGGTGTAATACTGATGGAATATTTTAAAAGTATTCAGAGCACGTTTTTTTTTGTTTTCCAGAAACATTATTCACACTATACATTGATAAACATAACATAAGGAATATACCCTATGCTTAGAATAACATGTATAAGATGAACCCCGTGTTTATAACGGTGTGTATGGATCATAAACCCTATATTATCATAAAAGGATGGTTAAATAACCTTATCTTTGGATAGAACCATAGGATTTTTATGAGAAGAAAGTATGGATAGAGAACACTGTGTAATTAAGGAACCCTGTGTTTAAGAGATAAATGTAGGGTTCATCAACATTGCTTTTATGATCAACCATAGATTTTCAACCCGATGTTAAGAGAATTAATTCAATGTACTTCAACCATATGTAAACCCTACATTTGACTATTCAATTCTAGAAGTTTAAATTCATGATTTTATCAAATATATTTTCAATAGTCTTTAACGAATTAAAGATCTAATAAAATATTGTTTATAACCTATTCAAATATCATTATGATTGACTCAAGAACTATATTCAATGGAGAAAATCACTCCTATTATTAAGGGAATTTATGACTCCTAGGTTATTTATTATTTGATTATCCATGATCTATTAGGTGATTTTCTTGGATCTGGAATAATAAAGAATGTGGTTTATTATATATATTATACTAGTGTATCTTATCAATATATGGTGATAAAAAATTCACACATATGACTACATTCTTGTGAATATCTTTTATAGTGATACTACAATGAATTATTGGATATGTTATTTTCTAAAGAAGATACACTTTGGATTCATACATTTTTCAACCCCATACTATTGTAAGATCACTTTTGTGGTTTTTTGTAGTTATAATTGAATATCATTTGAAACCAAGATCACTTTAGAGTTATTATTTTGTAAATACTTCTCATTTCTGAAGAATAAGATCCATATACTATAAATTGTGGCTTCTTTAATTATAAATATTAACACGAACCACAAAAAAATTAACACTTTTGATTTATTAGAGTATCAACTACTCGTACTCAGTTTTGGTTTAAAAATCAACTTCAAGTATTAATATGTGGATTTACCAGTTCCTTGTAAATGAACAAGAAGGCTCTATTTATTATTAATTGAAAAGGTGTAAACTTCTAGCACATAGTTGTGGATTTGTGGTCGTGTGATAACAAGACATTTTCTAATGAAATTCTCTATGATCATAGAGATAAAATTGGTGGAGTAGACTAGGGGTCTTTTTTCCCTAAAATGCTATAAATTTAGGGGTTAATTACTTCTATTTATCATATGATAATACTTTATACATAATAAAATGTTTCATATTTTCATAAATTGAAAAAAAAATCAAGCCACAATCTGCTGATATTTCTGAAAACATAAAATTCAACCCCTATTGTGTTATCTTTGTATTATTCTGGTATAATAATTGCTATCATAGGATAGATTTTATGATAAATCTATAACAAGGATAATGAAAATAAGTTTTATAAAAAGAATATGGAAATGGCTAATCTGAAATAAGGTATTTCCATGGTTCATGATCTATACTATAATAGTGAAAACTATGGATTCTGGAAATATCGTGTGATCAGTTATCTAAAGAATCTAGGCTTCAAATATTATTCAAAGATCGTAACCCCTAATGTGATTCCTAAAAATACTCGGACTCTTGAAATAGAGGCTGAATATGGAATCAACTCAAAGGAAACAAATTCTTTTATATCTGGTCTTTGACCTAATGAATTCAATTGAGTAACACAATACCCTACTACTTATGAAATGTTGTAGATAATATTTATCATATATGAAGGTACAGAAAACATCCACATATGAGATATTATAATTCCAAAATAAATTTTTACACTTTTAGAATGTTTGATGGTTAAATCATTAAACAAATGAATTTACGATCAGCAAATATTTTTAAAAATATTACTACCATGGGAGATCCAATCAGTCAATCTGATCAAGCACTGAAAGTAATTATAGTACTACGCTCAAAATGAAATGCTATATCTGTGGCTATTTGAAAATCATCACCTTTAAAAAAATTACTATTAAATAAATAATTAGAACATTGATGATGTATGAAGCATTCATTTAATATGAAGATTAATATCGCAAGATTATAGTAAAAAGGGAAAACAATGCCCTTAAGGTGACATCTCATAAGAATAAATGAAAATCAAAACAAGATGTCAAAACAAACAATGATTCAGACTCTTCAGAATCCAAAATGGAACTGGCATAGCTAGCCAAAAAAAATAGAATATTATACAAGAAGAAAATAGGATTTATAATATCATTCAAGAAGGATGAACAAAAATCTTGAGAAGTGAGATGATATGAATGAAAAAAATGGGCCACATCAGACCTGATTGCCCTCGTTTGAAAGATAAATGAAATAGGAAAGAAAATAAATATTATAAGAATGTTGATTACGAGAATAAAGGAAAAATATCCATGAAATATACATTGATAATATCTAAAAACTCCAGTAACTCTTTGAAATCTGATTCAAAAATAGAGTCATCAAATCATTAAGCTAACATGTTCTTTATGTCTGAAGAAGAAAATGAGGTAATTTTTTTTTACTCTTATGATTATGGTACTGATAATTGATCAAATAATAAATTAGAATCTTAATTTTCATTTTATAAGATAAATATGATTCATTATAAAAATATAATAAATAATAGAAAAATATTCACAATACTATTTTAGGATAAATGGAAAGAATTCCAAAACAACATCACGAATCAATTAAAAAATTAAATACATCTAGATCATAATGTATTGATCATGAATAAAGCTAAAAGAATTATAGGATGAAGTAAAATATTATAAAAGTTCTGAAATTATTTTTACTAAAGTTGAAAATATTCTCAATGATAATCTTTGAAAGAATGTAATTAAAAGGGGAAAATTTGGAATATGAAGCAACGATGAAAACCCAAAATTATATAAATATTTTTTTGCACCCATTTAAGAAAATAAAACCTATTATTATTATGGAATAAAAGGTGATTAAAATAACAAATTTTACTTAATAAATAATCAAATTAGTTCTATTAGAATTCTTAAATTTATAAAAATATCATTGAAGATGATAATTCAAATTTTGGTTAGACAAGGTAGATTTAGCTTCCCAGTCATTGCTTACTGATACTGCTAGACCCAATAAAATCTGGGTAACAAAACAAACACGTGTTTAATTATTTTTGTGGGAAAAAGTCCACAAGAACTAGAATTATATATGGTATATGGATAATGTCTGTTCTAGAAACATGAGTAGGGACTCACAAAATTTCCAAACATAACTCAAATGAATAGAGGTTTAGTCACGTCTAGTGACAACGTATAAGGGAAAATCGTTGGAGTTGAAAAAGTTAGAGATTCATAGACAATCTCAATCAAAAAATTACTTTATGTCTAAGGGTTAAAGCACAAAATGATAAACATTTGTCATCTCTTTTTGATGGATTCTATGTTCATTTCTCTAAAAAATATTTCTTAGTTTTTAAAGACAAACTACATAAATTTAGAGAACCTTGAACTGAAAAATTTTGTACTTTGGATCTAAATTCATTATGTAAAAAAAGTGAACTATTTAACTACTATGAAAAATGAATCATGGATATGGAATAAAATACATGGTCATTTAATATATATTATTTACATAAGTTATCAAATAAATAGTTGGTTTCTAATTTTCCTAGTCTTATGTATGATAATTATAGATTCTGTGATGCATGTCAAATTGGAAAACAACACAAATTTTCTTTCAAACCAATTAAAAAAATTTCTACATATAAACCATTAGAATGTATTTATATTGATATGGTTGGACCAACCAACATAGTAGTTTTGGATGATAAATTATTTGTTTATTTTTTAGTTGATGATTTTTCTAGATTTACTTGGGTATATTTTTTAAACTCAAAAGTGAAGTATTCAATGTCTTTAAAGGTTTTTGAAAAAAATAAAAAGGAAATATGTTTAAATTTTTTTTTAAGAAATGATCATGGTAGAGAGTTTAATAATGAAGAATTTAATTCTTTTTTCTCAAACGTATTTATTAAACACACTTTCTCTACACCAAGGACACCTCAACAAAATGTAATTTCTGAAAGAACAAACAGAACTCTACAAGAAATGGAAAGGAATATGCTAAATGAATATAATCATACAACCAAATTATGTGTAGAAGATATAAGAATAGTCATCTATATCATGAATAACGTTTTAGTAAGCCATATCTCTAAAAATACACCCTATTAAATTTGGAATAATAGAAAAACAAAAGTAAAATACTTTAATGTATTTGGAAGCAAGGTGTATATCTTGAATATAAAGTACAACCTTGGTAAGATCGATCCAAAAACTGTTGAAGGAATATTTTTAGGATATTATATAGGTCGTAAATCATATATAGTGTTTAATATAAATTCAAGGATTATTGAAGAATCAGTTCATGTGATGTTCTAAAAAACAGACCCATTGATTAAAGAGAAAGTTCAAATAGATGAAATTACTGATTCATTTGACAACATGAGATTTGAATCTCCCAAAACTAATTTTGAAACTGATATAAATAAATTTCAGTCCAGTTTAAAAGAACATGAAACTAAAGAACCTGAAAGTGTCATACCAAGATAGTCTATAATCCTAAATGAAAATACTTTATAAACTGCTATAGGAGACCTAATCAAAGGAATTAGAAATAAAAGAAATATAAGAAAACTAGTTGAATTTTATTCCTTTCTATCTCAGCTAGAGAATAAATATATTGAATAAGCTTTAGAAGATGCGAGTTGGTTGTTATCCATGTAAGACTAACTAAACCAATACCGAAGAAATAATTTTTTGTAATTAGTGGAAAGATGGTTAGATTATCGATTAATAGGAACAATGTGGGTCTTTTGAAATAAATAGGATGATCAAGAGATCATAACCAGAAACAAATCCCGATTAGTAGCAAAAGGATATAATTAGGAAGAATGTATGGATTATGATGAAACCCTTCACCCTATTTCCATATTAAGATCCATTAGAATCCTTTTTTCTTATACATGTCACGTGAATTTTAATTTATAGAAGATGTATGTTAAATCTGCCATTTTAAATGGACATTTAATATAGGAAGTTTTTGTTGGCCAACCCCATGGTATTGAAAACCCTCATAAAAAAATTCTATTTTTAAACTTACCAAAACTCTTTATGGACATTAAAAAGAACCTAGAGCTTTGTATGAAATATTAAGTTCTTTTCTTTTGAAAATGGATTTTCTGTAGGATTAGTACATCCTACTATTTTTTAGAAAAATTTTTGTTCAAATATTTTCTTAGTAAAAATAAATGTTGATGATGTAATTTTTAATTCAAAAAATATAATCACTGTAATTATTTTTTAAATCTAATGAAAAAATAATTTAAAATAAGAATGACATGAGAACTAAATTTCTTTTTATAACTTCAGATTTATCCAAAAGATTATGGAAATCTATTAAATAAATTTAAATATATTATTGATTTATTTAAAATGTTTGGACTTGATAATAGTAGAAATTAAACAACTCATATGTGAAACAATATAATACTTGTTTAGGATAAACATTGAAAAAAAATTGAAAACAAGTTATATTGAGGAATGATTGGTATTTTATCATATTTTACTACTAGTAAACCATATATTATGTTTTATGTATTTTTTTCCTATATTTAAATAAAATCCAAAAATAATCACATCTAACTACTATTAAATGAATTATTAGATATTTCAAAGGTACTATTTTTTAATCTCTTTTTACACAAAAAATGATTTTAATTTAATTTCATATTTAGACACTGGATTTGGAGGTTTTAGATTAGATAGAAAAATCACCTCAATAACCTATCACTTCTTAAGAAAATATTTACTATAATTGTCGATTAAGAATCAATACTCAATTTTTCTATCCACAACTGAGGCAGAATATGTTTCTTATATCAGTCGATGTGCACTAGTGTTGTGGATAAAAAACTATAATGGATTTTGGAATAGAATTTAATAATATACTGAAATTTTGTGATAATACTAGTGTTATAAATATTTTGAAAAATGTAATAAGTCATTATAGGATAAAGCATATTTATATAAAGCTTCATTTTTAAGGGATCATATTAATAAAAATGATATTTCCTAAAAATTCATAAATATGAAATATCAATTAGATGTTATTTTTTACTAAAATACTTCCCATTTCAATTTTTTATTTTATTAAGGGGGGGTAGGTTTATTTAATTTTAAATAAGTTTTAAAAAATTTATTTTTATTAAAAAAATTAGTTTAGTTATTTTTATTTAATTTACTTTAATTTATCAATCAAATTACTATTTCATTTATTTTTCTGAATGATGTTTTCTCCGATTTAGTTTTCAAAAAACTAAATTTTTTGAAAATTAAAATTTTAATGATTAACCTACATAATCAGCATGAGAAACCATACAATGTCGTCTATTCATCATAAAATCCTTCAACATATCCTACGTTTTCATTTTTGAACCATTTTTTCACTTAGATCCTTTTTCTTTCTCCTAAACCCTAGAATCTGAAAACCTTCAACTTTTAGATTCTTAAAAATGAAGAAGACCAAGCGATATGTTCCCTCAAGAAGGATTATTCAATGAAAATTTATATATTTTGAATGGATGTATTATACATACCTTATGCTTAAATTGGCTCTTTCATTTCAAGGTTTAGAGTTTTTATATAATAAGGAAAATAAGATTTTTCTTTCTGATATAAAAATGAAACGTTTTTGTAGAAATGTTCCATTTAGTTTTGGTGAAATAGAAGAAATTATATCTTCTCTAATAGAAGATAATTATTTTTCAGTCTCATCGTTAGGAATTTCTTAGATTTTGAGATGTCCCCTTGAATGATTATTCTATTTTGATCATTGACCAATTGAAAATCAAGATAATAAATTAGGGGATATAATGTCATTTATTTCTGGATCAATAAATATTAGGAAAATGTTTGTAAAGGATCTTGGAGAATATCACAAGTTTGTGATAAAGTTTATTCGAACTGTTATTGGTCATAGGGTTGATAACATGGAGAATATTTTATACCATGACATGTATATCATGTTATTATTTATTAGTGACATCAAGTTTAGATTTCCCAAATATATGTTGAGGTATCTGAGTTATTGTTTTCATTCTATCATTAAGGAATGATACTTTCTCTTATTCTGATCTGGAAAATTTTAGTTCTTATATTTAATTATCATGTCAAATGTTATCGTAGTAATTTCTTGAATTCTAGTAGATTAAGGAAGTTTGGATTATTCTGGAGTGTAGGGAAAGGTAGATTATTGTCAGTAACTGTAATAGAATTTGAATATTTGGTAATGGGAAGCATAGAAATGTTATGTATCTAGGGTTAGTTCACCTAAGAAATGAATAAGTTGAGAATCTAGGACTAGATGCATTCCTCAAAATACAAAAATAATTATTCAGAATGATGATACAAATCTTGCTGAAGATGTTTTGGAAGAAGGATTTTGTGAGGAACTGGTATTAAGACCAAGGATTAGAGAATAAATACATCATGAAGAACCAATGTTAAGATTTGGAAATGTAACTCATTCAGTGAATTTGGTAGAACCAGATCAGACAACAAATAAACAAGAAGAAACATAGGCATTAGATCATCAAGTTCATCCTCAACCAGATCACCTGGAAGAAACTTCTCAATGAGAAAAAAAAGTTCAAAAATTAGTCATTGAGACCACTAAGATAGTTTAAATGAAGGATGCTTCTACCTTTGGTTATTCTATATAATTAAATGAATTGGTATCTAGAGAAAGTAAATAAGTCCAGGATGTTTTATCCTATTCAACTAATAATTTTTCCTATAAGTCTCGTGTGAATCTATTAGTTATTGTGGATGTTTCTACATTTTCAAAGAATGCAGATGTAGTAACATCTGATTCCATGTCAAATTTGATAGAATAGCTGGTTAAAAAAGTTTAACCATGTGTAGGAGGGGAAATCCCGACTTCAACAAGAGCTGAAAGCATCCATAAAATATTTTTATGATTTAAGAAATTATTATTGTCCAAGGGTGGAATTAAAGTCTATTCAGGATCAGCATCAGGCTATCAGAGAAAATTTTATGTCTAGAGGTGATTATTATATATTCTAGATTGATATTCTATATCAGTTTTGGAAGCTAAACTTATAATATACTTCTAAAATATATTTTGATAATTTAAAATGGTATTTAGGAAGCCAAGTTTAATCAATAAAGGGGAGATTCAAGCAGTCTCATGCTTCTAACTTTTCACCTCTAATATCACCAGATCTAATCTAAAGGTTTCATGATATCACATTATTAATGGTTGATATAAATTAGAGGCTTTATAATATTCAATGTAATAGTTCACCCTTATTAGTTATGTTAAATAATATGAGATATCTTTTTGATAAATTGACTTCATGTTAAAGAGTTATCATGCCACTGATTAATCAATTGCATGATAAGTTATCTAATGTTTTTGTAGGCAGAGGAAAATCAGCATGACTTTTTAAAATTCAATTTGACTTAAAATATGAATGTTATTCAAGAATCAATTTTTTGATAAGGACGTTGGAAGAAAATCTTTTAGAAAAGTTACAAGCTTAGCTAGGATAATTGAAATGAGTTTTTCAAGCTACTCAGGCATCACTAGAATCATCACCCAAAACAACTACCGATGAAACCCTTTACCCTTCTACCAGACCTACAGTTTAATACTTTTCCTCAATGTAAAACCCACTCAAGTATTTTTATAGATTTATAATAATAAAATTTCCATTATTATTTTTATATTATGTACTTCATTTATATATTTTTATATATATTAATCTCTACAACCAAAACCATGTCTTATTTATCAAAACAGTACCATATAAACATTCATTTATTTTTCTTTGGAAAATTGAAAGTGTAATAGTCATTTTCTTTTTGATGTCTCAAAAAGGGGGATAAAATTGGGTAAACAAAAAATATCTCAATTTAAAACTTTTTTTTATTATAAATTTTTTATTTTAAATCAAAAATTACTATAGAGTCAAATTAAATACAAAATTCATGTATTAAATACTATTTCATTAGTGTTTACAAGAACCTATATTTTCTGTAAATTAATTTGTTTGTTTTTTGGTCATAAAAAAGGTAGATATTGTTTGAAATGTATTCTCCCAACAATACTCTATAAATCTTTTTGATTTTGATGATAGAAAATACCCTTATTCCTTTTACTAATGATATTACTTTAAGTGTATTTTTGGAAATTAAATTTTATAGAAATATTTATTCTGTATGAATATTCATGGAATATTTTTTAATGTATTCATAACCAATTTTTATGTTTTCTAGAAACACTATTAATACCCTGCATTTATAAACATAACTTTATGAATAAACCCTATGCTTAGAAAATGCAAAAGGAATGAACCCTATGTTCAGAACAGCAAGTATGGATTACTAAACCAACATTATCAGAAAAGTATGGTTAAATAACCATAAGTTTAAATGGAACCTTACGTTTTTTAATAGAATAAAATACTGTTAAGATCCCTATGTAAGTAAGGAATCCTTTGTTTAAGAGACAAATTTATGGTTCATAATCCTTACGTATGGAGAATAAACACTAAGTAGGTGAACCTTGTGTTTGGTATTTTGTCATTTTATGAATGGAACTTGTGTTTGAATATTCAATAACAGATGTCTAAATTCGTGATTTTATATAAGATTTTTGAAATGGTCTTGGGAGAATTAATCATATGATAAAATCTGATTTTGACTGATTCAAAGCTCGTTATGATCAATAAAAGAACTATATTTAGTGTAGAAAATCACTCATATTATTAAGTGAAGTTACAAATCCCCTGTTTATTTATTATTTTAATATCCATGATCTATCAGATGATTTTAGTTTATTTATAATACCAAAGAAATTATTCTACACTATATATTCTACCAGTGTATATTTTCAATATATGGTCATAAAACATTAACATCTATGACTATATTCTTGTGAATATCTTTTACAGTCCTGCTACAATGAATGATTGTATCAGTTATTTTCTGAAGAGGCTATACTTGGGAGAAATATATTTTTGAACCTCATACTAATGTAAGAATACAACAATTTTTCTGTTATTATTGAAGAACATTTGAAAATCAGGATTATTTAAATGTTATTCTTTCATGAAGACTTTCCACTTTTTAAGAATAAGACCCATCTACTTTCAATTTCTACTATAAAAATTATGAAGATTAACTTGAACCATCAATATACCAAATGCTTTTTATTTACTAGAGTTCCAACTGCTTATAAACAATTGTGGTTTAAGTATCAACTTCTTTTAATATGTTGTGGATATATTTGTTCCTTGTAAAAGAATCGTAAGGATATATATATCTGTGATTATAAAAGTATCAACTGCCTTCACTCCATTATGGATCTGAGGTCTTGTTATAAGTAGACCATTTCTAGATAAATTCACTAAGCATGTAGAGAGAGTGTTTTTGGAGAATACTAGGAAATATTTATGCCCTGAACCACTATAAAATTTTCATATTAATTCTTTTTATTTATCTTCTACTCATATTTCATATAGAATAGAATGCTACAAATTTTCATAAATTGAAAATAGATTTACATACCAGGATCTGTGTAGATTTTCAAAAAGACACCAATATTTCCCCTATTGTGTTATCTTTTTATTATTATGACTTCACATCATCATCATAAATAATTCCCAAGAAACATAACATCATCATAAAATAGGAACACTTTCATCATAAATAAAATTCCTTGATAAAAAAATGGATATTTTAAAATAATAGTGTGCACATGCAAAGGAAAAAAAGTTCATTAAAAATAACCATGATATATTTTAAATAAAACTTAAAAAATAAGGTTATATGAAAACAGTAAAATATTCTCATTCTATATATGTTAAAAAACGTTATTTTTGAATTATTTAAAGAGATGCATTAAAGAGGAGTTTTAATGGAAGGACCCTTATCTGAGGTTTGACCTACTTCAAATGTCTTTAAAAATCCTATATAATGGTTTAAAGAGTGCTATAAATTTATTAAATAATTATATTCATATTTATAATATATTATATAATCCTTTTATAACATAATTACACACATTTATTAATAATATTTTCTTATTTTATTTTATTTTTTGTTGCGTTTATTTCAGGGTCTCCATGGTTAGTTCATTATAGATTTTCTTTTACAATGGATGAATAAATTAAGAAGTGGAAAGAGATAGTATATATATTTTTCCATAATTTTAAATGATAACATATATAATTTTCTATTTTCATATGAGGATGATTCACTATATAAAACATTAATGAAAATTTTCTGGTTTATTTTTTTTCATGTTTTTCCAACTGTAAAAAACTAATATTTCTTTATTTGATTTTCATTCTATAAATTAGTAATGGAACATTAGAAAAATATAATATACATATTAAAATATATTTATACCATAATTATGGTTTGTGATAGTCATTTACGGTATTATGGGTGAATTAAAACTCATCATCCTCGTTGGTGGTGAATCGACACGTCACGGTTGAAGTTTTCATTTTCTAGAATATGAATATAATGGGAGAGGTTTGATGAATGATATCAGATTAAAACAAAATAATTTCAACATATATAAGATATTTGAGTTATCATTTCAATTTTAAGAGGGAGGTGAGGATAGAATAAGAAAATAAAATAAATTGAAATGAAAATAAAATAAAATGAAATTGGATTTATCCTCTTGAATTATTCTCCTCGATAACCTCCTTAGAGAAATTGGATTTTACCTTTGGTTAAGAAAAAATTATCATATACATGGGGGAGATGATTGGTAAAATTATTTGGTAGAATTTAGAGAATATTACTTTATTTTTAGTTTTGATGAGAAGAGGTTATGAGAGGTGGTAATTATAGTGGATGTGAGTGGTGTTTCTTGACTATTTTATTAATTAGTTTATTATTTTGGCCCAAGATTATAAATAGTTTTATACCCAAAAAAATATATTAAAGCGAGAATTATAGCTTAAGATTATTTTTCTTAAATTTTAAATTACTTAATAAATAGTGTATTTAACTTATAATTCCATATACCGTAAATTATAGTATTTCAATATTCACCAAAAAATCTACTATTTCAGAAATGTCCCAAAAATTCCCCCTAACCATTTTTTGACTTGTCAAATTCAAAAAATATACTCCATTTTATAAAAATAATTTTTAAATTATGATGAATTTATTTTTAATTAAAAAATAATTTATTCCAAAAATATGAATTTTAAAATTATAATTGATTTTATGGAACTTGGGAAAAATTAATTAAGACACTTAATTTATTATTTTGAAAAAAATTATTTATTTATTCAATGATATGAATATATCATATTTTCAAATATAAGACACATAAAGTTTATTTTTACTCTCATATGTAAGGTAACTATTCTATTAGTATAGATTCTTTAATTTCTATAAATACCACTTTTTTCTTTATAAATTTATAATGAATTTGAAAATTTATTTACAGAATGAAAAAAATATTTTCTAAGTAAGTGGGTTTTTACATTCTCCCCATTCTATAAATTTTATTGTCACAATTTTTATTTACTTATTAAAGAAGAGAAGATACGTTTCTCTTATAGAATTTTCAAATTACCTTTTTTCCTCTTCAACCATGTTGTCACTCCCCAAAACTGTAACCTGTTGAATTACCTTATTCGACAAGAATATAAAGCATATTTTTTGTAATATGAAAGGATATCTTCCAACTAAATGATATCAAGGCTCGGAACATGAGATTAATCTGTTACACACTTTATTGACATGAAAACATGAAAAACACTATGTACTTGGTAAAACGTCATATGCACAACCACTCAGTAGGAAACTGATCCAACCTTATCCTAGATTTGATATGGTCCAATGAACTATGGACTCAACTTCCCTTTCTTACCAAAATGATTCACACCCATCGATGGAGAAACTTTGCGAAAGACATGATCACCTACCTCGAAAGAAAGATCACTCCTCTAGATATCCCGAAAAAATTTATTCCTCCTCCGAGCTATCCTAATATGTTGTTGGTTCATTTTACATTCTTTTCCACTTCCTCTACTAATTCTAGTCCCATCAACATCATTTGACTGACTTCATCTCTAAATGAGGGAGTTCAAAACTTCTTTATATATAATTCCTCAAACTGTGACATCTATATACTAGAATCAAAACAATTATTACAATAAAAATCAACTAGATAAAGACGTCAATACCAAATTCCTAGGTAATACATTAAACAAGAATGTGTCATTTATTCCAAGGTTTGAAGTTTTCTCTCATTCTATCCATCTGATTGGGAATGAATGGATATGTTGAAATTTAATTCTAAACCAAATGACTTTTGAAGGGCTTTCCAAAAGATAGAAGTGAACTTGGGACAATGGTCAGATACAATGGATAGAGGAACTCCATTTAACCTGATTATCTCTTTGAGGTACAGTCAAGAAAGATAATCCAATGGCATAATATATCGAATAAGAAGAAAATGTAAAGATGTAGTCAGTTGATAAACTGTAACCCAAACCACATTTTTACCCCTATATGTCTTTTGTAATCCCACCATGAAATATGTGGATGTATTAGTTAATTTCCATTATGGCATTGGAAAATACAGAATGAGATCCTTTGGTAGTTTACATTCTTCTTTAACCTATTGAAAATTCAAACATTTCATGGAAAAATCCACAATATCTCTTTTCATTCCATCCCACTAGTAATACTTCTGAAGGTTTCTATGTATCTTACTACTCCCAATATATACTGAAAATGGAGTACTATGATCTTCACCTAATAACTCATTTTTCATCCATGAATCACATGACACACCTCATCTCTTCCAAAATCTCCTAACACAATATTTATTAATGTTAAATTCTAGAAACAAACACTTTTTAACCAGTTATACCTTTTTCTATAATGCATGTTCTTCCTTATGCACTTTCTTAATTATTTTTGATAGAGACTACTACACTAACACCTAAAACAAAACATAGGAATATCCTGTACCAATAAATTTCAATCCAAAATTCATAAAACCTTTATCCACGGGGTCATGTTTCAAATGTATCATGGTTAATGTAGCATGATATTTTTACTCAAGTAATCCACCACTTTATTTCCTTTTATAGGATGGTAATTGATCATGAAATCATAATCCTATATCTGTTCATTCCATCACCTTTTCCTCATGTACAATTAATTCTGTGTGAATATATACTTTAAGCTTTTATAGTTAATATATATTTCATATTTTTCTCCACAGAAATGATATCACCATATTTTTTAAGCAAAAAACAAAACTACTAATTCTAGATCATGTGTTAAATATTTTAACTCATGAGGTTTCAGTTCTCATAAATCATAAGTAATTACCGGATCATTTTTCATTATAATACAATAAATTCCATTCAATAAAGCATCACTATAGATGAAAAAATCTCCATTTCTGTAAGGCAGAACCAAAACTAGATTATTCACCAATATTATTTTTAGTTCCTGAAATCAACATGATAGTATTTTGTAAAAATAAATTTCACCCCTTTAGGGTTAACTTATTTATCTATCTAGATAAAAGTGCAATGTTTCTAATAAAATGTCTGTAAAAGCTTGATAATCTATGAAAAATATAAATATTAGTAACATTTTTAGGTTTTGTCCATTCATCAACCACTTTTTTTTAAGGATCATCAATTATTCGAGTTTTATTTACAATGTTCCCAAGAAGAGAAATATGTTTTAGCTGAAGATCACATTTTCTAAATTTCCCCTATAACTTCTTTTAATTAATTCTTTGTAGAATAATCTTTATAAATTTATCATGATCTTCATAAATTTTTAAATAAACCAAAATATCACCAATAAAAATAGAAACAAACTTATCCAAATATTCATATAAGATTCTATTTATAAGATCCATGAATACAACATGAAATTTTTTCAAACCAAAGGCTATAACAACAAACTCATAATGCCCATATCTAGTTTATAATACTATTTTTGGATTTCCATCCTCTTTAAAATTCAGTTGATTGAACCCGGATCTCAATTATATCTTGTAAAAATCTAGGTCTCCTATGATATGATCAAATAATTCATCGATATGAGGAAATAGATACTTATTCCTAATAGTAATGTCATTAAAATATCTATAATCAATTTTAATTCTCATAGAACCATCTTTCTTTTTAAATAATAAAATAAGGGAACCCCCTAGTGAAGTGCTGGGATGAATGAATCCCTTATCAAGAAACTCATGTAACTACCTTTTCAATTCGAGAATTTTTTCATGATCCATTCAATAATGTGGTTTTTAAATTGTCTTAACCTCGGGAACTAAGTTAATAGTAAATTCTACTTCTCGTTTAGGTATAACACTAGGAAAATCATCAGAAAAAACATTCAAGTATTCATTTACCACTGGAATATCATTAATCTAAATAGTTCCCTTTTTTCAAAAATATATTCATGATAACCTTCATTTCAACTTTTTAATATTTTCTCAGCTTCACGGTATGTTATCAATGGTATGGGTTCATTCTTGTATACAAATAGAAAGTGCTTCTGAAAAACAACTTCTTTATCTCTATAATAAATCTTAGCATGATAATCAAAAAATCAATCTACACTTAGAATAACACTAAACTCTACTATTAGAAAAACAACAAGGTTTTCAAATAATGTATTTCCACAGAAAAAAATAGGAAGATTAATAAAATTAATTATTCTCTTAATATTTCCACTTCGTGTTTTTACTATAAGCTCTTATTTCATTTCATCATGTGAAATTTCTAGTTTACCATAAAATTTCTCATAAATAAAGGAATGTGTATACCCATGTATCAAACAAGACATTAGAAAAATACAAGTAAACTAAAATTGTACCAGATACCACTACATTGTATGTCCGCCTATATTTTGAAGTAGCCACAAAGGATTTGGATATACATTTCTATTTATAGTCTAGCTACTTTCCATCATTCAAATCCTTCACTAGGGAGGAATGTGAATAATTCACCATCTACCACATTTAAAAAAACACAAGAGTTTAATTATAATAATTAAACATACCGACACTAAGTATTTTTCATGTCAATGTCAATACATATGTCCAAATTTACCATATAAAAAACTCACCACGTTTTTTATGGAATTCCCCATGATTCACTTCACCTCACTTTCTATAGACATGAAACTGTATTTTCATACCATCACGTTTATTTGAGTAATTCATACCCATTTCATTCCATATAGACCTTTTCTTGTGTTTGTTTTATAAGGACACTAGATCTTAAAAAACCTCAACTTCTTCTCTCTCAACACATCAAACATGTTTATCATAAATTTTCAATTTATAGGAATCAAATTCCCATCGATATCTTGGCATAAATCTTAAGTAAAAACTATTGATGTTATTGTCAAGATCATGAGTAATATTTGGAGCATACCTTTTCAATCGAGTGAAGTTCACTTAATACACATTCACTTTATATTCCACCTTTCCTTTAATTCAAATAATTTCTTTTCCATCCTAAGTCAAACTTCCTTAGGAAAATATATGTTTTGGAAAATATTTTTAAATTCATCCTATTATAAGAAATCAATCTCTTCTCTTTCCATGATATTTTTGACCATTTCCCACCATTTGTCAGCTTCAACTTCAAAATGATAAATGGAGAGACTAAGATATTGATTATCTGAACACCCCCTGACATCAAATATATTTTCAAGGGATTTAATCCACATTGCATCCACTACTAGATAAGAAGATCCCCTAAAAATAGGGGTGATGCCTCATAAAATGTTCCACTATAATCATGTTCCTTTTTTGTAAATATAAATGTTCTCTTTCATGTATTATACCACCATTAATGGCCTATGTCACTTGATTAATTACTATCAAAAACTTATCAGTTCTAATTTCTAACATTCTAGGTTGTGAATTCTGAAATATATCATCCTCTAGGTGGCTTACTACACCATCTTCCCGGTTTCTTCTATGGAAAACCATTCTGAATAAACATAATTTAGATAAACCAACATGGTAATATTCAAATTCTATATCATTTAAACCTAAAAATCTGGTGAAAATAATTTATGGTATTCTATTAACATCATCTTAACCACTACTGTTATATAAACTATGCTTGGATACCATCTTTAAGGAGTCAACCATAAATAGTACATAATATTGTAAATTCAACATGAAAAATCACTTTTTACATCCCCTAATGTCATTTCGGTTTACATTTTTTGAGAATTAGGTCATCATTAATACATAGGAACTCATATATTACAAAGTATACACTTTTACACAAAATTTATTTTTTCACAATATAAAAAATCTAAAATATGCTTACATTTCATGACAAACTACATGAATTTAAACATGGATTCTTATTTTCTATTACCTTTCCCCAAACCCTATGAAAAACATTTTAATTTTTTTTAGAAAGAATAGATCAGTTAAAGGCATACAAATTAGGAAAGAAAACCATTATTCTATGAATACTTATAAAGAAATGAAAGATAACTTCTCACCATTAAAATTAACATATACATGCTTTATGATAACATGATGTTTCTATAAAACACAAAAAACATAAAACCTATTTTGGAAAATTGGGAAATAATTTTTTTATTATAAATACTTATGGTTGTGTAGTTAGGGTATCCTCAATGGTTGAGGTGCTAATTAATTCTACATTAGACCCAAATTCAAATCCAGGTTCGTGCGAATTTCCACTGGCTGGAAGTGATGCAGGTAGGACGCAAAAAGTCAGTGAAACATGATTAATGTAGATAGACAATGATGTAGACATGATGCAAGAATAATGCTGCACTTGGCCTTTTTTCCAGATTGGTATCCATTGGGCCATGTAATGGTTATCATGCCCCCTGGGCCTTTGGTCCAGTATTAAATAAATAAGGATTGATGGGTGGGATATGACTTGGGGGGATATGGTTTACCTTTCTGGCCTATGTGTCTGGTGTGTGTGTGAGTGCGTGTTTAATGTAAATTTACCCAAAATAACCTAATATTTAATACTTTTTATTGTAACCCTCAAGGATGACATATGATTTGTATCCCTCACTGATACCTTACAATGTTACCTTCATGAATAACATCTAATTTAACTATCACTGTTACCCTTGGAATAACCATTATGATCAACATACAATATACCCAATTAGTTGGAGGGATATAATAGAACCACATGTATTGGGTTTATAATGGAACCACCCATCATCATAAATAATTCCAAAAACCAAAAAATAAACATAAAATGGAACATACCAAGTAATAAATTAATAATATATTTTCTTATATATGTCTATTTATGAATTAGATAGTGTTTTAAGAGGTTTAAAATAATAATAAATCCTATCTTAAACATGGAATACTCTAATATTTTTAAAATATTTTTTTACTGCCTTTTGATGGAAAACCATTTTTATATAAAAGTTTTGACAATTTTATAAGCTCTATTTGTCAAAATAAACTTATTCTTTATTATTGGGACATTGAAATTTACTTTGGATAAATTTTTGGTATTTTTCTGACAATGATCATTTTTTTAATGAATAGTGAAAAATACTGCAGTTTACATCAAAACTGCTTTTTCATCTAATTTAATTATATGGTTAGATTATATTTTTATTTGGTTTTAAAGTTTAATTAGAATATATTTTTACCATTTAATCCAATTTTGGTCATTATAATTAATTTCTCTTTGTAATTGGGCATAAACAAGTGCCAAACATTTCATAGATATTGTTTCAAAAAAACCCACTATTTGTTTTTACAATAGGAATTATTTTTAAATTACTTATTGCAATTTATATGTATAGAATTTGGTAAAATTGATTCCATATTTGGAATCATAAGGTCTAAATTATGTAATTATGACTCTTTTGTTTTTGGACATTATGAATAGTAATGACGGTAATTATCTTCAATTATCGTGATTAATTAGTAATCGGGTAGTTAAGGAAAATAAAATAATATCATAATAATAAAAAATGACCCAAAACTGTGTCCTAATGCTAATGGTTGTGTCATGGACTACCATGGGATGCCTTGTGCCAAACTTAGAGACCCCATGGAATCACTTTTGGGTGAAAGTGACACTTTATCATTTTATTTTTAAAGAAAGGGGAATATCACTAAGGAATGTATCACCCGAGTAAAACATTTTTAGTTTTGTCTGTGTAAATTATCTCTTAGAATACAAATATTCATTAGAAAGATAAAACTATTTCCTACATCATAGTATTTTTTTATAATTTTTATACTTTATATAAACTAAATTATTTATGACATCGTGATGATGTAGTGATTACCTCATTAATGAACGATTTAAATAAAATGAAACGATAATGTAAGATCTAAGACTTAGACTTGTAAAAAACCTATTGAATGAGTATATTTATAACCCTTATCACCTTATACTATAAATATATCAATGTGGTACCTTTAAAATCCTAAACCCATTTTAAAATAAAGTAACATTTCTTGGCTTTCCAAGAGTGTTCATCCTCCCTCTTATAAAATTCCCCCACCTCTACCTCCTTACCCACACATCTCAAGCCATTTTCTCGGCCAAGATCTGCTCATTTTATCTCTCTACATCCCTATATTAATCCTATAATCCTTACCATAGGCAAAAATCTCTTCAAGAAACCCTTTGGGTTCAAACCAAGAGGAGTTACCCGATTTAAAGGTAAAGTCTTCTCAAATGTTCTTTTGTTTTATTTTGCTTCTCCAACCCCCTAAACTATTTTTATTAATTTATTTTGTAACAAAACCAGTATATTAAATATACTAGGATGTTTTTATAATATTTATTTTAGCTACACTTATACACACCTACATATAATGGTCAAATAATATACTGTTTTTGTGGATGGCGAATTTCTGCCTCACGAAACGATGATTGTTCAATATTCTTATAACACCTTCAGAGGTGGCCATTAAGATGTAACTATATTTATATATGATATATAATATTTTTATGTTTTTCTTAAGCTTATGTATTTTTCATTTATGGCATACCTTTGTGGATTCCATTATAGGTAAACACGATATCTCCATTTTATGAAGTGCGGACTACCGCCCCCTCAAAGTGATTTAATTCGTCAATTCCATATGTGGGACATATAAAGGATGGAGTTAATGATATTATATATGATATTATACTGTAATTATAATATAACTTTATAAAATTATGATTCCATTCCATAAAATATGAAATAGAAATGAAAGTAGCGTTCATGCATACGTATGGCTTACCATCTCCATGAACGGTGCATTTCATTTCTTACCTCTAAATGTTATGTAATATTATAAATTAATGTATATACTGTTTATATATGAAAAATATTATATCTACATAATGAATATAATTTTATATATAATGGATATTTTACCACATGAACAACTTGTAATTATAAGGTGTTTATTTTTGACTCAAGTACCAATGAACGACAAAACAACCGTTATTAACATAAATAATTAATTAGTGTCCATAACATGTAATAAGTGATATAAAAGGAATAATGAACTTGAAAAAGTTTATTAAGAAATTATAAATTAACTCGTGTTTATTATTCAGGAGGTTAAAAAACGATCGAGTCAAGTCGGACCCGAGGTAAGGGACTTCGTCTCAATCTCCTTTCATTGAGGCATATTTTTTTTTATAGACAAACTTCTTTTATACGGTGTATAAACACCTTTTAATTTTACTTATACTCAAAAGGAATCTTTTTTTATATGAATCATTTTACTAAACGATAAAAGGAATGCTTTTTTGTCGTACGTATGCGGCGACAACGACTTCTCCACGGCCGTGACCATTATTTGAGTTTCGGCTTCCTCTACAAGCCATAACATTTTTTTAAAATGAAAAATAAATACCATGTTTTACTTTTCTTTTATTTTGGTATTGAAAATGGTTTTCATAATGTTTTTATTATATCAATGTGTTGTATTGATATCTTGTGATTGAAATGTGGAAATTCTATGTTTCCTTTGTGCATGTTTTATGTGATATGATTGTGTTATGGTTCTTGGTCATTATTATGAAGACGGGTGGTTCCGTGATAACCTAAGGGTGGGTGATCCTGATATATCTCTCCAATGCATTGGGTAATGCAAAGGTGTTAAATGTTAAGGTTTCTCCGAAGAGATTTAGGGAATATACTGTGATGGGTATTCCAAACGTAACCATGAGGGTTACTCCCTACGTAAGAATGTTATGAATGCCTCAAGTTACCTTTATGTTTTATGATTTATATGAGTTATTCATAAATATTATGATTTCATGAGGTATGTTAACATGTTTATGTTTTATGAGTAAAGTATGATTTCATTGATTCTTATGTATACATGTACTAATGTTTCCTTTCCATATTTTTATATCCCTTAATGAGATTTTTATGCTCATCCCATGTTTTTGAAAAAAATTTCACATGTCAAGGGAAAGGTACATTATGTGATGATATTTTCAAGGAATTGTTAAGAAAGAATCAATGTTTTATTTTACATATGTTTCCGTTGATGGGAAAAATGAGTACTATCTTTTATGTAACCACTTTGTTTAAATGTGGAATGTAACGCTTGATTTCTGATCTAATTCACTAAAACTCTAAAACTGAAAAGATCCTCAATGTGTAATATTGTAATAACTCAAGATTAAGTAATTTTTAAGGCTGGGGCCTTATATAAAACATGAATAATCTCTTCAAAAAATATTCCTTGAGGAAAATAACTTATTTTTAAATTATAATCAACACATGAAATGTAAAACATTTTATTTGAAAATTACAAAGAAATTTTTTAAATAATAATTAAATGAAATAATTTATCATGAAATCATGAAAATATTATCATTCTATATATTTTCAAAAATACTCTTTTTGTGTTTTCTTAAAAAGAGACATTAAAGAATATTTTTATTGGAAAGTGCCTTACCTCTGGTTTGACTTCATTAAAACATGTTGAAACCTAATATATAATGGTATATTGAGTTTTATTACTTTATTATAGATTTTTGTTTATATTTATAATACCATATATTATATTTTATGACATTTTACCACCCTTTTATTAAAAATATTTTGATATTTTCATTGTTTCAGATGCGTTTATTTCATTGATTCTATGGTTGGTTCATTATTCATTTCAATTTCAAATAAAAGTAAAACATCAGAAGTAGATAAAATGGTATTAATAAGTTATTATAATTTTAAATGATATCATATATAGTTTTTTTCTTATTTGAGTATGATTCATTAGAAAAAATATTATTGATAAAATATTTGTTTATTTTTTGCGGGTTTATCAGATCACCACAAATTAATTTATTTTAACTTAACATTATGTCTATAAATTAGTTCCAAAACATTGAAAAATTTGTAATATACCTATTAAAATATTTTTTAACCATGATAATGGTTTTATGACTACCCTTGAAGGCTGTAAAGGGGAATTAAAACTCATCGCCCACGATGGCAGTAAATTGACACTTCAAATATGATGTTTTCATTTTCTAGAATAAGATGAAAAGAGGAGAGGTTTTATGATAGATATTACATTAAAAAATAAAATTACATAATATTTAAAATAATGAATTAATCATTTCACTTGGATGATGGTATGTGAGGAGAGAATAAGAAAATAAAAGAAATTGAATATAAAATAAAAGAAAATGAAAGAGGATTTTAACTCATGTACTGTTCTTCTTCAGAACCTCATTAGGGTTTTTTTGTGACCAAAGGGTCTTGGACATGGGGGAGAGGCTTGTGAAAATTATTTTTTATAATTTAGACGTTCTTAATGTCTTTAAATGTGTGAGGATAATAGGTGGTGCGCGGTGGTATTTATAGTGGAAGAGATGAGTGTGTTTTTATTATTTTATTTGATAATTTATTATTTTGGATGAAGACAATGAATTTTTATGATTACAAAGGATAAATAGTTTAAAGAGAGAAGAAAATTTTGATATTATTCTACATAAATTATAAATGACTCTAGAAATAGTGTATTTAACTCAAAATGTTATTTATTTTAAATTACCATATTTTACTATTCACAAAAATTGAACTACTTCATAAAAATACCAAAAAATCACCTGAACCATTCTTAAATATGTATAATTCAGAAAAGACACTCTATTTAATGAAAATAATTTTCTAAATATGATAAATTTAATTTTTACTTAAAATCATAACTTATTTGAAAAATACCAATTTTGAAATTAAAACTAATTTTATGACCCGTCGGGAAATTACTTAATGTACTTAATTTATCATTTCTAAAACATTTATTTACCTACTCCATGCTATAAATATCTGAAATTTTTACATATAAGATATATAAATTTTATTTATACTCTAATAGGTTGGGTTATTATTCTATTAGTATAGATTCATTAATTTCTCTAAATGCCACTTATTTCATTATAAATATATAATGGCTTTACATTTTTTAATCCAAAATGAGAAAAAAAAATTTCTATGTACCTGGGTTGTTACAGGAGGATTATTTTCATATTTTACACGTTAAAATGAAGGTTCCATTCATATTTTTTTTTAAATCCAAACAGGCATTGTTTAAAAAATGGAATAATGATTTCTTCCAAAAACAATTGTAAAAAATTAAAACTTTTGTAAAAATGTATTTTTTTTTAATCATAAATTACTAATAATGAATTTCTGAAAACCATTTTTGAAAACATGGTTTTGGAAGAAAACATATATCCAGCCTAAGAGAGAAGTAAAGTCATATTTTCTTTAAAACATTTTCTTAATAATATTAAGTACCAAACTGTGGGAAAATGGAACAATTATTTGAATATATCATGAATAAATAGATGATAATTAAATTCATGAAACTTATTTAGTGTTATGTCATGATATCTTAACATTGTAGACTAAAACATAAACAATCTTGATAAATGGTGAGATTGTAGTATAAAATATTTACTGTTTTGGAAACATTGGATCATAATTATTATTAAGGAATAATATAAAATGGAAATTAAAATATCATGAGGATAAATTAATTAATTATATTACATTTAAAATGGAATGTATATGCGCCATATAAGGGAATAATAGTTATGAACATAACATACACCTTAAAGATGGTAAATTGAGACAAGATTATTCTACCATAAGTATTGAACACTTTCATACCCAATAAATCCTATTATATAATAAATATAAGTTTATTATTTATATATATATATATATTAAATAACCATATTCATATATATAATTACATATATTATTTTCTTATAACATTTTATTATGTGTTTACATACAATTTCATGTTAATGTTACGTTTTAGGTAATAACTGCCTTGTTTTTCATATATGGTTAGATTTTTAATATTTTGTGTCATATTAATTTGATCACAGATCAATAATAACCAAAATGAAAACTAGAATATAAATATCATATATATTCAGTATATATATATGTATAGTAATTGGTAAAATTTAGTGATAGGAAATGAAATACATTGTTCCTGGAGATGGTAGGTCGTACATACACATGAATATTGTTTTTCATTTTCATGTTGGGTTGAAAGAAATAAAATAATATATTATTATTAGAGAATAATGGTTATTTAATATACATATAAAAATTATAAATCCATCCTTAATACATTTCATGTATATTGTGAATGGATCACATTACTCCGTAAGGTGGTAGTCCTCCGTACATATGAAAGACATCACCGTACTCTCACAAAATAGAAATCATTATGTTTTGTGTGATATAAAATTTATAGAATAATAATAACATATTATATATCATATATATCATATATAAACAATAAATCCATCATTACTACTAGCCCTGATAGGTGGTCATGAAAAAATAAAGGACATCAGTCCATGAGGCGATAGTCTATCTTACACATGAATGATGATTTTGTAACCCATTTGATGGAAGTGGGGATGGTTGTTGGTAAATACTTTAACATAAATAAAAATAATTATATTTAATGTATTTATTTTAATATATTATTAGTATATAAAAACAATTAAAATGTATTTGAGGAAGAAATAAATCAATGGTTCTCATTGATGAATGTCACCACTTCTCCAGGTATCCTCCTCATGTTACCCTAAAAGACTTCATAGGATGGATTTATGCCAAAAATTAAGTATTATATGAAGTGTGTAGGGAAGTTGAGAAGTGATTTGGGTAGTTCTTGGCTGAACCAAATATGTGTGAAGGTGTGAACATGAGAAGAGAGGAGTGATCTTTTATAATTGGGGGAGAGGACACATTTGGTATTATTGAAAAGAAATGAGTGCTCCAAGGGTTTTCATATGTAAAAAGGGTCCAAAATGGAACATTATAAAACCATATTCATATAATGTTCAAAAAAATTTCATAAAATAGTTTTTATACATGTTTATAGTTAAATTTAACATTATCCTTTTAGTTTACCCCCTGATAAATACATTTTTACCCTACCATGGTAAATAATATTTTCTTCATTCACTGTTCATTTTAGTAAAAAATTAAGTTGTACTTATTAGATATTATAAATAATAATTATTCCAAATATAGAATCTATTTTTATAAATTTGATTCATATAATTGAAGAAATTAATTAAATATTTATTGTATAGAATTGATGATAGAGAAGGATTTTAAAGTTAAAATGATCAAAAGTTTACCATGTTTTTATAACTAATTTAAATATAAAATTTTTTAAAATGACCTATATTGGGTTAATATATTATTATTTGAACTAATTATACTTTAAAAAAATTAAAAATATGATTTAAATTTATAAATCAATTAAATAAAATAGAATATTTCAATTGAAATTTAGATTTTTTCATAATTTATCAAAAATTGAAACTTTTCAGATAAATCTAAAACATTTAGCCCAAGATAGTTTTGGAATTGTTAAATAAGAAATTAATTTTATTTTAAAATTATAATTTGTTATATGTGTCAAAAATTAATTCTATTAGTTTTCATAAAAAAACATAAAAATATTTTTTGAGAAAATAATATTTTTGAAACATATAAAGTTTTTATAAAAAATTGTGTATTATATTATAAATATATTTTATTTATATAAAAAGATATAATTGATATTTAAAAATTTTCTAGTAGTATTTATATCACTATGTTCATTGGCTAGGTTATAACCGTTGTTTTTAAATAACAATATTAGTAATATATCATGGTTTTGTTAAAAGATATTATTGTGTGTAATGCCTGCTAATCCAATTTTGCATTTAGTGCAAGCTTACATTGGTGTTTCATATAATTCAAGTATAACTTGGAGTAGTATGTTTCTTAATCCATCAAAAAAAATTAATTTATTTTAAAAAGAATAATTCATAAAAACTCGGGGTGTTACATGACGTGCAGGTGATATTGGTATATACTTGGGCCTTGAGTAAGCATGTAAGTATTTATGTATATTATTTAATTTTCATGTTTATTTTTTGAGTTATAAAAAATCTTTTTATAATGGAAAATTTAATTTTAATAAGATTTTTTAAAGTGACTTCATGTTTTTTGTTATGAAATGGTATTGTTAATGTCATGTTGTTTTGGAAAGCTTTTTTATTTGATCATTTGAAATGGAAATTTTTATTTTAAATCATATTTGACTAGTTGGGTTGTGACATGGGTAAAATATTGGTTTTTATGGAATATTTTTAAATGGATAATACTGGTTTAATTTCTATGGTGTTTTTTTAATGAAAATGGGAACTTTATAAGAACCTTTTACAAATGATTTGTAAATTCATTCCAAATTTTTGGTCAAAATGTGTATTGGAATTGATCTACAAAAGTTGTAAATGTTTTGGTTTTATGAGTTGTAATTTTTGTTAGGTACAGTTGGAAGGTATAGAAAATATTTAGGAAGTTCTTATGATATCCTTTGTGGGTATCTTTATTGTTATGTTTTAAGTAGATTCTGGCCAAAAATTAATAAATATTTTGTTTGTTATTTTCATAAATGTTGGTGTTCCATATGTTTGGTTCAATGTATTTCCACCCTGAGGGTATGGGATCAGAGGTGGTTGTACAATTTAGGAATCTTCTCATGACTAGTGATGGACCGTTGGAAGGGTTGGGTTGGCTTGAGATGTGTTTTGTGATGGATGTGTGGATCTCCTTAGAGTGATAGGAGTGGTGTTATGGAAAAAATGTTGTTCTGTGAGCTCAAAGATTGTTGTAGACTCTCTAATTCTTGAGATGTTAGTGTGTTTCCTTGGGTAGAGACCCATGAGTTGGATGGTTCATTGAGTAAAGTCTCCTTGGTTGGTTGAGATTTGGATCTAGGTGAGTAGTATCACAGCATAGTAATGGTTACACTAGAATTTTTTTGTTCTGTACTAGTTAGTGGGATTTTTAATTTCACAAACCTTGACAGTTGTGCATGTAGGTTTGTTCCCCATTCGTTGGGTTGCTAGTGAGAGAGATGTTTATGATTATAGTTGTGTGGTAGTGAAAAACCTTGGTTTTGGTACATTGGATAATGGTTCTTTATCAGTATGTGGCCAAAAATTTGGTTTGTTAGTAAATTCTTATGTTCTTTAGAGCATGAGTGTTGTGAGAATTTTAGTTCCTTAGGAGTAGCTTGGGAGATAATTTTGGAAAATTAGGCATACAGTCATTTGGGATTATACTGTTAATAATTTATCAAGGTGTGAACTAGGTTCTTAGGTTGTGGAATATCTTATGGGAAGATTCTTAAGAGGGTTGTTATGGAAGGTATATGTTTAAACTTCTGGATTTGATTTGGGAACCAAGTCCAGGCCTTGGAGTGAGATGAGGCTATTGTTTATTCCTTGGAGTCAAAGATGCCATGTGATACATGATATTTTGAATCATAATAAATGGTATAATTCTAAGATAAGTCAGCTAAAAACACTTTGGGTCTTGGGTTTCATAGATCTAGGAACCTTGGTTTTTCGAGATTCTCATTAGAAGATGACCCGTGAGTAGTTGGTGTATGTGTGAAATGTTGAAGGGATGTTTCATTGTAAGAATTTGGTATAGTTGAACATTTATCCGATGGGTATTTATTTATTTAATAAACTAAGTAATTTGTGGTTCATTAATTTTTAGGATCTCTCTATGGTCTTTTAAATATAAGAGTGTGGTGGAATGATATAAGGGTGTGTCAGATTAGAGATTCATTAGTGCTTGTAAGTAGAGTGTGGAGGTTAAATGGGTCAATCGAGGGTAAGACTGTGGAGTAAGACTTAGATTTGGGTTTAGAATCTGGTGTTAGTTTTGATTTTTTTCACAATTATTGTGTGCTAAAACAATGTGGTTGGGAACTGATAGAGCATCAATAGGGGAGGTTGAGTGCCTTCAGAAAATGTCAACCATGAAAGGATTGACTAGTGTTATCATTTAGAAATGTATGTGGAAAGATAAAGACAGAATTATGAACGTCATTTCAGATGTGGTGAACATGAGTAAAGGGTAAAACTAAGGCTTTTAAGAAATCCAGTTCATCCATGTATGGTGCTTGGAGTCACCAAGTGATGGCATTTTGGGTTTTTTGAGATGAAATGTGTGGTTGGAAGAGTGTTGGCACAAAATCCGGTTTTGGGGGATGAACAGTTAGTCTTGTGGCTAGTGTATTTTTGGGAACCGTAAATGGGTTTTTACCCTAGAAATTAAGTAATAAATGATGTGCCCCATGAATTTAATATATTTGGATTATATAATTTTTTCATGTGGGTAAATCATCAGTAGTTCACATGGGTTTCGATGTTTGACGACATAAAAATAAGTTATACATGCAGTTTAATTGTTATGAAATTTCATGGTGTATGATTTGAGAAATTTATAGGTGAACCTAACTCATTCATAAAGTGGGTTATAGTTAGTTTCATGTGTAAATTGATTGGTATCACAAATACATGATAGATACATATGTGTAGGAATCTTTAGTGGGGTATGGTTGTGAATAGGTAGTGCTAACAAGTAGACATGAGACATAGAACATTTGGTGGGTTCGATGATGGGAATTGATAAAAAAATTGGTCTTACAAAAAAATAACCATGTGTGGGGTCATTATAATGATGATGAATTTAAAGAAAGTGTATTTTTTGGGGATCATCTAGAGTAATTTTTTTACTGGAATGAGGTTGGGGCTATAAGGAAAGGTGGCATATCTTGTTCATATGAAAGATCGTATGGACTTCTCTGAGGATCGAGAATGGTGTGGGATTTGGATATTGGTCCAATAGTCTACATTGATCAAGGGAGAGTATTAAAGGTATTTCTTAATGATTTTAAGGCATTAGAGGGGGTTTTCTAATGACCAGATTCATTACGAGTGGAAAAATTCTTGAGGGAATTTGATTTTTTAGTTATTAGATGGTCCATTTTGAGGATTTATGCTCATAGTGTGGGTTTTGGCCCTTTGTACATAAAAAATAAGAGTTTATAGGGAAGAATCATGTATTTTGTTGTGACCAAAGTCTTCAAGAGAACCATTAGAAGTAGACTGAGATGGATGGGCTACTATAGAATCCACTAACCAACTGGATAGGAAAACCAGCTCCTTGATGGTCTAACTAGGAGACTAGGTGTAAAACCCCAAGCTTCCATGGTACGCTTCTCTTTGAATAATACAATAGCATATGATTTACGCAACACCAAGTTCAAGTGCACCACGACCTATCAAACTAGCCATTTAGAAAGCGGTTATGAATAGTAATAACCACATTTTTTATTATATATATATCCCATATAATATTAACATTCATCTTTTTTGTTTCATAGACATAGTATAATGACAAATTCAATTTTTCAGATAAAAGAAGTATTTTTTAAAAAATTCAATTTTTCTACCTTTTAAAGGCGAACCCTTTCTAAATCCAATTTTTGACACTTTTATATATTATATTTGAAAAAATAAAATTTTTATTTAGAACCGTGATGTCAAAATTTACTTCGCGAAAATTTTTGGTATTTTTCAGTTAAAATTCATTTTTTATGAATAGTGAACAATACTGTATATTAATTCAAAACTACCTTTTAATATAATTTATTTATATGTTTAGATTACCTTTTTAATTTGTTTGAAAGTGTAATTAAATTATATTTTTACCATTTAATCCAATTTCGGTCATTGTAAGTAATTTCTCTTTGAAATTGGACCTAAACAACTGGCAATCTTTTGATAGTAATTATTTCTTAAGAAACACACATTTTGTTTTGACAAACGGAAATAATTCTAAATTAATTTATGTGACTTATATTCTTTGAATTTGGTAAAATAGACATCATTTTTGATTTTTTTAATATCAAATATATCTTATGCTGAATTTTTGGTATTTTTCTGAAAAACATCAATTTTTGATGAATTGGAAATAGTAAGTACTAGTTATAAACCGACTTTTTCCATTAAATGATAATTTACAGCATCTGTGAATTGAATTTCAAAATTCCGACATACATGGTTGTAATTAGTAAGTAAAATTTTGTTCAATACGATGAAAATAATTTTTGGTGAATAGTAACTTTTGACTTTTATTTACCGCGGTTAAAGGTAAATAGTGTAATTCAAGGTAAAAATAGTATGATAATAATATTAAATTACCCTAACATGTGTCATAATCCTACTGGTTGATAAATTTCTAACCATGGCCATCCTTAGGTTGATTTTGGGACCCCATGGAGCCACTTAAGAGTCATAATGACACTTTATATTTATTAATTTAAAGTAACGACAAAAATGACATAAATATATATCTTTTATTAAATCAATTCTTACATGGGGTTATATAATTTATCTCTTCGACATTAAATATTCATTTTAAATATAAAATTATTTCCTAAATCATGGTATTTTCTATTATTTTTAGACATCAAATAAATAAAATTATTTATGAAACAATAATGATGTAGTGTTTACCTAATTAATGAATGATTTAAATAAATAAGATAATAATGATTAAAAAATATCTAAAACCAGTCCAATTATTATTGGATGATTTTATTTCTAACAAGAGTCATATTATCTTTAACTTAAATAAGTTTTTGAGCTTTAGAAACCGAAAATAGATATATAATAAAATAATATTTTTAAACATTCCTAAAGAGACCCTCCCCCCTTATAAAAAGCCCTCAACTCTAACCCATTACTCACACCTCTCAATCCCCATGGATCATCCAACCTCTGCCCAAATAAGCTCCCAATATCCCTCTATTCCACCTATAATCTATACCTTAGGCATCAGGCACTTCAAGAAATCCTTTTGGTTCAAACCAATGGGAGTTACCCGATTTAAAGGTAACGTCTTCCCTTATGTTCTTTTCTTTTATTTTTCTTCTCTGACCCCCTAAACTCTTCTATCCATTTCTTTTATAAAAACACCAGTATAATCAATATAATATGTTTTTTATATGATAATGATTCAAACTACACTTACACACACCTCTATTTAATGGGTAAAGAACATAATGTTTCTATGGACGGTGAACTACTGCCTCACGAAATGATAATTGTTCAATCTTCTCCTACCACCTCTTATGGTGGACATTAAGATGGAACTGTATTTACATGTGATATATATTATATTTATATTTTGTCTATACTTCTATATTTTTCATTTATATCATACCTTTATGGTTTCCATAATGGGTAAATACGATAATTTCATTTGAGGAAGTGTGGACTACCACCCCCTCAAAGTGATATGACTCGTTCATTCCAAACGTGGTATGTATAAAGAATGGAGTTGGTTAAATTACATAACATAGATATTATACTGGAATTATAATATACATATTTATTATTAATTTTTTATTCCTTTAAATATAAAATTGAAATGAAAGTTGCGTTCATGCATACGTATGACTTACCGTCTCCATGAATAGTGCATTATATTTCTTAACTTCAAATGATATGGAATATTATAAATACATATACACTATTTATATATGATATATATGATATCTAAATCATTAATATCATTATGGAGCTAATGGAATTTTGACCATATGGACAATTTGTAATTATAACAAGTTCATTTTTTGACAAAAGTTCAGAACATCGACAAAATGTATGATATGAACTCAAACAATTATCTAATTTTTATAGTAGGGTAATAAGTGATATAAAAGGAATAATAAACATGAAATTTTCTTAAGTAAGTTTAAATTAACTTATGTTTATTATTCATGAATAACACGGATCAAACGAGTCAAGTCGGACACGAGGTAAGGGGTTCCTAACCTGACTTTTAATACCGTGAGATTTCCATTATTCACCACTTATTTATTACATGTGGTGTTTTTTGTACTTACATTTGATATATATTATCCTGATAATCTTTACATTCATGGTATTTTGTGATTCATTTGGTGTTTATTAACTTTTGTTTATATGAATCGATTGATTATAACGTGGTTAGGGGTTTTCATCTCACTTCTTATTTCTATGAGATACAGGCTATATTGCCACAATATTTGTGTGTGGTATATGTACTGCCCAATATTGTATCACATGTGTAATATAATTTAATTTATGGGTATTTTCATCTTCATTTTATGATCTTTCTTTCCTGGGGTGTAGTATCGTAATTCACCAAATCGGTAAGCGAATTTCTAATTTTGATTTCCACTCATTGGATTTTACACAAACTTCAATGGTTATTTTACTCCAATATTATGCTTGAAATAGCTATTTATTTATTTATTTAGTAATTTACACTCCCCTTTGTGTGGATATACTTCTGATACACATAATCAATCCATTGATAAATTCTCAAGTCGTCGATATGAACATGATAAGAGTAATCTTAACTCAATTTCCATTCATTGAGTTAAACATCCAAGTAATTGGTGTTGTTGTTACAAGAATATGTGTGAATGTATTATGATGGTTTCACACTGAATATCCAATAATATTTAGTGTATTTATATTTTTCATACATAATTATGTCATTGATTTATCCTTAACCTAAATATACAATCTTTATAAGGGATTTAATCTCAATTTACATTCTATTGAGAATTTTTTGTTATTATGAACCAATTCACTTTTATATGGTGAATATACTATACTTTGACATAGTATATCATGAATCCCTTTATTCTCACAATATTATAATGTTTATATTACCTCACTATTTGTATTCAAACGTCTATATTTTTTTTAGAAACTCTAACTAAACTATCAATTTACATGTTTTAAATATTTATTTGTCTAAATATTTCTCATTAATGTCCATGTTTTAAAAATGGTATTAAGGATTTATTTATATGAACATTAAAGGATTAAAATTGAAATTACTTTTAAAAGTTTCATTGTTTCACGGGTACTTTGATTCAAAAATCTATTTTTAACAACTTCTTAATAAATAGTTAGACATTTAAATGATTTTACAAAAAGGGATATTTTTCTTAATGATTTTTACTAATAATTTTCAACTATGTATACATCCTTTACTAGATATTATTCTTGATTTAGGTTTATTTATTACAATAAAATATTCTATATTTTATTTAATGGGTTCTGATATGTTTGAATGTGGAAATGCTATTTTATACCATTCATGGTTTATGGTTAAAGTATTGACATTTCATCTACAAGTTTAAATATAAATGTTTATTTTATGATTCGACATCTTCATATGTGGAATTAATTGGGCTTAGTAAGTGATGGGGAGAAACCGCAATAGCTCCTCAATGCATCGGAAGGTCTCATGAGACAAACTAGTGTCTTGGCACAATGCATTGACAAAATCTTATTTGTAGTCTTAGCATGAGGATTTGACTATGTGGTTATGATGTCTGAAATTATGAATTCCATCATTACGAAATTAGCTATTGATATTACATGTTATTATTTGACTTATATAATATCCATCTGAATAAGTAAATTTCATTATTTGATTTGTATTTTTTATATTACATTGAAGTTTAACTTTAAAAGGCTTGTGTTTTAGTCTTATACTTTTCCTTTAATATTTATGCTTATTTATGTATGTTTTTTCTATATTGTTATCCTTACTAAGCTTATGAGCTCACCCCTTTCTATGTTTTATTTTTCCCAGGATCTGAATAAGTATATTATGATTGACATGCAGGGATAGGCTATGGGATATGACTGTGTTCAAAGGGGGAACAATGTTGTTGTTTTTTCTTTCATAATGTAATGTAAAACTTATGTATGTATCCAGTATTTAAAAGGATACTAAACTAATCTATCTTTAGAGACATGATCCCTTGTGATGATGCCATTTTTATGTAATAATGCACCAACTCTAGGTAACTGGGGTTAAGGCATTACAGTTGGTATCAGAGGAAGTTTAGTACAAACCTTGGAAGCAATATTTAGAAAAACTCTAATTAGAAAACACTACCCTAAGATAGATTTTGAAGATTAGTATAGAAGAACATCCAAAAAATTTGTTAATGTAAATATTTTGTGGGTTTTATAAGGAATACATCCCTGTCTAGATAAGAGCTGGTAGTGGTGGCTCTGACACAGATGTACCTTGGAGTGAAAACTCTGACAAGGAGTATCGGGCTTGACCCAGGGTATCCTGGTACACGATAATGGGTCGTGTTTCATTATTTTCTTTGACCCTCCCAGGGGATATTCTTAGGGTAATTCATGTTTTATTTAAAAATAGATTTGAAGGATTTTAATATAAGATAATAATAAATAACCTTGGTTAATTCTAAGGTGTTTTAGATAGGAAATAAGGTGTCATAATATTCCCTAAACGATTTTATGACTATTTTTACTCACACAACGCTTTCGGGTTTTAGTCAATGGCTGGATTCCAAGGAAGTCATAGTAACATTGAAAATGATGTACATGGTGGGAATGGTTGTGGAAATGAGAAATGAAATGGAATAGAGATAAGAGTAAAAGATATCGTGTTCATGCCGAATCATTTTTCCAAAAATATGATCAAAAACAAATATATTAACCAAATTCTAGACTCAAAAATGAAGAGAAAGGTGGTGAATGATAAGAGCTCCATCTATGGAGAACATGGAGAAACGAAAGGTGATTTTTAATTATGCAGAAAATGTGGAAGGAGACACCCATGAAAGTGTCTCAATAAAACAAATAAATTCTTTATGTGTGGGAAAGATAAACATAATGTAAAGAACTGTCACGCAAAAATGAAGAGTACTATAGAATAAAATAAAATTTTTCCCAATAATCCATTTATAGTCATTTGTTGTAAATGTAGGGGACCTAGTTATTACCCAAGTCAATACCTTATTCTATAGGATAACCTCATGGTCAATGAAGAACCTATGTAGAAATAAATGGATGGAGAAGTGTTTAAAAGTATTAGCGCTCTTTGTTGATGGGATTACATTGGATGACATTTCTCTTTTATGTGTAACCCTACAGTTTTTTATTTGAAAATAGTATTCCAGGAAGAATTATCATTTCTTTTATGGATATATTTATAAATAACCTTTTGGGTTTATATGATTCTTGAATTTGAGGCAATTATAGGTTTTTAATTATTTTTAATGAAAATGCAAGGTATGAGGTAACATTTGAGGTTAAATTATGTTATGGTTATTTTGAGGAATTTTTCTCATTTTTGGAATGTTATAAAATATATTTTTTGAAAAAGTAAAATACGTCGAACGTGTGACAACTCATCGCGTCGGACAAAGTTGCGGGAATTAAACCCACAACCAAAGTGTGACTGATATTTATCTCCTACCGTGGGACTATTCAAAGTCCCTGGTTAGTGAAACTAATTATTTTTAGTTAAATGATTTTACTGATCAATAATAAGTTGATTTAGGATATTATGTTTTATCAAATTGATATACATAGTGTTGGAAAATGATTTTCAGATTAAGTGATAAATGTTATTTTGGAAGACGTTCGCTATGTTGGGAACAATATATGCCTAAGGAAAATAGAATACCATGGGATTTCATTTGAGGAGTAATTGTTGATTTTTAACTATGTTTTTATTTTCTATTTACAGAGATTTGGGTTATTTATGGAAATGATTAACCTATCATCGATAATATGTGATTAGGTTAATAACATTTATGTTTGTGACATTAAGAGTTGTCGATGTTATTTGGAGATATAATTTAGCATGGAAGTCTACGTAATCATATTATCCAGAGTTTTGGGTTTCGATCTTAGTTTGGATTATATTGAAATATTTTATAGATAATTTTTTATTTAATGGTATTTATTGAACTTTGGGTATTGTTGGTTTAATTTTAGAAATTAAGATTAATATTTCCTTCTTTAAAGGATTGTCATTTTTGGGGATTATCTGATCATGTACAAACCATTATGGTTTTGGATAATATCTAAGGACATGGGACATATATAGTTGATCCTTTGTGTATTATGTGAATCTCTATAATTTTATTCTAGCACTTCAGGCGTGACCAAGTAATCTTAAATACTCATTGTTTGGAGTGAAAGATGAGTTTGTGGTAGAAATTAGGTAAAGGACAGAACTCTACTAATGAATTATTTTTTATTATTCTATAAATATATTAATTCCTAAACCTTATGGAAAGGATAAAAAACCCAAAAATAAATTATCCTAATTCCTTATGTTATTCATCATATATTTATGGCTTTGAGGCCCTCAATTTTCTATTCACTTATTTGTGATTTATGACCTTAATCACTTCCTATAAATATTTATGTTTTTCCTCCAATTATAATTTCCACCAATGTTCTTTTATTCTAAATCCTAATTAGGTGGTGACTTTTTTCATTTCCCTTTCCCTCTTATTAAAACTAAATTTTATTAACCCTTTTTCTAATGTGGGTTTTCCACAAAGGTATTTTTTATTTTAATTTTTAATTTTTTTTTCTTGAAGAAAAAAATCAAATTGTGAGGATTCAATATATTGAATGCGGGAATAATGTAACACCCCAAGCTTCCACAATACACTTCTCTTTGAATAATACAATAGCGTGCAATGTAGGCAACACCGAGTTCAAGCGCACCATGACTTATCAAACTAGCCATTTAGAAAGAGGTTATGAATAGTAATAAGCACATTTGGAATTTTATATATATCCCATATAATTTTACCAGTCATCTTTAGTGTTTCTTATACATAATTTAAGGACAATTTCAATTTTTCAGATAAAATAAGTATTTTTTAAAAAAAATGCAGTTTTCCACCTTTTAATGGAGAACGCTTTCTAAATCAAATATTCGACACTTTTATACATTCTATTTGACCACATAAAATTCTTCTTTAGAATCGGGATATAAAAATTTACTTTTTGTAAATTTGTGGTATTTTTCTGATAAAATTCATTTGTTATAAATAGTGAAAAATACTGTTTTTTAATTTAAAAAGACTTTTAATGTAAATTTTTTATATGGTTAGATTATATTTTTAATTTTATGTAAAGTGTAATTAGATTATATTTTTACCTTTTAATCCATTGTTCATTATTTTAAATAATTTCACTTTGAAATTGGACATAAACAAGTGTCAATCTTTTGATAGTTATTATTTCTTAAAAAACATGCATTTTTTGTTGGAAAAGAGAATTAATTTTAAATTAATTGATATGAATTCTATGTTTTGAATTTGGTAAAATAAAAAAAATTGAATTCATAATATCAAATATAACTTAGGCTGAATTTGTTTTATTTTTCTGAAAAACTCAAATTTTTTATAAATAGTGAAAACACAAAGTAATAGTTAAAAACCCGAATTTTTCATTTAAATATAATTTTACCGCTTCTGTGAATTGAATTTAAAAAATAAAACATACATGGTATTTATTATTATGTAAAATGTGGTTCAATAATATGATAATAATTTTAGTTGAATAGTATCTTTTGACTTTTATTTATTGTGGTTAAAGGTAAATAGGGTTATTCAATGTAAAATAAGATTATAATAATAATAAATTACCATAACATGTTTTCTAATCCTGTCGGTTGATACAATTATGTCCATGGTCATCCTTGGGTCAATTTTGGGACCTCATGGATCCACTTAAAAGTGATAATGACACTTCATATTAATTAATTTAAAGTATTGAGAAAAATGACATAAACATATATATTTTAGTAAATCAATTCTTACATGATGGTTATATAAGTTATCCCTTCAACTATAAATATTAATTTGAAATATAAAAATATTTCCTACTTCATGATTTTTTTTATAATTTTTAGACATCAAATAAATAAAATTATTTATGACATAATAATGATGCAGTGTTTACCTTTTTAATGAATGATTTAAATAAATAAGATAATAACAATTAAAACAATATCCAAAACCTCTCCAATTATTATTAGAAGATTTTATTTCAAATATGAGTTATCTAATATTTGAATTTAATATTTTTTGGGTCTTTAGAAACAGAAATTCATTATATAATAAAATAAAATTTACAAACATTCCTAAAGAGCCCCTCCTCCCCCTTATAAAAAGCCTTCTCCTCTAACCCATTACTCACACCTCTCAATCCCCTTGGCTTATCCAAAATCAACCCAAATAAGCTCTCAAGATAATTATCATCCACCTAGAATCCTTAATTTAGGTCTAAGGCACTTTAATAAATCTTTTTGGTTCAAACCAAATAGAGTTACCCGATTTAATGGTAATGTATTCTCTTAAGTTATTTTATTTTATTTTACTTCTCCAACACCCTAACCTATTTTTTCCATTATTTTTTTAGAAAAAACAATTTAATCAATATAATAGGATATTGATATTATAATTATTCAAACTACACTTACACACACCTCTGTCTAATGGGTAATGAACATATTTTTTCTGTGGATAGCGAACTACTGCCTCATGAAACCATGATTGTTCAATCTTACCCTAAAACCTCATATGGTGAAAATTAAGATGTAATTGTACTTACATGTGATATATATTATATTTCTACTGTATGTATAATTCTGTATTTTTCATTTATATCATACCTTTATGGTTTCCACAATGGGTAAATACGATAATTTCATTTGAGGAAGTGTGGACTACGGCCCCCTCAAAGTGATATGACTCTTTCATACCATAGGTGGAATGTATTAAGGATTGAGTTAATTAAATTAAATAACATAGATATTATTACGTAACTATTATATTTCTATTTATTATTATGTTTTCATTAATTTAAATATAAAATAGAAATGAAAGTAGTGTTCATGCATACGTACGGTTTACCGTCTCCTTGAATGGTGCGTTTCATTTCTTAACATCAAATGATATGGAATATTATAAATACATATATAAAGTATATATATGATATATATGACATATAAATCATTAATATAATTCTGGATATAATGTAATTTTGACCACATGGACAATTTTTAATTGAAAATAGTTCATTTTTTGGCTAATGTTCTGAACATCAACAAAATGTCCGATATGAACTCTAACAATTAAATAATTTTTATATCAAGGAAATAAGTGATATAAAATGAATAATAACCTTGAAAAATGTTCTTAAGGAAGTATAAATTAACTTATGTTTATTATTCTGGAATAACAGATAACATACTAGTCAAGTCGGACAAGGGGTCAGGGGTTTCTTATCTCACTTTTAATTCTGTGACATTTCCATTGTTCGCAATTTATTTATTGCATCTGGTGTATTTTTTACTAACATTTGATATATATTATCATGATTCCCTTTATATTCATGGTATTCTGTGATTTATTTGGTGGTTATTAACTTTTTTTCATATGACTCGATTGATTACAACATGGTGAGGGGTTTTCATCTCACTTCTTATTTCTGTGAGATTCATGCTATATTTACACGATTTCCTTTTGTGTGGAGTATGTGCTATCCATGATTATATTCCTTGTTTAATTTAATTTAATTTATGGGTATTTACATCTTCATTGTATGATCCTTCTTTCATTATTTATTGCATCTGGTGTATTTTTTACTAACATTTGATATATATTATCATGATTCCCTTTATATTCATGGGATTCTGTGATTCATTTGGTGGTTATTAAATTTTTTTCATATGACTCGATTGATTACAACGTGGCGAGGGGTTTTCTTCTCACTACTTATTTCTGTGAGATTCATGCTATATTTACACTATTTCCTTTTGTGTGGAGTATGTGCTACCCATTATTATATTCCTTGTGTAATTTAATTTAATTTATGGGTATCTATATCTTCGTTGTATGATCCTTCTTTCATGGGGTGTCTATTTTGTAGTTCCCCAAATAGGTAAGGGAATTTCTTATTTTGATTTCCACTCATTGGGTATTACACAAACTTCATCAGTTATTTTACTCCAAAATTATGTGTGAAATCACTATGTATTTATTTATGTAGTAATTTACACTCCCCTTTGTGATGATATACTTTTGATACACATAATAACTTCATTGATAAATTTTCAGAGTCATCGATATGAACTTGATAAGAGTAATCTTAACTCAATATCCATTCATTGAGTTAAATATCCAAGTCATTGGTGTTGTTGTTACAATAATATGTGTGAATTCCCTTTGATTGTTTTACACTGAATATCCAATCCAATTTAGTGTATTTATATTTTTCACACATAATCATTTCATTAATTTATCTTTAACTTAAGGATATGATCTTCATAATGGATTTCATCTCAATTTATATTCTATTGAGACTTCTTTGTTGTTATGCCCTAATTCACTTTTATATGGTGTATATACTATATATTGACATAGTATATCTTGAATCCCTTTATTCTCATTAAATTATAATATTTATATTACCTTAATTATTTGTATTAAAACGTCTCTCTTTGGGTTAGGAACTCTAACAAAATTATCATTTTAAATGGTTTAAAGATTTATTCTTCTAAATCTTTCTCATTAATTTCCATGTTTTAAAAATGTTTTTAAGGATTTATTTATGTGTACATGAATGTTGTACAGTTAAAATTCCTTTTAAAATTTTCAAATAAGTATGGGACTCTTTGATTCAAAAATCATTCTTTTACAGCTTCTTTATAAATAGTGAGATATTTAAATGATTTCACAAAAAGGGATATTTCTATCAAATAGTTTTACTAATAATTTTCAACTATATCTACATAATTTGATATATATTATTCTTAATTGAGGTTGATTTATTATTTCAAAATCTTCTATATTTTATTTAATGAGATAAGATATGTTAGATTGTGGATGTGCTATTTTTAAACCATTAATAGTTTATTGTTAAAGTATTGACATTTCGTATGACAGTTTTATTACAAATGTTTATGTTATATTTCTAAATTTTCATATGAGGAATGCATTGGACTTTGTGTGTGATGGGTGGAGCCCGCTATATCTCCTTAATGCATTGGTAGGTCTCATGAGACCAACTAGTGTCTTGGCACAAGGCCTTGACAATATCCTATTTGTAGTTTTGGCATGAGGCTTTGACTATGTGGTTATGATGTATGGAATTATGGATTCCATAATTATAAAATTAGCTATTGATATTATATGTGATTATTCAACTAGTAGAATATCCATGTAAATAAGTTAATGATATTATTTGATTTATATTTTCCATATTACATAGGTTTTTATGTTTAAAATGCTTGTGTTTCAGTCTTATACTTAGACTTAAATTTTAATACATATTTATGAAAGTTTTTGCTATATTGTTATCCATAATGAGCATCTGAGCTCACCTATTTCTATGTTTTATTTTTTCTGGGATGTGAAGAAGTATATTATGATTGACCTGTAGGGATAGACTAAGGGCTATGAGTGTGTTCAAAGGGGGCACAATGTTGTTGTTTTTCATTTGATAATGTAATGTAAAACTTATATATGTATCTAGTATTTCCAAGTCTACTAAACTAATTAGTCTTTTGAGAATTGATATCTTGTAATCATTCTAATGTTATTTAATAATGCATCGACTCTAGGTAACTAGGGTCGGGGCATCACACTAGGCACACTGCCTAGACCAACTAGCTTGTAAGTGTCATACATAGGATATTTGGTTGGGATATAAGGATGTTTCAAGTGGAGGGAACATTTTAATTTCCACTAGAGTCCCTAATTACTCCTCCTCTCTTTTCCCCCATACTCATTCAAACTTAGTGATGAAGGGGGCTCCATTCTTGGAAATATATCCTTCTACAAGATCATTTTTTGGTGTTTAAAGTGTATATTGATGTTATTGATTCCAATGGGTAATTATAATCAAATACATGTATTAAATCTTAGTTTTTATTCATTTACTCACACTAAAACCATAATCCAATTAATTTAGGGCCTCCATCCAAGATTTCATGCATCAATATTGATTCAAGTAGTGATTTTTATTGATTTGGCTTCACTATGGTCAATATAGGAAGAAATAACCATGTTACATATTTTTCATGAAATAGTATGCCTTTAATATCATGTTCTTATATGTTTATCCCTATTAGACAATTTCATTTGATGTTAATGTGGGTCATTGAGGCCTGTATCGATGTTGAAGGCTTGTTAGTGGTGGAGCACATGTTGTGTGCCTTAGAATTTGTGAAAATGAGACTTATAAATGAATGAATGTATGGATGTATTGTTAGAAATTTGGGATTGTAATAAGACTTTTTAGATCGTTCGAGACTTGTTTGTTAATGATATATGAAAAAACAGTTAATTTAGTGAATCCCCTTCAGTGTGTGCGTTGTAAATGGTGGTCAAGGTCTATGTGGCAGTGATAATTTTGGGGAATTAAATTTTAGAAAACACGTATGGGGTTGTTGTTTGGGTACATAAATGGACTGTAAGACTTAGATAATTATCCTAGTTCTTTGGGTGGTTAATTATCTTTACCTTGTGACTTCAATTGGTGAGTATGATTTTCATACCAGGATATACATGTTGTGTTATGTTTTTGGGAAAATGACCTTGGAATGTGTCTATGGGCTCAAGAAGAGCTAGATTGACATGTTTGAACTATTAAAGGGATTAGGAAATATTCTCAACTTCTTGATATGTGTTGTGAGGATGACTACATATTAGGTTGTTCAGTCTGGTAGTGATTATGGCCTTTATGGGTGATATGTTGGGTCGAGGTTCTGATGAGACACCCCCATGATAATTTTTATTAATGCTTATATTTGTGCATGTGTGTGGCCACCATGAACCGTTAAAGTGTGATAGGTGTGAATATTTTCCTCCCAAAAACCCTTTAGATGGTATTGTGGGATAATGGGCCCCCTAAGAACCTTTAGGATGGGTATTGAGATAGTTGGGCGTCTCGGGAACTTTTTGGATGGGCCGGTGTGATTGGTTGGCCTCCCTAGAACCCATGAGGATGGGGAAATGTGTAATATTGACATCTCTATAATCTTTAAGAATGGGTGTGGTACATAAAGAGGCCATGAATTGGGATTTGGAATTATTTTTGGTTTACTTATACTTATGGTTTCTAATAGATATTTGTTTCATCAATGAGACGAATTAGGTAAATCTAGGGTTCATAGTGGCCTTATTAGCACATAATGACCCAATTCCATGTATGTTTAATTTTTTATTTTCTCTCTTTTATCTCATAAAATAATATATGACTAGATTTATTTACTTTATGGATGTGTTGGTGGTGAAATTATGGGTTTATAATCACTTCCTTCAAGGGTATCTGAAAGCACATGCAATTTTTATTAGCTATGTATTTAGAAGATGCATGGGACCCTATTTAGAGAAGTTATACAAGAGGGGTATGTTTTCGGGGATAATATTAGGATAGACTATAAGATCCCATTATATTTTCATTTTTTTATTTATTGATTCTATTTATTATTTTTATAGGCTTTCAACATGGGTGGGTCTCCTTGATTGTTGTATGAATTATACTCCATCCATTATATCATGGTTTTTTGTTATAATTTTTTATAGATTTTATTTACCTAAGTTACTATACATATTATTTCTATGACTATGTTCTCAGATTTTGTATACTTACAACTAATGTTATAGTCTCCCTACATTCCCATGTAGTCCCTCACTGCTAAGTGGAATCCTCTTGCATACAGGTAATCACACATGAGGTCACATGATATCTCATCCTAGACTAGATGATTCAGTTCAAGGTGTTACATATATAATATTGGGCCCCAACCATCATTTATGGACGTTTAATTCATTCTTTATATATTGAATGAATATGAAAAATCATCACTAATATTCCTTAAGAATCGATAAATATCTAAATTCAATCATGTATATGAAACCTCAATATTTTTATAGTCAATGGAATAAATTTATTAATGAGAATCATTTAACTAACACCATGTGTATAAAATATATAAAATTAAGAAAATATTTGAATTATAAATATATCCTTGTTATTAAGGAATGTAGATATGAAAGAGAAAAATAGACTTAAAAAAGATAGATATTTATAGATAAAAAACTCCAGGGAGGTGAATGAACTGAGAACATTCCATGTGATAAAAATGAGGAATAAAGATTAAATCAGTATGATATGAAATAAGACAATAAAATAATTATAAATAATTTATTTTTAGTAAATAAACTTATTTTGAGAATTAGAGAGGAAAATGGTTGTTAATATTAAAAATAACTTCCTTTGATACTTTTTTCATACATGATAAACTATAAAAACTCAAAAACACATTTCAAATGGTATTGAACTGACATTAAGAAAATTATAAAATAATTTAGTAATTTAATCTTGAAAATAAATTATTCTTAATTAATAAAATTATGAGTTTACGAAAAAACATTCATAAAAAATGTAATCCCCTTTTCAATGATTTTTTGAAAATAATATCCAATTATTTTTAGTAATTTTATAAAATAAAAAATTCACAAATTAAGGGAATTGGGAATTTATTTTGAAAAACCTAGTAAAATATCAAATTAATCTTCATAAAAAATAATTTCAATGAATGTGGGAAATTTAAGTCAAGTGGTAAATGTTAAAAACACGTTCTTTTCACGCTTTTGTAAAGAGAGTAAAAAATGACATGTACGGAAAAAGATTAAAATATTCCTTTTATAAATATTTAATATTAGTTAAAATTTAATATAAATTGACTTTAATTCATAATTAATGTATATAAAATAATATTTTTTAATAAAATTAAGGAATATGGACATAGAGGAAAATTAATCCTATCCAAACTGAGAAATAAAGTCAACTTTTCCTAAAAACAACATTACAGTTGATTTATGTACCAAAGAGAGGAAAATTGAAAATAATACATTAAAAAATAATTAATCAATCTAAAATATATTGTATGGGTTTTTATAAATAATTATCATACATTTACATTAATTGAAATTGAAACATAAACAATCTTAGAAAAAGTGAGATTGTAAAATAAACTCATACCTAAGACACCTACTTGGTTGAACGCGTAACAATTTCATGGATAAAAAATTTATATTTATTATTAATCTATATATGATCCATATTTATATCATCATTACTTTATTTCATTCATTATTTAATTATTTTTACCCATTTAATTATAATTCTTTGTTAAAATACATTATTTAGGTGTTAACAATTATATGTGTTTTGATTTAGAAGTTTCAATATATTCCCATTGATCATGGTTTAATCACATCAATAATTATAATAATATCATATATATCATATATATATATTATTATTATTTTATAACCATCCATTTAATCCAGATTTGAAAAATAAAATACATCATTTATGGACCTAGTAGTATACACGTAGGCATGAGTTGCGTTTTCATTTTTCGATAGTTGAAAAGATAAGAATAAAAAGTATAATTAATATTTATATAATAAAAATTATATAACGTATATTATATTTATTCATTAGATACATATTTATAACTATCCATTATATTTTGTGATGAAAAAAGAAATACATCACTTCATTGAGGTGACAGTCTGTACAAACACATATGAGGTGTTTCAAATTTCTAATAGATGGAGGGGAAGAAAGTTAGATAATATTTTATCAATAAAATATAATAGTTATTCCATAAATATAATTATTATATTATATATATATATATATATATTACCATCAATGTGATGTGGTGATGAAAAACAGAATAAAATATTCACGTTGGTGGCAGTCAGCACGTAAACACAAACGATGTTTGAAGTTTCCTTTAGATGTAAAAGGGGCAGATGATGGTTATTAAATCAACATAGTAAAATTTTATTTATATAATTATACTAATACAACTATATTATTATGGTTATAGAAAATATTAAGGTTATATAAGAATAGGTAAACTTGAATGATTTTGTTTAATACCTTTATCGGTTCTTTGGATTTCCTCATTTAGGTCTCCCATTAAACCTTCTTTGGTTTTTATTTTGGTGATAAAAGAACTTTTAGGTCATGGGTAGGGTTTTTGGTAAATTATTTGAGTAGATAATGTTCTATATAATGTTATCAAAGAGTGTTAAATGGTGAATATAGGAGGTTCCCTTCTATAAGTGGGAGGATTTGAACCCTTGAAAATATTATAAACTTTTATATTTAATAAATTTAATTATCAAGGAGTGTGGATCCAATTTAAGAACTTATTAAAATAGGATATATTATGGTGTAAATACACTCATAAAATAAATTTAATACAACATGTAGTTATTTTTAAGCCTTTATCTCTTATTGTAACCCCCTTGTTATCCCTTTTCACCCTAACAATGTTTAACAACCTTTACCTTGGGAACTATTCATTTTTATTAAAAATTAAATGGACTTTTTGGAAACCCCTTGGGATGTAATTTATTTTTGGACAAGATGTGTTGACATGATCCATGTTTATTTATTTACAATATGGTGTGATTTTTTTACACCCCTAAGTTTGTGTTTTTTCATGAAAAGGTGACTAAGGTGATGTGAGGATATGTTGGCAAAGGGGTCTTTATTCATATATGTGTTTGTTTGTTTAACAATGAAATTTGCATAATAATGTGGTGTATATAAATTTAAATGAAGATATAATTACAAAATATAGGGATAATTCCATGCAACACATCTTGTGGGAGTTAATGGGATAATCCATGAATCCCAAAAGTAAGGGGAAAAAGATCTGGAAGAATTTCAGATCAGTTTTGGAAGAGTAGAAACAAATTTAAAAAATTGATAAGTACCTAAATAGGTAATTTACCATGTAAGTGATCTTAATTTCTTCTTATATATGAAAATTTTGAAAATGTGTGGCCTTCATTATAAAATTTTTCTATGAAAAATTTTTCCTGCAAGAATAAGTTCTTATAGAATTTGGTAGACATATGTGAGTGGAAATGTTGAGGGACATGGTTATGTTAGGTGTTAGAGTATACAAGTTTAGTGGTGTATGTGAATCTTGCTACATGAGGATTCACATTGGAGTTTCTATTAATATATATGATTTTAGGTATGTGATCCATCAAATAATTATTTTCATGTATGAAAATTTGAAGCTAATGATACATGTATTAAATAGATTAAAATTATTGATTTATAAGATTTGTAGGAGGATTCACTTTTATATTTCCTATGAAATTTGGATATTTTTTATGTCATTGTGGATGATTTAAGAGTTTTTTGAAATTTTTTCAAACATCATATAACTTAAAATGGAAGTCATTATTCAAAAAAAGATCAATAAAGAAGGTGTTGGTGATGTATAGTTAATTAAATTCAAATATATTCGTATTTAAAACTATAGATTCATGATTAAAATAAAAAATTCTATTCTTAAAAAAGTTATTAATTCACTGTGACATATATATTATATATTATTCAATCATCACACGTATTTTGAATATTTCTGTGATTGGATATCATAGATTTCAGGGATTTTGAAGTTGTCCATATTTCATACCATAAAGTTGTGCGAATTATGTTTTTTAGGGTACAACAACCAAGTGAATTTCATGTATTTTAATATAAATTTTTTTATTATGTGATAATCTAGAAAAGTTATAAATTCCATTTATATTTCTATTTTGAACTCAACATGGAGTCTTCTCAGATTTCCATTTTTGGAAAATGGTAAAGCAATTCATCCTGACATGTTTTCCAATTGGGCTGAAAAATAACAAATGGTGATCTATTAAGAGATATTATTTATTATAAATAAGAAATTATATGTAGAAGATAAGATACACTAAACTATTATTCTTGAATATTTTCACATCAAATAATAAGAGAAGAAAGATCATTTTAAATGATTTAAAATTTCATTGAAGGAGAAAAAGTTACTATTGTGTAAAATATATGGAATCATTTTACTTATTTTTCTAAAGTGTGAAGTTCCATATTTATTTTGGAAGTAATAATAACCTATGTATAGATATGTTCATATTGGTTCTATGAAGAAGCATCCAAGGAGCTCAACAGTGAATCTAAAAATATCTACATATGTAAAAAACTATAGAGGGGCTAATGAAGAGACCTACATGTCTATAATCTATGTGGTTCCTTACCCAAGAGAAATTGGAAAATGAAGAAGTAATAATAGTGATATTGTGGTTTCCTACCCTGGAGAAGTGTATAAAATAAGATGAATGGTATTGAAACTTTGGTTGTAGTATACTGACCCAAAATATTTTAAGTGACAAGAGTTTTTTAAAGTGAGAACTTACCCAACCCCTACCAATGATCAATGTAGATAGTAGATTTTGGTGCATTCTACATTGTTATGGAATTATCTTTGTATTATCTCGGTGTGGGGTAACCAAGTAAAATCAATTATGTAATATTCTTTTCATGAATTCCAACATAAAAAAGGATAAAACAATCTTAAATAATTTTAGCTAAAGGACAATTAAAAAAAGTAATAATCAGATCAACAATAAAAATAAGAGCAAAGGATGTTCCCCTTAAAACTAAGAGGTAGTGATCAATAGGTTAGTGATATGTTTTTTTAGGGAAATATTTTAACTAGAAAATAATTATCATAACCTAATTCACCCCCCCCCTTATGTTTTCTTCATTTATTTACCATGAGGGGTTATTTTCATCTATGTTTTTTAGGGGTCCTAATAATTTTTATTAGAGAGAAATATTCCAAGTATTTCTCTGAAATGATTATATAGGTTTATAAAGTTTAATTTTCCATCCCTATTTTTTTATACTATGGAAAGGGAGAATGTTAATGGGAGAATAATACCTATAATGGAATTACCCTATGTGAAATATTTTTTAAAAGAAGTCAGATATAAATGGGAGAACCTAGAATCCTTATGAAATGGTTGGTAAGAAAATTTTCAAATAAAAATTAATGTTTCTATTTAATTATGATTTATGAATTTCTAAATAGGGTATATGATATGTTAAGATAAATAATGATGATGATATACCAGGTAGGTTAAATGTGGAGTTTTTCATATTATAAAAGGAATATTAGGAGAAACTAAAATAAAAAAAACATGATTCTTAAATAGGATAATGAGTCTCATGTAGTTTAGGTGAAAGTTCTAATACTTAAATTTTAAATATTGATAGTCTTGAGAAAAATATTTTTAGAAGTGGAAACTAATATAAATGATAAAAATATTTCCCAAAATGAATATTTGAAATAGAATTTTTCCCTAGTGTGGTAGCTAAAATATTATTTTAATGAGAAGGGCATCAACTTAATTGAATTTTAGAATCTTAATTCAAATACGGAAAATTACACTACACATATAAAACAATTGGTTGAGGGTAAAAAGGATATAATAATAAAAATTAGGCCTCAAAGACTTCATTCCTCATATGAATTCCAACACTACTGAGAAAAGTAATGTGCTAGTGAAACTATAAAATGTTTTGGTGGATGAGATTTCTTGTTGAAATTGACTATAAGAAAACTAGAATGCTTAGCTTGAATATTGGGTCAAGAGAATACATAAATTGGAAGAAGAGATGAATTTAAACAATTATATGTTTTATGATAGGATGGAATGATAATAAGGGAGTTATATGTTTTCCCTATAAAAGGTAAATATATGAAGGAGCTATAAATAGACATAAAAGTGTCCCTGTAATAGGTAAAGAAAAGGGATTAGTACACCAAGAAGGAATGGAATCCTATGAAACTTTTGTAGGATGCATGTAAAAAATATAGTTTTTGTTATAAATAACTATAGTACATATATATTGTGAATCTATTAGAAATAATGTGAAATTTATTTATCATACACAAAAAAAATATTTTTTAATAAAATTATTATTATTATTATATCCATATTTCAAGTGGATTTTCTAAGTGTATTTAATCTAGAATAAAAAATGAAATTTGTCTTCACTAAAGTAAAAATATATCCTCTTGATAGAAAATCATAAGTTATGGTTCAATAGTAAATTCATGTTGAAAGAAGTCCAATAATAAGTTATAAATCATCTAGATCAATAAAAACCTTTTGGAATGATAGAATACTGACCTAGAGGCATAAATATAAGAAATGTTAGTTTTGAAGAAACTATACAAGGATTACCTAATTATGAAAAAGGGTAAGAATATATAGAGTATATAAATAAATTATAATATAGAACTCATAGACATCAATTAATTGGTATGCCTAATTAGTCTCACCAAAACCACTAAATGAAAAACATTTAATAATTGAAGAAGTGTCTATCAATTGAGAATATATCCAAAAAAAGATATTTTCCAATGATAAAACATGAGAATAAATTTTTACAAGTTGGATAAATTCAATAATTATAGGATAGAGAAATAAAATTAGGGGAAAAAATCATATACCCAAAAATAAATGTGTGATAGTGGTCTCACACTTAGAAATTCCATAGGAAAAAGTTTAAATAAAATGTATGCAATAGATATATAACAACCAATGCATAATCATAAAAAATTATATGATTTATTTAATATACTTAATCCCTTAAATCCCAAATATCTTATAGATTTTATGTTTCATTGTTTTATGAAAAAAATTACAAAACAAAGTTGACACTTTCACAAATTCTATATTTTTTCTATATAAAAGAGTTATTAAATTGAACACACGTTTTATTAATGAAACAATTTCTTTTTTTAATGTGGTTATACTTAACTAAAAGGTTGAATTTTCTCTAATTATTACTCAAAATTAGATCCTGGAACAGACATTTAAAATTATGGGATGAGAAAATAATCTTAGTAATGAAAATAAAATAAAAAAACTCCTTAGTTGATTTTAAAAACTTCAAAATCTATAAAACATATTTTCTTTATAACAAAAAAACAAGGGCTCAAATATCTATTTAATTATTCATGAAAAAATACAATTAGTCAATTTGTTTCAAAAAAATTATAATAATTTATAAAGGAAAAATTAAAATCATGAGGGTTTCTTATAAGAACATAAAAATCATGAATACCATTCCTTGAAAATAATCATTAATTTTTTAAAAAATTTATTATAGTTTTTATAAAACATTAATTTTTTTCCTTAGAACATAAATTAAAAAAAAAATCTTTTGAGAACCCAAAGAAATTATATCATGAATTTGACTTTAGACACTATCTTTATATTCAACCTGATAAACCCTTATAATTAAATCACCAAACAAAATAATTTAAATGTATCTTAATAGTATCTTTTAACCAGTAAACTCGGATACCTTACCCAATGAATTGAATATCTATATCATGCTCAAATATTATTAGAGATATTTTTGGATCACTCATTAGAATATAAAATTTCCATGACACATATCATGAATAATATATATATATATATCTTGTACTTTAACTATAATACTCATTTACGTTAGAAAGTAAGACTATAAGTAAAGACACTTTCAGTTATCTCATGAGAGTAAATTTCTATTTCCATGGAAAATATTTTTGAAAAAATAAAAAATTCTAAAAGTGTGGGTATATAATTTTATTTGAAAAACTATAGAAAATTTGGATGAATATTTATATTTTATGAAGTTTATGATGGTGGGAAATGGTGTTCAATCCTCCTATATTAAAAAAAACATTCTCCCTATAATTTTGTAAAAATATTAAAGAATAAATCACATTAAAGATGTAAATATTTTCCTTTTAATTACATGATAATTAAATTTCAATATAACCTTAAATAAATTTAGAGTAAAATTATTGAAACATTTAAATGAATATGGAAATGGAGGTAACAAGATGCATGAAACCATCAAAACAATTGAAAATTAGACCTTAATGAAAATACCATATCTTGAGTCCCAAATTGTTTCATTTATATTTCTCCCAATTGATTAATAAAATTGTGTTTATTTTTAAACGTGATTCATATAAATTTTTATGTTCATTCTCTTATTATTATTATTCCATTTATTCTATTTGTTACCATGATTGTTTAATGACTAAATCGGTTAAATTCACATCATACAATTTAATAACATTCAATGTATAAGATTTGATTATCTTTGATGGGTGAACTATGCTCAAATGTGATATTGTTTCAACACCTATAGGTTTGTAATCATATCATATTTATGATATTTATACATTAAATATACTTTTAAAACAATCAATTTTTTGGGAAAGGAAAAAAACATGTTTCTTTATGGAGGTGATAGTCTGCACGAGTGATGTTTACAGGAAGATAATATTTTAATTTCTCAAAATTATAATAATGTTATACATGTAATATTTAGTAATTAGTTTAATAATTATGATATTACATGTGATGTGGTAATGAAAAATGAATCGCATAGATACATAGAGGTGTAAGTGCACACACTCACATGAGAAACGTTATCATATTACAATGGATAGATGGGTAAGAAGATGGATAATAGATTTCATTTAAATAATTAGAATAATTTCATAAATATCATATATATCCACCATTTACCTCTTTATAACAATCCATATATGTGGTTATGAAATATGAAACGAATTTCTTTTTGGAAGTGATAGTCCTCACATACGCACGAGCAACATTTTAATTTTACAAATGATGGAAAAGAGATAGAAAAAATGTTATTCCATTAAGAAAGTATAATTTATTTATTTTTATTAGACTTAATATATTATATCAACATGGTTATATAATATTTTAATGATGCGGGAGAACAAATAAAATTAATGTGCTCAGTTAAAAGTTTTACCTCTTCTTCGGACAACCCCCTTTAGATTACACCTTAATCCTTTTGGGATTGGTATCTTAGTGAGACTAAAAAAACTAGTATATAGGTATTAAAGTTAGGATGTTATTTTAGTAGGAATATTTTGAGATATATTTCTCAATGTGTGTGAATATGTGATTAGATTAGGTTCCCTTTTATAAGTGATGGGGGTACCACTAATGTATATACTCAAAACAATTCAATAAAATAAATGTATTTCTCGTGGGAAGTGGATCCAATTTGATAAAATTTCAAATAAAATATATTTTAAGGTCTATATATACTCAAAAAATCTCATTTATCAATGTTTTAGATATATTTTATAATTTATCTCTAGGTTTGACCGCCCCAACCCTTTTAACCCTTACTATGGTGATAATGATTAAATAAGGTTACTATTGATAATGATAAAAAATTAAATTGATACCATTAAATTTTTTTGAAATTATGATCCAAAATATGAAAGCAATTTTTTAATTTTAAATACCTATAAGTGGTAGAAATTAATTTTAAAATCACTATGAATAACCGAACAAAAAGATTTTTCCTGAAAAATGTTTTTTAATCATTTAAATGACTTTATACCAAATAATGTAATATTTTAATTCTCATCAAATTAGTTGAATTATGTTCAATGAATGAATTCTTATGTGACTTTGAAACAAATTTATAACCAGAAACACCCTTGGAAATACTTGATTAAAATAAAATACGGTATTTATAGCGCCTATATTTACACTATTCACCTAAAAATAAACCATTTCATAAAAAACCATCCTAATGTAATTTTAAATATTATTAATCCAAAAATAATATCCTTTATCAAATTAAAACTATAAATTTTATAAATTTTAATTTTAAATAAAACTATATATTCCTTGATAATAATTTAGTTAGAATAAAACCATTTAGTTTTTTATGGAAAAAATCATATAATGTTATCATATTATATATGAATACATAAAATAACTTAATAAATATTAATAATACATGGAATTTATTTCTTATTAACATTACATGTGTTGTTACAATATGATCAATATGAAATATAATATACATGGTGATAAAGTCCACTCTTGAAATATTAATAGGGTTGTGGGAAAGTTTAATTATAAATGGTTAGTTCTTCTTAAAAACCACATTCATTTATTTGAGGATTTTTGAGGCACCCCTCTCTCAATTTAAATAATTTTTTAATTTCTTTTGAACACATGTAGTTTTATGGGGGATTTATGATCCATGGGGTATGTGTGCATTAAAGTCAAATGAGAAAGAATTGAAAGTAAGACATGTTTAAAGATCGAAATGCATTAAAATAAGTGGGATTAGATGTATTTAATGTATTATTTATATAATACCTAAAAAAGTGTCTTGGTTGATTCTAAACCACAATTGAAGCTAAACTAATCATGATAGAATGGAATTTTTGGCTAAATGTGAAAGTGTTTAAAGAGTTTGTTCTAAGAAGAAAAAACTATCAAAGCCTAGGTTTGAAGAAATTAGTGGTATCATATTGAATAAGTCCTAGAAAAAGTGGTATCAATTAATTAATGAAGTGGTATGAGGCCGAAATAAATAATTGGATAGATTATGAGTAGTAGTAAAAACATTTTCACATTTTATGATTATTTATATCTATGTTAATTACATTTTGTATCAACTGTATACTGTATAAATGATACCCAATGTTGTTTACCTAGACTGGATTTTTCCAAAAAGTAGATCCCCCATATTATGAAACAATAAGTGATTTCAAAATATAATGAATAAGGGGTCTAGTGATGAGTATTCAAGATTTTTCATTCTTATCTGAATATTTTTTGATCCTATGATATTTGAAATGCATGATGTACAAGTGGCGTCACAAGATCAATTGTAAAAAGTGGTATAAATGATCTCATTATTTCATCAAGTGGAATGATCCTCATTGAAATTTCATGAGTGTTTATTACAAAAGGTTTTGTATGAAATTATGATAGAGATTACATGTTTTTTTATGTTTAAGTTGGTGTAATTTTAATTGGTATCACATGTGATATGGAAAAATTTGAAGATAATTTAGAAATATATTATTTCCTACACCAACTTTGTGCTTTGTGGGATTATATAATTTTTTGATATACTAAATTATATGTGGTAAATTTTATCACTATTTGTATTAAGAAAGTACAGTTCAGATAAAGAAAAATATTATTTAAATCGTAATTCTAAATTAGGAACCTATTGTGTTTGACAAGTCTTATTCACTAAAAGAATGGTTTTTAAAGATAGATTAAGTGTAGATTCTATAATAGAGAAGTGTAACCAGAAATTTGAGATTTTTAATTATCTAAAAGAGAAATATTTTTATTAAAAATAGATCTAAAATTTTTCATTATATAAATGTTATGTCCAACAAGATGTTTTGAAATAAAATTAATACATAAATATTATGGTTTCTCCAAAAGTGAATCAATAATTGGTATTATAAAAATGATTGAAAAATGTGGATATTAAAGGATTAATTCAATTGATAAATGTGGATATGATAACAGATAATAAGAAGACCTTTTTCTTAAAGGTATCATTGAAATCTATTAGGATACCCTATGGGAGAATGGGGAAGTAGCATTATATTGTAATTTGCCTTCAAACATCAAGGGTGGAAAGTTGATGGGAAAATGTGGAATGATTTATCCCCAGGAAAATAGGGAATTTGAGATATATATTCCTATAATATTCCTAAAGGGGGTGAAGATAGAAATATACTCTAAATTTTGGAGAAAGTTATGTGAAAAATATACTTGGATTCTCTTTTAATTTTATTGAAAAAGGGGCATATTTTCTGGAAATGATTTATCTTTTACAAAATCCAAAGAGTGAGATTGTTAGACACCCCTTATCATATTTGTGACTTAATTTACATGTATTTATTATATATAATTAATTTTCCAATTTTATCATTGATTTTATTGGGAGCCTTTGGAAACAAATTAGGGTTTTGGGAATATAGAATGAGGCATAAGGTTTGTCATACCATGTGTTTGTCTGCAAAAAACCATGCGGCCATTTGGAATTTTTGGGCAGTGGAAAATGCCCGATTAGAACACATTTTGTAAAATGTGTGGGATATCAATGTTTCCCATGGCTATTAGATAGTTATGTGTTCATGGTTGCCTCAATTTTGGTAAAATGTGTGGGAAAACCATGGAAATTGACTGTGGAATTAAAAAGTGTAAATTTAACATTGTTCCATCTCAAATTTTAACCCCAAATCCGTCCTTGATCACCCCATTTGAGCTCTCCAACCCTAGGTTCCTCCCTCTACTCCTCTTGTATCTCTTGGAATACCTTAGTTTATTGTATCTTGTGTGTATTACTCAAGGAAACATCAAGTAAGATATTTATCCCTAGCTTTTATCCCTCTTTCTAGGGTTTTATTTCCCTAATTCATGGGTTCTTGTTTTTTAAAGGATATTTGACCTAGAGGGGGTTATATTTTGTGATTTTGGTAAAGATATTGATGGTTTTTTTATTTTTCTTTCCTTTTTTAGTATCATATGGTGGTGTGGTTATGGTTTCTATAAGGCCCTAGCCTTAAACCTTACTTAATATTGAGTTATTACAAGATTACACATTGAGGATCTTTTCGGGTTTAGAGTTTTAGAGAATTAGATCATAAAACTTGCATTACATTCCACATATAAACAAAGTTGTTATATAAAGATAGCATTCTTCTTTCCCATCAATGGAAACATATTTAAAATAAAACATGGATTCTTTATTGACACTTCTTTGACACTATCATCATATCATGTACCTTTCCCTTGACCTGTGAAAAACATTTTAAAAAAACTTGGGGTGAGCATAAAAAGCTCAGTAAGGGATATAAAAATATATGGAAAGGAAACATGGGTACATATATACATAAGAATAAAATCATACTTTACCCATAAAACATAAGCACTTTAACATACCTCATCAAATCATGAATAAATCATAGAAATCATAAGACATAAAGGTAACTTGAGGAATTCATAACATTCTTACGTAGGGAGTAACCCTCTTGGTTACGTTTGGAATACCCATCACAGTATATTCCCTAAATCTCTTCAGATAAACCTTAACATTACACTCCTTCGTGTTACCCAATGCATTGGAGAGCTATATCGGGCTCACCTTCCCTTAGTTTATCACGGAACCACCCGTCTTCATAATAATGCCCAATAACCTCAACATAATCGTATCACATAAAACATGCATAAAGGAAACATAACATTTCCACCTTTCAATCACAAGATATCAATACAACATATTGATATAAAAAAATTATGAAAACCATTTTCAATACCAAAACAAAAGAAAAGTAAAATATGGAATTTATTTTTCTTTTTAAAAAAAGGTATGGCTTGTAGAGGAAGCCGAAACTCAAATAATGGTCACGGCGGCAGAGAAGTCATTGTCGTTGCATACGTACGACAAAAAAATTCCATTTTGTCGTTTAGTAAATGCTTTGTATAAAAAATATTCCTTTTGAATAAATGTAAAAGTCAAAGGGTTTTATACACCATATAAAAGAAGGTTGTGTATAAAACAAAATATGCCTCAATGAAAGGAGATTGAGACGAAGTCCCATACCTCGGATCCGACTTGACTCGGTCATTCTTTAATCTCGTGAATAATAAACTTGAGTTAATTTCTACTTGTTTAAGAACCTTTTTCAAGTTCATTATTCCTTTTATATCACTTATTGCCATGTCATGAACACTATGTAATTATTTAAGTTAATAATGGTCGTTTTAACGATCATTGGTACTTGAGTCAAAAATAAACCCTTTATAATTACATGTTGTTCATGAATCCATTATATCCATAATTATAATAATTATGTATATATCATATATATCCATTATATACATGCATTTATAATATTACATAATCATTTATAGGTATGAAATGAAATGCACCGTTCATGGAGATGGTAAGCCGTACGTACGCATGAACACTACTTTCATTTCTATTTTGTATTTTATAGAATGGAATCATAATAATATAAAGGTATATTATAATTATATTATAATATCATATATAATATCATAGTTCCATTCTTTATACGTCCCACATATGGTATTTAACGAATCAAATCACTTTGAGGGGGCGGTAGTCCGCACTTCCTTAAATGAAGATATCGCGTTTACCCATAATGGAAACCATAAAGGTATAACCAAAAATAAAAATACAGAAACTTAAGGAAAACATAAACATATTATATATCATATATAAATATAGTGACATCTTAATGGACACCTTTGAAGGTGTTAAAAGAATGTTGAACAATCATCGTTTCGGGAGGCATAAATTACCATCCACGGAAACAGTATGTCCTTTAACCATTAGATGTAGGTGTGTGTAAGTGTAGCTCAAATCCTTCTTATAACAACATCCTAGTATATTGAGGATACTTTATTTGTTACAAAATAAAAGAATAAAACGAGTTTAGGGGGTTGGAGAAGTAAAATAAAACAAAAGGACTCAAGTGAAGACATTACCTTAAAATCGGGTAACTCTCTTTCGTTTGAGCTCAAAGGCTTCCTTGGGAAGACTTCTGCCCAAAGTGAGGCTCAAATGAGTAAGAGAGGGGTGTGGAGAGCCATAATGGTCCGGGTTTGGCCGAGCCAAAGGCTTTGGAAGTGTGGGTAAGGAGGTAGAGGTGGGAGCCTTTTATAAGAGGAGAGGAGGGGCACTCTTGGAAGGTAAAGAAAAGTCACTTTATTTTAAAATGGTATTTGGATTTAAGAGGTCCCACATTGATGAGTTTCAAGGATAAGGTGATAAGGGTTATAAATCCACCCATCCAATAGGTTTTGGCCATGTGTAAGTCTTAGATTTTACATTATCATTCCATTTTATTTAAATCGTTAAATAATGAGGTCATCGCTGCATCATCATGATGTCATAAATAATTTAATTTATTTAAAGTCTAAAAATTATATAAAAAAAATATGATGTAGGAAGTCTTTTTATATTTCCAATGACTATTTATAATAAAAAATCTTATCTTTATAACCCCATTTAAAATTTGTTTTAGTAAAACATCTCATGTTTGTGTCATTTTTACTTTTACATTAAATAAAAAGTTATTTATGTCATTTCCCAACCAAAGTGGCTCCATGGGGTCCCCAAGTTTACCCATGGATTTTCTTGGTCGGCCATGACACATACAATGAGGGTAGGACATGTGTCAAGATCATCTAATTTTATTAAAGCATTATTTTTACCTTAAACTACACTAATTACCTCTAATAGCGATTAAGAACTTAAGAGTAACTATTCACAAAAAAAAATTATTTTAATATCATTGAACCACATTTTACTTCTTAATGACAACCATTTATGTCGGATTTTTTAAATTAAAAACATAGAAGTGGTAAAATTTCATTTAAACGAAAAATCCATTTTTATAAGTACCACTTAGTGGTTTCACTATTCATCAAAAATTGAAGTTTTTCAAAAAAATACCAAAAATTCACACTAAGATATATTTGATATTCCAAATTCAAAAATGAAGTCTATTTTAAAAAATTCAAAACATATAAGTCACATTAATTAATTTAATAATTAATTCCCGTTGTCATGACAAATAGCGTGTTTTTATGAAACAATAAGTATCAAAAGATTGACACCAGTTTAAGTCTGATTTCAAAGTGAAATTAATTACAACGACCACTATTGGATTTAATGGTAAAAATATTTTCTAATTTCACTTTGGAACCAATTCAAAAGATAATCTAATCATATAAATAAATTAGATTAAAAAGCAGTTTTGATGTAAAATGCAGTATTTTTCACTATTCATTAAAAAAATGAACATTGTCTGAAAAATACCAAAAATTCACACAAAGTAAAATTTGATGTCACAATCATAAAGAATAATTTTATTTTGACAAACATAGCTTATAAAATTGTCAAAAGATAGATTTAAAAATGGTTTTCCCTCAAAAGGCAGTAAAACAATCTTTTAAGAATATTAGTGTATTCCATGCATAAGATTGTATTTATTTTCATTTTAAGCCTCTAAAACACTATCTTAATCATTAATAGACATAGATAAAATTATCTATTATTCATTACTTACATGGGATGTTACATCCTTTCCCCCTTTTGAAAAATACGTCCCCGCAATTTATTTACTTATCGAATAAATGGGGGTACTTATCCCTCATTGAATTTTCAGATTCCCATGTTGCCTCTTCCATCATGTGGGTTTTCCACAAAACCTTTACCTGATTAATCACCTTATTTCGTTACACTTGCTCCATGTGGTCAAGAATCTGGACCGGTTGTTCCTCATAAGATAGGTTCTCTTCCAGCTGAACTACCTCTGGACTCAAAACATGAGATGGATCTGGCATATACTTTCTCAACATCGAAACGTGAAAAACATTGTGTACCTGAGATAAACTCGGAGGTAAATCCACCCGGTATGCAACTGATCCAACTCTCTCCAGAATTTCATATGGTCCAATAAAACTTGGACTTAGCTTTCCTTTCTTACCAAATCTCATTACACTTTTCCAAGGAGAAACCTTGAGAAAAACATGATCACCTACCTCGAAAGATAGATCCTTCCTCCGGTTATCCGCATAACTCTTCTGCCTGCTCTGAGCTGTTCTCATGTGATTCTGAATCAGCTGAACTTTTTCTTCCATCTCTTCTACCAATTCTGGTCCCATCAACTTCCTTTCACCCACTTCATCCCAGAAAGATGGAGTTTTACACCGCTTCCCATATAATTCCGGAAATGGTGCCATCTGTATACTGGAATGAAAACTGTTATTATATAAAAATTCAACCAAATAAAGATGTTGGTCCCAACTTCCCTGATAATCCATAGAGCAAGAATGTAGCATATCCTCCAATCTCTGAATTGTTCGTTCTGACTGCCCATCTGATTGAGGATGAAATTCTGTACTAAAATTTCATTTAGTACCCAATGACTTCTGAAGGCCTTTCCAAAAGTTATAAGTGAACCTGGGATCACGATCAGATACAATAGAGAGGGGAACTCCATGTAACCTGACTATCTCGTTAAGATACAAACGGGAAAGTTGATCTAGGGAAAAAGTATCTCGTATAGTAAGGAAATGAGAAGATTTAGTCAAGCGATCAACAATAACCCAGATTGCATTATTACCTCGAGATGTCTTCGGTAATCCCACAACAAAGTCCATAGCTATATTCTCCCATTTCCACTCTGGAACTGGTAAAGTTTGAAGCATCCCTTTTGGTAACTGTCGCTCTGCTTTAACCTATTGACTTGTCAAACACTTCATAGTAAAATCAGCAATATCTCTTTTCATTCCATCCCACCAGTAATACTCCCGCAGATCTATGTACATCTTAGTACTGCCAGGATGAACTGAAAACGGAGAACTATGAGCTTCACATAACAACTCTCTCTTCAAATGTGAATCACAAGGCACACACAATATCTTCCCAAATCTCAAAATGAAATCATTATCAATTTTGAATTCAGGAAACTTACCTTTATGAACCAGCTCTACCTTTTTCTACAACTCACTATCTTGCTTCTGTGCTTGCTTGATTCTATCTGATAGAGATGATCTCACTGATACCTGAAACAAAACAGAAGAACTTCCTGCACCAACAACTTCTATGCCAAATTTCATCAAATCCTTAACCAAAGTATCACGTTCCAAACGCAACATTGCTAATGAAGCATTACTTTTTCGACTCAAAGCATCAGCCACTTTATTTTCTTTTCCCAGATGGTAATGAATTGTACAATCATAATACTTGATTAATTCCATACATCTCCTCTATCTCATGTTTAACTCTTTATGAGTGAATATATACTTTAAACTTTTGTGATCAGTATATATTTCACACTTTACTCCATACAAATGATGCCTCCATATTTTTAAATCGAAAACAATAGCAGTTAATTCCAAATCCTGTGTAGGGTAATTTACCTCATGAGCTTTCAACTGTCGTGAAGCATAAGCAATTACCTAATCATTCTGCATTAGGATGCAACCAAGTCCTTTCAATGAAGCATCATTGTATATAACAAACTCACCATTCCTGTAAGGTAGTGCCAAAACTGGAGCATTCACCAATCTTCTTTTCAATTCCTGAAAACAATCATCACATTCTTTTGTCCAGATAAACATAACACCCTTCCGAGTTAGCTTAGTCATTGGACTAGATAACCGTGAAAATTTTCTAACAAACCTTCGGTAATAGCCTGCCAAACCAAGGAAGCTACGAATCTCAGTTACATTTGTGGGTCTTGGCCATTCTTCAACAACCTTTGTTTTTGCAGGATCAAAAGTTATCCCATATTTAGAAACAATATGACCAAGGAAAGAAATTTGTTGCAACCAAAACTCACACTGGCTGAATTTTCCATAAAGTTTATTTTATTTTAAGGTTTGAAATATAACCCTTAAATGTCTTTCATGATCCTCTTTAATTTTAGAAAACACCAAAATATCATCAATGAAAACCACCACAAAATTATCCAAGAACTCATGGAAAATTCTATTCATTAAGTCCATGAATACAGCAAGTGAATTGGTTAGCCCAAGAGGCATTACTACAAATTCATAATGGCCATATCTTGTACAGAACGCGGTCTTCGTAACATCTGCTTCCTTTACCTTCAGCTGATGGTACCCCGATCTCAGGTCAATCTTTGAAAACAACTGAGCTCCCTGAAGCTGATCAAACAAATCATCGATATGAGGCAAAGGATATTTGTTCTTAACAGTGATTTTATTCAAGACTCTATAATCAAATAAAAGTCTCATTGAACCATATTTCTTTTTATCAAATAAAACAGGAGCACCCCATGGTGATTTGCTAGGTCGAATGAAACCTTTCTCTAATAAATCTTGCAATTGCTCCTTCAACTCTAAAAGTTCAATTTGAGCCATTCGATAAGGGGGTTTTCAAATTGGCTTAGCATCAGGAACTAAGTCAACAGTAAACTCAACTTCCCAATCTGGTATTATTCCATGCAACTCATCAGGAAAAACATCAGGATACTCATTTACCACTTGCACATCATTAATCTGAACAGTTTATTTTCAACGATGTGTACAAGGTAACATTCATTTCCATATTTTACAAGTTTCTTGGCCTCTTGATAAGTTATCAACAGTAAGGGTTCATTCTTGTACACAAACTAAAAGTTTTTTTGAAAAGAAACTTCTTTAGCTCTACAGTCAATTTTAGCATGGTAAATAGATGTCCAATCCATACCCAGGATAACATCAAACTCTACTACAGGTAGAACAATAAGGTTTTCAAGTAGGTTCTTTCCACAGATAAGGATAGGAAGATTCTTATAAATTCTTTTTGCCTCAACACTTCCCCCAGGTGTTTTTACCAAAAGTTCAGGAGTCATTTCTTGAGATGGTATTCCTATTTTACTAGAAAAGGTTTCAGAGATGAAAGAATGTGTAGACCCCGAATCAAACAACACACTAGCATAATCTGAAAAAACAAACAAAGTACCTGATACAACTTCATTTGATGGCCCGACATCTGCTGAAGTAGTTGCAAAGTATTTCACCACCCCTTTCTTCTTGTAGTCTAACTACTTCCCATCACCCAAGCTCTTTTTCGGACACTCGTTTACATAGTGACCCATCTCATTGCACTTATAACATTTCACTAACTGTAAATCAAATTTGGTCTTACCATCACCCTGATCTTTTCCAGTGCAATCACGAGCCTTATGTCCCATCTTACCACATCAGTAGCAATTTCCAGAATTCAGAAGACATTCCCCAGCATGCCTTTTTCCACAATTATCACAAACTGGAAACTTAGTTTTCTTACCGTCAGACTTTTTTGAATAATTCTTACCTTTCTCCTGCCACCTCGGTCTCTTCTTCTGTTGGTTTTTATAGAACACCTGATCATCGACAAACTCCATTTCCACCTTCTCAGCACATCGAACAAGCTTTTAATAACTTTTAAACTCACGAGAAGCTAATGCCCTTCGATATTTTGGCTTTCATCCTGAGTAAAAACGATTGATTTTACTATCAAGGTCTCGGATAAAATTTGGAGCATACCTTGCCAATCGAGTGAACCTTTCTTCATAGGTAGCCACTGAGTCTTCTTCTTGCCTCAATTCCAAGAATTGCTTTTCCATCCTAAGTCGAATAGCCTTAGGAAAATACTTCTCAAGAAACATACCTTTGAATTCATCCCAGCCGAGAGCATCAATCTCATCAGTGTCCCTGATATTTTTAACCATCGACCACCACTGATCTGTTTCACCCTCCAAACGATAAATAGCAAGACTAACCTTTTGATTGTCTGAACACCCCATGACATCAAAAATCTTCTCCAGTGATTTAATCCACCCTTCAGCTAGCACAGGGTCAGATGATCCTCTGAATGATGGGGGATGTTGCCTCATGAAATGTTCCACCACTGACATGTTCCTCTGCAGTTGACCTGGCTGATCTCGTGTATGTATACCACCGCCATTTATCACTTGAGTCAACTGCGCCATTACTGCAAAAAACTGTTCAGTTCCAATTCCGACCATATCAGGATGCTGATTCGGAAGGTTATTTCCTTTTACATGCCTTCCTATCACTACTTCCCTATTTCCTCTGCGGAAAACCATTCTGAACAAACATGTCTTAGATGAAGCAACATGGTAATCTTCAAATACTATATCACTTCAATTTGACCATAAAAAATATTTTTGGATAATCATTTAATAGAATTCTAACTCCTAAAGTTATCTAAACCGACCTCTGATACCAACTATAAGGCCCCAGCCTTAAACCTTACTTAATCTTGAGTTATTACAAGATTACACATTGAGGATCTTTTCGGGTTTAGAGTTTTAGAGAATTAGATCATAAAACTTGCATTACATTCCACATATAAACAAAGTGGTTACATAAAGATAGTATTCTTCTTTCCCATCAATGGAAAAATATTTAAAATAAAACATGGATTCTTTCTTGACACTTCCTTGACACTATCATCATATCATGTACCTTTCCCTTGACCTGTGAAAAACATTTCAAAAAAACTTGGGATGAGCATAAAAAGCTTAGTAAGGGATATAAAAATATATGGAAAGGAAAAATGGGTACATATATACATAATAATGAAATCATACTTTACCCATAAAACATAAGCACTTTAACATACCTCATTAAATCATGAATAAATCATAGAAATCATAAGACATAAAGGTAACTTGAGGCATTCATAACATTCTTACGTAGGGAGTAACCCTCTTGGTTATGTTTGGAATACCCATCACAGTATATTCCCTAAATCTCTTCAGAGAAACCTTAACGTTACACTCCTTCGCGTTACCCAATGCCTTGGAGAGCTATATCGGGCTCACCCGCCCTTAGTTTATCACGGAACCACCTGTCTTCATAATAATGCCCAAGAACCTCAACATAATCGTATCACATAAAACATGCATAAAGGAAACATAACATTTTCACATTTCAATCACAAGATATAAATACAACATATTGATATAAAAACATTATGAAAACCATTTTCAAAACCAAAACAAAAGAAAATTAAAACATGGTATTTATTTTTCTTTTAAAAAAAGGTATGGCTTGTAGAAGAAGCCGAAACTCAAATAATGGTCACGGCGGCGGAGAATTCGTTGTCGCCGCATACAAATGACAAAAACATTCCCTTTTGTCGTTTAGTAAACACTTCGTATAAAAAAGATTCCTTTTGAATAAACGTAAAAGTCAAAGGGTTTTATACACTGTATAAAAGAAGGTTGTGTATAAAACAAAATATGCCTCAATGAAAGGATATTGAGACGAAGTCCCATACCTTAGGTCCGACTTGACTCGGTCGTTCTTTAATCTCCTGAATAATAAACTTGAGTTAATTTCTACTTGTTTAAGAACCTTTTCAAGTTCATTATTCCTTTTATATCACTTATTGCCATGTCATTAACACTATGTAATTATTTAAGTTAATAACGGTCGTTTTAACGATCATTGGTACTTGAGTCAAAAATAAACTCTTTATAATTACATGTTGTTCATGTATCCATTATATCCAGAGTTATAATAATTATGTATATATCATATATATCCAGTATATACATGCATTTACAATATTACATAATCATTTAGAGTTAAGAAATGAAATGCACCGTTCATGGAGACGGTAAGCCGTACGTACGCATGAACGCTATTTTCATTTTTATTTCGTATTTTATAGAATGGAATCATAATAATATAAAGGTATATTATAATTATAGTATAATATCATATATAATATCATATTTCCATCCTTTATACGTCCCACATATGGTATTTAACGAATCAAATCACTTTGAGGGGGCGGTAGTCCGCACTTCCTTAAATGAAGATATCGCGTTTACCCATAATGGAAACCATAAAGGTATGACCAAAAATAAAAATAAATAAGCTTAAGGAAAACATAAACATATTATATATCATATATAAATATAGTGACATCTTAATGGCCACCTTTGAAGGTGTTAAAAGAATGTTGAACAATCATCGTTTCGGGAGGCATAAATTCACCATCCACAGAAATAGTATGTCCTTTAACCATTAGATGTAGGTGTGTGTAAGTGTAGCTCGAATACTTCTTATAACAACATCATAGTATATTGATGATACTGTAATTTTTACAAAATAAAATAATAAACAGAGTTTAGGGGGTTGGAGAAGTAAAATAAAACAAAAGGACTCAAGTGAAGACATTACCTTAAAATCGGGTAACTCTCTTTGGTTTGAGCTCAAAGGCTTCCTTAGTAAGACTTCTGCCCAAAGTGAGGCTTCAAGGAGTAAGAGAGGGATGTGTAGAGCCAAAATGGTCAGGGGTTGGCCGAGCCAAAGGCTTTGGGAGTGTGGGTAAGGAGGTAGAGGTGGGGGCCTTTTATAAGAGGAGAGGAGGGGCACTCTTGGAAGGTAAAGAAAAGTCACTTTATTTTAAAATGGTATTCGGATTTAAGAGGTCCCACATTGATGTTTTTCGAGGATAAGGTGATAAGTGTTATAAATCCACCCATACAATAGGTTTTTTCCATGCGTAGGTCATAGATTTTACATTATCATTCCATTTTATTTTAATCGTTAAATAATGAGGTCATCGCTGCATCATCATGATGTCATAAATAATTTAATTTATTTAAAGTTGAAAAATTATAAAAAAAATACTATGATGTAGGAAATCTTTTTATCTTTCCAATGACTATTTATAATCAAAAATATGATCTTTATAACCCCATGTAAAAATTGTTTTAGTAAAACATTTCATGTTTGTGTCATTTTTACTTTTACATTAAATAAGAAGTTATTTATGTCATTTCCCAACCAAAGTGGCTCCATGGGGTCCCCAAGTTGACCCATGGATTTTCTTGGTCGGCCATGACACATCCAATGAGGGTAGGACATGTGTCATGCTCATCTCATTTTATTAAAGCATTATTTTTACCTTAAACTACACTAATTACCTCTAATCGCGATTAAGAACTTAAGAGTTACTATTCACCAAAAAATTATTTTAATCTCATTGAACCACATTTTACTTCTTAATGAAAACCATGTATGTAGGATTTTTGAAATTCAAAACACAGAAGTGGTAAATTTTCATTTAAACGAAAAATCAGTTTTTATAAGTACCACTTAGTGGTTTCACTATTCATCAAAAATTGATGTTTTTCAGAAAAATACCAAAAATTCACCTTAAGCTATATTTGATATTCCGAATTCAAAAATGAAGTCTATTTTAAAAAATTCAAAACATATAAGTCACATTAATTAATTTAATAATTAATTCCCGCTGTCATGACAAATAGCGTGTTTTTATGAAACAATAAGTATCAAAAGATTGACACCAGTTTAAGTCTGATTTCAAAGTGAAATTAATTCCAACAACCACTATTGTATTTAGTGGTAAAAATATTTTCTAATTTAACTTTAAAAACAATTAAAAAGATAATCTAATCATATAAATAAATTAGATTAAAAAGCAGTTTTGATGTAAAATGCAGTATTTTTCACTATTCATTAAAAAAATGAACTCTGTCTGAAAAATACCAAAAATTAACACAAACTAAATTTTGATGTCCCAATCATAAAGAATAAGTTTATTTTGACAAACATAGCTTATAAAATTTTCAAAAGATAGATTTAAAAATGGTTTGCCATCAAAAGGCAGTAAAATAATCTTTTAAGAATATTAGTGTATTCCTTGCATAAGATTGTATTTATTTTCATTTTAAGCCTCTAAAACACTATCTTAATCATTAATATACATAGATAAAATTATCTATTATTCATTACTTACTTGGGATGTTACAGTTTCACACAATGTTCCAGAAGTTTCCAAGCATGAGGTATGTGGTTCTATTCTCTAACATTTTTAGATTCTTTCGATATGCTTGTTTGTATTTATAAATGTGTTATATTAGTTTCTTGTGTGGTGTGAAATATATTTTTGAAAGATTTCAACACAAATATGTCGTAAAAATGGTATATTTAAAGCAAAATGGTTATTATTTTCATGTGCTTCATTATGGTGCTTCTTATAAGTGTTTATTCATAATTTTGTGAAAGATGAAAAATGTTTTTTCAAAGGAACATGAGGTTTGGATATGTTAAATGTGATTTTTCTAAAGGAAAATGGGATATTTGGGCATTTTAGCTTTTTTTGTACTCCTTGAAATGTGATTTGTGAATTAAGTAAATGATGTGAACCATGTAGTGAAATGAAAATGGTTTATGTGGGTATTTGAAAGGGTCTTAGCCCATGGAAATGGTTTGATTACTTTAGGGATATTATTTTGATGTTTCCAAATGGCTTTCATGAACTATGAAGGTGGTGGAAAGTGGGTTTTTAAATGGTTCTGGTGTGTGTAAAATGTAATGTGGTTTGGAAAAAATAAGATTTCCATGCAATTCTATTTATGAAATTGGTGATTTCATTGTGCACATATGTGGAATATATTGTGTTATTAAAGCGAAGGATGTGTAATAATGGAATTTGATCACAAAGGGAATCTCGGGTATCTAGGTGGGTAAACTAGAACTAATACACTATTCATTCAGAAGTGGAATGACCCAGATTCACATAGAAGTTTTTATGCCTGAAATACTAACAAAACATCTGATATGATTGATGACCACAAGGCCCTTAGGATGTTCCCTCCTAGTGGATCAATAATGAGAATGTACTTACACTAGCCTATTATTTTGAATCCACTGGGCCCATGGGATTATCCCTTATAGTGGATCATGCACAAGAAAACTATTGGTAGTTGAGTGGGAGGATATTGAACACTAAGGTATGAAGTTCTTAGTGACTCACACTTTCTAGATTATCTTAGATATTTCAACACGGTGCTCCCATGTGACATTATATATGTGATTTGGTCCTGACCGTCAGTATAAGATGGACTTTGAGTATGCTTTCGATTTTAAAGAAAGGTTATTATTGATAAATTGTATGTTGTAAATGTTTCCTTGAATGTGTTTTTATAAAAATGATTCCTTTGGGATGTATCTTGTAAATTTTTTCATTGTTTCAATGAGAATATGCATGTAAATTTTTCTCTTAATGTTTTTGAGTGGAATATTTTCTTTAGGTGATTTCATACAAGTCTTTATCTAAGACACTACATACACATTTGGGTGTATGTAAATTTTTTTATATACAAAATAGTTCAAGGAAAGATATATTTTAGTGATGGTGGATCCAGTTTCTAGATTTCCACTAGTTGCAGGTGTCAGTGGTGGTAGATTTAGGGTGATTCCCTCCTGTTAAATAGAGTATTTTAGGATGTTTTATGGTTTAAATTTAATTATTTTATTTTGGTTTTCGGTAAATGTTGTAAAACATTGATTCTGAAAATTTTGTTCCTTATTTGGTTATTCTATCAAGTATGGATTTCCGTTCCATTTATTTGAATGATTAGGGTTATAAAAATGGGTGAAATAATTCCCAATGTATATTTTTCATATCTAAGAACTATCTTCCAAACCATGGGGATTGGAAATTCCATTCAGTCCTTTCCTTGGGTAGGTTCGTGTATCAGGTTAGATTGTATCCCGACTTGGTTTGTGAAAAATGGTATAAAAAAGTCATGATCTTTCGGGTCATGATATTTGGGATAAATCTGGATTGACTAGATCTAGGATTGTTGCGAATTGAGTTTCTTGTTGTGAGTAGGGTGTCTGGACCCCACACCTTGGGACAATACTCGAGTCAACATGGGTTGTTGGGAATGATTTTTCACTTATCCTCTAGGTGAGACATATAGGATAAATACTATATATGGACACTGGGTGGGGGTGGGGTGGTTTGATTATGTCTTTATTTTGGATGTGCTTTATATTTATTATTGTTGCAGAAACATTTTCAGAATATGCATTGATGGTTCCATTGATGGTTTTCATGTAAATTTTTCTTATTATAGTAAAATACCTCCATGAAGAGTCCATATGAAACCTCATTAGGAGGAGGGAGAGATTTCTCTTTACCCAATTGATCTGAGGCATGTGGAATAAGTGGTTTAGGTTGTCCTAAAATTGGGACAAGGAGCGGGTTGTGGTCATGGTCACGTTTGGAAATTCAAACTAGGTTCAGAAAATGACAACTCTCAAGAGTTCATCAATAGAAAGCCTCCCTCATTAAAGGGAAATGTGAAACCTCATGAAGTAGATGAGTTTATTGATAATATAGAGATAATATTTGAATTTATTGATACTTCTGAATCAATAATAGTGGAATGTGTTTTGTTTCTATTAGAAGATCCCAATCATAATTGGTGGTACTCAGTGGTCCATGCATGAAAGCATGAGAATATGGGTGGGTGATATTTCATGATCATATTCAATGAGAAGTTTTTTCCTATGGTTTTTTATTACATCGTGTCTTAAGAATTCATGGATCATATCTAGGGAGACCAAATAGTGATGGAGCATACCAACTATTTCACAGAGTTGGTATGACACCCACTCAAGATCGTTTCCAATGATGAGATGAAATCTTGATGGTTTGAGATGGGTTTCAAACTATAAATTTAATATAGTGTCTTATTTATTAAGAAAAAATATATGAAATGGTTTTTTTACAATTATTTCAAAGTGAATATTTATTTTAAGGGAATGTTTGGTTCTTTTAGGGATGTGTAGGTAGGTGGTTGTGGTGGTTCATTCGAGAAGAAAAGGAGGTGGGTGGAGAAGGAGAAGAGGAAAGGTAGTGGTTTAGGATATCCTTCTCGGATCTATTTTTCTATGGATTCGGGTGCAAGGTTATTGGTGTTCCATCAATGTGGGAAAATGGGGAACAAGAGATCGGTGTGTTCATCACCCCCCAAACCCTTCTATCAGTGTGGATATTTGGTCCAATTTCAATGGGTTTTCAATGTGACTCCCCCCATATTAGATTGGTGTTGAATCTATATCTTCTTGGAGGATATAATCGTAGCCAAAACCATCCAAGAAAGTGTGATCTTGGTTTGGTGGTTGTGGAAGTAGGGATGGGACTTCTTTTGGGTTGAGTTCGTTCATAACAGATCCATAGGTCAATGATCATTCTCAAGATCAGGCTGAGATGAGGCATCTCCATGTTGTGGATCGAGTGGTAGTGGAATCAGATACATGTATTATAATAGCTCAAGGTACCATTCTTATTGCATTGTATTTATATATTATTCTATTTTATACTATTGCCTCTATATATTTTAAAGTTTTACTTCTTCTTTATGTGTTAAGGTTTCTAATATATATTATGTTGTATACGATGGAGTTGGTAACTCTACCCTATAAGAAGCGAGATAAGGGTCTCAAGTGTGCATATTGTGCACTCACCATGTCAAGGGTCAAGTTGGTGTCAAATGTTTTGGTTTTAGAAATGGACCTCTTCGAAGTAATCCTCGATATGGATTGGATGGAGTGATTCATGTACACATCGACTATTATAGGTAGTGAGTGAGTTTGGTGGCATTTGATGGTAGTACCAATGTTTTTCATGGTTAATGGGATCCTTAGTCAAGTCACCATGGACCTATACTTCTAGAGTTAGGTGACCCTATGAATCAATTTTTTTCGCTCATGTTGGAGGATGGTTATTGTTGTTCTTAAGATGGATTTATTCCTATGGTAGATGAGTTCCCAAATCATTTCTAGAGGATTTCATGGGTTTTCCTCTCGAGTAGGATGTGGAGTTTCATATTTATTTGGTGTTGGGAACACATCAGATATCTCTTCCCTCATACTATATGTCCCCCCACCGAGTGGAGTTAATTAAAGTTACAGGTGGAAGATTTTTAATCCAATGGATTCATTCGCTCGATCATCTCTCATTAGGCCACCCTAGTACTATTTGTGAAAAAGGATGATGGGTCTCTCTAGTTGTGCATTGATTACTTAAATTTTAAAAATGTAATGAATATGAATATGTATCCCTTCACCCATATTTATGGATTTTTTTACTATTTAAAATAGGTGAGGTGGTTTTTAAATATTGATTTTTGTTCTAGGTATCATCAAGTAAGAGTTATAGAGGTGGATGTTTCAAAAATAGTCTTCTGAAGTAGTCATCTCCATTTCGAGTACCTGGTCAAGAATTTCGGGTTGAATTATTATCTAGTGTTCTTTATGGAGCATATTAATAGGGTGTTTCATCCGTAACTTGACTCCTTTGTCATGGTATTCATGGAATACATCCTGGTTTAAAATGGATCTGAGGTGGTGCATGAGCATCATTTGAAAAAATAATTGGTCACACTTCGGATCATCGCCTCAACGCCATGTTTTCAAAGTCCACCTTCTATATTAGTGAAGTGAATTTTATAGTCATGTGATCACTAATTATGAAGTTTTACTTGACCCTGATAAACTCAATGTATTGATTTCGTGGGAGCATTTGAGGAATGTCTTTTATGTTATAATTCTTTTGGGCCTATGAGGTTATTACAGGCAGTTCGTTCAGGATTTCCCCCAGATGCCATCATCCATTATAGAAATTACCTAGAAAGGGGTAAATCCTGAATGGAATTATAAATACTAAGTGTCCATTGAGAAGCTTACGTGGTAGATGACTACCACTCTTGTTTTGATTTTACTAGAAAATGGAAAGTGGTATGTGGTCTATTGTGATACCTTATGTATGGGTCTTGAATTTTTGTTGATGCAGGATCATCATGTGGTGGTGTATAGATATTTTCAACTCTAACCACATGAGAAGAACTATAAAACCCATAACCTAGAGATAGTAGTGGTGAGGATCTTCCTAAAGAAGTTTCATGATTATATTTTTGCAGGGATGTTTGTGGTTTATTCTGATCATAAGAGTTTGAATTGTAATTTATCCCAAAAAAAATTAACTTGATCCAACACTGTCGGGTTGATTACCTTCATGGGTTTGAAATTTATAAAGTTTATACTGTGAGAAGAGTTAATGTGGGAGATGATTCCTTAAGAAGAAAATTTTCAATACAAGAGCTCATCATTTCTAGTGATGAGTGGACTTTGATGGGGCTATTTTCACAGATGCACCTGAAGACCAAGAAACACAATGGAGGTGCATTCTTTGATAGTGTACAGTTGGAACCTTCTTTCTTGTAATTGATTCAGAAGGATCAGATGAATGGTAAATTGTTCTAGTATTCTATATAGTTTCATCATGGTGGGGAAGAACCTTGTGAGTGGTCATTATCTCCTGAGGGGTATTTGTGTTCTAGAGGTTTCTTTGTGGTGGCTTTGAGATGTTGGTGATGCAGGATAGCCATCAATATTAGTGGGTCATTCGTCATGGATCTTCCACGATGTTTTATAAAGTGAACCAACATTTTATTTTCTACTCCTGTTACGGGATATAATTTACCACATAAAGTGGTGTTATACATGTTATAATGTTAAAGAAGTGCCTCAGAGACCTTATGATTTTCATTACCGTATACCAATTACTACATAAAAGTGGGATGAGATTGAAATTCACTTCATTGTTTTCTTACCACATATAACTTGGGGATAGGATTCAATTTATTTTTTGATTGACTGTCTAACCTGGTGAGCTCAATTTATTCCAATCAGAGACTCGACCAAGGTGGATGAGTTAGTCCGGATGTATGTTCATGTTTTTTGGATGATCCATGTTGTGTCATTGGTTATTATTTCTGATAGGGACCAACATTTCAACTCTTTGTTTTCATAAGGCCTTGAGAAGGAAATGGTGTCATAGGTTAAATTGAGCACATTATACCATCCACAAACTAATGGTTAGATGGATCAAGTGAATTAGATTTTGGAATACTTTCTTTGGGAATGTGTTATTGATTTTGGTGGTTCAAGTGATATTGGTTTGGGGTTGGTTTTGTTCACATATAACAAAAAGCACCAATCTTCGATTCAATTGGCTCATTTTGATGTGATTTACAGTTTTTCATGTCGATCACCTTAGTTTTGGGCTGAGGTGGGTGTGACCTCATTGTTGGGACTGAGCCTTGTATAGGAAACATATAAGAATGTGAATTTGATCATGTAGAGTTTATTAATAGTTCAGAGTCATTAAAATTATTATGTTGATCAGAGGCATCATGATCAATAGTTTATTGTGGGTGATCAAGTGTTCTTGAAAGGGCCACCTCTTTTGGGTTATCTTTGATTGTGTATGAAAGGGAAGATTACACAAAGGTTTATTGGGACTTTTATGATTTTTGAGAGTGTAGGTTATGTGGATTATCAATTGGATTTTCCTTCATAGTTGACATCAATACATATTTTGCTTCATGTCTCACAGTTGAAAAGTATATCCTAGATCCATCCCATGTGTTGATATGAGAGGAGTAAAGTTGAATCTCAATCAATATTTGTTTGAGAGACCAGTGCGAATTATAGATTCCCAATATATAGTAATTCTTGGGAATTATATTCTATAGGTTTGAGTTCAATGGAGGAAAGGTTGTTATGAGCAAGGTACTTGGGAGTATAGTTATTCGGTTAAAAAGGTGTACCCATTATTGTTTTTGGATTAGGCATCAGGATGACATTCTAGAGGCATAATGTTTTCAGGGTGGGGATAATTGTCATATTTGTGTCTTCATTTCATGTATATATTATATTTATTTCAAGTTACATGTTTATCAATGAGTTTCTTGGGAGTTTTTGGGAAAAAATTTGGGTTTTGGGTTTACAACATGAGGAGCACAATTGGCACATGGTATTTCAAACTTTGCATCAGTACCCATGAAACTGTGCTACCAATTGGCATTTTTGGATAGTGGATAATGAATTGTTAGCACATGGTTTATAAACCATGAGGGATAAACATGTGGCTCAGGCTTCTTGGAATGTGAGGGGTGCTGAGTTGCCACATGATTTGGTAAACCATGCAGGAAAACCATGAGCCTTTTCTATGTCATTAAAAAGTATAAATTTACCTTTTTCCCTCTTTTATTTTAACCCAAATCCCCCTCTTCTCTCCCTATTTGAGATATACAACCCTAGGATCCTCCATATCCTTTTCTAGGCTCCCTTGGACTCCCTCTTTTTTATGGATTTGGTGTGGATTCGTCAAGGAAACATCAATTAAGTGATTTATCTCTTGGTTTCTTCTCTCTTCCTTAGGTTCTTGTTTTCTAGTGGATGTTTGACACTGTTCGGAGTTAGATATTGTGATTTTGGGAAAATATTGATTTTTTTGTTGATCTTTCCATTTTAGGGTCATGTGGTGGTGTGGTTGTGGTTTCTCACAGGTTTTCAGAAGTTTCCAAGTGTGAGGCAGGTAGTTTCTTGATCTAACATTTTTAGATTCTTTTGATATGGTTGTATGGATTTATAAATGTGTTCTAGAAATTGCATGTAAGGTGTGAAATATATTTTGGAATGATTTTAAAAAGCATATGTGGTAAAAATGTGATTTTAAAAGGAAAATTGTTATTTATTTCCTGTGTTTCACTATGGTTCTTCTTGGATGTGTTTTTTATTATTCTGTGAAAGGTGAAAAATGTGTTTTAAAGTAATTTGAGGTGAGAGTGTGTTTAAAGTTGGCTTTCTAAGTAAAAATGTGTTATTTTGTAATGTTATATTTTTTCTATCCCTTGAAATACAATTTTTTAATTAAGTAAATGATGTGAAGCACGTCATGAAATGAACCTAGTTTATGTATGGATTTGAAAGGGTCTTTGACCATGAAAATGGTTAGATTAATTGTATAATATTCTGGTGATATTTTCAATTGGTTTTTATGAATTATATTAGTGGTGGAAATAATGTTTTGAAATGGTTTTGGTTTTTGTAAAATGTAAAGTGGTTTTATTTATGGAAAATGATGGTTTCCATGTGATTATATTTATGAAAATGGTGAATTGTTTGTGTGAATATGTGGTACAAAACATGTTATGAAAGTGGAAGTTATGTGATAATAGAATATCAGAACAAAGGGATTCCTGGGTATCTAAGTGGGTAAAATAGAACTAGTATTCAAGTGATTCAAAAGTGGAAAGGCCCGAATTCACCTAGCTGGATTTATTCTTGAATCACTAACTAAACATTTGATCTGATCGAAGACCAGTATGACCTTTGGATGGTCCCTCCCATTGGATCATTCATGATAAAGTATTATAATTGGCTAATTATTTGGTGATCATTGAGCCCATGGGATTATCCCTCTTAGTAGATTGTCAATGGTAATTTAATTAGTAGATGAGATGGGGAATATTGATCACTGAGGTATGAGGTTATTAGTGATTCACTTTTTCTAGATACCCTTAGGTATTTACCCATGGTTCTCTCTTGTGACATTATATATGATATGTGGTGATAACCATTAGTATAATATATACCTTGAGTATGTTGTCGATTTTAATGAATGTTTATTATTGAGAAACATTATTTTGTAAATGTTTTACTTGAATGTGATAGTATGAAAATGTTCCATTTGGGATGTATCTTGTAAATCATTTCATGTTTTTTATGATAATATGCATTTTATTTTGTCTCTTAATGTTATATCATGGAATATTTTCATTGGTGGTGTTCTATCGGGTTTTGTATCTCACCCTACATACACCATTAGGTGTATGTGTATACTTTATTATGTATGACCCATGTAAAGATAAGATGTGTCATGGTGATGGTGGATCCAGTTTATAGAGTTCCACTTCTTGTAGGTGTTAGTGGTGGTGGATTGATGGTGATTCCCTCAAGTTTCATGGACTCTTTTGGGATGTTTTTTTGTTTTCCTTCCTTTATAGTATTTTCATTTTTGGTTAATGTTATAAAACCTTGATTGTTAAAATTAGGTACCTTATTTTCTTATGTTATTACTTATGAATTCTTGCTCCATTTTGTTGAATGATTATGGTTATACTCAAGGGTGAAATCATTCCCAAATTATATTTTTGATACCCATGCACTATTTTCCATCCCATGGGGATCAGGAATGCCATTCAGGACTTTTGTTTAGTCAATTCCTGTATCAGGTTAGATGGTATCCTGGTTTGGTTCATTACACCCCTTCTATTGTATATGTTGAAATGAGGAATGGAATATATCCAAGGTGATTTTTTGACAATATGGGGATATTTTTTTACACCCATATGTTTATGTTGGTTTTGTTGACAATATGTATGAGGTGACACATGGAGTTGTTGAAAAAGGTTCTCTTATTCATATATTTGATGGATTTTTTCACAAATATATATTGATTTAAATTTTTTGAATAAATATTATCATGAGGACATAATTCTCATATGTATAAAAAATTACATGTGAAATCACTTGGAGGAGTCCACTACATGATCCATAAAGTCTAAAATCCATGAGAAAAAAGATCTCAAAGCCTTTCAGATCAGATTTGGGAGAGTATCAATAATTTTAAAAAATGGATAAGTACCCATTTAGGTGACATCCAACATAATGGAATTTCTGTAGGGTCAACATAAACCAATTTATAATGTAGATAAACCATATAAGAGAACATGTTTATGTAAGGAAACCACTGTAGAAGATTTAAAACATAATGAAATTTGGCTACGTGAAGAAGTTAACATATACAATTTGTTCAACATAATAGAATAGAAATGTAAGTAGATCTGGTTATGTGAGGAGTTCTTGTATGTGAATATGGTTTTGTATTAAAATATAATCATTTTAGGATTCATGTATTTGATTCTAATTATATAATGTATTTCTATGGTGAACCCGACCAAAATACCATCTCAAACTAGTACCTGATCAAAACAATCACATACATGAAGGGAATTCTTGATCACCATGCAATGGAGACTATTGCCCAAGCCTTAAAAACATCAAGAGGGAATGATTTCTACCAACAGGACGAAGACAATATGATATATATATATATATATATGCATGATTGGATGAAAAAAAGAGTAAATAATACATAAATGTCATATCCAAAAGAAAACATTAGAAGAGATACAACTCAAAAGTACATAAACAATCTCCAAGGTAAAAGTAAAATAGAAAAGGACATATAAAACTCATATATAAACTCTATTTGATGGGGTGGGAAAACTCCCACTATCTAACCACCATCTACCCAAGCATGACTGACTAAAATCTCACCACCTCACTACAGTGGATTGCCTTTCTCTACATCGAACCACATAATGAGGTCTACACAATGTCGAAGGGGTGAAAAAGGTGTGATATAAATAGGCTCAATAGGGTCCCACCTAGGTGTTCCATATAAATTAAATGTAATATGGTCCAAACATTTCTCAACTTTAAAGAATACAATGCCTGATGATCAGTTCAATGATTTTTATATCAAAAGCATGGTAAAACATTTCCCTTTTTTCACATTTCTATATAATCTAAGTAAGATAGTTTTAAAGAATTTAAAATATATAAAAGCAGTAAAATAAAATCATTTATCACATATCATTTCAAATATAAATTACTCCAAACCAAATAATAGGTAACTTCTTGTGAAGGATCAAAACAGGTCAGGATATCTAGGACACCTATACCCAAACATATTTAATAATGTGCATCATGTAGTGTGATATATGGATCAAATATATAGATTATAAGAACACATAAGCAAGTGAAACTACCAAATGGTTTATCAATTCCCTATAATAATGGGCCTAGGGAAAAGTGGAACACCCTAGGAGTGAACCACCTGACATTATGAACAGAGGAGACATATTACAACTCCTTCCATCTATGTACGCAAGGCTTTCCTTGTGCAGCATTTTCCAAAACATTTTATACAAACCATGCGTTGAAAACCATTTAATAAATCAATGTGAAAATTATTTTAATATACCTTTTATTTTTACAAAATAAGAGGAAACGCATCTTATCTCAAAAATAAATTTCCACACACTCAATTCAAAAATTCCAAATCATCTACAAAATAATTTACAAAACTATTGAAATAATGTTCATCCAATATATTATAGATATTGAACCACATACCTCATACATGGGTCGCACGCACCTACAATCAGATCCCCCAACACGGAAGAGTGCAAAGACAAAAATGGAGGCCTCATAATCAATCTTTACATCACCAAATCAATTCAACAAGCAAAGCATTCGGTGGAGAGGATACACAACATGCACCTCTGGAAACTCACATGCCACACCACAAAACAAACAAAGGTAAGCCTTTAAAATAAAATCACAAAATAGATATAGGATGGACCAATATCGTCAACACCCCATAACCAACAAATATTAAAATATAACAAAATAACACTAATGTGACCAATGACAACAAAGAAAAAAATGATCACCTATCCATAGAGACATAGCGCATCAACAATGAAGATAAATTTATGAACAAGATTATCTAGAAGGAATGAAAATCCATAAAGTTTTTTATGATAGATCATAAGTCTCGATAGAGAATACTAGAGATGAATTAAAATAAAATTAGATGTGCAATGCATAAAAACCTATAAGTTGCAAACATTACAAAACATGAATATCGGGTTCATGGCGTGAAATAAAAAAATCCATGTAAGTCAAAAAAGACATATAATTGGTTAAAAATCATGATTAAACTTTTGACATCATGAAACAATCACATGAAAAGTAAATATTTCATGATCTAAACCAATTCAGGGCATCATCCCAATAATAAATTCACATCTCGTAACCATTTCATGACCTGAAACCTTCTTGTAGATAAATTGTGTGGCAACAATTTAAAAAAAACCATATGTCAAACAAGACCCCAAAGGAAATTCCCCTAATACATTTTTCAAATTTATACCCATACTCCATTAATTCCAACAAACATACATACTTACTATTTTGTTTATTTTCCCCAGAAAAGGATCACCATCCTAAAACGCTCAAAAATTAACCAAAACGAATATGGAAATGAAAAGAGATGTGGGAAATACCTAAAAGTGTCTAAATAGATTTTAAGAACTAACCATCATAAGACTTTCCTTCTTCAAGAAGTCACGTGGATGAAATTTTTCTTGAAATAGGTGAGGACACTACTCTTTTATCAACGACTCATGCTCATGTGTCTCGTGATAATATAGTCAGTGTCGCCATAATACTATGTCCCATATAATCAAATTCCCAAACAAGACTCTTACCTAAGATTCAATGATTTCTAAAATTTCCTCTACTACATAAACTATTGGATCAAACTCAATTTCTTCCCAAAATAGAACATGAGGGGAATTTGGATGGTACATCTTAGGCTAAGATAATTGGAAACGTCATGAATACATGTCAATTGAATAGGAAATTCCAATGGAAAAATATCAAAACCAAGCTATTCGGTGACCTAAATTGGTCCAACATATCTCATATCCCACTTTCCATATTTCTAAAGCATATCATGACCCATCCAAGTAGAAACATTCACGAAAAAACCTGATCACCAATGGAAAACTAGAAAGGATTACATTGATGATCCACATATGATTTATTTTGACTCTGAGATGTAACCATACAATGACTTATATCTTGAATCCATTTTAGTGTATCTTAAATGAGACTTACTACTTCAATAGATGACTCACCAACCTTTTCCAAACAAAGAAGTGACTTGCACAGGTGACTATACAAATCCTCGAAAGGATTCATTCTTATCCAAAACTGATAACTATTTTTACAAAACACAAAACCAGTCTAAAATGTTTATCCCATGATACACCATAATACAAGACATATTCATGGATTATATACTCTAGGATCAAAATATAATGCTTTGTTTGGATTTCTACTTGTGGATGGTAAGCTATAATAAACATGACCTGAACACCTATAGCCTCTTGGAGACTCTTCCAAAACCATGAGGTAAATGTATGAATCATTGAAAAAATGGAATAGGTAACCCCATGTAACCTAAAAAAATATGTTATAAACATACTAAGATCACCAAATTTAGTATGGTCCCTGATCATAATGAAGTGAGTTGATTTTTTCAACCAATCAATCACATCCAAGATAGCATTACTATGTCTAGGAGTTTGTGGTAATCCAAAAAAAATCCCATGGACACCTCATACCATTTCAAAATCCGTATTAGTAGAGACTGGAGTAAACCATAAGGTTTTTAATGCTCTATCATTATCTATTAGCAAGTGTAATAGCAGGGTACATAATATACAATTTCATTCTTCATAATCAACCACTAGGATCACCAAATCATGTCATTATACATCTTCATAGTTCATTGATGAACGTACCATGAAAAAATTTGATATTTAAAAAAATGATATCCTCATATACATTGGTATGATAAATCGATCCCTAAATGGATAATACCATATGAAGTGAGAGACCTACCAGAAATGATATTCCCATCATATAGGGTCTCTCTAATTCCCCTAAACCCATCATCGTACTACTAATCCTACAGAATAGACTCATGGAGAGATAATATTAAATGAACAATAGTCAATAACCTAATTAAAAAATCCTTCATATAATCCAGGTGAAACTGAACAAAGTGTCTCAAATGGTTATACTCCTCCATTAATTCTAGAATAGGTTGCAATGGTACATTTCTACTGAGAGCATCTACCACAACATTCCCCTTCCCCATGGTGCAGGAAATGTCAAATTCAAAAATCAAAATCTATTACCTCCACTATATCCTTGTGATATTAAATTTATTCTGAGAAAATATATATCTAAAACACTAATATTTATAAAAGACTATGAACTTCTCCCTACAAATATAGTGCTACCAAAATTTATGGACATGCATAAATGCGGAAAGATCTAAATCATGGGTAGGGTAATTATTCTCATTTAGTTGAATATGGAAATACTCATAATACACCTTATCATATTAAGTCATAATCCCACAACCCAAACTATCCCTAGAAGCATCAAGAAAACTATAAACCACTTACCAAGAATAAGTAAGATAAGAATAGGAGATGATGTTAGAAGTTGTTTCAGCTCAATGAAAGAAGACTGAGACTTTTCACTTCATTTGAATTTCACCCCATTCATTTTAAGAGAAGTCAAAGGTGATGCCTAATTTGAGAAATATCTAAAAACCCATTGGTCATATCTACAAATACCCTGGAATCTCCAAACTCAAATATGTTTAATCGCTCTTCTGATGACAAGATTGACCTCTTCTTAGGATCAACTGATAAGGCATGCTTATAAAACATAATTCCTGAGAAATTCACTTCATGTATCAAGAAATTAAATTTTTAATGATTTAAATAAAAATATTTATTCCTTTTTATTTTCATAACCAAACTCAAATGGTTCTTGTGATTATTCTAAAAACTCGAATAATACAAAATATTATCCACAAACATTACCAAAAAAGTTTCTGGATACTCATGGAATATATAGTTCATTGAATCCATGAAAACTATAAGAGTGTTGGTCTGACCAAATTGAATCACATGTTATTCATAATGTCCATACCTTCTTCTAAAAGTCCTCTTTGGTATATCAGACTCCCAAACTCTGAGATGATGATAACCTGCCCAAAGATCAATATTTGAAAACCACATTCCCCCTTTAATAGGTCAAAAAAGTCATCCACATGGGGAAAAGATAATTATTCGTAACCATTACCTATTTAAACTTCTAATATTATACACATAGTGGGAGTGAACAATATTCCATCTTAAAAAAGTGCACTAGGGTTGTCCAAGGAGAAAAATAAGGGTGAAAAAAACCATTCAGCATCAGATCATTCACCTAAATCTAGATCACTTTTATATTTGCAAGTGCCATTCAATAACAGGGTATCAAAATAGGTTTTACACATAGAACCAGATCAATCACAATCTATACCACCATCTCTTGAAAAATAATAGATAAAATCATCTTTTAAAAATTTAGGAAAATACAATAAAATTTGTTATAAGATCAACAAAACAATAAATGTTATTTTGTTAAACTGTTATAACAGGAAAAAAACTATTTATATCTGGTTAGGATGGTCCTCCTAGACCAAACCTCAGATCACAACCTCCCCAAAAAATCTAAGAGATCTCATAAGCCACAAGAAATGTGACACATTGATGATAATAGTCATCCTCATCATGATGTGCAATAATCCAATCCACCCCGATGATGACGTCAAATAGATCCAGATCAAAAATGAGGAAATCCCAAACTAAATCTATATCAACTATCGATAGTGAACAAGTACACTAAAACCTATACTATGTCCTATTTTTAAGAGGTATCACTAAATCCATAATAAAGGACATGTTTTCCATTGGAATCATAAGAATATATGTAAAAATGGACGATATAAATGAGTGGGAGGCACCTGTATCAAAATAATTAGTCTCTAATGAATATGAAATAAGTATGGTACCTGTCACTATTGCAAGACCATCATCTACCTATATCGGAAAGAAATACATTTCATGATGGTGCGTCACTCTTGAGGCCTATGGATAGATCCATATAGCCTTTAAAGAATCAAACATCACCATATTAGCCTTTGGGGCTGGTGATCCTTAACTATAATGAGGGGTAGATATAGCCCAAAGTAAATACTATAGATGAACACAACATCCAAAACTATTTCACATCATTATAAGTACATAACAAGAATTCTTGGTTTATCTAAACAAGCCACAATGATAAAAAATCAAGGGAACAATGGTGTCTTCAACTGAAGGTGAAAAGAAAGCCTTCCCTAGAGAACCACCCCCACCACTCCTACAATGATCATGCTACTTACTCATTCACCCATGTGAACCACTGAAGCTTCCACTTGGAGAATGAGAGGGGGTATAATAACCATCATTTCCTTCCATATCCATATCCTCTGTCATTGCCTTGTCTACTACCTCTTCATAGGTAAAAAGATTCAGTACAAATATATGTTATCTGATATCTAGTTGTAAACCCAATAGATAATTTTGATCCTTTAGTTGGCCATTATTTACTACCTCTGTAGAAAAATTAACCAAATACACCAATATATTGGTTTATTCCGACACTGAACACTATCCCAATTGTAAGGAGAGGAAATGTAGATAATCCCCCATCAGTAGTGACTCTGGATGAAATTGAAGAATGAACTGGGTCTTAAAACCCTTCCTATATAAGGTCATGTTTCTATCCATGTACACCATAGAATCCCACCATCACTTACTGGGAACCCCAATTCTGAAAATCATTCACTTCAACTTTATATTCTCATGTGTATAGAGGAATTCAAATATTTGATCAATATTATCCATCACGTCCTATAGCTATTGAGGTTCATTTATACCTCTAAAGGTTGGTGGATTCCCAAGTAAGAACTCCCATGATCGATCCATCTCCCCTATAGCTCCTAGAAATATCTCAATAATTGTGTTCCCAACATAGAGTACACTTTGATCTATAAAATGAACTACCCACAGAATAGCCTTGATAAGATTTTTTTATAGAGGAAGACACCATTCAGGAGCATCTATTGAACCCTCCTAAGGGACCCATTGAATAAGTCTCATATCCATACCACTACACACTGAATAGAATAAAAGATCAAGTAATTTGATAATCTTAGTTTAAACTCGAAAACCATATGAAAAAACTTAGATTATAATTAAAAACTCAAAATAAGAGACACAATTTTAAATATCAAAAGTTAACCTAAGCCTTTTCATAGAAAGAGAAGGCCAAGAACTCACCACAACCTGCATTTCAATTCTTGTCATTATTATCTCCAGTCTATCAACTTCCCAAAATCAGGCACAACTTCATATGATACCGAACTATGAAAAACCTTACCCTAATACCCTCTCAACCCAGTATATGATCTGAACCGTCACATTACCAAAGGGTTTCCCAATGAAAATATGCAGGAGACTATCTCCTAGTCATCAACAACAACCAAAGGGAAATATTTAACCCACCTGAACCAGAAAACAAGACATATATAAATATACATAATGGTAATAAATAGTTGGAGAGTAAATAAGACATATATGTCATATCACAAATGAAATAACAAAAGAGATACAACTCCAAAGTATCTAATCAATCTCTAAGTTATAAGTCCAAAATCAAATGACATCTAAAACCTAAAAAACTAATTCATGTGATTGCATGGGAAGACTCCCACTATCCTTCCACCAGCTACACAAAAATAGCTGAAGGAAACCTTACTGATTAACTATGTCACCTTTCCTTTCCAGGCATTGAAATACTTAATAATGTATATGCACCGCTGAAGTGATGTTCAAGGTGTGAAAAAATAGTCTCATTAAGATTCCACCCAAGTGTTTCATATCTAATCTTTGTACAAAAATCCGAACAATGATCAATATGAACAAAACATGACATGATAATTAGTTAAATAGTTTTTATATCAAAATTATGGTAAAACATTTCCCCTTTCAACATTTCTAAATAATCCATGTAAAACCGTTTTAAAGAATTTTACATATATTTAATTAGTCAATGAAAAGAATTTATTACATATCATATCATATCCAAATAATTCCAAACCAAACACATAGGTAGCATCATTCCAAGGATAAAAATAGGTTAGGCTACCTAGGAAAATTGTTTCCAAACATACATAATCACACTCATCAATCCTATAGAATATGCATCGAATCTAGAGAGTGGAAGAACACTATAGAAGTTGAACCTCCCAATAGGTCTATCAAGTCCCTAGAACAATAGGCTTAGGGATAAGAGGAACAATTCCTGAGTGAACCCCCTGAATGTATCAATTGATGAGGCTTATTAATACACATTCCACCTAAGTACCCAAGGCTTTCCATTTGTTAAATTGTACAAAAATATTTCATCAGTACCATGCTTTGAAAACCATTTCACAAATCCATTTCATAATGATTTGGAAATAAAATTTATTTTAATAAAAAAACTGGAAAACCACATTTTCTCAAAAACACATTTCCATACACACAATTAAATCATTCTAATTCATTTATAAAACAATTTATAAAATAATAGAAATACAGTTCATCCGAAATATAATGGAGATGATACCAACTATCTCAAACTCAGTTTGCACATGATGGTAATAGGATCCACCAACAAAGAAGAATGAAAATAAAACAAAATACTCCATATAATCAATTCTTACATCCTAGAATTAATCCAACAAGAAAATTAGTAAGCAAAAAAGATACAAAACATGTACCTCAATAAACTTGAAAACTGCACCATAAACCACACAAAGGTCACCCTCCAAACGAATATCACACAACGGATCTAGAAATGATCAAGAGAATCAACACCACAAGCCCATAAAATATGAAAATATTTTTCAATGAAACTGTTATGGCCAATGGAATTGATGAAGTAGAATGATAACTTACACAGAAAGACGTAGAAAAACTAAAATGAGGATCAATTGCAGAAGAAAATGATCTGAATAAAGAGGAAATCCCAACAATTTCATGGGAGAGATCATAGGTCCTAATAGATAATGTCACAACTGAATGAAAAAAAATCGGATTTGTAGTGTGTAATGACATGTAGCCCACAATCCTTACATGATCTGAATCCTAGGTTCATGATGTGAAACACATTAAATCCATATATTCTAAAAGATGCATCACCCCATTTAAAAAACAATGAAAGAAAGTTTCATGACATGAACCTGTCTCATAATGTGTTAACATTTCCCACTCTGAACTATTTTACGGAATCATCATGGAAAACAATTCACACCATGTAACCATTTCACAACATGAAACCATCCATTAGAAATATTTTTTAGAAACACATAAAAAATCCCCCATGTAAACTCATACCCCATAGAACTTTCTAATAAACCTTGTTTACATTTATAACTAAACTCTATTAATTCTAACGAACATAAATCCCAAAATTTTTGTTCTTTTTCCTAAAAAAGGATATCCATCTTCAGAATCCCCAAATTGATCCGAAATAAATAGGGAAATAAATATAGAGATGAGAAATACCTAAAAGTTAGAAACAGTATGTTACAGTTTTGGGTGTGTGAGCCACCATGTAATAATTTTTATGACTTTAATTTCAGATTTTTTTATCTATACAACTGAATAGATTGAATTAGGCGATTTATCAATGATGTGGTGGGATTTCACTCAATTATTTTGGGATTTTTGGCCAATTTGATAAGCATGTCATATGATACAAAAGCTATTCAAAAATGTTTTAAACATCATATAACATTAATTGGGAGAATTTAACAAAACCAATATCAAGAAAGAAGTTATGGGTTATGTGAAGTGAATTAAATGATAATATATTCACATTATAAATGATAGTTTCATACCACAAATGATTAATTCCATCCCTGAAGTCTTTGTGAATAAAAGTGGATGAAAATATTATTTTTATTTGGTCATTATATAGTTTTAATATACATGTTATGGGAAAACATGAATTTGGTGGATCGGGATGTTATCCATGATGTACTCTATAAAATAAGGGAAGTGTCAATTTTGAGGTTGCAGTGTCCAAGATACTTGTGTGTATTTCAATACACAATTTTTTGATCACATGAGAATCTAAAAAATTTATAAAAAATAGGGAGATTTAGTTTGTGTTTATTATGAATTCATCAAATGTTTCCATTTTTATAAAATATAAAATCACTTCACGATTCCATTTTTAAAATGTACCAAAAAATAAAAATGAGATCTATAAAGTTATATTTTTTCTAAATAGAATAATAAATGTTTACTATAAGAAGATATACACAAGAATTCTTGAAGACCTTCACATGGAAGAAGAAGTAAACCACACACTTTCTTGAATATTTTAATTCTCTGTGAAGAAGAAAGAGTTCTTTCTATATGGATAAGAATAAAGAGGCATTCCAATTACTTTTCTATAAAGGGAAGTTCTAGATTTATTATGCAATTAAGATGGATTTTTAAAGAGGTAATTTTAAAATTGTTCTTAAGAGAATCAGTGAGGAGTTCAACAACACATATACATATATCCAAGGATTCAAATATCTATAGTGGTGCTTACGAAGGGATATACAAGAACATAAACTATGTTGTGTTATTTCCCTGGGGTAGTGGGAAAAAGAGAAATAAAGGGAAATAAGCTTGTGTAATCCCACTTAAAATTAGTATGCAATGTTGAAATAAAGGAAGTGAGCATTGGGTGGTAGTGAGTCATCCCTAATAGTTTATGCGAATCAAGCCCAGTAAGAAGTGTCATAGAAAAAAACCAACCACTTATTAGTGCGGTTAGTAAAACATTTTCATGGTAAATAATTTTTTCATACTCTTTGTATGATCCATGTTTAGCTAAACAAAGAAAAAATACATGTTACATATTTATTTTCTTCATGTACACCAATAAAAAAAAGGTTGAATCAGTCTTAATTAACATCCACTAAGGGATGATAAAATAATGAGATAATAGGATAATCCATGATAATAATATTAGATAAGGTGACCCTTAAAACATGTAGGTCAAGATAAATCATGTAGTGTAAGGTTTTTGGGGAAAATCTTTTATGTAGAAAACAATTATCATACTCTAATTCACAGCATATTAGGGTATTCTCCCTCAAATCCTTTGATGGGTTTATCATAACCTTGTTACCTAATTTGAATCTTTGGATTAAAAATATAAAATACATTTTACAAAATTCATTTTTTAGTGGTGGTAAAAATTAATTTTAATATAACTACACAAAACATTGTGAAAATAGTTTTTTTTTAAATATATTTTTAATCCAAAAAATGATCTTACACTAAAATCATGCACAAAACTGATTTTCATGACATCTATTTGTTTATGAAAAAAATGAGAGTTATGATTCTTTTAAACCAATCAAAAACTAAATTTAACTTTGTGATTACTTAATTAAAGCTAATTATCAAATGTATTTATTTTATTTGAAACATCTCTTAGGTTATAAAATGACTAACATTGGTTTCTAAATTCAATATAATATTTTAAAACAATTTATTTTACCTCTTACATATATTTTTTATCTATAAAAAATCATTTAAAAACATTTGAGTCATTATTTTATCATATGATGTCATAAAATTGATAGTGTTTCTAAAAATAGTTTTCACAATTAACATAAAAATCATATATCTCCAAAAAATCCAAAAAATACACCCTAAACTAATTTTGACAAACTAAATCCAATAAATACTTTTATTTAAAAACATTTGGATTCTAATATTACAAAAAATTATAATAATTTATTTTTATCATGGAATAGTGTATTTAGAATGAGGTTTTAACTTACTATAATCGAAACATCGATGTTACATCTAGATAATAGACTCCTTCCTCCTAGGGTTTCAATGGGGTTTTTAAATCTCCAAATTCTCTTGAATGAAAATATACTATCTATAGTCAGTGAGAACATTTATATTAAAGGATACTGATAAATAAGAGCTAAATAAAGCTTTAACCTTTAAGTTTCTACAACAAGAATAATTCTCATCCACCATTTTATGGACTTGGAAATATTTTATTAAAACTAAGGATACTCTAATGATTCAAAAGTTTTATAAATTTTTTATAATAAAAGGTCAATGGTGAAGAAATTTTTAAACACCTTATACATAATAAATGAAATTTTTAACTCCTTAAACATTTCATATTCTAGGATCAAAAAAATATAAATAAGCAACATAAAATGGCCAATCTGTCATGATATTTTAAAGTTGATAATAAATAAGAAAAAAAATATTTTTATTGTCACATAATACATAAACCACCATGTAGTGAACTATATCATAGTAACCTTCACTATATTTGGTTTATAATAATATAAAACATGATGAGGTTTATCTCACCACATTATTGTTTTAACTTCAATGATATTTTTTAATAAAAATGACAGTCATTAAAGATCCAATCATGAAATAAAAATAGATTTCTACTTAATCATTCTAACATATGACATATGTAATAATCCTCATTTAATTGATTCATATTTCACAATTAAATACCATGCCAATATATATACTCTGAATTAGATTAAAAGGTTAATTGGATCTGTATATATGGATCATGATCCATAGAATTCTAGTAAACTTTTTTATGTACTTTATAGAGAAACATTTTTTTAAACATATTTTAACAGAAAATAACAACATTATATTGCTTCAATTAATAATATATACATGACATATAATATTATGAGAACTCTTACATTCCAAATAACCTTTAATAATATAAAATATTTCTTTAAATACCAATTCCACCTAAATCTCTTATGGTCTCATTATAAATAAAGATTCAATATTTTAATGCTTTGTTTAATCTAAAATTTTGATTTATCTATGGATTATCATAACAATAGTAAGTTTATATTTATATCATTTAATATGATAGGGGTTCATTATTTTCATGTAACAATGTGTCACCTTGTTAAATTATAAGAAAACCATATCTCTCTAGTTTTATACCTTCCCTACTTGACCAATGAAGTTTGTTGGGTCTGTGGAATAACTTATCCCACTAAGACTTATATAGTTTTTATTCATATTCAAACTCTTCTTCATCTTGGTTCAAGACATAATTGATTTTTATCTTGATTCACTAATAACTTTTATAAATATTATTCACTTTTATAAATTTTCATGTTTTACAATAACTACTTTTTTATTTGTATAAGATCATATGAATATGCACATTGTGTATTGAGATTCAATTTTGTAGAAAAAAATAATTTTAATGAACAATTTCCAACCCTATACATTTATATGAGATAGGATATGTTTTCTTTCCAATATATTACTCATGTGAGATCTGGTTTACCACTTTTGATGGACCACTAAGTTTAGTGCATAGACCAATGTTTTATCTATATGTTCATAAAGTAGTTATGGAATGATTTCATAACTCAACACAAAACATACCATGTATAATAACATATTGATTATTTTGTGATATTATCGTACAATATTTTAATAAATTGATGAATTATTGGTTAATATATTTTTTTCACTCCTCTGATTGATTTTGTATTTATCTTAATACTATATTTTTTTATCTACATCACTTTTATATACCATAATATCATAAAAGAATCTAATTTATACCTCATCGAGTATATATATCGATATCTAACGATATTATCCATAAAATTAACAAATAATGAGAATCTATATTTAACTTATTTTAGGAAATAGACTATAAATGAATAAGGTAATAAAGTAATAAATTCATTACTTCTCTTCCACCATTAAATAAAAAAGGAAAATTATTAATTTTTTCTTATAAAAAATGTAAAAAATATAAATGATGATTTTAATTCAAATTAATATAAATACCTTTCATAGTTTAACATTTTATAATTCTTTTGGATTAGATAAACAAATTTTCCTTTCCATAATTGGGTGTAATATAAGAAACATGAATTTAATTTGTTATTTGTTACCGAATTATGATTTATAAATTTAATTATATATATTTAGACTATAATTTTTATTGTTTATACAATAATACATGATGTAAATTTATTTTTATGCATGAAATTAAATTATTATTTTTAAACTAAACATATATTAAATTTTATGTAAATGAAAATACATTTTTGAAGTTTTCTAATACAAGAATCATTCCACTGAAAAATATGATGGTAATGTTGTATAATTATTGTTGAAGGAATCTACTTATTTATATCTTGAATATCTACATTACTTCTAAATATATTTTATAATATATATTCTTCTTATATATATATATATATATACAAATATATGAGTTATAATTTAGTGCAACTTATCTTATGAGTTAGTAATTTATTTTATTAATTACCATTTAATTTGTAAAATAATTTTATTGGCGGTTTAGAAGAATTTTAAATGGAACTAGGTCGTATTTAAAAGAAGTGGGAGGAAAAGAGGGAGTGGTGATTATTGTACAGCAAGGTAATTGAAACCATTATGTCTATCCACCAAAAGCTTATTGGCCAATTTGTGAGAACCAAATGTTTTATAATTTCCAACCCATGTTTTGATGGGTTCGTAATATTTTTTTAATGAATGGTAATTTTTTATTTTTTATTAGAAGAATTAAATTGTTTAGAATTAATGACTGTCAAAAGATTTTATCATTTCTAGATATCCTAAACTCCATCTCAAACTCCCTTATCATCCCTCTTCTCTAACAAGGAAACCCCTTTCTTAAATTTTCCCTAACTACATCATGTTTCTACAACACATTAGAAAATTCAAGATGTATTCATCTTCATTATTTTCGTATTTTAGTGATAACCTGTTTAAAATTGAAATTTTTAAATCCCCCCTTATTCATGGTTTTCAAAAACATTGATTTATCTTTTCAATCTTCCTTTAATTGATAACATAAGGTATATATTTACTATCTATAGGTAAGGATAATTCTCATACATCCTTAATTTAATTGTTAAATACGTAAGTGTGTTGAATTTGTCTATTTAATTACCTATGTTTCCATAATCTATTGGTGTTTTCATGCTTCCTCTTGATGCCTTTAGGAATAAATTTAAATTCATGTTTAGGTAGTTAACATTTCTCATGTTCCATATCTTGTCAATGTTTTCAGTAAAAATGATATAGAACTAAGTGATACTTTATAAAAGGGTAATACTTTTTATTTATTAATATTTTCCTTGAATTTTTTATTAATATTGATACATCTTTGATTAATATTATTTTTATGACGTGAGTTTCCCTTAGATGTGTTCTATATTTTACCTTGAACATGGATATCCCACTAAATATGCTTGGGTGTTCTCTATAATTTGATATATACATGATTATTTTATTAAATATGTATAATTTTCATCTATAACATATTTTAAATTTTTTTATATTGTTAAATTTTCCATATAAGACATTATTTTTGAATTATTTCATGTGGTCATGTCTGTTGTGTCAGATATATTTTATGCATAATAATTTTTGACATTAATCATGTAGAAAGAATTATGTATTATCAAATTATTTCATGTTGTTTTATATATAGTGCTAGAAATATGAATTATTATATTGTTTTGTTATTTATCTTAGATTGAAATTGTTATATTATTATAATAGAAAGATTCAGTTTTTATGTCAACCACTGATAGAAAAGTTGTTAAAATTATAATGGGATGATTTATTTCACTTAATTTGTATACACTTATCCATTTTAATTATGAATGGATGAATTATTTTCTATATTTTATATTCCCTTTTCCGTTTCCCTTGGAATTAAATTCATGATTTCATTATCTTGGTATACACTTTACCCTTTCTATTGAGACGTACTCCAATTTTTTCATGACATGATCTACACCATTCCATTTTCCTAGAATGAGTACTTCACCATTACTATGGTATGTAAATTTCTCCTATAATCAGAAATAATACCAATATAGGTAGTCCTAGGTTTTTATCCTCCCTATATAAGGAGTTATTCTTGATTCTTATTGTCTATGTTTAACAATGGTTAATAAGAATGTTGTTCGGTTTTTCGTCTTATTCACAACTCTATATTACTATTGTATACACAAAGATTTAGGAATATTAGTTATGGGTTAGGTTGTGACCACCTAAATGGTATGATAAACAAAAACCCTATATGTGTCCTTTTAGGATGTATATAATTTATTTTTTGTTATATCTAGGAAATTTTAATGTTCCAGACCATTGAAGTCTTTATATCATTGATTTTTTAGTCGATTTTGATCATTTTAGGGATTTTGATATAATATAAATGAAAGGATGATGTGTTATGTCCATAGATATTTAATATTGAAAATTACACATATTTAATTCCTCTTTCAAAACTTAAGCTTCATTTTAGATTACTTGGATTTTGGATTTTCTTTCTAGGTTCTATTATATATTATTAATTTCATGAATGGGTGTCTTTAGATTAAATTAAAATGTGGTTGTATTTTTATGTGGATTTATAAATTTATAAAACATTATTGTAACAATAAGTATCCCGGTGTATAATTACCCTCATCATGGGGGTGGGGGATCCTTGACTAATCAGAGAGATCTCAGGATCTTGGGTATCGACCCCTGGTTTCTCTCCTTGCTTCTCTCGGATTTTGCAGCTTAGGATGGTGGGGGAGCTTTGATGGTATGCTACTTCAAGTGGGATTTCATCGGGAATATGTGATTTGGATATGATTCCTTGATATAAAATTGGTCTGTGGGCATGGGAAAATGGAATTTCACACATGGTATGTGTAGGGTTGAAGGAGCTGGTGCGAGGCAGCAGGTTTTGGTGACTCTAACATGAATAATGTGGAATGATAGAAGACTTTTATATGGTCTACAGTGGATGATTCAGGCGGCGTACCAGGTAAGACGTGACCGTGTTGCATAGTATTTGCAGTGGGTTGGAACTCTTGATAATGTTTGTTCTGGAAGTGGTGGGACGAGTCATGTCATGGTTGATATTTTGATTGTGGGGTTCGGGTCGGAGGTCAAGGGATGCGACATTGTGGTGTGGTTCGGATCTGGTTGTAGAGGTGATCTGTGAGGTAGTCTTCATTGTGGTTTATTCAGATCAAGATGGGATTTGGTTGTAGCGTCATTTAGGTTCTAAATTTGGATGTAGGATATTCCAAATTTGGTGACTGGATAATGGTGGTTCGTGCATCGATCTGGTCATATCAGGGTCCAACGGTGTGTGAGCTTTCCGAAGGAAGCTTGGACATCTATTGGGCCATGGTCCTCTTTAAGCCTTATGCTTGGTACTATGGGACATTGGCACATGTGTTTTGTAATTTTCTTGTACCATTTGTCTTTCAGGCCATCGTATTTGTGTTGGGTTCTCCCTTTTTCCGATAAAATGGGTTTTTCTTCAATTAATATTTTTTAAAAAAGGGTTATCCCCAAAATTCCTAGTAAGTACCCACATATGTGAAAAAGTTTGGAATAAAATTTTTCCTCTAATTTAAATGGTTGTGATGAATTTTAGTCTTTATCCCTCAATTATTTAGTTTATATTCAAAGAGGGAAAAAATCCCACCATTATTTCCATCATCACTTTGTGTTTAGAACAACCTATAATGGTCAAAATGCTCATTTTCAGTGTTGTATGGACCCAGTTTTGATACTATATGAGTATTTAGGTCATGATTATTTCAAATAAACAATATCAATTACCAAAATTATATAAATTAAATTATTTTATTTAATAATTAAAATTCTCGAATATCGCCTTTTTTCAAGTCCTTATAATTATTCTTCTAATGACCTTTATTTCCTTGGGAAAAACAAACCGGCTTCAAAAAAATTCGTTATTTATAACACATTTGTTTCCTATAATAATGTTATACATATGTATATCTTTTATCCCACCATTTAACTCATTTTCTTAGTGTTTTTATTGTTTACTATAAAGGCTAAAGTCTTATTAATTTTCATGTTCTTATCAATCTGGTGAATCAATTTTAAAATATCTAAAAGAAATTTTTCTATGTTCTTCATGTTAAAATGAATAATTATATAGTAAAATTTATGATATATAAATGATTGAATGAAATATGTAAACAAATCATTATAAAAATTGAATCCAAAATTTTCCCAATTCTCAACTTCCCTATAATATTTAGTATATGATCCCTAATAATAATTCCCTATCCCAACTTTCATATAAATATTTCTTTATAAATCTCATATATATATATATATATATATATATATATATTTCCTTTACCACTTATAATGTAAATCCTAGAGATAAGATAACATGAATCGTGCATAATTATCTTTTCTCTAATTTTGTATCTCACATGATAGTGATGATAACATAATTCATTATACATATATTATTTCATCATCTATTATACATTAGAAAACATTATTATCCTTATTAACTTCTTGATTAGGCTTATCATGTAGTGAGGATTCTAATAAAAACAATTTACTTTCCTAATATATTACAATTTATAATCACTAGTACCATTCAAAAATGTTTCCACTGGTATGGTCATTAGATATTTCTAAAAATAGATAGCATTGATAATCAGTGCATGGTGTTAATATTTTCCATTTTCTTTTTTTGTTAGTGATAACTTACTAGGGATGGTTTTGGTTTTTTAAATACAATATAACAAAACCGTATTAATTTTTGGGAATTCATCTCAACATAAATTAGAATCTTATCCACATTCTTGTACATATGTATTTATTAATATTGAGGTTGATATAGGATTTCTATCTACATTGAAGTTTCTATGATTACAATGTTTTACATGTCCAGTTTTATTTTTTTAATTTCCTTATCCTTATCATATTTTAATTTATTTTCTCATTTTTATATATGATGGATCCTATTAAATGTTTAAAGAGATAGAAATTTAACTTTCCTGAATGTATATGTCATGTAAAAACTATTCTGTCCTCCAACCTTTACAGTGATAGTTCCCTATAAAGGTGGTGAGGTTTCTCTCACACATTAGTTAGTTTTTATCCCATGTCTTCCTCTTAAAATTGTTTGAGAACTTTATCACCCAAAAAGTAAACAAATAATAGTGTCTTGATATGTTCCTCATCATTATTTTCTATGGGGTGTGTATCTGTAACAACATGCTTTTCTATAAAGGTACGTTTTTTTTAATTGCTCTATACATACCTATTAATGAATCATAATCATGTCATTGTGGTCTTGGATTCATCTCAGTATCGTTTGAAGCCTCGATCCCTAAAATGGGAATAAAAGACAGTGTTTTATGGTTAAGAGAAACGGTGCTGCCTAGCCTGCATGATTTCCCTAAACCATGTTGTTACAGTCAGTGGATACCTGGGGGATACATGGTTTTTTTGCAACCATGAAACCGCAATCACATGATCATGCAGTGGTACAGACATTTTTGGAAGATGAGTTTTTCAGGGCCGATAAATGGTTATATAAACCATGTTACAAACAATATAATATTCCTCTTTGAAGAAGTTAATGGCCCATTGTTGTCACATAGTTTGGACAACCATATGGAAAAACCCTGAGCCCTTGTTTTTTGGGTGATAATTCTATTTCTCCCCTCATTAAACCTTTAACCCAATTTAATTTCTCCCCACTTATTAATTTTTAGTATATGAACTTCTCCCTCTACCATTGGAACCCCAAGCACCTCCAACCTCGGTTGAAAAAACCCTAACCCCAGTTGCATAGAGCTAGTGCCTTATTTTATTACATTTCTATATCAAAAAGGAATTCTAATCCAGAAGGAACTAATAGTTTATTGTAATTTTAAAACAAGATAAATACATAGTAGTTTCATTACCACTTCAAATGAAGTACAACATAGTAACTATATTCGAAACACCAATAAACTTCTAGTTTATCCTCTCTATTCATTTCTAATATATATATTTGTATCCTTGGAAAAAACATAGGAAATGGGTGGTATCAGATTCCCATTAAGGTTATGTAATAATGTGGAATAAAAAATATAAATCATGCTGAATAACTAAAAGTACAAATGGTATTAAAACATAATCTTGACCATAAAATGGCAGGAATTAAAAACTAATAATTTCATAATAAAACATTACCATGGATATTCTACTATTAGAATAATCAAATGGAAAAACATACTATCTTTAAAATTTTTGAATTCATAATGTTGGACATCGTAATCATACCGTCAAAGCCTCGGCCAAGAGACCATACATAATGGGTAAAACCCCAGGTTACATGGTCTCATAAGACCTACTGATGCATTTATAGGATATACTGGGCCCCACCCATCACTTACAAAGTATAATTAATTTCTTATATTAAATGGGATAAACATAATCAACATGTACATTCATATTAAAACTAATATATGAAATGTAAATAACTTTCCCCAACCAGTAAACATAAACACTAACCATTCAGAGTAATATGATGAATGGTAATAGGATATCTCATCCATAGTTAAACTAATCATAAACCATTAATTAAAATGTAGTATATTTTATCAGATAATATTAACCTAAATTAAAAATAATAATCAAAAACATTATTGAAATAGATGTAAATACTCTTATAAAATCATTGATTAATACATGAGAGAAACACTCTATTACTTCGCAAAGAAGAGTTATTTTGAAAAAAATATTTTTATAAAACTAGAAGTGGAATAATATTTTTTTTTCATAATAAAATTAGTTATTTTTAAAAAAATAGATTAATATAGATTATAGAGTTCACTTGAAAATATGTAAGTATTCTAGAAGTTCCTTTGAATCGAGCTTGTTTATTGAGAAGAATTTGATAAAGATTATTTTAAAACATGTAAATCTCCATAAAAAAAGTTGTTTTTTGATTTGTACTTATATATATAATTCAAAAATAATGTATGAGAATTAAATAATTATTATTAAAAATTTAAATTGGGTGAATATTGAAAAAGTGTAACCTAAATTAATTGGAGGTTTTGGTAGAAAACTATTACCTTATGTCCGAAGATGTTCTGCACATACCCTTAACATCCTAGATAATAAAATTTAATCCACTAATTAATTAATTAGAAACCTAATATTGATTTATTTGGTTTATTATAATTTATTAATTTCATTTATTTACTTTTTTATGAGTTATAAGATACAAATTCATTGCTCAGGACCAATTGTTTCAATGGTTTTCACGATTGGTATACTTGTATATGAGTAAGGATTTTCACGTAAAAATGGTATAATTCTACAGAATTATAATTACATATTATTAATGAAAATTAATAATTATAATTGGTATTATTAATTATTTTCATTCTATATATGAGGATTTATAATCAGATAACATGTTAATGGTAATAAGTTTTCTTAATTTTAGTGATTTTTATCACAAGGAACTAGTTTTATCCAATTATTTAATAATATATATATATAATGGTTCCAAACCATACATAATATATAATATATATTTTATAATATATTTCAACCATTAAAATAGTTTCATGACAATCCTTTAAGGATAAATTATTGAACAAAAGTTCATCGTCCACGAATGTTGTAAATCGGCACCTCTGGGACAATGATTTCGTTTTTTAAAATAAAGAGAGAGGGGGAGAGAGAGTAAATAGATTGATAATGGATATTCCATTAACATGATACTATTACAATTTATATATTATACTAGAATTATCATGATTTTTTTGATAGAGGATGTTAGCAGAGGATAAGAAAAGAAAATAAATTCAAATGAAATTAATAGAAAAAGAAAGAGGATTTTCCTCTTGGATTTTCCTCCCTTAGAACCTCCTTAAAGAAAGTGGTTTTGGTCCTTCGGAAAGACAAAAATATCTTGTACATTGGGAGAGACTATGTAATATGATTTTAGAAGAATTTTGACAATGTTAAATCCTTATAGTTGTAGAGAGATGTGGTGGTGAGGGGTGGTATTTAGAGTAGAGGAGAGGGGCCATTTCTCATTATTTTATTCATTATTTTATTATTTTTCTCAACACAAGAAATAAGGTTGATTATTGTGAATAAATATAGTAATAAGTGCATGTGAGTTTGAAGAAATGTTTCACACATCATCCATGACTCAAGGAATAGTGTATTTAGCTTATAATGTATTTCAATTGTAAATTATTGTATTTTACTATTCACTAAAAAAGAAAGTATTTCATAAAAATTAAAAACAAATCACCATAACCATTATTTTACATGTAAAATTAAAAAACTAACTCCATTTTATGAAATAATTTTCTAAATATGTTAAATTTAATTGTTAATTAAAATCATCATTTACTCAAAAATACAGTTATATATATATAACTAATTTTATAACACTTTAAAAAATTAAATAAGGTCTCCTAAAACTATCCTAATATCATAAGACTAAAAAATATTTATTTATGAATATTTTTTATGAAAATTAATTTTCTTTAAAACCTATTTATTAATTATAATATTGTATTTAAATATTTTTGACATACAAAAATACCAACACCTAAATATTAATTCATGAAACATCATTTTTCTTACAGAAGAATATAATTTTATCATAATTTCATTTATAATATGGAATAATTTTGTTAATACCATCAATGTTGAGGTTACTATTCTATTCGCTATTTTACTATTCATAAATGTTACATTACTATTCCTAAGTAAATGTAACTATTTCATCAGTATATGTTTCTTATCTTCTATAAATACCTCTTATTTAATTCATTATTCATTTAGGATGTTGTTTTGTGTTCTATAAGTTATTTTATATGATCTATACAATATGAATGAAATATAATAAGGGAAATTACATTGATAGTGTTCTGGTTCGTTACATTGATTCTTCTCTATCTCCCTCATTAGTGAATTGATATATATCAAAGGTGTTGGATAGATAGAAGTATTATCTCCCTTCCTATTACCATATGTCTATGTTTCTCTTCAGATCAAATATTCTACTTAGGTGCAATATATTTTTTCCTATTTTCAGGGAATTGGGTTGTTTCTTCATTTTCCCTTAGCCTACTCTGAATGTAAGGTCGATATTAAGTGATAATTCATCTACAACCTTTAGCTAGGTGGTATTTTTGCTTTACCTAAAACTTTGGGAGTTTCAATGATTTTTTGTCTTGTCGAATGGAAGAATTTTTCCAAGCATCATCTTTTAATTGAGTTTTTTATATCAAACTAATAAACACACCTTGATACACCCCCTTTGATCCTTATTTGTTAGTTTATAGGATGTTGACCTCTTTTATGGACACCCCTTGGGTGTTCCACATTGAATTTACCTTTATGTTTAATTACCTAGAAACCTGAAATTCCCTATAAGCGATCAAAATAGTTTTAAAATGGAATTTACCCTGTTATATTAATGTTTAATGGACTCAAGGCACCTTTTATGTTCTTGGATCAACTAATAAGGTGAATTTATCATGTAGATAATCGCCCTTATTTCTAATTTAACCTCATAAATAACTCATTGGACCTTATAATTTGAATTTCCAAGCATTGTTAAAATTGACTGGAATGAATTAAATGGTAAGGATTCATCAAGATGGTTTACCCTTTCCTAGATAAATTAAATGAAATTAATGGAATGTCTTATAAGGTTCCTAATCCAACACTGTTTTTATGCATTATTAAATACTTAATATGAAATGTAAAGTCTAGATTAATTGAACAACAATGCATTATTTTTGTATATGGGTTGAATGAGAATGTGACATGGGTGGTAATTCCTCCTGAAAATTATAATTATGGATACATGTTGACATATTTTGTAATATGATGGTAAGTGGTCTATAGAGAATGGAGGTATCATGGTCCCTTACATTGAGTGTTGAGCATAATGTCTCACACCATTGGAATTATTTTGATGGTGGGATTGACGTTCCACGTCCCTTGTTAGAAGTGATGACATAATGGATCACTAACCATCCAGAGTGCCATGCATGCCATCTCACACTATTATTGGGATGTAGGGAATGTACTGAATTTATTAAGATTATATTCTCATTTGACTGGCTATGGATGTCTATGTTACCCCCTATTCCAGCCATCGACTACTATTCCAACTATATTTTTTCACTTATGTTTACACGTACTTGGTTCATATTGAAGGATGAAATATATAACTATGCTATATATATACTATTAATATATATATATAGTGACTAAATAGACTTCCATTCCATCCATGATCTGAAGCAGGTAGAGCTTCCAAGTGTCCTTTATGAACCTAAGTAGGTTATTATTTATTTATTCAGCATTATTAATTAATTATTTATTCCTTCAAAACATTTAGTTACAAGAATTGTATGGATTATATGTAGAACCCACAGGTGCTGGAGTAATGATATTTTTTATCACATCCTACTCAAATTTCCTTTGGTACCCAAGAAGATTATTTGTATGGAGGTTCTAATAATGGAAAGTTCCATGATACAGGTCTTTGATATGATTACTTATAGTTTGTGCTTAGGAGCATAGGATTAATCATACTCTTGAGATGCTGGTGGATCAACTTTTGTTCTTTTTTTAAATTTTTTTATAGCATGATTGTTTGCATTTACCAAATTCCCTAATTCTATATCATAATTCCATGCATTCATGTATCAAAAAATTCCATAATAGATTTTGTATTTTTATTAGTTGATCAGTTATTTATGCTTCAACACATGTTTATTTATTTTTTCAGTTATATATATGCTTCCACTATTATATGTTTATTATTGTATCCATTGTTCCACTATGATAAGAGGTTATAGTCTCCCCACCACACAACCTTTACACCGTTAAATTTAGTTAGATGCCTCTAGCATATAAGGAGTCACACATGAAGTGATGTGACCCACCAACTCGGGGAATGGGATAAGTGGATTCCAGGTCAGGTTGTTTCAAATTGGTATCAGAGGTGATTTTTTTTCTTTATCTAACAGTTTGGGTATTAGAAAGTATCCTAGGAATTAAAAGGGATTTGGAATTTACCTTTTTCTAGATATAGCTAACCCATATACTAGAAAAATCCAAATTACCTAGTATAGGTAATTTCATTTATTGATTTTGACATTGATGGTTGATACGACTTCACTATTGGGTGACACACTTGCTTTGTGATGTAACTAAATTGGTATTATTGAAATAAAGATCTATTTACCTAGTCCTAATGAAATGAGGTCTTTAGATTAGTATATTCATCGTCATATTCCCAATAGAATGAATATTTCATGCATCTTTCCATGTCACATCTACTTTCAACATACATCTTCCTGTTTCATATTATGACTTATTTGAATGTGTATTGAATTATGATGACACTTCTTGAAAGAATAGGAAAACATATTTGATTCTTAAAGTGCCTACCTAAGCCTAATAGTTTTTTCCTAGATTAGTTAAAGTAGACAACTTAAGCAGTCAATTATGGTATGTTGATTCATGGACCATTGTTCTCATGGGTAGGAATGTGTTATGGTATGGGTAAAGATAATGTCATATTTTGGTTCATAATGAGTATGGTCCCTTATGGATCGGGAAGGGAAATCCATCTAATTCATCCATTTAAAAATGTTTTAAATATTTGAATTAGAATAAAATTAATTTGATTATGAATTTAAAACTAATTGTATCTATCTTATATATCTGAAACATAGAATTACACCCAAACCCAACCTTATTAGTGGGTAGTGGGTTATATCTTACTTTCTTATGAACTTTTTGGTATTTTCTACCATCTTGACTGAGATCATAGAGAAGGAAGAGAGTCAATATCCTTTATATATAAAGGATATATTATTGTCCCAATTTCATATATGTAATATTTTCAATTCCATAAATCTCTTCAATGGTATATATTTGGAATAGTATCATTATGTTTCCATGACATCCTCCGGTCACACTCCCTAATGGTGGCATTCCATAAGACTCTGATGATTCCTCCTATAGTGCTACCTATGGAACCTCTTCATATTCCAAATATGGGAACCAATGACTAGTTCTTAGAGGGATTCATTCATATATTGTAATTTAAGTAATGTGTAGTTCATCCTACCCCGAGTATGGAAGATTTGATGTGGAAATTCCAGCAGCAGTAGCATCCCACCATTTCATGGGATGGAGGGAAAAATGCTATTGAGTTTTGGATCGAACCTATTATTTATACATTATATCATCTGGAGAAACCTCTAGAGTGAAGGGTCAAAATTTTCCATGTATATGCTATGTGATTTTGATAAGTGGTCGTGGGATGCTATCACCCATGTAGTCGGTATATAGATATGATCTTGGTGGATTTCAAACTGATCTCATATGACTATTTCATTCCCTAGACTCTAGTGTCTAATAGAGATATATAATTTATGAACCTAAAATAGGGGATAATGTCTGTTATGGAAAACTATTCTTGTTTAATAGAGTTGTAGTGGTTTTCTATTACAGTTGTGAGTGATTATCTCATGATCATCGGAAATTCGAGGATGGGATGGTTTATGCCAACCAATCATGGGTTAATGTATTAAGATTGATTACCATTTCTAAGAAAGTCAACCTAGACCTTATCATAGAGATAAATTTGAGGGATGTTGATGGTGAGAATTAGGGTGGTTCGACACCTAGATCCATTGATGCTTATTTTTTTAGTTGAAAGAGACATTTTGAGACAACTTGTGGAGGTAGTAGATTTGAGGATCCTCATGATGACAGGTTTCTGATATTTCACTAGTGCAAGAAGCTGAGACATATGAATCCTTATTTCATACAAGATCCAATGGAACATAGATGATGTGTAAGAATGGTCCATATTCATGGATTCTTCATAAATTTTACATCAATGCCTATTGTGTTGGGATCTACACCCACTTCACAATTAAGAAGGGGCCAATAGGATCAAGAAAGGAAAGAAACTGGAATACCACTGACTATTTAGGCTAAGGAAGAATTCAAGGTGTAGTTTTTCAGACATCTGATTCTTAGTTATAGTAGAGTGAGCTTTCTTAAGGAAATCAGGAAGTGAATCAAGGTCATGGTATAGTCCAATTACATGAAGTCTAGCCTATTCCAGGGGAGTAGAGAGTTCTACCTTCTATTGTATGAGGAACTATTCTTGTATCATCCACTTTAGTGTCTTATTTATTTGACATAAGCGCATCTCACTCATTTGTATCCGAGGAAATCACATCGAGTCTAGGCCTCATGATCAAACACATTCTGGCATTATGATTCTTGACACCCCATTAGGTATCTGGTCAGAGGGAATTCACCATTGTAAAGAAATTCAACAATATTTTAATGAATTATAATTATACTTACATATAAAATACATTTTAACCTATAATTCACATTATTTTTTTCTATGACCACTTGCATAAATAATTGACCATGATCTATAAAAAAATCATATATGTAATAATTTGTTTTTACTTGAGAATGAAATTTTAATTATTTTTAGACTATGTAATCATAGTCATATTTAATAATTAACCAGAAAAAGATAAATATTTTTTATATGACCAAGATATTTTAACTACTTCTTGGATTATCGAATGATAATAAAATAATCTTAACCCTTAGTGGAATAACTTATTGATCCTAACTCAAGTTGAGTTGCAACATCCTTTTTCTCTCTGTTTCACCTTTTTTTATTTGACTTTAATTTTTCATTTGATTTGCTCATTAGATATTCTCTATCTATAAACTTTTATACTCACATATGGGTGGGTGGAACCTAGTTAGTGAGGAATACATTTAATAGGTAAATGTAGAAACATAATCCCTAATATAATTGAAGGAATAAAAGAAGATAAATAGATCATTAATATTATTTTTATATTTTCTATTATAAATTTAAACTAAATAAATTATTAAATTAAATTAAATAAGTATAACAAAAAATATACAATTTGGTCTAGTTCATGATCATTCATCATGCATTAAATATTTTTCAATGGATAAAAATATAAAATATAACTCAATGGTCATTAAATAAAAATTAATTATTAATAATAAATAATAAATTAATAGATATAATATTATTTTGGTTTCATTTATGGTCCTTTATTATTATTTAATACTCATAAAAATTATTCCATAATTATTTTTATTTTCATTTTATCTTTAAAAATTTTAATATATATATATATACATAAACATATAAGAAAAAGGGTATTGATTGGGGTTAGTGATCCCCATATGGTTGTTCCTTTCAGGAACCTTGTATTGTTTTTTATTTTTAAAATATTGAACCCCCTCCCTAATTTTTGGGGGTGGCTTAACCAAAAATTAGATGGTGTGCCAACCACACACAAATGAAGATTTAATTTGTGTGTGGGTGTGTCTAGACACACAGACACACCCATATATAAAAATATATATATAATATATATAACATTTTCAATTAGATTTAATTAAAAAATACATATAAAAATTAAATTATTTAAAAAATAAAATATGTATTATGGCTTAGTAAAACATCCCCTTCATTTAGTTTTATTTTTTTATATTCTCATAGATAAATAAATAGAATGATAATTTTCATTCTTTTTTATTAAATATTTTCCTCTTTGGTTTTTTATTACCTTATGAAATCCGAGTCATATGTAGTTTCGATCATTAGAACATGAACTAGACCTTTAAGATTAATTTTAGAAAATCAAAATCAAATGATAAATATAACTGTGATTATTATAATAACAAATGAATATTTGGAGCATTGTAAAAAACATGAAATGATTTCCTTTTAAATTTTCCATCTAAACTTGATCATATTGGCCAAAATATTATGATAATATCATCAGAAAAAATGAAAATCAATTATTTAAATAAATACATCGAGTAATTTTATATTTGATTTTCATTCATCGTTGACAACACCAATCTGATTTCTCATTGTATTTACATAGTAACTTCTTCATTAATACAAATGATAATTTTTATAGTGATATCCATATGTCTTTCAAAAAGCTCTAAAACAAACTAAAAACAAATACTATACAGTTCTAGCCTTTATCAGTGCTAGAGAAAAGCGCTGATAATGGCTACCATTATTAGTGATTTTTTAGCACTGATAAAGAGTTCCATTTCTCAGCAATTTTTAACATTGAAAAATTATACCTTTATCATCACATTATTTTTAGTAGGTATAAAGAGTAACCTTTATTAGTACATTTTTTAGCAATGATAATGGTCTAGGTTGCACACGTGAGTCCTACATCGAAATAGCAATAGATTGTCTGCTTCTTTATAAATGATTCTAACATATCAAAAGCTCAAAAGCCTACTATGGGGATGGGATCTCGTATACATTTTCCACACACATGCATATGGGCCCCTCCATGCGCCCGCATAAGCATTAGTCAACACTATGCTTCTCATGGCCCTTGCCTGCCCTTATTTGTATAGTAGGGTCCTATAGGACCCGACCCCCCTGACACACCATCTAGGCATATATATATAGTGGCCCACATGCATGCCACTTTTCATAATCACTATAAAAATTAGTATTAAAAGAGTTAGGAAAATTAAAAATATTGAAATAATTAAACTAATAAATATCAAAATGAAAAAATTGAAAAAAAATTATTAAATCTTTTATTTATTAAATAATTATTCATAAATTTAATATATATATATTATAAATATTAATAAATAGTATATATTAAATCTAGATATATATAATGAATAAAATGAAATAATTAAGAAAATAAAAATATAAATTGAGTAAATTAAAAAAATTAAAAAGTTTATCAATTAAATAATTATAAATAAAAAAGAACAAATTTAATATATATATATATATAATTTGTAAATATTAAAAAATAGTAGAATTTAAATATAAATATAAAAAAATGAATAAATTGTTATAATTTTAAAAAATTAAAATTGAATAAATTAAAAAACAATAAAAAAATTTATTAATGAAACTATTATTAACAGAAATGAATAAATTTAATATATATATATATATATTAATTAAAAATAGTGAAAAATAAAATATATTGAATATAAATATTAAAAATGAATAAAATGTAATAATTAAAAACATCTTCATTTTTAATCCTTTTTATACATAATTACTCATTAATACATTTAATATTTTTAATATTCAAATATATTCATATATATATATATATATCAATATATTTAATATTATGTAAAATATGAATTATTTAATACAAAATATTTATTCTGACATTAAATAAGTAATATATTTAGTGAATAATGGTTTATAATTAAAAATTAATATTAATTAAAAATATTAATAAATTGTATCGAGTAAAGAACATTTAATTGAATATCTTTTGATTTTTCAATTTAACATATATCAAACATGTGTTATATTCATTTCACATATACATATATGTAATTAATTCATTTTTATATACAACGTATACACACGTAATATTACTATAATTTATTGAAATGTTAATATTCAATTTACAATTTTATTTATTAACATAATATATTTAATATATATTACATTCTTAATCATAAATTTTATGATTTTAAATTTTTATTCAATTTATACTATTTATTACTTTTTAATATTTTTTCAAAATTCATTCATTTTTATATTATTTATTCATTAATAATATTAATTTTTTTAAAATATTTTTGTGATTTATTTATTTTCAATTTTGAATTGTTAGATTTATTTGTAATTTTATCATTTTTAAATATATATTTATACATTTTTATTCATTTATATTTAATATATTTAATATGGTTGTAATTTATATAATTAATTTGTAATCATTTGCATTTTAGGTTATATAAATATTCATTTTAATTTTTTAAAATTATCTATATAATTAAAAAAAATATTCATTTTTTAAATGTATTTTTTATTAATTTTATTTATTTCATTAATAGTCCTACATATTATATAATTTCATTACTCAATTTTACATTTAGAAAACTTATATATATATGTAATTATATACATACATACATTAATTTTACATACAAATATTTAAATAATTTATGGCATCTTATATAAAAACAAATAATCATAATGTATAAGAAATTTATTCAAATTTTAATATTCATTTTATAATATCATTTATTAAAATAATATTTTTAATATACACTGTTTTAAATCGGTAAATTTTAATGTTTTTAATATTATTATAGTTAGTATTTTAATATTTTTCTTATTTTCTATTTTTTCTTTAATTTAATATTTTCCTAATATTTATTTATACACATTTATTTAATATGTTTTAATATGTTCAATATGTATTCATCTTCATTTCCATAAATATCCATATTTTTTAAAAAAAATTATTTATTTAATAAAACTTATCTATTTTTCAATATTTTTGAATTATACTGATTTTTAATTATTCAATTTCAATCATTTTTAACATTAATGCATTTAATATTATATATTCATTAATAATTTTAAAAATACATAGGCTAATAATTATTTATAAATATATATATTTATAAATTTATATTTTCTATATTTATAAAATTATGTATTTTTAATTATAAATAAGTAACATTTTAAAAAATATATTTATATAATTGTAAATAAGTAATTATATATTTAAATGATTATAAATATATGATAAATATATTTGAATGTTGAATATATTTACTATATTTGAATTTGTACATATATTTAAATATTTATGTTCATTTCATAAATATATATATAATTATTTAAATATATATATATATATATTAGTATTAATATATATAACGACAAAATTATATATTGATATAAATATACTTATAATTATAAAATTAAAATAAATATACTTAAATAATGGATATATTTACTATATTTATATTTATATTTATATATATTTATTAAATATATATATAATGAAATAAATATATATAATGATATCAATATATTTATAATTTTAAATAATTAATTATAAATATTTTTAAAAATATTTTTATTTATACGTATATTTATAATTTTATATTTACTATATTTATAAAATTTTATATCTATAATTATGAATAAATTTATTTATTTTTTTAAAATGTATTCATAAAAGTATAAATAAATAATCATATATTTAAATAATTACCTAATTATAATAAATATATTTAAATAATGAGTATATTTAATATATTTATATTTATTAAATATATCTATATAATTATTTAACTATATATAATGAAATAAATACATTTATAATTATACAAAAAATATTTATATTTTTTACAAATTTTTTATTTATAATTACAATTATAAATCATTATCATCAATTTTTTAGCACAGATAAAGATGGATTTTATGAGTACTTCTTCAGTGGTGAAAAATATATATCTTTATCATCACTAAAAAACACTAATAAAGAGGTCTTTATCAACACTTGGTATTTTATCAGAAATAAAACCCCTCTTTATTACTACTTTTTTATATGTTCTGATAAAATCCTCCATAGTCTTTTAACATTAACCCGAACCAAATCGATTGTCATCGCACTACTCATGATTTCGTGGAATTCCACTATTGTCGTTGCTCCCCCTCACCCTTCCCTCAGACAACCTAGGTATCAAATATAATGTAGGTTATATTTTTCACCACCTCTATCGTTGCTTTCTTGTTTGGGTTCTATGGTGTTCAATGGTACGATGTTATCTTTACTCAGTGGTCTCATGGTTCCACATTTATTGTCTCTACTCTTTATCATTCATTTTATCCTCCACCCATGTTCTTTTTTCTCTAACCTCAATACTTCACACTATTGTCTAAATCCTAGTTGGGTTCATATTCTAAATTTTTAATATTTTGATTCTTATGGTGTTCTTGTTGTATTAAAAATAATTGTATCATCAATTTCAGGGACTTTCTCTATATGTGCATATTCATTATAAGAAATTCAAGGTTTACCCCTTTTTCATAACTTACCATGGATGCTAGAATTTTTTATAACAGATTTTTTTTTGATTTTTTTTTCTTTTATGAGTAATAGTGGGTGTTACATAGAAACATAAAAGGTTTTTAGTTTAATGTTTCATTTAAAAAGGGAGGTTTTCAGGTTCTACAACTAAATGAAATTTAAATTTAGTGCAATTAAATTTATATATCTGATTAAATTTCATATGAGTTTCCTGTAATGATTTTTAATATTTGAAATTGGTTTATTTTTCTATGTGATCTTTTATAATTTTTTGTTTTAAGGTTGATGTGTGATTTAATTTGGGGTTTTAGAAACATAAAAATCCAATAGATTTTCTTTGATGGGTTTCCATCTTTAGTTTTCTCTATTTTTTTACTTTGACCATTCATGATCTTTTTTATGATGTTTCATACAATTTTGAATTGATTGAAGAATCGTATGGTTTTAAAATTAATTTTGGACATCAAATTCATTTTTTAAAAGGTGTGAAATAAAAGTGGATTTTATATTTTTTTTCCTAATAAATAATCTGAAGGCTCATTTGGAACTCTAAAAAATAGAGTTATGAATTATATCATTTTTAAAATATTTTCAAATAGATCTGTATCAAAAATTTGTATTTTTATTTACTATAGAGGCCAATTTGGAACCCTTGTTAAATAACTCTTAATTCATTAAACCATTTGTACCCTAATTCTAAGCCCATGGTATTGGTTCAGCAATGAATTTTGTAATGATATTCTTGATGAAATTACATGGTTATATATATATATATATATATATATACAAATATAAGGTATTATAACAAAGGGTTTTTTGGGATGTTTGGTAGGGTTATATTTATTATAATTTTTTCCTCACTTCTCATCGACTGCTTCATGGGAATCCTAGGTATTTTAGTTTAATATTGATGTAATATTTTCATCTAGTCAATATTTAACTGACTAGAGTTCCATTGGAAAGCTATGGGCTATTTGGGTTAGAGTTTGTATGGTTGATGTTTTTCTTTAGGGACATGTTTGAGAATAGAGGATTTCTAATTTGGAAATATATCCTGAAAAATCTATGAAAAAAGGTTTTGGGTATACCGTAAAGTGTTATTTATGTATTCAAATTTCTTTAAGAATTTTAATATTATAATTTTTCAATTTATGTGTTTTTAATTTATTATATTTGAAAAACTTAAGTGATTTTGTAACATCCCAGTCTGAGTGGCACAGGCCGGTGCCCAATGCCGGTCAATCACATGACCTCATGCATGCCTCCCTATTCATTAGAGGTTGTAACTAGTAGCAACAGTCAGATAAGTTGATCATGGGGAGTCTACACCCTCTTTTATTGGAATAATACACCCATAGAAATAATAAAAAATAGTGGAAGCATATATATAACCATAAACAATACCAATATCTCAAGATAATCAATGTAGTAAAATACAATATCAAACTAAAGAAAAAAACATGTCATTATATTAGACATGTTAGGTGTCTAAAATGAAACCCAAAATAAAGACAATAAAAACTCCCCGAGGGTCTCGAATTGTGTATGGTTTCCTCATCCAAGCTTTATACCAACTAATCCATCTAACTAAAGGCCTTTTCTCATAACATGTCCATAAAACACAAATTCTATTCGTTTACTGATCAGGTATCCCAAGTAGGGTGTGAGTAAATGTCTGTATGCCACCACCAATGACATCTAAAAAAACATCTAATCAAAGGAATGTGTATATAGTTGTATAAATAAAATAATTAAATTATTAAGTAAAAAAGTTATCACACTATAAATTTATTGTTATTTTACCACATAACCTTTAGGTTCCCATAGATACCTCTGCCTCAATCCCTACTTTGGATCATTCTGAAGCCTGACGTATTATAATGTGATGTTATATCTCAAAAATAAATCCATTGTTACCATTAATTAATTAATATTTGAATTTCCATGTTAAAATCCACACATTACAAAATTGAATGACCATTTTCCCATTCCTTATTTCAAAAATAAATTACCATGATACCATTCATACCATACAAAATAGAATCAAAATGTTTCCATTTTATAATTCACAACTAAATGACCATGGTACAATTGATACCTGAATTCTCATGTTACCATTGACACATAACACAATAGAATGGTCATGTTTTCATTCTATAATTCACAACTAAATGACCAAATTACCATTCATCACATAATTAATTCAACAATTATTTACCCAAATCATTTTATTTAATATTTAAAAAATATTATCTTCTCATATAAGGACCTTGAATTAATACCACAATTAGTTAAGTACATCAACATATTAATTTATTGATCAATTAATTCATCAATATTCCAAACTCCAAAATCTTATAATTAATTCCATAATTAATTATCTCAAACAAAAATATCAACATATCATAATTAACTATACAATTAATTTTCTCTAAATAAATTATCTGCATCGATAATTATTAATTTAACAGTTTATTATCTCAAAATACATGACTCCCAAAATCCTCAATTCACATCACCTCAATTGACCAATTCTCCAAATAAATTAATTGAATCTAGAATATTATTTATTAGAATATAATATAAATTATAAAATAACATGATTGTAATTTAAATCAAGACTATGGTATTTGAATTAAAAAACTCCTACATCAAATCATTGATGAATAATCACCTAATGGAAATCCCCAAAATTGAGAAGCACACCAATGTAGAATGAAATCCGGATCTAAAACCTAAATGAAGATTAAATAAATCAACATGTTCATGATCTAGATCTAGATCTTACATCCTATATTTAGATACACAATATTAGGTATAGATATAACCAAAAAAATGAACTAATTACCATAAAGAATGGGGGAAGAATGGGAGAAGTTTTAGAAAATGAATGGGTTAGGGTTCTCTTATAGGGAGGATTTCGGATATTTGATATGGGATTCAAATCATGAAAAAAGGTTATATGACCTTATAATTTCATCTAAAAGATATTAAATCATCAAAAATCACAAGGGTCCATGTTTTTGTCGAAAAGGATGAGCATTGGGGGTTCGGGGGGAATTAAAAACTAATTTTCAGGCCACTTTAAAAATCCAGCATGGTTTACTAGGAAGGGATGCACAGTTTTTCCTAACCATGTGCCTTAACCGTGAATCTATTATTTTTGGGGTGAATGAGTTCTCTTTTTAGGATTCATTGTTTGAAAAACCATTTACCAGCCGTGTGAACCCCCACTGTCTAGGGTTTCATGGTTTCCTAGGTTAGGGTATACGATTTTTTCAAAATGTTCGCTAATAGTGCACAACACAATTTCCCTCCATTTTTCTCAAAATTCACCCAAAAGAACCCTAATTTAAAACTCAAATGAAAATTAATCAACATAAGGAAAAATAGTACCTTTAAATGGGCCTAATACAACTACAAAATGGTCAGGATCTAACAATATCCCCACCTTATAACAAATCAACCAAGAGATGCACTCCCATGATTCTCTGTGTTTTTTAGCCAAAAAGGATCAACCATTGAGCCCGAGTATCTACATACCTTTCCCATGACTCCTCCTACACACTCTCATTTTTCCACAATACCCAAACTATCAGCATGTTATTTCCCTAAGACACATTTGTCATTTCAATCCAATACACATATTATATTTTGTTCAAAGGAAACATCTATCTATAGCATGACATCATCCACATAGATCACATTATAAAGGTTGGGTTGATACTGAAATAATTGTGATTAATGGAAAAATCATGCATAGAACTATATTTATACAGAAGAAAAAATCAGTAAGCCATCGGCTTGATTCTCCCCACATCCAAAAATGGTTCAACAAACATGGCCTCCAACTTTCTCTATATTCATACTTTTTGTTGACTTATCCTAGGTGATACCCAATGTAATAAACGATCATCCTATATAATCTAGGGTTCATCTACATCTATCACCATATGTATTCTATCTACTCTGATTCATGTTTATATGATTTTGAATCAGCTATACCTACTCTAATATCTCATTTATAAGACTCGGTACCAACAACTCAGACTCTTCTACATCCATCTAGCAAATAGGTGATTTGTATTTTCAACCATAAAGTGCCTCTTATGGTTCCATATCAATCATTTCATGATAAATATTTTGATAGGAAAACTCAACCAAAGTTGGGTGCTTCCCCCAATATCCACCAAGTGAAGAAAACATTCCCACAACACATCCTCAATATCCTATATGTCATTCTATTACTATATGTATTTCTATGAGTAGAAGGTTTTAATCAGTAAAAAATGTCTACCAGGTGCCTTTTACTGTCCCTACTAGAAGCATGCAGTAAATTATTAGTCATGATCTGAAACCATAGTCTGTGTCACCCTCTGTAGATGGACTGTCTCTTGGACATACAAGCCTCCCAAATTCTTCACTAAGTATGTTTCCCTTATAATAGGTAAATGCGATACCTTCATCAGTCGGTCCACAACAACCCAAATAGCATAATTCTTATGAGCTATCTTTGGGAGACCCACCATAAAATCCAATGTCATGTTGTCCCACTTCCATTCTAGAATTGGAAATTGATTTAGCAATCCTCTAGGTTTTTTTTGTTTTGCCTTCACTTGTTGATAGGTCTAGAATCATGCCATCATCCCTACTATCTACTTTTTCATGTATTCCACCAAAACTACCATTGTAGGTAATGGTAAATTTTTCTTACACCAAGGTGTACCTCCCACTTCAAAGCATGAAATTTCTAGATGAGATCTTCTCAAATGATCATAGTAACAAAAAATATATTATTGACATTGATGATTTCATCCTCTTCTCTTCTCTAATTGAATGGTGACTCCCCGCCTTTAAGGATTTCCCTCAAGGTAAGGAACTCTGGATCATCATACTACCTACCCCAAATCTATCTCAAAAGTTTAGAATCCACTAAAACTGATACTAGATTCAACTACTCTTGACTCTCCTGAACAACCACATGCATCTCATCTAGTAAATCCATTATCATCCACATAGAACTGGACTCTTGAACCATCTAGGTTTGGTTTTTACTTCTCAAACAGTCATCAACATTGTTTATTTTTTCATGCATATATGCTATCATAAAATCAGAAAAATGTCAAATAATCAACCCATCACCACTTATGAAGGTTCAAGCCTCATTATGAGAAGATATACTTCAAGATATTTTTATTAAAAAATATAGTAAAATTTCTCCCAATATATAATGCTTCCAACAATTCAAAGAATAAATAATGACTTCCAACTCAAGGTCGTGTATATGGTAGTTTTTTCTTGAGGTCTCAACTGCTAAGACCCATATGCCACAAATTTATTGTCCTACATCAACAAATATCTGATTCCAATCCCAGAAGCATCACAATACTATGTATACTCCTCACCTGGATCAGGTAGGATCCAGATCGATGATAATGTCAAGTGATTCTTTAACTCATAGAAGGCCTTCTAACATGATTCTAACCAATCAAAATTTATCCCCTTCTATGTTCAAACTCTAAAGTGACAGTTTCATACTAGAAAATCCTTGGATGAATCTTTGATAATATCTATATAACCCCTGAAAGGAATGGATATCAAATAGGTTCTTGGGATTTTCCCAAGATACCACTTCTTGAACCTTCTCTAGGTCAACCGTCATACCTTCTAAGATGACGTGTCCCAATAATTTTACCTAGTCAATCCAAAATAGACACATTTATATAATAACATATAGTCTATGATATCTTAGTGTACTTTTCATGATGTTAAGATTTCAGGAATTATCTTCATGATCCTTAGAGTACACAAAGATGTCATCCATAAATACCAAAACAAACTAATCCTGGTATGGATGACAAATTCTATTCAACAAGTCCATAAAAACTACTAGTTCATTCTTTAACCCATACAAAATTATGACGAACTCATATAGTTCATACATTCTTATAAAATTATCTCTTGATATATCATAAGTTTGAAATATGATTTTATGACACCCCGATCTCAAGTCAATCTATGGGAATACACAAGATTCTCACAATGGGTTAAATAGATCTTCGATACATAGAATAGGATATCGGTTATTCACTGTCATCTAGTTCAACTTTGGGTACTCAACACATAATCACAAATTCTCATATTCATTCATTGAAAAAAAACACAGGTGAACCCTAAGGTGGCATACTCAGAAGCAAAAAACTTTTGCCCTCAACATCCTCTAGAAGATTCTTGAGCTCTTGAAGCTCTATCATTGCCATTTTGTATGGTGGAATGTAAACTATCTATTCCCTAACATTTGATCAATGGTGAATTCTACATCTATATTAGGTGGAATCCCTAAGAAATATTTATGAAACCGGTCTCTTAAATGTGTAAGGATATCCTAATATATAGCTATGTAATAAAGTAATATACTAGCAGCATTGACTGTGATCTCTCCAAGTTGTTGATTAATTATCCCTTCATGACCTACCAAGATATCCCACTCTCCATGGTGAATATATTTTTCAACCATATGATATGTAAATGTTACTATCCTCTGGTAACAATCAATGTGGGTTGTAATGTGACTAGCCAGAGAATAGGCCTAATTAGGTTGAAGCCTGACATGTCTAGAAGGTAGAGGTCCCACATAAATCAAAACTCGTTGACTTCAAGAGAACACCATTTACAAAAATAGATGTCTATAGATCGTACTCCCAAATGTGTATCAATATTTATAACCCTTCTCACAATATCCACTTCCAAGATCAAAAAATTCTCATGTTTGGTAGAAAGAAAGCAATGAGAAGCATCAGTGTCAAATATGGAATTGGATAAATTAGAGGCTACCAGAATAATAACTCTCACTTTAGATGGTTTGGCCTTGCTATCCACAAGTGTAGGCTGCATCGCATTCCAATGTATTTCCCCTCATCCCTGTGATTCATTTTGACACCCCTGTGCTGCACTACTTTTCTCGTATGGGCACTCTTATACAAAATCTCCATGTCCACTGACTCAAACTCCTCAACCAGTAAAACTCTAGTTTCCAGACTGATATGGTGTAGAATACCTCCTTAAAAAACTTGGATCCTGTCTAGATATACTCTCATTATCTATTTGTCTCTATGTCCTATAGAACTTATGTGGATGTGGTGTCAAACATTAATAATGACACTCTACTAGTGGCTGATGGAACTATCTTTAGAAGTGTCCAGACCTACCACACTAATGATATATCACTCGAGTAAGGTCTTGTGAAACTGATCACTTGGTTTGGGTACACTATTTCCCACTTCCTTGGCTGACGCTATTTAAACGATGCTTCATACTCTCGGAATCCATACCTCATGTTTATACAGCTATAACTATATACCCTACACATGAAGCTTCCTCCAGGTTCCCCAAAATTATGAGAGCCTGATCCACCACCTCAAAAAACTTATTTAACCAAAAAAGTTTATCATTTGAATTAATCACACTTTTATTCATATCTTGAAAATGAATCTTTGTACACATCTCATCCCCTGTCAACACTAGAGAAAAGTCTCACAAATATATAAAGCATCCATCAGATTCCATCACATACATACTCTCTTATGTCAACCTCATCAACTCAGATACTCTCTCCTACCTCGGTGTCTCTATATGAAAGTTCGCTATGATCTTATAGAATAAGTCCTTCGATAACATTACATCATACTACCCATTCTGTGCCTAAACATCCCACTAGTATATCACAGATACTCATAACATGTATACAGCTAGCTTGGCCCACCTCTCTACAGGATTCTCCATGTGGTCAAGTATAGTCTCGATGGAAGCAACCCAAAACTCATATCCCTCAGTTCCACCCTCTCTAGTAATTGTCAGAGGGTGTTACAGCTATAATTCCCTCATCATATCAGACATACTCTTCAAAACCCACAATGTGTATCTTCTTATAAATTTCATGAAGTGAGGAAAGTTCTTTCAGAACTTCTCTCATGCTTCCTCACCTGTCATGATCACTGCCTCAGGTTCCATCACTGGTGTATCATTCCTAGCCATGTCCTTCGGTCATCCTCTCAACAAATATCTTTGTGCAGGCATACTCTCTACAATTACAAACATTTACCTTAAGACACAGTTCATAAAAACAAATCAATTATATAAGAGGGAAACACAATGATCCAAAATAATCCTTTTCCCAAAACCACTCTACGTAGTCAAAATCGAGTCGATAACACTACCCTTAACTATCCTACAGCTAGGTCCGGGTTAACAGCGGTAAAAACATTCTCAATATTCAATTTTCTCAATTAGATACTCATTTATTCTCATCATGCATCATTTTACAGTTTGTATCAATTTCATGTTAGGCACCATTTAATGTTCAATTTTCATAATACAAGAAAATAGTTTGAGTTCAACAACCTACCCATAACCTATTTACCATGCATGACTAGAATTAATCATGTCACAATAACCATGCTTTCCTATAATTATGCATTAAAACTCAAATCTCATGCCATGTCATGCCATGAGTCAAATTTTAGAAAAAATGAACATCAATAATCATAGCACAAAATAATTTCATCTCCCAATGTGAAATAATATTCAATTGTAACAAAAAACAATAATAATAACTATCTCACTATGGGTACTTGGGTTTTCCCCAATACATGGGTTTGAAACTCCCATGTACGAGCTCTTGTCGAAACCCCAAAACTTCCTATTATATTTTCTACCCTTCCCAAATAGTAAGATAAAAGAAAAATAAAATAAAACCACTCTGATATCACTCTATAATGTCCCATCCTGGGTACTAGACACTGGTGCCCTGATCTAGTTAGTCACCCAACCTATAACATGCCTCCTCATATGCTAAGGGCTATTTTCAAGAAAAGAGGGTCTAATAAGTCGATCATTAGGAGACTATTCCCTCTCTAATCAGAGTAATAAACCATCATAAATAATAAAAAATAATGATATAAAATATATAACCATAAACAATACCAATAACTCATGATAATTAATGTATGAAAATACAATATCAAACTAAATCAGAAAAAATTTCATGCTAATGTATGTGTCAAGTTTCTAAAATGAAACCTCAAATAAAGGCACTGACTACTCCCCATGAAATTATTGAATCAGTTCTGGTTCCCTAATCGAAGCTCTATCTCAACTCAATCATCAAATTCAGCACCTTTTCCCTTAACCCGTCTATAAACCACACAGTCTATTTGGGTACCGATAAGTTAGCATGAGTATTGTGTGAGTACAACTTAGTAGTACACAACCAACATTGTATAAAACAATATCCAGTCCAAAGAAAGTGTATATAGTTGTATAAAGAATATAATTATAATGAATAAGTAAAAAGATATCACATTATCAATTTTTTATTTAACCACATAACCTCTAGGTCTCCATAGACACCTATGTATCAATTCTTACGTTGTCTCATGCTAGAGTCTGAATTAATCCAAAGTGATATTATATCTAAAAAATAAATCTATTATTACCATTAATTAATTCAAACTTTAATGCACATGTAACAATTCACAAATTACAAAATAGAATGACCATGTTCACATTATTTAATTCAAAACTAAATGACCTTGTTACCATTCCTAACATACACATTAGAAGGACCATATTTTCATTCTATAGTTTGTAACTAAATTATCATCTTACCATTAAAACTAGAATTCTCATGTTACCATTCAAACACCAAACATTAGAATGACCATGTTTCCATTATATAATTCACAACTAAATAACCATGTTACCATCCATCAAATAATTAATTATCCATATCAATTTCATAAATAATTAATCAATTATCCTTTAATATAAGTACCCATAATTAATCCCCTAATCAATTATGTGTGTCAATTTATTAATATATTATTTAATTAATTAATCAATATTCACAACTAATAAATAGTATTATTAAATTCATTATTAATTATCTCAAAAACATCTCAAAATTTCATAATTAATTATAAAATTATCTTTATCCAAATAAATGATATTAATATTTCATAACTAACTTACCAATTTATTATCTCTGAATCCATTATTAACAAAATCCCCAAATCACATCTCCTCAATTATCCAATATTCCCAATAAATTAATTGAATCAATAAATAAATTGATAAGACTGCTATAGAAATCCTAAAATCACATACATATAATTTAAATAATGACTTTGGGATTTCAATTATAGACCACATACCTCAATTCGTTGATGAACAATCGCCTAACAAAAATCTCCAAAATTGAGCAGTATAATGAAATAGAATGAGATACTGGTCTAAAACCGAAATCTAGATCAAATAAACTAAGATATATATTATCTAGATATAAATATATCATCTTATGTATTAATAAAAAATATTAGGTATAGATCTAATGAAAATAGAGAATAACTTATGATAATGAAATGGCGAAGAACAAGAGAAGAGAAAGGAAAAAAATGGGTTAGGTTATCTTACTGAGAGGGTGGTGGATATTTAATTTGGGCTTTGAATAATGAATGAAAGAGGTCATATGGACATGGAATCCCTTTGTAAATCTCTTAAATAATAAAAAATAATAAGCGTCTGAGTTTGGATTGATAAGGGTGAGTTCAAGGGTTAAGAGAAAATAAAAACTAATTTTAGGGCCTCATTAAAAATCATGCATGGACTCGTAAGCAAGGGTGCATGGTTATCCATAACTATGGGCCTTAACATTACACATATTAATTTTTGGGGTCATTGTTTATCCTTTTAGGTAACATGTTCTGAAAACCCATGCCCCATCCATGTGAACCCTATGGTAAAACCCAAATGAAAAGTACTCAACATAAGGAAAAGGAGTACCTATAAGTAGGAAAAAGATAACACCAGAAAAGGTTGGGATCTTATAAATTTTCTTGTTTTTTCTTTTTAATGTTTATATGTGACTAGTTAATGTATATTTATAGTTTTCATTTATATATCTAAAATTTATGATTTACATGTATTATGATTTCGAAAAATATAAATTTTTAGTATAAACGATACTTAAATTCTTTATTAAATGATTATTATTTTGAAATAATTTTTTTTCAAGAAAGAGTATAATGTATTTTTTTCTTGGGAAAATTTATGAATTTATTATTTTATGTAAGTGAAATTAATTATTGTTGAATAGAATATTTTATAATTATAAATGAAATAATGATTTGAAAGCCCCAAATTTATGATGTAAAATGTATTAGAACATAGTAAATATGAATAAATGGTAGAGGAATCATTTATTATCGAAGATAATAGTTACCATTGGTAAGATTTAATTATTAAAGGAATAAAGGATCAAGGGTTGACTGATACTTGTCAATAGTTAAATGTACCTTATGATTTCAATTTCTCACTACTTTTTGAAGATCATCGAATTAGTAACATGTTATATTTTTCCACAAAAAAGTGATGGTCATCTGAACATCCCCACTCCATTAAAGCTTCACATATAATGTCAATGAAACACCACCTGACCCAGAACATACCATGTGAAGAAATGAATAAACATCAACTCCTCCCACTTCATGGATTCCCATATAGCATGGTTACATAGACTATCCTAGAATTACCGCCTTTTTACCCACACAACATTAAATCGAGAACTTATACAAATATACACATGTTTACCCTAGGTTATTTCTTTTCATGTCACCCTAGTGTAAAATGATAACTTTTTAGGAATCATCATTGATAAAATTCAATATTGGGTTCCACTTATAATAATTATATTTAAATTAAACTTCTGATTATGAATATATTATGTGTATTTATTTATTTCTGTATAAAATAAATATCTTATGAACAAAATAGAATTAATATGATTCGAAAATTCTTGCATAAAAATTGTATTAAAAACTATTATTAATATGGAGTTAATTATTTCATCATGTTTTCAAAAAATCATGCATACAAACTATCTCAAATCCTTTTTCTATGTATTCATTGTTATTATTCATGAAACATTTAGTCTAGAGGAGTTGGAAGAAATTTTTTTCATAGAATAGATCAGATCTATAAATGTTGAACTAAACACGGGGAAAATCAAAACATGAGAAATATTTAGGATGATAATGTGGTTTCTTGATCATTTTATATGAAAAAAATATAAATGATGATGAATATATTATGGAATAAATGTCAATGAAAATTAAAGATGACCTTTTTGGTTGTCAGAAGTTTGTTGACAAGTTAAATATTTATTCTATGTGGCCACTGTATAACATTTATAATAAATACACAACATTTTATTCTATATAGAAGTTATATAATTTGGAAAATGGTAGTGGATAGAGAGACACTATCATTATAGAACTACTTGTTCTCGTGAATAATATTCTACCATAAGAAAACGATCTTCCTTGTCAAAAATATGATTCTAAAATAATTCAATTCCCAATGAGAATGATCTCTAAAAAATTAATGCTTTGTCCAAATGATTGCATACCATTTCTCAAGGAAAATTAATCACTCATAAAATTCCATAAGTGTGGTGAATATAAATACAAGAATGATGAATCAGGTCTTTCAAAATATGTATGGTACTTTACTATCATTCTAGAATTTAGAATAATATATGTATGTCAAGTGTATAATCCTCTATTTCAAGTAATTAACCATTTATTTATGAATATTAAGTACATAAAATTATCGTGTTATGTCTTATGAGGTTCAGATTAGTTTTTCTATGATTTTAAGGATTTTATGGAGGGGTATAGTTTGAGAAAAGTTAGAAAAAAACCCTAAAACACCTCTAAGAAACCATATAAGGAAAATAGTGGTCACTGGGTTGTTGTATCATTGATTTATTGTTTGGATGAACCATATGGATTCCAACAAGATACTATCAAGCTTTTCAGAGTGAGAAATGTATGGTTGATGCACAACTTCTATAATCATTCAATCCAACAATGTTATTGATGTATTGATATATTAGCTCAGGAATGTTTGGAATATAGTTTTTCTAATCATGAGAACCAATCATGTGAGGTGTTGTCTTGAGAGAGTAGTGACCAAACGGTTAGTGTACATTTTTCCAAAATGTGCCTTTTAACCACGCAGTATACAGTTATCCCACTAAAATTTATGGATCTAACTTATTTTAGCCCCTTAAGCACTCATGTTTCCCCTAATTCGTCCATAATATGAACTCATTCTCCTCCCATGGAGTGAGATAGGGTTTCTTTTGGATTGGGAGTGATCTATAAGTGAATCAAAAGCTTTTGGGGAACTAAATTTACTAATAAATCTTCATTCTTGGTTGTTCTTCATTGATTCCTTATCCTTATCATTACAAAAACCGTAGATCTATTTAACTAGGAATAAATCCAGGTTCCTTGATGTAAATTGTGATTTTTATCATTGTATATGGGGATGGAAATGTGTTTTTTGATCGAATTGATGTGTCATTATTCATTTTCACCAACGTTTGAGTGGTATGTGGATTCTCTTTTGATTCCACTTGATTAAAACATGAATGTTTTTTTGAAATAAATATTTTTCTTCAATTAATTGTGAAATTTATGTGTGATTTTTAATGGAAAAACTATTTAGTTACAGTTTTTTGAAATGTTGTAAATTTGATGGTTTTATAGAAAACATCATTGATCTTAATTTTAAAATTATGGTTTTAAAATTATAGTTTGATTTATCGCATGGAAAAATGTTTATAGAAATGTTTTAAATAAATAAATCATTTTATTTAAATGGTTTGGAATTATATTTTTTATACATGATTGGTGTGAGTTCATTTTCTTTCGACGTGTCCCTAGGGAAGGGGTGTTCTCTATTGGGGAACATGTTATTGGTTACCTTGTGAAAAGTTGATTGATCGATGAGATACCACTCTTGAGTATGGAACTATCACTTGGGCATGCATGTGTGTATGTTTGGTTTTTTGTAAAAATGGAATGGGTATTAAAAATGAGATGATAAATGTTTTATAGGCTTGTTTTATTTCTTTCCATGGAAAACTATTTAGACCTTGATATAAACTATTCTTAGTTGGTTTAAAATCTTTTATATAAATGTGCTAACAAGTATTGTCTTAGTGGTGTGATATAGGGATCTTATTGGGGAAGTATTATTGATTTTAGACTCACAGCTATTTAGGAATTGTTGTGCATTTGTAGATATCATCTATCAAGACATATGTAAATGAAAGGTATCTCAGTTCATTAGTAATGTGTCATGACCCGCCTTCACCGAAAGGAGGGAAGGGACAACAGATTTCCAAGCCCATCCTTATTTAAGTTGAAGGATAGATAATGACCCCCGAGTCCCGCCTCCAGTAGGCCCTCGAGTGGTGACTAGCACCAAGGGTATAAAATTTTCACAATATGGGAGGCATTACCCTTTTTAGTTAACCAAGATTGGGAGAAAGATTGATTCAACACCAAACACCACCAAGTATAGAAAACTCAAGGTAAAAACTAAACTACAAGAATGTTTTAATAATAAAACTGAAAAAAGTACAAGGACTCCAATGTAAAATACCCAACATGAAAGGAAAAAGCATAAGAAGAATCCAACAGCAACCAACAACAACTCCAACGTCCAGACTAGTAAGGTCCCACATGACCTCCGAAGCCCTCCTGGAAACCTGAAAGTAAATGTAGGGTGAGCATACAAAGTATACTCAGTAGGAAAACCTAATGCTCTCATGCACAAGTGGGGAGACGTCCTAATGTCCCATGAGAAGCATAAGAAACATCATATATCAAGGAATCTATCCATCCCACCTCACCGGCCACACTCACCAAATAACAAAAGCAGTAAGATAATAGTAAAGAAAAAATAATTTGGGTACCCCGCACCACAATTTCCCCCACTAGCTAGCTGCTCATCCCTAACGGAAAACATCCTGACGCTACCACGTTCTTCCTGCCCGCACACACCTAGGCCTCACAACCATCCACATCTACGCCTGCACACACCTGGGCCTCATAACCACACATCCCTACCCGCATACACCTGGCCCTAATCTCAAAGACACCAAGGAAAACAAACATGCCCGAAGATTCCTAGGCTAACAACACACCAAACGAAACCTACCTGAATAGTCTTGGGTGTAAGGTCACCTCCATCCATCACAACCTAGGGAAGAGAGAGAAGGAAGGAGAGTAACTTGGGGGAAACACCCTTCCCCAGGAGATGGGGTGTCCAACACTAAGTGAACAACGTGGGTGGGGTGGGACTAAACACAAAAAATACAATTACACACACATATACCGACACACAGCCCAACCTATGGCTCCTCAAACAGATACACGTAGGTGCCCAAGCACTGCAGCCTCAGAAAACAGGCACATAACAAACAGTTCCCAGTTTCCCTATTCAAGTATCATTTCATAATAGTTCATAATGAGTTAATCCTTTCACTACTAGGCAACTAAAATGCACAACCACATATGAAAAAATAATTAATGCAGGAAGGAAAAATATCGGTAAATTTAAGCATTCACACTCGGTTCTCTTGTAAAGTCACAAAAACTATGGATCAAGTGAGATACCTCAAAGTACTGAGAAAAAAAAACAAACCCCGAGACACATACCCATGTCCCCAAAATGTAGGAGCCAATGGTTTCTCAACAACAGAGGATCCCACCCGAATTTGTGTCACATCAGAGCAACCACACAACCTCAGATTCACAACCAGCAAAAGTATAACAACTGGGGATTTCAACTCCACCCATATCACCCCATCAATCTAAGCCCTCCCCATCCAAGAAAACCATAAAGTCACCCACAATCGGCCTGTGAAAGAAAACAACCAAACCACTACCACCAACACAAGGCAGGACCTTGCAGGTATTTTCAGATTTAAAATATTTAACACTCCATGGTTTCAATTCCACTGGGCTTTAACCGGAGTTATCAAAGAAAAGGGTTGATCCTGGTGCATTCAATTTATTTAACTAAGTATATGTAATTAACCAATTCCATGATACATTTATTTAAACATCTAGGAGCATCAAGGTTCATTAGTGCATAGAGAAATACCACCAACGACCATGATTTTCAGTGAGCATAGGCCCTTATAATTCACAACACATATAAATAAAAGGGTACAGCAGAACAACGATCACACCCCCCTTTCCTTCTTTAGAGGTCCATTAATTATCTTCATTAAGTTTGGTTTCATCAATTTCAACAAAGACAAAAGCATACCCACCCCGCATGATTCACAGAAAAGAGAGACGTAGGAGAAAATCCCCACTTGATTGATCGAGGATCAACGTTAAGTCCTTGCATGGAAATTGGAAATCTGGAGTAGCAGGAACTCCACGGAACGCGATCAAGGAAAACTTCTTGTGGGTACAACTTGTCCGGAGTAAGGGTATTCCGAGCGTAGGGTGATAAAGAAAAATAAACCTTGGGAGAATAGAATCCTTTAGTTTATAAAGTCTGAGATACAGTATCCCCAGGACGGTTAAGATGTGGAGAAAAACTCGAAACCGCGGAAGAATCGGGATCGTGTGTTGAACACGCGGCTGGGCCACCCCACACGTCCAACTTAAAAGGTCCTCGCCATTCGGGGAGTTTAAAACTGACACACACCTCTTTAACCAAGGAAGGAATCCTCATAGGATGCGGTAGAGGCGTTTCTGAAGACACAGTTAAAGGCATGACCAAAATTCATGGTTTTCCATTTAAGGAGGGTACCTCACCAATAATTTAATTAAACAAAATTAATGGGATTTAAAAAAGGCTTAAAGGGGACAACAAATGGTTTACAAGACAATTCGCGCAAAAAGGAGGTGCTACTGGAAAACCCATGGAGAGGTCACCGGTAGGCTAGGTCTACTTGTAGACCAAGCTACCGGTTGGCCGAGGCTACCGGTAGGCCGGGGATACCGGTAGGCCGTGGCTACCTGTACGCCGAAGCTACCGGTAGGCCCAGGCCACCGGTAGGCCGAGGCCACCAGTAGGCCGAGCTACCGGTAGGTCGAGGCCACCGGTAGGCCGAGGCCACCGATAGGCCGAGATACCGGTAGGCCGAGGCTACAGGTGACTAGTAGGCCAAGGCTACCGGTAGGCCGAGGCGACCGGTAGGACAGGGCTACCGGTAGGTCGCGGTTATGGGTAGGCTATGGCCACTGGTAGGCCGAGGCCACCGGTAGGCCGAGCAACCGGTAGGCCGAGATACTGGTAGGCCGAGGCTACCATTAGGAGTCTTAAGCTTCACTGAGAAGCTGGGATGGCCTTCCATACCACCCAAAACACCCCAAACATCATATTTTCACCATGTAATGGACCCCAAAACCCCGATCCATTACATCAGATACTTCTCAAACTGTTCTCGTCTCTGAGAATATAAGAACAAACCAGAAATGAGAAAAGTGGGGTCCAAACAACCACCCTCTAAAGATACTTCTCAGGGGAAAACCCCTGAGTTGTTCGAATGCTGGGACAGAACCCCCTACATCCATGAATACTCCCCCAAGAGTTATCAACCAGAAAAATTCACAACAAGAACAAGGATCACACTATCCAACACCTGAGTCAGGGAGTCCCTTCATACATGTCAGGATATTATCTGCTTTGGGCAGCACTGACTCGGCCGCACGGGTTTAATCGCATCCACATTAATGCGCCTTGACTAGTAGTGAGGTTTTCCCATCATCACACATTCGGGGTCAAAACAAGCAGAACACGAATTTCATATATTAAAGCACAAGGTGAAACATCTCAACAAAAATCATAACAACAACAACAACAACAAGGAATTAAAAACAGCTCTGGGTACTGAACACATAACTGGCCCTCCCGCTCCCAAGTGCTCTCCTCCAGGACACCATTCCTCCACAACCACAAACCAAGGGAATGGTTCATCCACGAAGCACTTTATCTTTATGATCCTCAATCTTGATTGTTCGTTCTATAAAGGTCGCATCATTTTAGACATCTAACTCTCCCCAATCGATGACTTGGGAGTCGTCGTGTAGATATCGATGAAGCTGGGAGACGTGAAAGATGTTGTTAACTTTCTCCAACTGAGGTGGCAACGCCAGCTATTACGACACCTCACCAACTCATCCCAACACCTCGAAAGGTCCGATGAACCTAGGGTAGAGTTTACTCCCCTTCCGAAACCTTCACTGCCCACGTCAAGGGGAAACCTTCAAGAACACATGATTTCCAACCTCGAACTCTGAGGGACTCCTACAACGATCGGCAGAAGACTTATGCCGGTCCTAGGCTACCTCCATCCTCTCACACACGAGCTGAACCTCCTCGGTGGTGCCCTGCACCACTTCTGGCCCAAGAACAGCTACGTCCCCAATCTCTATCCAGCAAACGGGTGAATGACATAGCCTTCCATACAAAGCCTCAAACGGTGTCATGCCAATAGTGGAATGGAAGCTGTTGTTATAAGAAAACTCCACCATATGCAAGTGTCGTACCCATGATCCCCCAAAATCCAGAACACATGCCCGCAGCATGACTTCCAATGTCTGGATCGTTCGTTCTATTTTCCCATCTATATAAGGGTGGAAAGCAGTGCTAAGGCATAGATGGGTTCCAAAGGAAAGATATAATCCCCTTTAGACTCATGAGGTAAACCGCATGTCTTGATCAGAGACAATAGATCTCGGAATCCCATGCAACTGCACCACCTCATCGGCGTACCTCTGGGCTAAGGTTCTCACCAGGCTCGACTCCTTAATCTCCAAGAAGTGTGCTGATTTTTTCAACCGATCCACCACTACCTAGATTACATCATAGCCTCCCTAATCCCTAGGTATCCCTGTGAAAAATTCCATTGATATGTCATCCCACTTTCACTCAGTAACATCTAAAGGTTGTAACAACCCTCCAGGAAAACGGTGTTCATCCTTCACTTGCTGACACACTAGACACCTAGCCACAAACTCTGCCACTGCCTGCTTTACCCCGGGCCACCAAAACTGTCCCCTCAGGACTTGGTACATCTTTGAGACCCCAGGATGTACCACTAAAGCTGAGCCATGGAACTCACGGAGAACACCTTTATGCATCATCTCCTAAACAAAAATCCTTCCATGGAAAAGCATATGATGCTGACCATCCTCTGACCATCCCTCAAGAGCATTTCCCTGATAAACACGATCTCACATCACTTCCATCTCCGAGTCCCCCCATTGAGACTCTTCCACCTGCACCACTAAATAGGAAACTACTGTCATCTGAAATAGACATCCTCTTCCACCTTCCACCCTTGCATCCAAATGCAAGGCTTCTAACTCTTCCATCGTTCTCCAAGAATCTGCAGATTCCCAAAATACTTCATTCTACGATTGCTTGCTTAGGGAATCAGCCACAAAATTACCCTTTCCATCAGTATAAGAGATCTCGAAGTCATAGTCTTAGAGGAACTAAACTCATCTCCGCTACCTTAAGTTCATATCCTTCTGGGAAAAGACATAACGCAAGCTCTTGTGACCTTAGAAGACCACAAAGTGCTGTCCAATGAGATAATTCCACCACAACTTCAATGAGAACACCACATCCGCAAGATCCAGATCGTTGGTGGCATAGTTACATTCATGGGGACGTAACTGCCCAGACCTATATGAGATCACTCCTCGCTCCTGTATCAGCACACATCCCAACCCAAGGCAAGAAGCATCACAGAACACTTCAAACAACACCCCTTCCTCTAGTAATCTGATTACTGGAGCACTAACCAGCTTCTCCTTTAGGTAGCCAAAAGCTATCTGGCACTGGTCGCTCCACACAAAGGCATGGTCCTTCCTAGTTAAAGCTGTCAATGGAGCTGCAACTCGAGAGAAATCAGGCACAAACCTCTGGTAATAGCCAGCCAAACCCAGCAAACTAAGAACTTCCGCCACATTCTTGGGTGCTTCCCATGAAATGACTACCTCGACCTTTGACGGGTCTACTTCTATTCCCTTATGAGACACTATGTGTGCAAGGAAATGTACTTCATGCATTAAGAACTTACACTTAGATAGTTTCCCATAAAATGGTGGTGTCAAAGGACTCCCAAAACTGCCCTAAGATGCTCAACATGCTCTTCCTGTGATCATGAGTAGATAAGGATTTCGTCAATGAACACCACAATGAACTGGTCCAGAAACTCTTAGAAGACAGAGTTCATGAGGTTCATGAACATAGATGGTGCGTTCGTAACTCCAAACGGCATGACCACAAACTCAATGAGGCCATATCTGCACCTGAAAGCCGTCTTCGAGATATCACCTTCCTTCACTCTCAACTGGTGGTATCCAGACCACAAATCAATCTTAGAGAACCAACCTCCTCCCCTTAGTTGGTCGAAAAGGTCTTCTATCCTCGGGAGGGGGTAACAATTCATGAATGTCACCTGATTCAACCTCTTGTAGCCCATGCACAGTTTTAGACCACCATCTTCCTTCTTTACGAACAAAATTGAAGCACCCCAAGGTGACACGCTGGGTCAAACAAAGCCCTTCTCCATCAGATCGTAAATCTGAATCCGCAACTCTCACAACTCAGAAGGTGCCATCCAATAAGGAGCCATCGAGATCGGGCGGGCACCAGGCTGTAAGTCTATCCCAAACTCAACGTCACATTGAGGAGGTAGATTCACAACCTTGTCGGGAAAGACAACAGGAAATTATCTTACGACCTCTGGGACATCCATCATTCCTACATCCACCGACTCCACTGACACCCCGTCCCGCATAGAAAGGAGTGGCTCCACGTGTCGACTCCCCACCGGATAACTCTTCTCCCCAACAAAATCCACACGTCGTCCATCCTCCTTGGAGAATTCGATCCTTCTCCGATAGCAGTCGATGATGTCATGCATGGAGAATAACCAGTCGATTCCTAGAATGACATCATATTACTGCATCTGCAATGAACGAAGGTCTCCACTGGACTGATGTGGTCCCCACATTAGTCTACATCCTCGGAAAAAGTAAGATACACTGGTCTGACCCCCAACTGGTGTTCTCAACACTTGGGGCACAAAATGTCTCTCATCATCCAGACCTAGAGCATGGGATAATTCGGGTATAACAAAAGAGTGTGAAGTTCCCAAATCAAACAAGGAAGAAACAAGAGTGCTGAATAAACTGATCGTACCTCGAATGACCTCTGGTCCCGCCAGAGCTACTGACTCTGCGGCGTGCAACTGCCCACGCCCAGCTACTCTACCTCACTGCTGTCGGCCACGCCCGGGTCGAGGTCCCTGAGGAGCACCCTGGTGTCGGTCTCCTCCCACAAGGTCATCCCTCGGAGGGCCAGGGGCCTGCTACTACTACTGGAAAGGCCTCGCCGGCAACGGATGCTGCTGAGGTGGGTGCTGAAACTGCCCACCTCCACCATGTGGAGCTCGAGTCGGACACCTTCTTTAGACGTGCCCAAAAACTCCGCAAGAGAAACACCTTGGTCCTGGCCCTGTGGAAAAGGGGCGAGGTCCAGAAGCTCATGAATAGAACTAATGAGGCCTAATCCCTTCTTGTCAAAACCTGGAAGGCCCTGTCACTGGAGACCTGATGTTGACCGCCTTCTACTTTGATGAAATCATCTGGTTCCCTTCTCATGGTGTTCATTCCTTCGAGTGAATCCTCTCTACTATCTCTTCCTGCTTCTGTACTTCTAGGTACGTCGGAGCAGTGAAGGGAGTGACAACGTACTGAAGAAAAGGACGGAGTGCCTCCTCTAACCATCTTTACCGAGACTCTTCATCCAGAAAGAGATCCAAGGCAAAGTGCAATAGATCTTTGAACATGATCCCCAGCTCCCTCATTAAAATGCTTCCCTAATGAAGGGAGAGCAACTCCTGTCTCTTCTCAGCCTTCACCGTAGAAGAGAGGAACTCCTCACGAAATTCCTTCTTGAAACTGGCCCATGAAACCTCTGCCTCTGTCTTCTCTCCTAGGAAAAGCATCCACCACTGACGCACTTCTCCTCTCAACTGACTAACGGCCAACGGAACCGAGTACTCCCTCGGAGCATGGATAAAAGAGAAGGTGATGGCTAGCTCCTTGATCCATCCCTCTGTTACTGAGTCATAAACTCTACCCTCGTACTTCTCGAGGGTTTGTCTCTAGAAGGAGCACAGATTCCTCTGCCACAAGTTGTCCTCCTCATCTCAATCAACCCTCTGCTGGTCAACTACCTTGATCTGCTGGGCCTCAACCGCCTGAGTCGCTTGTGGATAACGTTCGGGTGCCATAGGTGCAAGGTAAAGAAAGAATTCCTAAGCCCGAGTAGCAAGGGAATTATTATTATTATTATTAAATTTTTCTCCCAAGGTGCCCCAAATCAATTAAAAACACAATCAGTATGATGCATGTACCTTCCCTAGGGTATCTACCCTGCGATAAATGTAGTCTCACTTGGTCATTTGATAGGCTTAGAGTCCTTGCATCGGATCACGGGGGGGGGGGATAAGATCTTGTGTCCAAGACGGTCCTCCCTAGTCTATTTCACGAAACAAGATCACCTAACATTGTTTCCCTAACATCCCATGCAATCCTCACTATGCCTAACTCTAGACTCCATCCTATCCCTCAACCTCCGCCTCTGATACCATTCTGTCACGACCTGCCTTCACTGAAAGGAGGGAAGAGACAACAGATTGCCAAGCCCTTCCTTATTTAAGATGAAGGAGAGTTAATGACCCCCGAGTCCCACCTTCAGTAGGCCCTAGAGTGGCAACTATCACCAAGGGTATAAAATTTTCACAATATGGGATGCATTACCCTTTTTAGTTAACCAAGATTGGGAGAAAGAATGAGTCAACACCAAACATCACCAAGTATAGAAAAATCAAGGTAAAAACCAAACTACATGCATGTTTTAATAATAAAACTAAACAAAGTACAGGGACTCCAAAGTACAATACCCAATAGGAAAGGAAAAAAGGCTATGCAGAATCCAACAGCGACCAACAGCAACTCCAACAACCAGACAAGTAAGGTCTCGCACAGCCTCCGAAGCCCTCCTGGAAACCTGAAAGTAAACGTAAGGTGAGAATACAAAGTATACTCAGTAGGAAAACCTAAAGCTCTCATGCACAGTTGGTGAGACGTCCTAAAGTCCCGTGAGAAGCAGAAGAAGCATCGTCTATCAAGGAATCTATCCATCCCACCTCACCAACAACACTCACCAAATAACACAAGCAGTAAGATAATAGTAAAGAACAAAGCATTTGGGTAACCCGCACCACTATTTCCCCCACTAGCTAGCTGCTCATCCCTAATGCCAAACGTCCTGACGCTACCACTATCTTCCTGCCCGCACATACCTGGGCCTCACAACCATCCACATCTGCGCCCGCACACACCTGGGCCTCATAACCACACATCATTTCCCACATACACCTGGGCCTTATCCCAAAGACACCTTGGAAAAAACCTACCCGAATATTACCAGGCTAACAACACACCAAACGAAACCTACCCGAAGAGTCTTGGGTGTAAGGTTACCTCCAGCCACCATAGACTAGGGAAGACGGAGCAGGAAGGAGAGTAACTAGGGGGAAACACCCTTCCCCATGAGATGGGGTGTCCGAAACTAAGTGCCCAGCGTTGGTGGGGTGTGACTAAACACAAAACATACAGTTACACATAAATATACCGACACAAAACCCATCCTATGGCTCCTCAAATAGATACAACCAGGTGCACAAGCACAGAAGCCTCAGAAAATAGGCACATAACAAACAGTTCCTAGTTTCCCTATTCAAGTATCATTTCATAACAGTTCAAAATGAGTTAATCCCTTCACTACTGGGCAACTAACAGGCACAACCACGGATGAAACAACAATTAAAGCATGAAGGAAAACTGTCAGTAAATTTAAGCATTCACACCTGGTTCTCTTGTAAAGTCACAACAACTAGGGATCAAGGGAGATCCCTCAAAGTCCTAGAAACAAAACAAACCCCGAGACACAGCCCCATGTCCCTAAAATCTAGGAGCCAATGGTTTCTCAACAACAGAGGATCCCACCCAAATTTGTGTCACAGCAGAGCAACCACACAGCCTCAGATTCACAACCAGTGAAAGTATAACCACAGGGGATCCCAACCCCACCCATATCACCCCAGAAATCTAAACCCCCCCCCATCCAAGAAAACCATAAAGTCACCCTCCATCGGCCCGTGAAAGAAAACAACGAAACCACTACCACCAACAAAAGGCAGGACCTTGCAGGTTTTTTCAGATTTAAATGATTTTACACACTCCATGATTTCAATTCCACTGGGATTTAAACGAAGTTATCACATAAAAGGGTTGATCATGGTGCTTTTAATTTATTTAACTAAGTATACGTAATTAACCAATTCCATGTTATGTTTATTTAAACATCCAGGAGCATCGAGGTTCATTAGTGCATAGAGAAAGACCACCAATGACCATGATTTTCAGTGAGCATAGGCCCGTATAATTCACAACACATATCAATAAAAGAGTACAGCAGAACATCGATCAGACCCCCCTTTCCTTCTTTAGAGGTCCGTTCATTATCTTCATTATGTTTGGTTTCATCAATTTCTACAGAGACAAAAGCTTACCCACCCCGCATGATGCACAGAAAGGAGAGACGAAGGAGAAAATCCCTACTTGATTGATCGAGGATTGACATTAAGTCCTCATGAGGAAACTGTAAATCAGGAGTAGAAGGAACTCCACGAAATGTGATCAAGGAAAACTTAGCGGGGGTACAACTCATCCAAAGGAAGGGTATTTTGAGAGTAGGTTGATAGAGAAAAAGAAACCTAGGGAGAAGAGAATCCTTTATGTTATAAAGGCTAAGATACGGCATCCCCTGGATGGTTAAGATATGGAGAAAAACTCAAAACCGCGGAAGAATCAGGATCGTGGGTTGACCACGTGGCTGGGCCACCCCACACGTCCAACTTAAAAGGTCCCCGCCCTTTGGGGAGATTAAAACCAACACACACCTCTTTAAACAAGGAAGGACTCCTCATAGGATGCGGTATAGGCGTTTCTGAAAACGCAGTTAAAGGCAATACCAAAATGAATGGTTTTCTATTTAAGGTGGGTACCTCACCAATCATTTAATTAAACACCATTAATGGGCTTTCAAAAAAGCTTTAAGTGGTCAAAACATGGTTTACAAACCAATTCTCCCAAAAAGGAGGTGCAACTGGAAAACCCGTGAAAAGGTCACCTGTAGGCTAGGTCTACCAGTAGACCAAGCTACCGGTAGGCCGGGGCTACCGGTAGTCCAGGGCTACCGAGAGGCCGAGGCCACCGGTAGGTCTTGTCCACTGGTAGGCCGAGTGACCGGTAGGCCGAGCAACCAGTAGGCCGAGGCCACCAGTAAGCCGAGGCCACCGGTAGGGTGAGCGACCTGTCAACCGAGGCCACCGGTAGGCCGAGGCCACCGGTAGGCCAAGGAGACCGGTAGGCCGAGGCTACCGGTAGTCCACGGCTACCAGTAGGCTAGGGCTACCGGTAGGCCGCTGCTACCGATAGGCCGTGGCCACCGGTAGGCCGAGGCCACCGGTAGGCCGAGGACACAGGTAGTTTGTGCTACAGGTATGTCATGGCTACCGGTAGGCTGAGGCCACCGGTAGGCTGAGCTACTGGTAGGCCGAGGCTACCGGTAGGTCGAGGCAAGTGTTAGGAGTCTTAAGCTTCACTGAGAAGCTGGGATGGCCTTCCAGACCACCTAGAACACCCCAAATATCATATTTTCACCATGTAATGGACCCCAAAACCTCGGGCCATTACATCATGCTTATTAATACCGAAGGTGTAGCTCGTCAGGTTTTATCTTAGAGTAGGTCAATAGTTATTGGTTTTATGTCTTGATGATGATAGATTTTTATTATCTTTTAATTCTTTTGGTTACGTCAATTGGTTTCCACTATATAATCTAATATGGTTGTTGGTTTTGTTATAATTTTGAGTTTTATTGTTTTACTCGTGTATCAAATAGAGGCTTGGTTGTTATGGTTATCTTGGTTGGGTTTTTATGGATATCTTGGTTTGGTTGTTTTATAATTTAATGTTAAATCATCCCCCATTGTTTATGATTCTTTTGGCATTTATTTCCAGCCTTGGGTGTCTTGGGGATGTCACCTGAGGCTAGTAACAACCCCAACCCCTTCTCAAGACAATGGGTGAGGGGAGAGATATTAAAAATGGTATTAGATTGTTCGATCCTTAGGTATCAGTTGTGTTTAATACTTTATTTGAAAATGGCATCGATCTATATCTTGGGGTGGTAGAAATGAGATATGAATGTTAGAAGTTGAAATGTAGAGAAAAAAAGGTGTAGCCACTCTCTTTATGCTGAACATCAAGCTACTATGGAGTTTGGGTAAATTAGTGTTGTATATACATTTAAGAGAGTTTTGGCCCAATCATCATGGGTTTATACAATGAGTGTTTCATTAAATGCATTTATAGTATGAATTCCCACTAAATTTCATTTTTCATTATGGGGTTAATGATTTCTAAAATAGTAAGATATAAGGTTTATTTTTTAATTGTGTTGTTTTTTTCAAAAGATGAGATTTTTGAAAAGGATTGATGATGGTTATTCTAAAAATGTATAAAATAGTATATTGTGGATAAACATGATGGTGCAATTTTTTTGAATTATAGTTAGAAAAAACTAAGCCTTTAGTTTCTTGAGAGTGAGATAAATGGAGTTTGTTTTTTATAGTGAATGGAATTAGGTTGGAATCATAGGAGCCAATTGAAATAGGATGCTGAGAATGTGGTTTCACCTGAGCCATAGGTGAACCAAAATTTCTTTTAAATTATTTTCTAGTCCTTTTAGGCCATGTATAGAATGAAAAAAATGGTTAACCAAGGCTAGTGGATCATTTAATTAAGTTCCATAAGTAGAACCCGCCCACCTTTTAGGGGGATGTTGAACTAGAAAAAGAAGAAGTGTGGCTGAATAGGAGGAATTGAATATTCAATTTCTCTGGAACAAAAATAGAGATAAAATTGATGTTGTCAATGTATATACTACAAGATATATAATTCGAGTGGTGGGATTTTTTATTTGAGACTAAATAAGATCAAGTCATGGAATAGGGTATTTTTAAAGAATTGTTCAACAAACAATTCTATCCGCACATTTTAAAAAAAAATAGAACAATAGACTTCATCTTTTTGAAGTAGTATAATCTCTTGGTAACATATTATATATCTTCCCATAGAATTTTCTTCATGTTCTTCTTTTAAGGAATATATTTTTTATTCTGGTTTGAAATAAGAAATTATCTCATAGATTGCTGTGCTTTGTATCACAGATTGTATAGATATGGTCAGTATAGAGATGGTGGAGGAAATAGATATCTCACTAAATAAGGTTGAAGGAAACATGTTTATTCCTATAAGAAAAATTTGGAACTATAAAGATGGAAACATGTAGAGGAGGGACACCTATTATCTATGAGCTTGTCTATCTCAAAAAAAATTGGTGTGCTCAACTTTCCTCCTTGACTGAAGTGTAATCCATGATGTTTTTAGTGTGGTTCTATTGACCATATAAAGTTAGATTCTATGGAACAACCTAGATCATGTCACAATTGAAACCAAATGGGACATCTTCGTTTCTATTTTCATAGTTCTCCAACATCGGGTACTAAGGACACATATCATGTTTCTCAAGCATCTAATTATTCAACAATATGAGTTCAGAAGCATAAATCATTTCAGTAAAATTAAAAAATCTATTGTGATTCTAGGAATTACAATACTCCTTAACTAGAGAAATATCAATAGGATAATAAAGAGAAAAGTGTAGTGAGTAAGAAAATATATAGAGATGATCAAGTGATCATGAATGATCAATCAGGGCCTTAAATGGTGATAGTTATGATTATTTCGAATTCCAACCTTATGAAATATTTGTTTGATATGGGTGAATTACATTTGTTTATTTCTTCTCATTTTTTTGATCATCTGGGTTTACATGTTGACATGATGCATTTTATTTGGAAACTCCAAATATATTGGGACAAAGAGATTGTTGAGCTTTATAATGTGTAGTTTTTTTTATAACAATCAAAGGGAAAAAATTGGTATGGAATTTATCTATAATAAAAATGAATTTATATGGCCTAATATTGGGAATAGATTAGATAATAATCTTTGAATCCCATATAGATTTTCATGCATAATAGGTGAGTTTCAAAATCATTGTATGGTGATTGAAATATCCTTAAATGTGATTGTTTAGTGGATGAAAGTAGAGTAAGACCTTTGATATTAGGGGTTGGAGATATCCCTTACAGGGTGAAATTAGTTTCTTTAGTATTAGTATATGAAATTGGGAATATATATTTTCCAACCATAGTAGTCCCATTCTTTGGAATTTTACTTGAAATTTTATTAGGTCTTCTACCCAAAAATAACTGGACTTTAGGATTGATATACTACTATGAAAAAATAATATCTCCCATCCATATTATTATATGGAACCAACATAATTGAGTTTACTTAATGATTTTTTGGATGATTTGGAATGTAAAGGGTCCATTAGACTGAGCATGTCTCTATGGAAAACACTAGTTATCTTGTAGAGAAGGTGGATGGAACTCTTAAGATTTTTGTAGATTATCATAATCATAAAAAATTTGTGATAAAGAATCTATATCATATTACACACATTTATGATCTGGAAAATGAATTTAGGGGATCCTATTGGTTCTCCAAAATTTAAATTCATTAGGGATATCACAAATCATGGGTTTGGAAAGAGGATATTCTGAAGAAATCACTCAATGGAAGATATGGCCACTAAGATTTTTATGACTTTTAGTCTTACAAATACCATAATAATATTTATGAAATTGATGAATCGTTTATTTCAAAGGCATTTTTATTCCTTTATGGTGGTGTTTGTGGATGATATATCGTTGTATTCTGGGATAATGACAAGTCATGAAAAACACTTGTCTATAGTATTGGGTATCTTGAGGGTGCATCATCTGTATGTCAAGTTATCAAAGTGTGATTTTTGGATACAAGAGGTACATTTAATTAACATGTTAATTCTATAAAATGTTTTTCTACATATTTAGAAGATATATAATCTGTTATCTCTTGGAAAACACTGAATATTTTCTTTGAAATATGCAGTTTCTTTGGCTTGGTGGGATACAAAAGATGTTTTATATTTGACTTTTCCTTTCTGAAATCACTAAGGATAGATTTAATGGGGAAATAATTTTCTTTATAATAGAATAAAAAATTTCCAAAATACTTTCATTATCTTAAGGTTAGACCTACAACTGCACCTATTCTAACATTTCCAAAGTCTGGATAGAGATATGTGGTCTATTGTGATTCTTCAGAATCGGGGTTGGGATATGTTCTCATGCAATGGGTCATGTTGTTACTTATAGTTCATAGTAGTCATAGTTTCATAAGAATACTACCCAATACAAGATTTGGAATTAGCTATAATGTTCCATGATTTAAAGAAATTGATCCATTATCCTTTTTTTATAATTTTACAGTGTTTATGGAACATATGTTTGATACAAATTTTATGAAAAAATTATTTGAATCCAAGGAAAAGAATATGGATGGAATGCCTTCAGATATTTAACTTGAAATTGATGTACACACTAGGTAAATGAAGTTTGGTGGATGATACATAATTATAGAATTCGTATAATCAGTTGGCTAAAGAAGATTCTGATTATTGGTTTCTAATTTCGATTATAGAATACATGCATGTATTATATCGATCAAGGTGTTGTTGTAGTTTTCTTCTCAATTTTGTTTGTTCCTAATTTGGTTTAATATGTAAAAGAGTCTTAGATATACAATTATGAATGTGTTTCCATAAGGTTAAAACTCAATTTTTGGGAGACCTTTGTGGGATGTAATCTATATGGGAGTTTATTATTTAGTTTTAGAGATTAGATAATAGTACCTTTTGGTTTTCAGGAATAACTTATTAATGATTACCAATATTAAAAATGGGTTATTCATATGGGAATTAAAAATATTTATAAATAAATATAAGAACAATTTTTGTGGGTTGGTATGAAAATGGTAGTGGAAGAGTATGTTTCATGATGGCTCACATATCAAAAGGTTAAGGAAGGAAAACAATGATAGGTAAGGATATTTCAATATTTACAGATTCATGTGTGGAATTGGGAGTATATAGTTATATATTTTGTGAAAAGTTTACTAAAAATGGTTTGGAAACATGATTTCATATGGTTAATTGTAGATTAGGTCTTGATTTTGGTTCATTTTACCCATATTCATGAATTACAATTGGTGGAGGACTTGTCCAAAATCTATATTTGTGAATTTGTAAAGAACTATGGAGTTCTAGTCTCAATTATATATGACTAAGACTGTTTATTTACATATCATTTTTTTGAAATATTTTTAGTAATCCCTTAGGACTCAATAGACTATGAGCACTATGTATCATCCTCAAACCGAAAGAAAACATTGAAGAATAATACAAATGTTGGAGGAAATTATTATGTCTTTATAATGGATTTTTGTGGCTCATGGTGGCATCACATACCATTAGAGTAGTTCTAGTACAATAACATTTATTAGGACTCAATACATATGGCCCATTTTAAACAATTTTATGGGTTTCTTAGTTGTTTTTCACTTTGTTGGGTTGAAATAGGTGAGAATTCACTGGTTGGAACAATGATTTTGCAAGAGACAATAGAGAATATCCAATTGGTTATAAAGAGAATGGAGACAGTTTAGAGTCATCAAAAATCATATCTAGATCATCAGGATGATCATTTTCATTTGAGTTGAGTGGTCATGTGTTTTTTATATCTCTTCAAGTCTTATAAATCATCATTTTGGTGAGTAGGTAATGTTATCTCCATGATACATATTCCCATTTTAGATACATGAATGTGTTGGGGAGGTGGAATATTGTTTTTCTTTTCCACTAAGATTCAGTTCAGTGTACAATGTGTTTCATGTATCTTGGAATAAAAATTATCAACCTGATAATTACTATGTGATTTGATTGTATCAATTTGAGCTTGAGTTGGAAGCTACATTGGTTCAGCTACTGGTACAGAATTTAGTTTTTAAAGAGAATGTATTGTACGGTAAATTCATTGGTCTAGTAGGGGTTTTATAGTAACAAGATTGGATCTAGTAAGAATCATGGGAGTGTGAAAAGGAAATGAGAGCGAAATTCCATGAACTCTTCAACTGCAAATTTCTACTTTCTATGTGTGGAAAGACCAACAGTGAAAAGAATGTATCACCCTCATTTTCAAATACATTTCCTTATATTAACTTATATTAAATATATATAATTATCATGTTTTATTTTGGGATGTTTGGAGAAGTTTGGACATGTTTTTATGATTTTATAGAGGCTCGTGGTTTGATCATGGTTATTAGAAAACATGAAACTCCACCAAGAAACCATAAAAGAGAAAATAATGGTCACATGGTAGGCACACATTTGGTTCACGGTTTGGGCAAACCATGTGAATGCCTAGGAGATATTGTGCACCTTATCAGAGTGGGAAATGCACTATTGGTTGAATGTTTTTATAACTGTGTGATCCAACCCTATGAGATATTGCTTAATATAGTATCACATGGACAGTTGGTGCATAGTTTGTTTAACCATGTTAGATAAATTTTTGAGGTGTTTTCCTGATATATAAAACCTACATAGTTGGCACATGGTTGCCAAACCATGTGGCTTAATTTTGCGGCATACAGTCATCCATTTGAAATTTGTTGATCTAACTCATTTATTCCCTCAATCATATTGGATTACCCTAATTATCCCATAATATGAACTCATTTCTCTTAAGGTGTGAGATACAATTACATTTGGCCTCAGAGTGATTTTTAATAGATTTAATGGTTGTTGTAGATGTAGATTCAACATTAAATCTTTGTTATTAGTCATTATAAATTGACTCATTCTCCTTATTTTTCTCAAAACCTAACATCTATTCCTCTAGGGATAGATCCAAGTTACATTATAGGAATTGTTATTTTTTATAATTTTATTTAGGGAAGGAAATGCATATTATGATTGAATCTCGGTAATCATTGTGTTGTTATTTATTTTCCAATGTTTGTGAGTTAGGCGGCTTCTCTCTCAATTTCACTTGATTAGAACATGACGTCTTAGTTTGAAAAAAATGTTTTTATTTAATTTATTTTTAAATAGATGTGTGATTATTGATAGAAAACCTCTTTAGTGATGGTCTTTTAAAATGGTTAAAATTGGATGGTTTTATCGAAGACTACATTAATGTTAATTTCAAAATGGTGATTTTAAAATTTTTGTTTTTTTTTGTACTAGGGAAAAATTTCGGTATAATTTTTCAAATAAAATAAATTTTTTATTGAAAGGGCTTCTATTTGTATTTTCATACTTGGTTGGTGTGAGTTAATTTCAATTAAATGTGAACCTGAGGAAGGTGAGTGTGCCATTATAGAACCTAATATTGGTTACCTTGTGATGACTTGCTAGATCATTGAGACATCGTGTCTGTAGAACTATCACATAGGAATGCATGTATGGATGTGTAGGTCTGTCGAAACATAGAATGGGTATGACAAATGAAATTTGAAATTTTTTGAAGAAATATTTTATTTATTTCCCTAGAAAAATGTTTTGGATTGGATATAAACTATTTTATGTTCTTTTTAACTATTTTATATATATTCTGTTAAAAGTTTTTTCCTTAGTGGAGTGAGTTGTTATGTCATTGGGGAAATCCTACTAAGTTTAAACTCACCCTCTAATTGGTCACTATTGTGCATTTCCAAATTTCATCTATTGAGGCATAGGTAAAGGCAAGGTATATCACATATTTAGTGATGCTTTTTGATACGTAGGGTGTGGATTATCATGTTGGAGCTTAGATAAGGTAAGTAGTTTCTTGTTTCATGTCTTGATGTTGTTGGTATCTGATTATATTTTTATTTTTTGGTTTTTTCACTTGGTTTACTCTTTCTAATATTTTATGGTTGTTTTTTCTTTATTATATTTTTAGTTGAATCATTATAATCATGCATCATATAGAGGTTTGGTTGTTATTTTCATATGGGATTGGTTATTATGGTTGTATTTATTTGGTTTGTTTATATTTTAAGGTAAAATCACCCCCAATTCTTTATGAAGCCCTTAGAATTTATTTTATCTTTTAGTGACTTTGGGATGTCACCTGAGGAAAGTAAGACTTACCGCCTCTTCCCAATACAATGGGTGAGGGTGGGAAGTTACATCAAGAAACCAAAATACCACTGACATGGCATGTAGATACAAGCATTAATGATGAGAAGATATGTCATCAAATAAACTCTCCTCAGTGGAATAAAATTGATTATGAGTATCTAGAATTTGAAAATGTGTAGAGAAACATTCATTTTAAATTATATTTATAAGTAATAAATCCTTTTGGTGTTTAGAGTAGCACTCATAGTATATGTCCAGTCATTTGGTAAATTATAACCTTCTGCCATGGATATTCATGAAGTGAAAATACATTATGTTTTCAATGCTTATATCATGAGTAAAAAAACTTGGTAATGATATTAATTTTTATTTAGATCCATTGATCTAGGATCTAAAATTTCTATGTTATATAGGTGATTCAATGTTTGATGATCATAGAAGTGAGCAATTCACATTGAGGTCCATGTTGTATAGGATGATAAATGACTTTCCTAATTATGGAAATTTTTCCGGCTATATAATTAAAGGAATGTTGTACTGTCCCATTTCTGAATAATGAACACATTGAGTTTGGTTGAAACATTCCTCAAAGACATTGTTTTTATGATGTCATAAATTTTTACCTCGACATCAAAAATACCGATCATAGACGATAACATTCAATGGGAATACTAAACAAGGTATAACACCATCTCCACTAAGGGGTGATCATCTCCTCATAAAGAAAAATATATTGACACTATTTTTAGTAAACCTTTTTGAAAAACATTACAAAATCATGTTGTATAATAATATCGATTTTCATTTAGTTATTGTAATTTAATTTTTTATAAGCCATAAATTTTATTGATATCATGCATGTTGAAAAATATATATTTGATAGTGTTATTGGAATATTAATAAATGTTCCTTGAAAAATAAAATATGGAATCAAGGCTAGGTTGGACACGATTAACATAGGGATAAGGTAAGAGTTGGCACTAGTGAAGGGTAAAGGGTGCAATTTTCATCCTCCATAAACTTACACTCCTTCGAGACAAGAAAAAATGCAAATTTAAAATTTTATTAATTGTTTAAAAGTTACATAGGGGTATTCATAAAATATTAGCAATGTTTTTCATATGACTAATTTTATGTTATATGGAATAAAACCATGTGAATCTCATGCTTTGATGAAATATTTGATAGTCATCATTTTACATTGAATTCTACCTAAAAATGTATGACATACTTTGATCATACTGTGCTTCATTTTCAAATCCACATATAGTAAATTTATACACCTAGTAAAGTTTCCAATCATGAATATAGAGTTTTCATTCATATGATGAGAATTATAGATATTTTTTCCACCATAATTCTTTGATATAATGGTCCACCACATGGTTTACTTGGTTAGAGAGGTTCAACTATGTTTTCCTTCCAATTACAGATGCATGTACCCCTAATGAACTGTATGTGAAGAGTTTGAAGCGGTGAGTTAAGAATTAAAGTTTGTTAGAATGTTGTCTTGTAGAACATTATGTTGTTGAATAAGATGTTGAATTATATACTTATTACCTATCAAATATTGATAACATTGGTCTCCCAATGTATCTTCATAGTGGACATATTATGGGTGAAGGGATTTATGAAAGAGATGTTATCACAATCACTATCACATAGTGGGAGAAAGATCCCTTTATAGTTTATGTAATAGTGAAGTTTTTGATCCATGTTTTGAAGCCTAAAAATAAATTATTAAAAAAAATTATCCATAAAGGGGTGGAGGATGGATTCAAATACATATATTCAATAGTTTATTGGATTGTTCTGAGATCATATTTGTAATGAGTTATCTAAAAAACTAATTCAATTTTTGAACAATTTTGTGGCTATCCAGGGGACCAAATGAAAAATAGTGTAGTTACACTTGTGGTAGATTCAACACACATTTATGGTTCCAATGATAGTAACAAAATTTATATGAATATTTCATATTTCATCATTATCATGCATATATATTATTTGGATAATACAACATTTCATATTCAAATTTTCCATTGAAAACGGATTCACAATATGAGTGTAGTAAAATTTAATGAAATGGGATTCATGAAGGTAAATTTCAGTGTGGGAGTGGAAAAGGAATGTCCATTAATAATGGAATCACAAGTAGTCAAAGTATTTAATGTATCAGCTCCAAAAAATTGTAATTTCTTAGTTGTCCTATTGGAAACTAAAAAAATATTAGGTTCCGATGGAAATTCAATTGAGGATGACCCTTTTATTGGGATATCATAATTAGTTCATAGTGGTCCCAATGTATACAATTTCTTGTACATTATAGGGGACCACAAAAATGGGATTTGGATTTTAAATAGAGGAACCAAATCCATTAATACATTCAAAAAATAAAGATATTTCAATGATAATGTTAATTTGTGTTTTAATATAGTATTTTTTTCTTATAATATTATGTGTTCTATACTATATTAAAATAATATAAATTAAAATTCAGTCTATTCATGAAAAAATGTATTTTGAACATGATGATGTAACCAATATAAATGAAAAGTAGGAGGTTGATGCTGAAACTAAAAAATTATTTTGGGATCAATATCCTATTGATGCGAAAAAAACAAAAATAGCACATCATCTTAGTGTTAACTAAAATTATCAATGCAAGAAGCAAGGGTATAAAATATGAGGTTGGATGGAATAAACGTACCAAACCTATTGACCTTAGAAATTCATATTTCATTATTTATGTTTGGTAACAATATAGATGAATGTTTGGGTTAATAAATTTTCTTGGAGCCGTGTCTATCATGTAAAAATGGAAACCCATTAGAAAGATATAAAGGTAATGTCACAATATAATTTAACTATTCTATCAAAAAATTATACAATGAAACGTTGGAATAATTTTCATTATTCCTTGAATTGTTCATTTATTTAAAAATATTTCCTTAATAAATATGTCTTAATGGTCACTGGAAGATCCCATAGAGGATTTTGGACAATTCATACCCTGGTAAATCATAGGGATTCAAAGGGGAATGAAAATCCCCACCCATTAGTCACTTTTCCAAACATTATAATGAAGGAAACATGAAATGATATCATTAGTAATCAGGAAGAGAAATAATTTAAAGTGCATTGTAGTTAATTATATATTATTTGAAATTATTTATTTTATATAATTTGATTCTAAAAATTTAATTTATGAAATAAAAAAGGAGTGATTAAAATAAAACACACACAATAAAACCAATATGCCCATATCACAAATAATGGATAGGTTACACTTCACAAAATATGAAATTAGTATGTATTGAAAATCAAAAATAAAAGTTTTCTGTTATATAAAACAACATATATTCTTTAATTTATATAATCATTGATGAATCAAAATCTGAAGACACTTCCATCCCAAATCATGTGTTATGGAAGGCGGCCTGCATAAATAAAGAGGGTAAACTAGTTGATGATAACACAAAATCAATATGGGAATCATTTTTATGTATTATGTAATGGTAATTTTCTATACATTATAACAATATTACATAAATATATCTATTTATTTTAATATGTTTTATATAAGGTTTATCCATAAGATTTGGAAGCAACCATATCAGAAGAAAAACTACTTTCGGTAGATTTGAAGCAGTTGGCACAACATGGTCATGTTAGAGGTGTAGGTTTTCTAGTTTCTCCTCAAGAATATTTTGAGAATATAAAATTAAAAGAAAATATATATCAAATGAAGAATATATTATAGGCATATATATATATTCTTTTCAATATATAATTGTTTATTCTAGTTTGGTATACTAATCTATGTGAAAGGATCAAAGTGAACCCGTTCTGGAACAAAGATCAGCTCATGAACCAGAAAATTGCCCCACTAGATTTGATGATAGTAACTCCCCTCAAACCTCATACCTTGATCAAGCTAATAAATTTTTTCATTACTATTTATCATAAATGTTATTCAAATAACTTTAAATAACATTATTTTATTACAATTCTATTGTGTAACATTTTCTATGATTTCTAACTATGAACACCCATGCACCGCCTTTTTGTGAGGGGTAAGTGTATATTATCCAAGGAGACAAACTAAACAACAAAGAACTCTGAAAAGATTACATGAGAGTGGGGATGGGATTGTCTCATGATCTGACCAATTATTTTCATGTTCCACTTGATGATCTGAATATTTCAATAGTCAATGATGTTATTGGAACTATAATAGAATGGTCACATTATATTATAAAGATACATGAGGTATGTCCTTAAAAAAAATTAAATGAAATAGTTGATGAAAAAATGTTTTATGTGAGGTATGGTATTACAGATTGATAAAATGAATGGTAAATAGAAGATCAACCCAAGAAAATCCATTAAATCAACCAAGAAAACAAAATTACCTTCCAGGAGTACCTTATTCATTCTAGTTTCAATGAAACATATATTATGAATACAACCGCATGTAGACGCCACATTAAAATGGGGATATATTCCCTAAATTCTTTATGAAGAATAAATATTTTGAACATTAATTATAGACATGGTTGGTCATGAGAGTATAATTGAGATTCTTATTTTGGAATGGTTAAGATTCTTAGTTTTGAATACACACATAAAGTACATTTTCATAAGATGTATTACCAAAAAATGATCTAATATGTTCATTAACGTTAATAAATATTCATATTTTCTATAGGTGTTTATATTATTAAAACATAAAGGAAAAAATTCTTGATGCGTGATTTGGATTCATTAATCCCAATAACATTTTTATGAATTGAATTTATTTAGAGATGGAATAAATTGATAAGAAAAAATATGTGTTAAATTATGTGAATAAGAAGAAAATAATATGTGAAAAACAATTTTTGATGCCTATAATTCTATGCCAAAAACTCTGAAATATAATCTTATAGAATATATTTTTTAATTTTTTCATTACATATTTGTTTTTTAGGAAGTAATGGATACTTATAACCATAAATATGGATACCCAAATATATATATTTTATCCAATGAATGGATTTATCTCAAACTAACAACACATTTTTTGTATTGTGAATTTGTAATGCACTCCGATCAACATTTTATAGATAAATACTAAATTAAATGATTTATTTTATTTTTAACCAAAAAAATATTATAGTGAGATCATTAAAAATAGGATATATAACTGAATGAGGTTGTTCAATGAAACTAAAAATCCTATGGATTACTTCAAATGGAAAGAGATTACAGTTTATATAGAAATATTTAACTACAAAAGCATATTTCAAAAAAAATTATTGAATGTTTTTTCACTGTAAAAAGTAAAATAATAGAAGTGATTATGGTTATTATGTTTGAAACTTTATGAAATATATCATATACTATCAAAAATAATATCATCCTTGAAATCTTAATTTCTGAAGGAAATTCAATTTCATTAAAAATAGTTCTTAATCATTTGTTTGTCCATATTCTTTCAATACAACCAAGATATCAAAAAATTTATATACTCAAAATAAGAAGTAAATTTGTTTATAGATGAGTGGAAATTGTAGAAGGTGTTGGAAGGTTTTCTAACATCAAATTTAGGTGATTACATAACATGTTTTTTATTTAGTATGACAAATGACCTTATAAATATATATTGGGGTGTGAATCATTAGTATCATAATGCTTATATATTATTTTTTATTTTTTTCTCAAGGAAAATTATAATATAGGAAATAAAATTGTTTAGAAATGAATGAGAAGAATATATGGTTCTAGAATGTATAAAAACATCATGAATAGGTGGATTTATACTGCTTCTTTTGATAATTTTATCATTATTTTATCGACTTTTTTAGTTAATTTTATTTATTATTTTTATCGGATACTTTTTTTTATTAAATTCACAAATTAGTTAAAAAAACGCATCACAATATCAAATCCAATAAAAAATAATATTTTATTATTACATTACGACAAGTATCGATAAGTTATTTTTGATGATTAGAAATTGATCTCACATCAATCCAACACACTATTTGGTTGGTATGACTGAAAGTTAGTGTTTTCAATAAAAAAAGTGTCATGTTACTCAAATTACATGATTTTAGATTAAAATTTATAATTAATTAAAAGAGAAATGTGATAAAGATAAGATAGATTAAATTAATTCAAAATGTTTATATACTATAAAATAATGATCCCTAAGTCATTTTTGACATGTAGGAATCATCCACATGAAAATGTGATGCTTGGTGTGACCGGTATGACTCCAAGGGTATGTTTTTAGTTTAAAATAACATTTTAGTAAAAATTGCAAGGTACATAATCAATACGAATAAAATAGGTTTAGTTTTTTATAATTTAGAACAATAATCCATTGGTCATTTTTGACATTTATGAATCATCCACACCATAGTTCAATAAATGAGTTAGGAGGATTTTTTTACATGAATTATGGTATTTTGTTCGAAACTACTCATGCTCATGAGATATTGGACTTCGAGGCTACAACTAATATAATGGAAATAGGAAAATGTGTTAGTAATGTATAAATACATTATAAAAAGTTGAATTCATACTAATTTTTTGGTTAAATTTTTAGTCATTTTATCTAATATTTTAATTTTGTTTTCTTTATTAGTTTTATCTAATAATTATTTTTAGTTTTTTAAATAATATTTTAAAAGTCATATTTTTCTTTCAACTATCTGAAATAAGATAGATAAGAGAGAAACGGTTCCTTTCAAATGGAATAGAAAACCCTGTGCTACCTAAAATGTGAATTGAATCATAATATGGGTCAAAAATGTATACAAACATCATGAAAAGGTGAACTCCTGCTACTCATTTAGTTAAATTTTTCATGATTTTATCTACATTTTTTTAGTTAATCTCCCTTTTATTTTTATCTAATACTTATTTAATTTTATCATAGATATTTTTGAAAGTCATATGTTTGCTTTCAACTATCTGAAAAAATCTAGAAAATAGAGAACATTTTTCTTTCATATGGAATAGGAAACCCCATATTTCCTGAAGCATGAAGTGAATCATAAGATGGGTCAATAATGTATACATCCATCATGAAAATGTTAATTCATACTACTTATTTATTTATTTTTTTCATCATTTTATCTACTATTTTTAAGTTATTATCCTTATAATTTTTATCTAATATTTATTTTTTGTTTTCATAGATATTTTAGGAATCCATATTTTTCTTTCAACTACCAACAATAATCCATAAATATGATAATATGATCCTTTAAGATATAAGAGGAAACCCTAAGATTCATGAAATTTTAATTTAATAGTAATATGGGTTATGATTTTATACATACATCATTAAAAATTGAATTCTTATTACTTCTTTAGTTGATTTTTTCATCATTTTATCGACATTTTTTTGTTAATTTCCATATCATTTGTATCTAATACATATTTATTTTTTTCACATATCTTATCAGAATTCATATTTATCTTCCAACTATCTACAACAACCCATAACTAAGAGAACATTTTTCTTTTAGTTTGAATAAGAAACCCCATGTTGCTAGAAATGTGAAGGGAACTATAAGATAGGTCAAGAATTTATACAATCATCATGAAAAGGTGAATTCATACTACTTATTTAGTTTTTTTCATAATTTTATTAACTATTTTTATTTTAATTTACATAAAATTTTTATATAATACTAATTTAGTATTAACTAAAAATTATTTGGTCAATTTTTCAATATTTTTCTTTCAATAATGATTCAAAGTGATTATTATCAGTCTAAAATAGAAAATTTTAGTTCAAATCATGTGTCAATCCCTAAAACCAATAAAACACACTTTCTTGTTGATAATTTCGGAAAACAATTCATAAATCATTATTGATGGGTAGGGATTAGTCTCACCTTAAATTGATTCACGATGTGACCAGTATGACTCAATGTGTATGTAGTCTGTTTAAAATGGATTTTTAGTAAAAAATAAAAGTGACATAATTGAAACTAAGAAAATACATTAAAATTATTTTGATGTATTAAAAAATGATCCACATGTCATTTATGACATGTAGGAATAATCTACACCTCAAATGATGCACGATGTGACCGATATGACTCTAAGTGTGTCTTTTTATTTAAAATTGACATTTTAGTAAAAAAGATAAGTGAAATAGTGAAAAACAAAAAACATTCGAATTGTATTGATAATTTACTAAGAAAATTCATAAGTTATTTTTAATGAGTTTGAATCAGCCTCACCTCAATCTGATAAATGGTGTGCCTTATATGACTCAAAGTGAACATTATCATTATAAAGTTAACATTTTAGTTCAAAACATGTGTCACTCACTGAAAATAAAAAAAAACACACTCTGATAGTATTTTTAATTTAGTAAAACTATTAATATATCATTTTTAATGTGTAAGAGTTAGTATCAAATCAAACTGACACACGATGTGTTTGGTATGACTAAAAGGGCTTGTTTTCATTTTAAAAAGAAATTTTAGCAAAAAACATATGTAAAATACTCAAAACCAATAAAATTTATTCCTATTTCTTTTATAATTTAGGAAAATGACCAAAAAATTATTTCTGACATATATTAATTATATTAACCTCAATCTGATGCATAGGGTGACCGATATTAATCAAATTGGATGATATTAATATAAAATTGACATTTTAGTTGAAAATAAAAGTTAAACACTCAAAAATAATAATACACATTTGGATTGATTTTATAGTTTATGAAAATTATTATAAATCTATTTTTTATGTGTACCAATTAGTCACACCTCAATATGATACACAGCGTGCCCGATATGAATCATAGTGCCTGTAATTAGTTAAAAAGTTACCATTTAGTTTAAAACTAATGTAAATCATTACAAAAAGAGAAAAAAAATTGTTTTAATTGTCTTGATAATTTATGAAAACAATCTATAATTTATTTCTTTATAAGTAAAAATTAATATCACATCAAACTGACACACTATGTGGTTTGTATGACTCAAAGAGCATCTTTTCAGTTTTAAATGACATTTTAGTACAAAATAAAAGTGACATAATCAAAACCTATAAAATATATTTATAATGTTTTTATAATATAGGAAAATGATCTAGAAATAATTTTTTTCTTTTAGGAATTATCTTCACCTCAATATGATCCACATTGTGACCTATATGACTCAAATTTTGTGTTTTTAGTTCAAAATGAAATTTTTTTAAAAACAGAAGTGACATACTCAAAACTAATAAAAGTAATTTGGATTGTTTTTATACTTTAGTGAAAGTATCCATAAGTCACATTTGATTTTTTGTAATTATTAAAACCTCAATATTATATACTTTGTCCCAGTATGACTTAAAATATCCATTATTAGTTTAGGATTGATATTTAGTTCAAAACGTGTGTCACTCAATGAAAATCAAGAAAACCAATTTGTATTCTCTTGATACTTTATTAAAATGATATATAAGTCATTTTTTATGTGTTGGAATCTTTATTATGTCAAAAATACACACAATGTGATCGGTATGACTGAACGTGTGTGTGTTTTATTTTAAAATGAAATTTTAGTAAAAAACACAAGTGTCATACTCAAAATTAATAAAATGAATTCTGATTTTTTGATACACTAGGAAAAAGTACAATAAGTAATTTTTTGACATTTACAAATCATCCTAACCTCAATATGATGCATAGTGTGACCATTATTACTCAAATTGTGTAGTTTTAATGTAAAATTGATAATTTAGTTGAACATGCGTGTCACATTCTTAAAATTTAGAAAATGAATTTTGATTATATTGATACAACCAAACAAATTATCCATATGTAATTTTGGATTTTTATTAATCATCCATACCATAATCTAAAACACAGTGTTTTCAGTATGGATCAATGTGTTAGTTATCAGTTTAAAATTGAAAATTTCTTTAAAAATGCATAACAGTCACTAAAAACCAAGCAAACATGCTCGGATTGTCTTGATAATTTCAGATGATCCATAATTCATTTTTTAATATATAAATTTACCAAAATCAATCAAACACATGATATGTCCTAGTATGACTCAAAGTATAAGTTTTTTTTTTATAATTGACACATTATGTTTAATTTATTTCTTTATAGTATTACTAATATAAGAATTTTTTTTCTTATAAAGGTGCATTATTTTTCATGATTTGTGGTGGTTTGTTCTCTGAAAATATGACCAAGGGATAAGTCCAAATAAAATTTAATATTAATATTTATAAATTTATGTGATAATTTTTTCTTCCTCATGTAATTATATAAGATAATTTTTGGAATGTTTATAATATGGTGTTTTTTCTTGTATTTGTGTTGTAAATTTTATTTCAATTAAATTATGTATTTACAACCTTTAATTTTCTATTTTTTTCTATTGTTTTTTCTTCTAAAATGTGTTGTAATCTATTATCACACTATAACACTATGCCCCTTTATCAGTGTAAGTAATAGTGCTGATAAATGGACTCTTTATTAGAAGTTTTAATATCCCTGATAAAGGGATCATTTATCAACTATATTAATAATTCTGATAAAAGGTACATTTATTATCACTAAATAAATTTACTAATAATTATTATATATTTTAATTGTGCTACTGTTGTTAGTGAATTTTTTTTATGTTGACAACGGACTTTTTTAGCATTGTTATAGGGCTAATTTGTAGTAGTGTAACATTTTTCATGATATCAATGTTTCTACAACAAGGTTATCATGTGATTCATGGTGTTCAATCTTAATCATATTTAAAAATATATTGTATTTTCTAACTTAATTTTTTTTGAGAAATGAGTGGATAAACTATAAATTTATGTTTTTTACATTATATGATAATTAGAGGAAATGAGAATTAGATTTCAAAAAAATGACATATTTTAATTTTATAGTTAGGATAAAAATAAAAAAATTATACTTAAATATTTTTCTTTAATTTTTCACTAATAAAAACCCCATGTCACCTCTAATAAAATAAAAACAATATAATAACTAATTTAGACAATATATATTGATTTAACATCATTTATTAAATTAATAAATAATTATTTATTTAAATTTTATTAAAAAATGTGTTTTGGATCATTAAATCAAACCAAATACTCCTATTAATATTATCAATCCTTAAACAATAAAATTATTTCCATTTAATAAATCTTGTGAATAAATATTTGTCTTATTCACTTATCTTATAAAAAATTATTTATTTATTTCAAGAATAAATAAGATATAAAATTTAAATTACATATTTTTGAATTGAATGATCTTCTAATAAAATTTATAATAATTATAACTTGAATAAATACCATTCCTATATATTTGAATAAATTAATTTCTAAAAATAAATTCATCTACATCTAATGAAATTAACAATATGCTTATATACATCCCTTTAGGATCCTTTTTTGGAATATGTATGTCTGAAAAATATAATTATATTTGTATCTAGTAAACTGTAATAAACCCCACATAGAAAAGGATTTCATTGAAACAATAATGTCAACTTGCACATGATTTTTACTTTGTATCATAATCCCTTTATCAACAAATATCTCATCAAACATGATGCATTATTTTTCCATCATCCTTTTTATTGGGTTTATATTTCCTTAATTTTATGATATGAACTTGTATGTAGACTATCATGGACATATATTTAAGTCAAATTCTACCATTTCAATAAAAGTACAACGTTATCTTATTTTATAACACAAAAGTGATAAATTTTATCATGAAAATTAAGTCAATATCATACCAATTGTGATATATCTAATGAGAGATACTTCTCCATGAGTAAATACATCATGATTTTGATCATGCATCTATTTATATAATTTGTGAAACACATTAAGAATGAACTAATGTATAAGTGCCAATTCAAATTCCCATAAATAAGAACATCCAATGAGAAAATAATTATATAATATTGTTATGGATTAGTATATCTTCATGGAATACCTTTTTAGAGATCTCCAAGTGCTAACTTCATAAAATTAATTCTCAATTATTAAGATCTCCTAACACATAATAGTTAGACATCCTCTAATTCACATCAGATAGATATATCTGGACCATGAAATATAATTTTCTAAATCTCATTATGATATCTATATGTTTTCAATATTTCTTGAAACTTATATGACCTATTGATGTGCTGAATACTCTATGGATGTTATCGTATAAATAATATAAAATTAATGGTAGTATTTCATAAGAATTTAATAGATATACATAGAATACATATATCAATACACAAAAGTACCTGATAAAGTTAGTTCAAGGGAATAGACTCCAACACCTCCATGGTGTTATTTAGTCATTCTATTGACCAAAACATATATTTGATGGTGCATGATCCCTCATATTATTACCAATATATTTTACAATGGCTAAGGTTGTGATCATGGAGCTCTTTTTTTGGATTTTTGTATCTTTTTTATCCCTGTTATTTAAAGTGTTATATTGGTGTAAATCTTAGGTAAATATTTATTGGATGATATATTCTATTATATAATAACTTATAGATTCCTAGTATAATTTCTTCCCAATGTTTTTGGTTGCTAATAGTTTACCATGTGTGGTACTCTATAGTGAGATCGTGAATATATTATGATTTTCATAATTTATTGTTATGTAAAAATAATATTTTTTATTATTATTGCTTGGTAATTGGATTGAGTTATTGGTTAGTGTTATACTTACCCCAACATTGGAACTTGTGTAGAGTTGTAAATGTGGTTTTTTTTCATGCATTGTAGAACCTTATATCTTTTATCTAATATCTCCATAGGATTGACATTATAAGATATATCATGTCATAGCTTCAAAAAAATTTATTTTAATACATGTGATGGATCTAGTGTGTACTTCCGTAAAATTTATAGATGAAAGATATAATAAATCAGAGTGAGGTTTGGAGGGAATTATAAGTTAAAAGATACATCCATGACATGATAAATAATATTTAAGGGACTAATGTATCTTAGGATTATCTTTTATTTCTTTCCAAATCACATAACTAAATTCCAAGGATATATCTGAAGGAATATATTGTAAATGTCTTCAAAATATAGATCTCAGTGGTGGTTATCATCAAATATATTTTGCTCGCTATATACTTATTTAAAATGTTATTGTATGGGTTGACCATTTTCTATCATTTCATGGAAAAAATTAGGTCCTAAAATCATGCTCTCATCAACTTCACTCTAGCATGTCAGTGTTATATATATTCTCATATAGAGACTCATCTGCTACTATTTAGTCTGTATAGTGGAAACTATTATTATATGAGAACTTTATCGAAGGTAGATGTTGATCTCAATAACATTTAAAATATTTCAATAAATATCCTAACATATACTATAATTTTTGAATAGGCCTTTCAAATTTTCCATTAGTTTAAGGTTGATAAGTTGTATAAAATCATATCTTTGTATCCAAATCATGTTTAACACTCCAAAAAAAATTAATGTGAACCTTGGATCTCAAAAATATATAATTTAAAGTGGTATTCCATTTAGCCTTATCACATCCTTTATGTATAACATAGAAAGTTTATCCAGTGATCAGTATTACGGAACACCAATTAATTTTGTAGAATTTTTATGTATATATAGTACTAACCAATTGAAATTATGACCTTTTAAAGTATTAATGTGGTTATTGAAGAAATAAATAGTGATGTTATCCCATTTTAATACTATTATAATAAATTTTTATATCATTCCTTTAAATTTTTTATATTCATTCTTTACTTATTATCATTCTATGAATCAAGATACATACTATGTATTCTCACTCTTAATTTTGTCCCATTATAAGTTCTTCTTAAGATCATTTTACACCTTTTTTTTTCTATGATGAATAGATAATTATTATTTACATGCATCATCCAAAAGATACATCTTTAGTTCTGGCACTAATCTAGGTCTCAAATCTCATAACATCATCTTCATCAAGAATAAATATTTGAATTTTTCCCATCATATTATATAAATCCAAATACATTTTATTGTTGAGTCAAAAATTCTCTTTTGATTTTTATATCTTGTTTTTGAAATCAAAAATATATTCTGACCATGTTTATCATACTGACCATGTTCATCGTACTGACCATGTTTATAGTACTGACAATGTTTATCATACTGAAAATGTTTATCGTACTGAAAATTTTTATCGTACTGACTATGTTTATCATACTGAATATGTTTATCATACTGACCATGTTTATCGTACTGACTATGTTTATACTACTAACCATGTTTATCGTACTGAATGTGCTTATCATACTGACCATGTTTATTGTACTGACTATGTTTATCGTACTAAATATGTTTATAATACTGACTGTGTTTAACGTACTGACTAAATCGTACTGACTCTGTCAATTGTACTGACCCTGTCGATCGTACTGATTCTGCCAATCGTACTGACCCTGTCAATCATATTGACTTTTGTGCATCGTACTCACTTTTCATCATATCAATACATTACACTAAGTAATACTAATAGTACTCATATTTTACTTTTATAACATGCTTGTTTTTATCCTTTATCAAAACACATGTTTTATATCAATCGTACTCATAGTTATCAATTTCATATATCTTTTTTAACCCAAATGATGTCGTTGAGTTAGTTATAAACTAATTAAAATGATTTCATGTTTTCTATTTCAATATAACCGTTATAATGACAGGTGTCCATGTCCTTCCGAGTTTTCCAGAGAAATATGACCATTGGATGAAATATGACCTTTCGAACCTAAGTCCTATAATTAAGAGGTCATTTTAAGCTGAGAATAAAAATTGAGATACTTTGATCATTATTTTCTTCCATCAATTTCTATAGAGACACATTGGGACTTCTCTATTTCTTTGTGAGAAAGCCTAGAAATTACTAAATGTGAATGGCTCGTTCTTAGTTTTCGTATTTTAATAAGTTCTTTGTTTTTCTTTGTGTGACTGATCAAGTAATAACGATCGAGGTCTACTGTGGATAGGCAGACATACCTACCGATCATCCTATCAAGGGATTTCAAGTGTTTGAAAGGTAGAGGTGCCGATTACCTGCAAAATCTAGGGCTAGCAGGGATAGCAAGATAGACATACTGACCATCATATTGAGGGCTTGCGGGGATAGAAAGACAGATGTACCAATCATCATATTGAGGGCTTACCAAGGTGGTGGTAAGACAAGACCTCCTATCCTAGGTTAAAGGATACCATTCTCTTTGGGATAAAAGAATTATAATACCTTTACATTTCCGCTGCTGATTGTATTAGAAAGGGAATTGATTTGTTTCCTTTCTTCATTTCATATTCATTTTTAATTTTTTCAATTACAATTATACTTTTACATATTGTATCGATCGATTCTATACACTTTATGGTAGAATATTTCACGATTGTATTACTCTAATTATTTCATTCATTTTGAATATAGTTGATTTACTTTTCTTATAGTATTACCTCATATCATACCTTTATACTCAAGGAAATTTTGGTTAATTATATTTTTTGTGAATTTTATTAGTTTAATATCTTTTAAACTAATTTCTTATGTGTTTAAACACAATGTTTTTAAACCTACAATCCACCCCCCCCCCTCTTGTATTGTTCCATCTAATATACATATACATCTATATATTGATCCAACAATTGGTATCAGTGGAGGTTTCCATTGATTTGAATTACTTACTCTACTTCTTTTTTATAATAGAGTTTTTATTACAAATTTCTGTTTCAAATACTTACTACACTAACGTCTGGAGTGGAAAATATTTTATTTTATTAGATGGCAGGGATGAATATTGGATAAATTGATAATCTAAATCCAACTAGACATCCTATCTTTGATGGGAATTATTATGAGTACTAGATAGATCGAATGAAGAAATTTGTTATCAATACTGGTGTAGACAATTTTATTATGCTTACTCGAGGTTACAAAATTCATGACAAAGAAGTCAGTACATTCACCAATCAAGAGAAGCAAGAATATCAACTGAATTAAAAGTTATACAATAATTTGGTATGTTTTATGACCAGGAATATATACAGCTAGATATCATCCTGTGAAGTAGCCAACTGTATTTGGAAGAAATTGGAATTCACACATTTTGGTACATCTAAGGTTATAGAAACAATAAGAGCAATGCTCTGAGCATAGTATCATGGATTTATGTTTCCTTATGGGGAACCATTATGTAAATTGAAACAAAGATTTATGAAAATTGTCAACAATTTAAAATCTATGGGATAAAAAGGTCTTGATGATGAATCTCTTGTAGACAAAATTATTGATATAATGCCCAACGAATGGGAGTCAAAAAGGACAGCTATTGATGAAAACATAAAAGTTTCTCAGATTACTCTTGATGAACTCTTTGGAACCCTTATATAGCACGATACAATAATGAAGAGATATGTTGATTTCAATAAGAAGAAAAATGGAAATGTAAGTGTACCTTTTACTACTACATTGAAAGCTAAAACACCAGAAAGGATAACAAGACCCAAATTTAAGAAAGATGTGTCAGGATGAAGTGATTGTGATCATTCATATAATGAGTTATCCAATATTGCTCGAAGGATGAACAAGATTTTGGGAAAGAAAGACTTCCAATACAGATTCAAAAAGAAATATAGTAAGGATAAGAAAGATTCAGAGGTAACAAGTTTTGAATGCAAGAAAGCAGGTCATATAAGACCTGAATGTCCTTTACTAAAGTGAGAAGATAGAAAGGAGAAAAATTATGAAAGAAATAAGAAATAGTGTTACAAGACAAAGACAAAGAATGTATTGAAGGAAAATTATACTTGGAGTGTAAGTGGGGGTGATTCGTTAGATGATTCTTTAGAATATGAATCTTCAATACAAAGGAATATTGGACTTATTTCAAGACTACCAATTGAAGATCATTGTTTCATGGCTAAGGTACACAATGCTGAAGCTATTACAAATGTATCCTTGAATGAAAATTTTACTGATAATAAATATTATGAATATTCAAATGATGAGTCTTCATCATCAAAAGATAATATATTACCTTCTTATGATGAAGTGTCTAGGTTTTCTAAACTACTTGAGAAAGGAAATTCTAAACTCAAGAAAAAGCTTGACAAGGAAAATTCTAGAATTTATATTTTAAACAAATAATTATCACATCTTTATAGTGATATTGATATGAAAACTTCTTATTTTTAAAGTATTATAAAATCCCATGAGAAAGTCAATTCTGACTAGGATAAACGTTCTAAGGTTCTTGAAAATGAAATTACTAAGAAAAATATTTTAGAGACTAACTCTAGTTCAAAATCAAATGTTTTAGAGGATAAAAACATAGTTTTAAAACTAAAGTCATAAATTTTTCATTGAAGAAATGTTTGTCAAACATTACCTATGGAAAGAAAAAACTTTGATAAAATGTATTCTCAAATTAGACCTTTGAGGAATCATTCTGGTTTTGGTTATACTCATTCTAAACTGGTTTTTAGTAATAACTATTTTGTTCCTCAAAGTACACCTTTTTGTACTAAGTTTCAATATGGGGGACACTAGAAAAGTGATTTTTCTCTTAATAGAACTCAGTCTTTAGGAATTCATAACGCTCATTTTGAAAAACAGATGTGGATTCCTAAAATTCTTTTATCTAACCCTTCTAGATCCAAACAATTTTGGATTCCGAAAAACTAATTATTTCTTTTTCAAGAAAATAAGAAGTGTACCAACAAGAATATTTGGTACATGGATAGTGGTTGTTATTGACACATGGCCGGAAAAAAAGATTTCTTTGAATAGATTATCTAAACAAAAGGTGGAAACGTTACCTTCGGAGATAATGCTCAAAGAAAGATTATTGGAATATGTAATATTGTTTTTCTTGGAAAAGTACTTATTTCAAATGTTTTGTTTGTCATAGGTCTTAATCACAATCTCATCAGCATAAGTCAATTATGTGATGAAGTATTCCTTGTGAATTTTAGAAATGACAAATGATTAGTTCAAAATTCCAAGGATGAATTCATTATATATTCCCATAGGCTAGAGAATGTATACACTATTAACCTAGAAGACCTTAGGTGCCAAAATTTTTCATGCTTAAGTGCAATAGAAGACCAATCATAGCTATGGAACAGAATACTATGACACTGCAACCTAAGAAACCTTTTTAAACTTTCAAAGAAAAGAATTAAAAAGGTTCTACCGGATCTTATATATGATTCTTCAAAGGAATATGATCCTTGTCAATTTGGCAAGAAACATAAAACTATATTTAAATAAATTAATGAAATTTCAACTTCTAATGCATTAGAGCTAGTGCACATGACTCTTTTTGGTCTTTTAAAAAATTGAAGTATTGGAGTACTATGTATTTTTTTTAGTTGATGACTTTACTAGGTTTAAATGGGTCTATTTACTAACAAAAAAAAATATGAATCCTTTTTCTATTTCAAAGTTTTTAGAGCCCAAGATAAAAATGAGAAAAACCTACCATTGATAACTATCCATAGTGATCATTGTGGTGAATTTAAAAATTACGATTTTGAAACTTTTTGTAGTAAGAAAGGTATTACTCAGAATTTTTCAGATCCAAGAAATCCTCAGTAAAATGTTGTTATTGAGAGAAGAAATCATATTCTTCAGGAAATGAAGAGAACCATGTTGAGTGAATACTCAATTTCTAATAACTTTGGGGCTGAAGATGTTAGTACTTTTTTTTATACTGTAAATAATGTTTTACCTAGACCTTTTATTAATAAAACACCTTATAAATTGTGGACTGGATGAAAACCTAAAGTTTCGTACTTCAATGTTTTTTGATGCAAATTATTCATTCTGAACACTAAAGATAATATACACAAATTCTCACCAAAATCTGATGAAATAATATTTCTAGGATATTCTAAACCTTCTAAGGATTATAGAGTTTTAAATAAAAATACTTGTACCATTGAAGAAACAGTGCATGTTAAATTTAATGAAACTAATCCTTTTGTTTTCAGACAACCCCAACCTAAATCTTTGGATGTGTTTTCAAAAACTGATTATCAACCATTGTTAGAAGATTCTTCTGATAAGGTAAAAGTTCAAGAAAGTGTTCCTGAAACTTTTACCCCAAAATATTTTCTACCATATGTTGATGAACAATCCTTAAAAAAACCCAAATCAATTACTTCTTAAGAATAATCTCAGTGATAACATCATTAGTGATGTAAATCAACCTGCAAGAACCATAAATTCCATGAGAGATGAAATAGAACATCTTGCCTTTATTTCCCAAATCGAACCTAAAATTCCAAGTGAGGCATTAGGTGATGAAGATTGGATTAAAGCAATACAATATGAACTAAATGAATTTGAAAGGAATCACATCTGGACATTAGTTGAAAGACCTAAAGAAACAACTGTAATTGGTGTAAAATGGGTTTTCAGAAATAAATGTGATAAAAATGGAATCATTGTAAAAAAATAAATCAACACTTGTTGCTAAGGGCTATAATCAACAATAGGGAATATACTATGAAGAAACTTATGCTCCAGTAGCTGGAATTGAATCTATTCGTATTCTATTAGCCTTTGCAGCATATTTTAATTTCAAATTATTTCAAATGGATGTAAAATTTTCCTTTTTAAATGGTTTTTTTCAATAAGAAGTTTTTGTTGAACAACCCCCGGGTTTTATAGATTCCAAATATCCTAATCATGTTTTTAAACTTACCCAATATTTATATGGCCTTAAACAATCCCCTAGAGCATGGTATGGTATACTTACATGATTTATTTTACAAAACAATTATGCAAAAGGTACAGCGGATCCAACCCTTTTTATAAAAATGGAAAATAAAAATGTTTTTATTGTTCAAATTTATGTTAATGTCATCATATTTGGATCAACTCAGTAGTCTTTAACAGATTATTTTGAAAATTTAATGAAATCTGAGTTTGAAATGAGTATGATGGGTGAGTTAACATTATTTTTTGGTTTTCAAATTTCACAAAAACCAGAAGGAACATATATATCTCAACATAAGTATATTAAATATTTACTCAAAAAGTATGGATACGACAATACTAAAAGTATTAGCACTCCAATTGGTACCTCAAATACACTTGATCTTGATGAAACTGGGAAACCAGTATATCAAACAACTTTTAGAGGTATGATAGGAAGTTTGTTATACTTGATGGTTGGTCGACCAGACTTAATATTTTCTGTATGCTTATTTGAAAGATACCAATCAAATCCAAAAGTGTCTCATTTAAAATCCGTGAAAGGAATATTTCGGTATTTAAAAGGAACTCTGGATTTAGGTCTTTTTTTTCTTCTAGAAATGATTTTATTTTAAAAAGTTTTTCAGATTCTGACTTTGGTAGTTGTAGATTGGATGGAAATAGTACATCTGGAACATGTCATTTCTTAATAGATTCATTGGTTTCTTATTCATGCAAGAAACAACACTCATTAGAACTTTCCACTGTTAATGTTGAATATATAGCAGTTGGAATTTGTTGTGCTCAAGTGTTATGGATGCAATACACACTCACAGACTATGGATGGTGTTTTTCCAAATTCAAATTCTATGTGATAATAATAGTGCCATGTCTCTTAGTAAAAACCCAACACATCACTCTCATTAAAAACACATAGATATTAGGCTTCACTTTCTTAGGGATCACACAGTAAAAAGAGATATTGTTTTACAATTCATCGGAACACAAGAACAACTTGCTGACATTTTTACAAAACCATTACATTATGATTAATTTGAGTTTATAAAATAGAATCTTGGAATGATTATATTAAAATAATAATTCTTATCTACTTCATGTTTTACAATTTTACTTACATTAAACTCCTCTTAAAATTGGGAGAACATTTATTTCTTTCTTTATGTATTTCTTGACTTTTTCTTATGGACTTATTTAATTGTTTATTCTTTCAGTTTGCTATTTTTCTGATTATCATTTTGACTATCTGGTTATTGTTTTAATAATCCATCATCTTGTTTGTTTGATTATAGTATTGATTTTCTTTCCATCGACATGTTAACCTATGGTAACAACTTTGTTTTCCATCGGCACGTCAATCTATGGTAACAACTTCGTTTTCCATCAGCACATCAACCTATGGTAAGAACATTTTTTTCCATCAGCACATCAACCTATGGTAATAACATTTTTTTCCATCATCACATCAACCTATAGTAATAACTTTGGTTTCTATCGGCACGTCAACCTATGGTAACAACTTTTTTTTTCCATCGGCACATTAAACTATGGTAACAACTTTGTTTTCCATCAACACGCCAACCTATGGTAACAACTTTTTTTTACATCGTCACGTAAACCTATGGTAACAACTTTGTTTTCCATCAGCACATCAAACTATGATAACAACATTTTTTTCCATCGGCATTTCAACCTATTGTAACAACTTTGTTTTCCATCAGCACGTAAACCTATGGTAATGACTTTCTTTTCCATCAGCATGACAACCTATGGTAATGACTTTGTTTTCCATCAGCTTGACAACTAATGGTATTGGATTTGCTTTCCATCAGCTTGACAACCTATTGAAATGACTGTGTTTTCCATCGGCTTGACAACCAATGGTAATGAATTTGTTTTCCATTGGTGTGAAAACCTATGATAATGACTTTTTTTTTCCATCAGATTGACAACCTATGGTAATGACATTGTTTTCCATCGGCCTGAAAACCTATGGTAATGAATTTGTTTTCCATCGGTCTCACAACCAATTGTATTCTTTTTCCCTGAATGCATGTATTTTATTTTTTCTATTTTATCATACTATGTTAATAATATTAAACCAACGATTTCCATAGAATCTCATGCAGGTACATTCTTTCTTTCTTTGTTTTGTTTTTCTTACTTTTTAATGTTTCTCTTTTTTTTAAAAACCTTTAAATCATATCTCTTGATTTACATATCTTCTAATCTCAATCGTAGAATATCAAAGATCATTTTTTTCACCTATAAATAGAGCCCCCTATCCCCAAACCCCCACCGGTTTTTCAGAACATATGGAGAAGCTCTGCCTCTTTATTTTAAGACTCTGTATGATCTTCCCATTGCCTCATCTTTATGTCTCATTCCTCTTCCAACACTCCTGCCGAAATTTCTTCAAAAATGTTTTCAGAGGAAGACATATTCAGAGGAAGGTTAGTTTCTCGGGACTTCTTTGACACATATGATTCAACAATCAAGAGGATTATTTTGTTTCACTGTTGTGAACATCTTTGTGTTGAGAAAATCACATTTCAAGATCCAATTCTTATTTAAGAAGTTAGTCAATTCTAAAAAATGGTGTCTTTTGAAAAAAAATGATGATCAAATTTGCTGTGTACGATAGAAAAATCTCAATGTCTGTGAAACAGGTAGCTCACTTTCTCAGTATCTCAACAGAACATGATTCCTTTTGTCCATCTCATAAACTACCAGAGGAATTTGGTACGTTTAATAAAGAAAGTTCTGAAAATCATTATTTCTTATAAATTTAGAGAAGATAAAATTGGCTCATTTATCTCTAGATAACAGATTCGTGGGGATTTGGATGCAAGGTTTTCTTATCCCAAGGAATGGGGATATAGAAACTCTTAATGCTTCGGATATATTTATGTTATACTATCTTGTATACATGAGAAAAGTTAATCTCATGGGGTACATTTTTGAAGCAATCAAGAATGTCAAGTCATGAGCGATCAAGTAACATTTGATTATGTATCCCATTATTCTTATAAAGTTTATTCTTAAGAGTTTGAAGTTTTGTAATATTCCTCTAAAAGGGAAATTGAAAGAACTAAATCCTTCTTGGATAAGTAAGAATACGTTGAAGAAGTTGTATGTTTGTTTTGATCAAAATTTAATGCTTTTTGTTAAATATGTAGAAGCTGAATCAGCACAAAATCAATCGGCACCTCTTCCAATTGAATCTTTACCATATATTTCTCCTAAAAATTCAGATCCACAAACCATTACTAAGCTAAAGAATAAAAAAAATATCATGGAGGTTGTAGCCAAGTAGAGGAAAGACAGAGAACAAAGAAAAGAATGTGATCCTAAGTTTGGTCTTGATCCAGCTAAATCCCTAGCTGAGTGGATAAGGGTAGAGGATACTCTTCAGGCTAAGAACAAAAATAAAAATCTTTTGAAAAAGAAAAGCTCAAGATTTGATGTTTCTAAAATTATGAAAACGGCTGAGGAGGCTAGTTCTCAACTAACGAAAGAAGTGCATCAAGAACCTATCATACAGATTATTCTAGAGAAAGAGAAAGGGAAAAAATTGATAGAAGTATAGGAATTTGAATAAGAGGAAGAAGATTTTCTTTTGGAATTTCATCAGAGTTCAAAAAACTATAGAGAAGAATCTTTTCAAAATCTAAGTGAAGGTATTCAATAGGTTCCTCATGCCGATCAGACACTAGTTGAATCTCTTGAAACTCAAGATAGATTTCCTTCTCAGGTAAAGCAATGTGATCAATATTCTCATACAAAAAAATTAATCGTTATCAGTGACAAAGTGGAAGAATAATGAAATGAAAAAGGAAAAGGAAAAAGAGAACAACCAGTTGAAGACTCAAGCTGATCAAATGAACTGGATTCATACGATGAGGATACTGATTTAGAACTCACAATTTCTCTCAAGAAGAGTGATTACATTATCAATGTTTTGAGGAGAATTGAGAAGACTATTCCTTATTTTCTTAGACTTGAATGGAAAATTTATTTCATCAATAATAATCAAAGGAAGAAGTTTGGTTCTGTAAGAGAACTTAGATTAAGTGTTTTGTCAATTGAAGCTGATTTAAAAGTACTGTGTGAATGTTTGGCAGCTCATAAGAAGGCTTGTAATAGAATGACTAAGTGGTCATAAAAAATAGAAACCTCAGTGAATGATTGTGAAATATCAATTGAAGACTTAATGAGGCTTTCAAATGATCTTGCTATTTCTTTCAAAAAATTTGACAAAGAAACTGTTTAAAGGATGAATCAAATGTCAAAAACTCAGGGAGTTGATATCCCTTCAATAAAAGAGCTACAAGAGAGAATGAATTATTTCCAGTAATATTTTTCGAAGGTTTCATCTTTCAAAGATGAAATAGTTCTGTTGAAGAAGAAACATTATACGTTATCTAAAGACAATAATAATCTGCAATACATAATTGATACTCTTTAATAAGTAATCAGTGTCCAAGAAGAGACTATCAAGAATCAGGATAAACTTTTTTCTGATCAACAAGAGCTTCTCAAATCACAAGGTGATTCTATCTCTCAATAAAAGGAATAAATCAAAAGGATGAATGTTGTTCTTCATGAGCTGATCAAGAAAGAAAAAGAAAGAGAAAACAACTGAATGTTTTGTTGTATCATTATTTATTCACTTTTAGAATTCTATAGACTTTTTTTATCTCAATGAGGTTCATGTTCTCTTTTCTATTTCCTTGCATTTATTTTCTCTAAATTTTTTAGGCAACTCAAGATTACCACATTCTTTTTGAAAATCACAAAGTGGGAGAATGTTTTATAAGGGGGAGAATGTTTTTTAAGGGGAAGAATATTTTAATCAAATACTTCTTAATCAATGAAAATTTACGAATATAATCCTTAGGGAAGTACATACCTAAGGGGGAGTTAGTTGTATTCAATTTCATATTCATAAGAGTTTTAAATAACTCAGGTGGAGATAAGTATTTATTTTTGTTTTTACTTTATGTTTTGTGCTTTCCAAAAAGGGGGAGATTTCTTGAGTCAAAAGTTCTCTTTTGACTCTTATGTCTTGTTTTGGAAATCACAAATCTATTCTGACCATGTTTATCATACTGACCATGTTCATCGTACTGAACATGTTTATCGTACTGACTATTTTTATCGTACTGACTATGTTTATCGTATTCACTATGTTTATCGTACAACTATGTTTATCATACTGACCATTTTTATCATACTGACTATGTTTATCATACTGAACATGTTTATCGTACTGACCGTGTTTATCGTACTAACTGTGTTTATCATACTGACCATGTTTATCGTATTGACTATGTTTATCGTGCTGAATATATTTATCATACTGACTATGTTTATCATACTGACTAAATCATATTGACTCTTTCAATTGTACTAACCTTGTCAATCATACTGATTCTGTCAATCGTACTGATTCTTTCAATCGTACTGACCCTGTCAATCATACTGACTTTTGTGCATCATACTCACTTTGCATCATATCAATACATTACACTAAGTAATACTAATAGTACTCATATTTTACTTTTATCACATACTTGTTTTTATCCTTTATCAAAACACATGTTTTATTTCAATCGTACTCATAATTATGAAGTCCATATATCTTTTGATTTAACCAAAACAATGTTGTAAATTCAGTTATAATCTAATCAAAACGATGTCTTGTTTTTTGTTTCAATATGACCATTATAATGCTAGGTGTCCAAGTCCTTTCGAGTTTTCCAGACAAATATGACCGTTGGTAGAAATATGAGCATTAGAACCTAAGGCTTATAAATAGGAGGTCATTTGAAGCTAAGAGTAAAAACTGAGAGACTTTGATCATTCTTTGCTTCTATCAAGTTCTAGAGAGAGACGTTGTGACTTCTCTCTTGCTTCGTGAGAACGCCTTGAAATTACAAAATGTGAACGACTCATTCTTAGTTTTTGTATTTCAATAAGTTCTTTGTTTTTCTTTGTGCGACCGATTAGGTGATAATGATCGAGGGCTGCTGAGGATAGGCAGACATACCTACTGATCTTTGTATCGAGGGATTTCAAGTGTTTGATAGACAAAGGTGCTGATTACTGGAAAAATCAAGGGCTTGTGGGGATAGTAAGAGAGACTGACCAATCATCATATCGAGGGCTTTCGGGGATAGTAAGACAGGCGTATCGATCATCTTATCGAGGGCTTACCAAGGTGGTGGTAAGAGAAGACCTCTTATCCTAGATGAAAGGATACCCTTCTCTTAGGGATAAAAGAATTGTAATACTTTTATATTTCCACTACTGATTTTTTTAGAAAGGGAATTGTTTTTGTTTCCTTTCATCATTTCATATTCATTTGTAATTGATTCAATTACAATTATACTATTACATATTTTATTGATAAATTCTATATGATTTATGGTAGAATCTTTCACTATTATATTACTCTGATTATTGTATTCATTTTGAATACAATTGATTTACTTTTCTAACAGTATTACATCATATCAAACCTTAATACTTAATACAATAGGGGTTAATTTTATTTTTTGTGAATTGTATTAGTTTGAGATCTTTTAAACTAATTTCTTAAGTATTTAAACAAAAAGTTTTTAAACCTATAATTCACCCACCTATTATATTGTTCCATATAATATACATATACATCTATATATCAATCCAACATTTATGGCCCTAATTTATAATTATATATATGGATTCTAGAGAAATAAATTGTAAAATGAGGAATTTTATCCCTTTATTTTTTATATCCATATAAATCCTTTGAATATCCACAAATAGCATGTCCCATTCAATCATCATCAATGAAAGAGTAATGAATTCCTTTTTACATAGTGAAATTTTCACCTTTTTTCCCTCCCAAGGTGGTAATGTATTGATAAATAATAGTCTTTGAACAGTTCAAATCATCAATTTTGGAACATGTTCAGCTCCTTTTTTGGAAATTTATACTTTAATCACTTATAGTCAGTATATATGTCATTGTTTTTCCAATTGAGATAATACCACAAAATTTTCAATGTAAAGGATACTATCTCCAAATCCATATCATGTGTTGGTTAATTTTTCTCGTGATTCATTAATTTATGTGAATAATAATATACGACCTTGTGATTTTTTATGATAATGTATCTCAAAATCATTAATGAAGCTTCACTATATATTAAAATACCTTCCCCGCTATAAGGTAATTTAATAATAGGTTTGGTGACCAATCTATTCATATGATCCATTAAACATTCTTTACATTATTTTATATATAGAATCTTTACTCTCATAAATGTTAACTTAATTATGATATAGGATATCCACGAGAAATTTCTCAGAAATCACCAGTAGTATCAATATTATCCAAGAAAAATACTGATTTCTATTACAAAACTAGGTATTTACCTTTCTTTAATCAACATGGCCATTGATGGATCCAGAGATATTCTTATAATTAAGATCACATTATCCTAAAAGGGTTCTTTTTCCATCAAATATTAACACTTTCTATACTACGAATATAATTCCTTCTTTCATTGGGTATTTATCACAGTTCTCAAATGTTATCCATGTTCTTCGGTTCCAATAGAATATATATGAATATAATTTATAAATAATACCATAAATTAGTAAAGGTAATATCTAATGATTCTATTCATCAAATACTTAAATATATCAGGGTGTTTTATGAGTAAAATTGGAATCACTATGAATTCATAGTGTCCATAACTTGTTCATAAATCTATATCAGGTATATTTTCTCTCCTTTCCTTTAATTTATGGTATCCAGATCAAAGATCCACCTTCAAGAAGCATTGAGTTCTTCTAATTTGATGAAAATGATAATATATGTGTTTTAAGGGATACTTATTTTTCATCGAGATCTTATTAAGATCAGGATAATATATGTAATGATTCATCTACCCATATATCTTCTTGAAAAAGTGAACTAGGGAACCCCGTGGTGACAAAATTTTTAATATTTATCCATTTCTTTGATTCTACTAATATTTCTTCTTTAATTATTTCAATTCACTAGATAAAATTCAGTTAGTACTCCATTTTACATGCATATATCCAAGTATGAGTTCAATTTAAATCTCAACCACATAATTTTATGGAAGTCCCGTTAATTAATATGTAAATATATCAGTATAATTCTATATAATTGGCATGTCATTAATTGTGTGTTCTTACTTTATTGTTTGAAAAAAGTATCCTTTATTATTCATTATAAAGATCAAAATTAAGTGGACTTTTCTAGAGTGATTTTATAAGTATCATTGAATGGTTATTTGATGAAATGATGTTTAGGTATATGAAATGATATTTCCATATCCATAAAATTGATATGGTATTTACATAGAGAAATTCATTCCACTCTTAGTATCACATTGAATTTCACTTGGGTATAGAGAACATGATTCATAAGAAGTATCATCCCATAAAACTAGATCGAAGATTATTTATATACCTTGTATAAAATCATCGAACCTCTAGTATTTTTCAATAAGAATTTCATATAACGAGTTGTTTTGGTGAATCAATATTCTTATAAAACATGTATTACTAGAAAAATATAACGAACTAGAATCAAATAAGACATTAAAATATATTTAGTGGATAATAAGTGTGCCATTAACCTCTTTATTATCATGGTTTTAGGTTCAAGGAGAAATTGAAACACAGGAGGGACGGTGCCAAACTAGAATTTTATCCATATTCAGTGAACAATATAGGATCTATGTGATGATTAATGTCATGATCCATTAAATTGAATCAAAGAAATTGAAAAAATGAATAAAAATATGTAACCAAGAGAGGAGATCATCATATATTGTTTGTAATTAATTTAATTTAATAACAATTACCTCCAAGTTGATTTTGTCTTCATTGATGCATTCATCCATAGATCTGAAGGTGTATGTATAGTCATTGTGTTGTAGAGATCAAGGGTAGACCTCCCCTAGTAGTGATCCATACGTGTTCCACGTATCTCTGAACATCACTGAAAGAGTATCCAGGTGCTAGAATGGAAGATCCTTGTACCCATGATGTCCACCTTTAATCTCCTTTAAAACTACATCCAAAGCATTATCCTTAATGGTCATATATTCTATCAAATAACTAGTGATGAAAAAAATGTGATTAGAAATGCATGAATAATTATTAAACCATAACTTTTAATAATATTTATTGAACTTGTTAGAAAATAAATTATTTAATTGAGATACAGGATACAATTAGTGTGTGACCCTCTAGGTCTCTTACTCTATGGCATTAGGCGACCCTACCTAAAGTCTAAGGATAACATCAAGAAATACACCAAGGAACCCATAGAGAAAGAATTTAATTCCACAATTACAATTCACCTAATACAAATTCTTACCATGTAATATCATCCCTTTATCATAATATATCTAATAGAGTAGGTTTCATGATAGTGACGTCAACCTATATGCTCAATATCTCTATCTTTGACCTTCCAGAAATAGAACATGCATATTGATCACTATGGACATGGATTTATTTATGCTATATAATTTCCATAAAATGGCTTGATTTATTATCTTCCATTTAAATAATATAAGGTATAAATCCTTTATCACATTATTCATTAATGAAATAATAATTGTGAGCACCCAACATATCCTACCTCTCCACGAACATCTGTCATCACGATTTTCGTCAAAAAATAAAAGTTTGAAACTCAAAATATCCATTAATAATAATCTTAATGACTAAAGAACAATACACATGTTCGCAGATAGGAAATCCAATGACACATAAAAATGTCTATTTCATACTGTTGGGTCTCGTTCTCATAATATCCTACTAGATATCACCAAGGGCATACACAAAGAAAAGGTGCCTCAAATTATTATGAGTATCCACCCCTGATAGCTTGTATAATTTGTGCCTCTCAAATGATATCATCCATCCATAGAACATATATCTATGAATTTTTTCATAGCACTTTCGGGTTCTCATCATAGTGAGGAACTAATATAACCTTTTTAGTGCAACAGGACATTTTCACATGCAATGTTATGCAGAAGAACAGTTCTGATGTGATAAAGAGTTTATTCATATTTAAAAACCATGAATATATGTTAGCATAAAGTACATAGAAGTTTGTCTTAGAGATCCAACTCAAATAGACTCCCACTTTCACTAGATCCAAATTCTATTGACATTCAATTCACAAGCTCTCCCATGATACTCATGCTTTTGCTGAGATAGGACTTTCGTCAAGGGGGGCACCACGTTCTCTTCTATGGAGACTCTGCTCACCGAAACATTACCCCTATGATGATAATCCCTCAAGAGGTGATGCTTTCAGAGTATGCACTTTTTTCATTAATGCGACCTTGGCTCTTTGGTAAGTGCCACCACTGTAGTATTATCATAATACAATGTGATATGGTATTTACTACAAGGCACCCCATCCATCTCCTGAACAAAGTTATGAATCCAAACTTCCTACTTTATTGCATCATAATCCACTATATACTCGGACGCCAATATAGAATAAGTGAAAACTGGTTTCTCTGAACTCCTCCAGCTCACATCTATTCTGTTGATACATAAAACATATCTTGTCTGTGACTTCAGATCATTTTTATCTATCTAAAAACTAGTATTATCATACCCTCTGATGATAAGATCCTCATCTATTCCACACACTAGAAACATATCCTTAGTTTTTCTCAAATACATAAAAATATTCTTAACAAAAGTACAATGTTTTTGTCCTAGATCTTCTTGATAACTATCTACCATGATCAATGAATAGGAAACATTATGTCTATTAAATAACATGGCATACATGGTTGATCCTATGGCCGAAGCATATGGGATCTTAAGCATTCTACATTTCTCCTATTATGTCAGGGGACACAGTTTTATAGAAATATGAAAACCATGTGACAATTGAACCAATCCCTTCTTGGATTGTTCCATACGAAATCTCATTAGTATTCGGTCAATATATGTACTTTTTATTAGTCAAAGAATCATCTTCGTTCTATCACGAATGATCTTGATCTATAGAATGTGGGTTGTTTCACCTAAGTCCTTCAAGGAGAATCACTTTTTACATTAGTCCTTAACATATTATAATATCAGTATGTCTCTTCCAATAAGTAATATTTCCTCAACATATATTACTAGGATAAAGACTGCATTCCCACTAAATCTTTTGAAAACACCAGACTCAAATTTGTATTTAATTAAACAAAATTATATTATGGAATCATCAAATTGAATTTTTTATGACATATATGGTTGCTTAAATCCATAAATGGATCTTTGTAACTTGAAAATTCTTTTGTCATCACTTGGTTTCACAAAACCTTCTTGTTTTGTTATATATACATCTTACTGAAGGTTCTAGTTATGGAACATTTTTTTGACATCTATCTACCAAATCACATAGTCATTGTAATTTTTAATGGAAAATAGGATTCTCATGGATTTAAATAAGTAAATTGGCCAAAAAATTTCATTGGAGTCAATTCCATGATGTTTTTAAACCCTTTATCCACTATCCTTGCTTTATAGGAACTTACTTTACCTTCCTTGTCCAATTCCCCCTAAAATACTAATTTAAAACCAACATTCTTTACATCAATTTCTTAATCGACTAGAACCCAAAATTGGTTCTGATACAGTGAATCCATCTCAGAATTCATAGTTTCTAGACATCTTATAGCTTTTGAGCTCTTTACTACTTCATTGTAGGAGAGAGGTTCATCATTGTCCAACAATAATGAGTCACAATCCTTAGTGACTAGAAAACCATATCTCTATGGTTCCATTACCTCTCTTAAGATCTTATGCAGTACTTGTGTTTTAGGAACTATTTCTACCATAAGGACCTGTGGAAATTGTTCTTATACCAACTCAAGTGTATCTTGAGCATCAACTTCATAAAAGTCAATCTTTCTCCCACTATCCTTTCTGAGTATGTTCTACCACTAATGAAATATGTCTTTTCTACCAACAATCACTTTCTTTTCTATGGGGTTTTATAGGTATTATCCCATTGTTTCCATGGGATACCCTATAAATATAAACTTCATGCCCTGGGGTGCTAGTTTATTTCCTGATAAATCCTTAATAAATGCCTTGCATCCCCCTAATCATGTGTGTGAAAATGGGTTTATTTACACTCCATATCCTATCAGGGATTTCATTTCCACTTTTTATGCTACTTGGTTTATTATGTATGCCACTATTTGTAAGGCATATTCAAGTGCCTACCCAGTGACATAGTCACCCTCCTTAAGAACTGGTGGGATGCTCCCTCAATGTGCATGCTACATGAATGCCCCGACCTGGATCCTTCTATATTGGATAGAAAACAGGGGCATTGGATAAGTTGAAATCCTCCAGCAGAAGTTTTAAAGCTTAACATAGACATATCTTATACCTCAGGTGTCATGCAAGGTGGAGGCATGGTTCGTAACTTAGGCGGGAGTGTGCTCTTTGCCTTCACGACACATTTTGGTAATGGAAATGCTCTTGAGGCGGAGGCCAAGGCAGTTCTCATATGCCTTAATCTATGTGTCCAGAAAAATATAGAAATATCCCAAGTAGAAATGGACTCAAGGATCATCCATGACTCACTAATGGGTAGCGGTTCCATCCCATGGTCTGTTGCGTACATAATTCGGAGATGTAAAGTGCTACTGAGTATCAACATTAAGGTTACTCACACCTTGAGAGAGGGGGAAAATCGGAAGATTTTCTTGATTCCCTAGCTGCTCCTGGTTCTGATGTCACCTGCCTCTCCAATGACACCTTCTTGAAGCCTGAGGGTGTGAATTTAATTCATGGGGATGCCCTTGGTCTCCATTATTTTAGACACCCCTAAGCCCGGTGCTTCTTTGTTCTATTTATCTTTTGTGTCCTATATTCTCTCCTTTGAATAAATATATATTTGATGAAAAACAAAATATCTGCATGACTCATCATCGACACTACCATGTCCAACAAGGTACAATTCCTCCTTTCACTAACACTATTCCACTATAGTGTATAAGGTTGAGTGAGTTGAGATTGAATCCCAAACTCCCATATAAATTCGATGAATTCTTGGTTAAGATATCCTCCACCATGATCTGATTGAAGCTTCTTTATCTTCCTACCAAGATTATTATATACTTCTTTCTAAAATTCATTTACTTTATTAAATTAATTTTAATTATACCTCATCAATTAAATATAGCCATATCTACTCAAGTCATTACTAAAAGTTATGAAGTAAGAATATCACCCTCTATCCTCTACTATAAATTTGTCCAAACTCATTACTGTGTACCAATCCTAAACACTTTGTGTCCCTTTCACAATATCCACCAAATAGTGGTTTGGCCATTTTAACTTGTAAACAACTTTGACATCAATCAAGTGGTTTTAGCTCAGAGGATTCTAAATAGACATCTTGATAGAGATTTGTCCTTTTCTTCTCGTTTATATGACCAAGACGGTGATTCCACAATTGAGTGTTATATTTGTCATGTGAACTTGATTTGTAATCGATTTCCAACACTTTTTTTTCATAATTCAATACATACATACTGTTATTTAAATGTTCCATACCATAAAATATGTTGTTCTTATAAAAGAATCAATTTTTATTTACATATTTGAAAATAAACACGTATTTATCTAAACATGATTTAGAAATTATGTTCTTGGTATCACTTGGTAGATAATAATAGTCATGTAAAACCAAAATCATCCTAATTGGCAACTAAAGGTGGTAGTCACCATTGGAAAGAGCATCCAACCTCTAACTATTGGTAGCTTTTAGATCCACCTCTCCTCTAGAATTTTTTTTGAAATCTACTTGGTTCATGTATTATAATATAGATGTTATCAGAAAAATCTGAGTATAATACCCAATGTGTATAAATGGAAATATTTCACTCAACAATTAAAGAACCTTTGGCTTCCCCTTGCCTCTTTGTGTAGTTCCTCTTCTTTTGTCCTAACATTCCATTTACAAAACACACTACCTCCTTTTACCTTCCCTGCCTATGGTAGTTCTTCTTCTTGTTTAGATAGTGCATGAGAGCTTCAGAATGTTTACAAATCTTATGACCCATTACATTGTACATCCTCTTCCGATTCACCATAAGGATTGTGGGTTTGTCACACCTCATATCCTAATCGACTTGGAGAATCAAGGTCATATGTTCTGAAAGTATGACAACCCTGCTTTTTTATTACAACTTAAACATGATTTATTACATAAAACTTCACTTGATATAACAAAGAAGATCGATAGGTTTAGTGTCTTTGGGGATTAGTATCATTACATAAAAACTTAAAACATTAAATACAACATCTTTATTGAAAACTTCCTTTAAATGACCACTACATTCCCTTGTACTTAGCATTGCATGGGATAACCTGAGGACATGCATAAGAAAAGGGTGAGCTATAAAGCCCAGTAAGAGAGTACAAATGGAATAACATGAGGAGTAAAATACATGTTATAAAATAGGCATATCAATAGATCATAAAAGAAACATGAACATAAAGGCATGATAAAGCATGATAATCATAACATGGAAATGTTGCAACAACACTAAACATGGAATTAGCATGAGCCAAGGCTCATTGCACATAAAGCATGAGCAAACCCTCATTGCACATGAAGCACGAGTAAACCCTCGTTTCAATTGAATTAGCATGATTCAACACTCATTGAACATGACGTATCATTATACTATACTTTACCCAATGCATTGGAGCGCTATAAGGGTGCACCCTTCTTAAACATTTCATTTCATGCATAAGTGTGCCACATAGATCATAAAACATGGATTCATAAAACATAATCATTTATTACATTATGAAGGAATGTGGAATTCATACATGAAACTTTATAATCAATAATTAAATGTTCATAAAGGTGAATACCCTTGACGGAGAAATGGGCATGGTATTCACTACACAATGGCATTGTCTTAGAAAATCGGTGTGATTTCGGCAGCGTAACGGCGTTACATAAGAATTCATAAAAAAAAGTTTGATGAGAGAGAAAGGGGTTCCTAATCATATATACATGTAATGGACAGTAATTAGTTCATATAGATACATGTCCCAACAATTGTAATTGAATTTAGATTCATGATACAAAAGTATTGCTTGAATGTAAAAGAGGAGAGAGAAGTTCCTTTCAGAATTTCGGCATAGTAACGGGTGTACATGGGAGGCATATAATGAGACAGAAAGGGGTATCCCATCATTCAAACATAAATAGGGAAGTATGAGGGAGGTGAGAAACCATACCCCAACATTAATAATTTATATTAAATGGGCAAAACAACTTAAAGAAAATTGGACAAAATGAGAAAGGAAGAAAAAACCCTTACTTGGAAGTATGCTTCCAAAGGCTAGAGAGAGGCTTGTGAGAGGCTTATTGGGAGCTTTGGGCACCTTGGGAGGATTCTAGAGAGAGTAGGTCAGAGTTTGGATGAACTCAAAGGGATTTTAGTGAGGAGTAAGTGGGAGCTTTGGTGGGTTTATATAGGAAAGGTGAGGGAATTCTTTATTATTTAGGTTTGGGTCCCCTTACATTAAATTAATCCAAACCACAAACCATCCCATGGTTTTTGCCCATGGTTTTTGGAAAAGGGAAGAGGAAAATAATATTTTATAAGTCCCAAGTTCGAACTTCTTAAAATAATAATGTTTCTTATGTGGAGGTGAGTCACACTCCCATGCAAATTAATTTAGAAATGCAGAGTGTTGAATATGTCTTGAGGGGTCCATTAATGCTTTGAAAAGTAAGTCAAACAAACTCAAAATCACATTATTTTAATGATAAAACATATATTGTCCGAAAATAAGGATTATGGTATTTTATTACATCAAAATTGGGTCATTATGATGTCATAAAACACATTATATATTTAAACGGTATTTAATTTTTACCCAAAAAATTGACTTTCTCAGAAAATTATGAAAAATTCACCGTTGGATAATTTCGACGTCCTGATTCTAGAAATGAAATTTATTTTATCTAAAAAAATTTCTAAATATTTTAATTTTCACTTTTAAAATAAAAACCAACATTTATCGAAAATTCACGGGTTTTGACAGAAATGGATTTCAAACCATAATATAAAATTTTAATTGCATTCATAAAATTATAAGATCATTTATATTTCATAAAAACTAATTTAATAATAATATTATTATTTTATTAAAATATAATTTAATTAAAAAATCCCTTAATTTAATAAAATAGATTTCTTAATTAAATAATAACTAAAAACACCATTTGTACTTTAAAAACTATTTACAATGTATCAAAAATGACTAGAAATTATATTCATTATAATATTAAAAAATAATGTACAAGAACATAGTACTACATATTTGTTACATAACCCCTTAAAGCAGCCGCATAAGACCTGAGGGTAAGGTGTGCGATGGTGACAGACTCTTGGGGTGGCTCGGATAACATCGCTTGAGTGGTAATCTCTATCAACATCCACTTTTCCCGTAGACGGTCCCGTTCGAGCTTGACATGGTGAAGCTCAGCTTGGGATTGGTCAAGGATGAAGCCCAAGGATGCCACCTCTTTTCCGAGCTTCGACAAATGGGCTTCATATGGGGCAATTCTACTGGATGAGACCATCACTTATTTTGTTTGAGTAAATTGGATTTGTTAAGGTCCTATATTTATACAAATCATGTGATCACTGTTCAACGGCTATATTAACAACCGTCAAAAATATTTACATAAAACCAAAGAATTTGACATCTTATAAAAACATTTTATATAAAGAGACATTTAATAATATCAAGAGGGATTTTCCATTAATGAAACTTTGGTTCGTTACAATATTCCCCCCTTAAGAAATTTCTCCCTCAAAATTTTCCTTTTCCCACACTAAAACAAATGTGGATAACTCAGCTTCATCATATCCTCCGATTCACAAGTCGCTTCTTCAAACTTGTGGTTTCTCCACAACACCTTGACGAGGGGCATTGTCTTATTTCGTAGAACTTTTTCTCTATGATCTAAGATCTTCACTGGTTGCTCCTCATAAGAAAGATCATCTTCCAATTGTACCACCTCAGATGAGAGTACATGTGAAGGGTCTGGTATATACTTCCTTAAGAGGGATACATGAAAGACATCATGCACCTTGTCCATGGTAGGTGGAAGTTCTAGTCGATAGGCCACAGCCCCAACACGATCAAGAATCTCGAAGGGGCCAATGTACCTTGGACATAACTTCCCTTTCTTTCCAAACCTCTTGACCTTTTTCCACGGAGATATGCATAGAAACACCATGTCTCTAGCTTTAAACTCAAGGTCTCGTTGATGATTATCTGCATAAATCTTCTGTCGACTCTGGGCTGCCTTGATATGCTACTGAATGGTTTTCACCTTCTCCACCATTTCTTCGACCATTTCTGGTCCAAGCAGCTTACGTTCACCGACCTCATCCCAACATGCCGGTGTTCTGCACCTTTTCCCATACAGGGCTTCATATGGTGCCATTTGGAAGCTCGAGTGGAAACTGTTATTATAAGAGAACTCAACCAGAGGAAGATGTTGAT